>CM039090.1:57381301-58623577 GCA_022113865.1 Chimonanthus praecox
GGTTGTATTTTTAAGGAGTAAAAGAAAGAGAAAAAATATGTGTACTTGATGAGGTGAAAATACCATTGTTATTAAAAAAAAAAAAAATGCAAACCTTTAGGGAAGTTTTAGGAGGATAAGAGGGTCCTTCAAGCCGGAATTCATGCATGACCCACTCAGTTTTTCTTCCTTTAGGCGCTCTCCCTTGATAGAAAACTAAGGTTTTTCTCATCCCCACCAAAATGCCTCTGCGGACATCGATCACTTGTCTATCTTTCCCAGTGGCCTTCCAGTAACCCGAAATTGTTGCACGGTTAGTTCGCAATCCGGTTGCGTATTTCCTGTCACGTTGACTATAAAAATACCATTCCTTTCCTCCCACACATGCTATTTCTGTTCCACAAAAGAATCAAATATCAAAAAAAAAAAGAAAAAAAATTAATCTATAAACTTAAACTAATAGAGTTCCTACCCTTTTATTTTAACATAAACTATGGTTGGTGGTTGAATTCACTTGTCATCATTAAAAATCATGGTTTATGAATGGTGATAAGGAAATTGGCCATTTGGTTTATGATGTACTGATGTCCTCTTTAGTTGTTAGGCCCTGCAGCACTAAATAACGGCGTTATCTTTCTTCTAGAATATCCGTCACAGCATCTGTTGCCATCAAATTACAGTAAAGAGGAAGAAGTCCTAGACCACTTAAACACTTAAAAATTATGAATTTTTCATGAAAAAGTGGGTGAAAATGAAATGATTTAGGGTCGCAGTGCAGTTCGTTAGGCGCCCATCACGTAGACGTGCTCAAGTAGGAGAATACTGCTTTTCAGTGATGCTGATTTGTGTGGCCTACTCCTTTGGTTTGTCGTCTTCTACCAGTGGGCTAATTTCTACTCTCAGTCTGTCTTCCTTTCTCCAATGACAAAACATGCTTGTATAAATGTCTAGAACGCATATCAATCATCTTAATCTCATGGTATGATGTGCAATTAAAATTAATGACTGTAAAAAAAGAGTTTTAAACGGTTAACATCGTGAAATTAGAGTAAATAAATATTAGTGAAATTGATAAATGAGTCATATCCAACCTTTTTTTTTTAAAGTTTGGATAAGGTATCTTGTTAAAGATGTCTTTTGTTTATAAGATATTAGTGTTGGCGCTTAATTAATATATCAATTTTTTTTAGTATTGATAGATAAAGTATAGAAAATTAAATCACGTTGGGACAATGAACAAGTCTCACTTTTGTTATTCCATTTAATGAGCTAGTCTTTTGAGATGGATATTCAGTTTTAAAAAGTGGTATCAAAACTATATCTCTAAGCTAATGCATCTGAACTCTAAAATCTCCTATCCAGATTTGATGATCGGCGACGTTCTATCCACTCTCATAATGGCTGTGAATCACTCCACCAATATACTAGTCTTTTAGAATGAATACCCAGTTATAAAAGACAATTTATTTGCTCGAGTCGATGTTTATACTCTAATCATGGATTGTGGAGGTCTAATAATGAAGCAAAAGATGGTGAAATAGGTGAAACTAAGACGGGGCTGGCTTTTACATGGGTAATTCATATGTGGCGTTGGCACTTTTTTTTTTAACAGGACCAATAATCCTTCAGAGCTGTCCCTTTCTTTCTTATGGTGCTTTCACTCACCTCTCCTCGTATCTTCATTTCCACAGGCGCCGTACACGTGTGCATGTGGTAGATATCACATGAACATCAATTCTTCCCTTCTTCTCTATCTTTTAATTTCTCTCCCGTTTTCTTTCTGTTTTACGTTACTGTTTGGCATTCATATTTCTTGAGTGGATCAGGCACAAGACTCTATATATGGATAAGATCCAAATATTGGGGTCCACATGAGACGGTCACAGCCCAAAAAATCCAATTGAAAGACGGTTTTCTGAATCCCATCAGTCAATTATACAGCTTCCATTGTGTGAGTGGGACCGTGATATGGATGGTCAGGATTTGTCTCCATGCGTTAATAAATGTATGGTGGAAGGCAAAAAAAAGTGGAGCCCAGTACCAAGAGGATTGATCCGGTCTTTGGCGAGTACAGCGATGTCTGGACAGCTTTATAGTGGAGCCAAACCCTATCAGCATCTGATTCACGATCAATGATGGAGGTGGCCCATCAAAAAAAACACCTAATCTTTAACGTTTTGCAGGTGATGAGAATATGCTTAGGCCCACACTTGTTTCCAATCCAAGATGAGGTATCAACTCAAAGGGATTGGCCGGTGGTATAGGCGCAAAACTTTAGGATTAAGGTCTTAGATTCGATTTAAGACCAACTCCAATAAAGGGTCACTTCCCATGAGAGTTTCTCTCTATCGAAGAATTCGGTGTTTACTTAATTCTTAAATAATACAAGAAATCAAGCAAAAACAATCAATCATATAAAAAGAGAGAAGACAGATTTTATGTGGTTTTGCCAAGGGCCTCTACCGGCATCAAAGAGAGACATCCACTAATATCGAATAGGGAGATACAAATTAACAAATATTCTCAGACCCATTTTCTTACCTTAACTCTCTTGCCGGAGAGGGGCATCCTCTCACCTTCTCTAACTATATATAGTTTTCAATGAAAGAGATACAAGTTGAGTCGGACTATTACAAATTGGGCCAGGCCAAATAGAGCCAAATCGGGTTGGGCCAAATCGAGCCAATATTCTAATATTCGACGGAGGTGTGCACATGTCCCAAAAGACATCTTTGATCATTAAAAAAAAAATCCCCATAACCGGGGATATTCTCTCATATAGAACAATAAATGACAGGACAGAATGAGATACAACATAAATACGGATTTAATACTTAAAAATGAAGAAATATGAGATATAAAGAATAGTGCTAATGATGCATTGATTTTAGAAGTTTACACCATAGTCTAAATAAGTCTGAATTATGACTCTTCCTCTATGAATGAAAGGGAGAGAGAGATATAGAGAGAAAGAGGCTAACCAGGGAGGTCCCAGGGTTCAATCTTATTCAAGTCGACTTCAATCATGATGGGAGAGTCATATGAACTCCGACCGCCGTTGCCGGTCACTTTTTTGGCTAAATAATCGCATATCAGCTCTTCATCTCTTGGATGGAACCTAAAACCAGGAGGCAATTTTGCCTCCATCATGCTGATAAAGCTCATCCTCCCAGAGAGAGAGAAAGACACAGAAGGTGAGATCTCAAACAGAGGAAGCAGGTGGTGTATAAATAAAAAATAGTAAATATTATAATATACCCAAGTCAACCATTGGAAGGTAGGAGGAGAAAATCCTTCTTTTTAAGAGAGAGCGCGCCAAACAGAAAGGTCAAGGCAAGGAAAAGTGTAGAAAATGAGGGAAATCTAATTCCCTAATGAAGAGAAGGTTTACTGTGGTTAAGACGTAGAAGAAGAAAGCCCAAAAGAGGAGAATATGCTTGTATAGTATAGACTACAGAGGAAGGAGAGAGGAAAATGTGTAGGAGTGAAGATAAATTATCGAGTTGATCCTATATAAGGTGTATATATAAGGAATACGAACAAGGCCCAGTCAACGAAAGTAAGGCAGGAGAGGCAGAGATGATCACGTTTTCTCTGTTTGGGAGAGAAGGGATCTGAAGATGATCAGATTGTGGCTTAGATTTTGACAGATGATTTTTATAATAAAGAATATTCTGATTCTCGTATATTCACACTTCAAATCTCAATCGCTTTTGTTTTTTTTTTGCATTGATTATTATAATTGATTTTTCAATTTATTAAATTATATCCATATATTGTAAATATATTTGATTTATTGTTTTTAAAATAAAAATTATTTTTTAAGGGAGTTATTTTGTATATACTTATAAATATGTAAATTGTAAAATGATCACATACTTTCGATAGAATCAAATTCATGGTAGATATTGTTCATGGATGGGATCAATGCTCTGTTAATGTTGAGGCAATCTCCCATTTTAAGAAGTGGGAGGTACCAAATTCGAATCTCCATAGTCTCATCTGGTGTGTCTTAAGGGTGTTGGATATCACCCGTGGAGGTTTTACACTAGGTTTCCCACAGATTTCCTCACGTAAATTAAAAAAAAAAAACCTAAAAGATATATCGACTTTCAAGCTCAATTATTATTATTATTATTTTTATAATCAATTAGTGATAGAGGTTGAGCTCTATTCTATGAATAGATTATTGAATGATTAGATATTTATTCATGTAGTCTATCAAATGGTTGATAATGAAATCATCAAATCATAATATCTCTTAATTTTTTAAGATGAAAAATTGTTAGATAATTTTTTTTACATATACTATTATTATACATTATCAAATAATGAGAATGCATTAAATAGACATCAATCAAAGTTTAATTTTAAATTAGTAGAAAATTTAATATTTTTAACAATTTAAATTCATTAGTAAATGAACTCTAATGAGATTCAGGGAGAATAATTATGGAATATTTATGATTTTTAAAAAAAATAAGGGAGAAATTTTGCCAAAAATCAAGGGCTCTTTAAAGTTTCATATATAAAAGCTCCGTTGTGCTT
The DNA here is from genome assembly GCA_022113865.1 of Chimonanthus praecox. Classification (NCBI taxonomy): domain Eukaryota; kingdom Viridiplantae; phylum Streptophyta; class Magnoliopsida; order Laurales; family Calycanthaceae; genus Chimonanthus; species Chimonanthus praecox. Next base: position 57,385,829 of record CM039090.1, read on the forward strand.
ACAACTTTCACGCTCACATTCTTCGTCCCAAAAACAGGGTCTTCTGAATTTATAAAAGATTAGGAGTTTGTGTAATTCAACTGGTTGACTCCTGTTTTACGAAATGGGAGGTTGAGGGTTCGAGCCCCTATGGCCTAACCTTAGTATGCCCTAGGGGTAGTGGGCTCACTTGTGGGAATTTTATGCTAGGTATCCTGCAGTTTTCCACACATAAATTCGAAAAAAATTAAGAAAAATCATGGGCTTTTATCAAATAAACTCAAACTATAAGAGCTTCGTTTGTTTAAATTCGTAAACTTCACATTTTTTTTGCAAAAAAAATTGTCTTAAAATCAAAGGCCTTTATTTTAGATTTTTTTTTGGTTAAAAGTTTTGTGGCTTTCAAAATTAGAAAAAACCCAGACCCTTTTATCAATTATTCAAAATGTAGGAGTTCATTAGATTACATTTGTAAAATTCAAGTTCTTACTACCATAAAAGTATATGTATTAAGATCATGAATTTTTTTAAAAAATATAAATTATTATTAATTAGAGCTTTTCAAAATTAGAGAGAATTTAAGGGATTTTATTAAATAAAATTTAGAAAATAAGAGATTTTTATGAAAATTTTAATTATTAACTTTTTTTTAATCAAATGGCTTTCCTATTTTTTAAAATCTAATAAATATACTTCATTTATTTATCAAAGTTAAAAACTAAAAAAATAAAGTGATCTCTCTTTCTATAACTTGGTCTTAAGTAGTATATTGTGGGTCAGATATTCAACGGCTGTGATGAAACTTGTGTCCTTATCTGGATGTCTGAATCTGCAACACGACATGGTAAGCTGGTCAACATTTATCTTTACTACTTTTTCATTTTATTTTATTGGCCTAAATTTATAATAGAACGGGTGGAAACTCCGGCTTTATATATATCTTTAATCTATTTAAATTTGATAAAAATATGCAATAGGATTGGCAATTATTCAATATGATAATTATTTATATGTTGTATTTATTTATAATGAAAGAGACAACTTTAAAGAATTTTAACTCCTCATGTAATTATAGTTGAGATACCATAATTATAATAATCTAAACTCTTTCTTAATAAACTAATAACCAATAAAAGAAGGACAACGATTCTCCCACATGTGTTTTATGTAGGGTATTGTCCATTTTATCTTTCCACTGTGGTATAAATCGGCTCACTAACCAGCTCACCGGATTACTGACTGAATCACTGGTCCTTCCACTGCGGTATAAATTGGCTAGCTGAAATGGTAGATTCAACTAGCAAAGATAACAGATTCAATTTCGGCTAGCCGAAATGGCAGATTCAGTTTCGGCGAGCTGAAATGGCAGATTCGGTGAGCCGAAATGGCAAATTCAGATGACAGATTCGGTTTCGGCTAGCTAAAATAGTAGATTGGCTAGCCGAGATGGCAAATTCGATTTTGCTAGCCGAGATGGCAAATTCAGTTTCGACTAGCTTAAATGGTAGATTCAGCTAGCCATGGCATTCTTTTTTCTTTGATACGGCTGTGGAAGGGTAAAATCATAAATATTTTAAAACTCATGTCTGGTTATACAAAACACCCATGAGAGGATCACTATCTTAAAAGAAAGATTACATTTCTTCCTTTTTAACCTTTTTTATTTGATACTTAGATCAATTTAAAACTTTAAATGTCAGTAGATAAGACTAACGCAACCTCAAACTTACAACTAGCATTTGGAACTTAGGCACTCTAACAAAGAATAATTTAGAGTTAACAGATGCTACGAAAGAGAAAACATAGACATAGCTTGCTTTACAGAGATTATAGATGATCTATCTACCAAAATTTAGTTTCATTTTTTATAAGCTACCACTTTACAATAAGAAAAAGTAGAGTAAAATGAAAATAATTTAATTGTCACACGTCGTAGATAAATATTGATAATTATTTTTGACATATAGAGCTCATTGACTACGACATGCTCCATTGTTGGAACATGGTCCCGAGCACTTTTGACTTTATTAAGGCTTATTACTTTATTAGGGTCTTCTTTTATGATTATTATATAATAATCTCATATGGGGATTGAAGTAGATGCCAGTTTAGGACATTAATTAATTTTTCCCTTATTCGTCGCCATGTTTAGAGCATAAGTTCAGGGACCAAATTTTACAATTTGTGTAAATTATAATAATAATAATAATAACAGTAGCATGTCCCACAAAAACAAAGAGGTATTAGTTGGTGACAAAGGACCAATTAAAACGTTAGTGGAGTTGTTAACATGTAGTTCAATCAGATAATTTCACTAATTGGACATTCAGGAGTGAGATGAGATGAGATGGGTCCACCCATGTGGGCCAGCCCAAATGATTATTCTCATTAACATTAATGTGCCACGTGTTGCACACATGGTGGTTGGGATTTTTTTTTTATTTGATTGGACTTAAGAGCCTTATTTGTAGGTATTAAATTAAAATGAATAAATCTTTTTTGAAGGATTAGGTTGATGGTCAATTCTCACCTTTGTTTATGACAGGTCTTCAGTGATGGTCCATTCTCCCCTTAGTTTTGTATCCGACGTCCAACGTCATTGAGAAGTTTACATATGTCTCAAGAATTATTCAAGTGAAACTTTTGAATAGCTTAGTCTTAAAAAGAAAATTAAAATGAATAGAAGCATTTAATTTCTTTTTCAAGAGAAATGGCGAAAAATGATTGAAAGGAGAGTAGCACTGGTACAGAGTGAACCCACACCAAATGATTGAAGGAAACCCATTCACGTGGAGACCTTATAATAAAATTATTAGGTAAAGAAGATTAGGTAATTCCCAACGTCAAATTTTCCAAATCATGTTTGGCACTTTCTCAAGGACATATTTGTCAATTACTTTTTTATTCTCTTGGAGTAGAGTTGGAATTAAAGTCGGCACTCTCGATTTATGAGGCAAGTTTCTCATCATATACAACTATTTTGTTGATAAGTGACCGAATCAACTATATACAATATGTTTCGACTGTACCAAACTAAAAAATAATATATATCGAGTGAGATGAATTGATATTTAAACTCTGCTTTCCATGAACCAAAACTATTGTTGTTCCATCAAATCTGTCCAGTAATATGATCACCTCACATGAGTGACATGATTGAATTAAGTTGTGCTTAAGGTGTTCAGTCACACTAATCATTGTGGGTTCGTTGAGGATGAAAGTTTGGCTGGTGAAAATGTATCATTTCCCAACCTGCTGGTGCAGTCCAACATGAGAGGGCATGGGCTATAACAGTTGAAAACAGAGTGGGTCGGATTGCTCATGGGCCTGGCACGGCTGGACTTTGAGGAAAGTGGGCCTAACTTCAGAAGTGGGCTTTGACCAATATTTGCTTGGGTGGCCCAATTAGAACATTTTCTGTCTTTGACACCAATCAACAAGCCACGTGTCTCACTTTAACACCGCTGTTCATTGCTCACAAGCAGTCATCAAGCTTGGAAGATTGACTCAGTAAATTCTTCTTTTCTTTAAAAGAAACACTTGAAGAAAGCTTATAAATTGGAATGCATGAAAACAACCTTGAAGTTGAGAGGCCTCTTTGTATTTTCCAGTGCATGAGCTGGGCCTGGTAGAAATTTCAATGCAGTTCTTATCAATTCCTTTTAGATGATGGGTGGGTTTCTGTCATTTTGCCAAAAAGCTAACAAGATTATTCAAACTACACTGACATAGATAGCCATAAAAATGGAGGAAAGATTTTTGTCTGGTTGGCCATGGATGAGCCCCAATATAATTGCCACATGGCGCTAGACCACGCCGCACAATCATACATGCTTACATGCGTCGTATAATGAGCCGTCGCACAGCGGTCCCCTACCCACACGAGGCCACCTCTTCAGCTCGAACACGGCAAGCAACTCGTGCGATCACTCTCCAAATGTTTGACGCGAATCGCCATCGTGATTGCAATTTCGCCCACCATTAACTATCATGTACACAATGAGATAATGCCTAATATCAAGTTGCTGTCATAGTTAGATTTCAAATTTACATTCAATTATACCATCTTGATGAAATGACCCAACATAATTATTGCAGAACCATATCCTATTTCATGGCAGCTATTCTTTAGTCTCTGTCAACCTTTTACATTTGATGATCCATCAGTTGTTAACCAAGAATCACCACTGATCGCATATCATCCTGCTACGTTGGTGGTGCGAAAAGGTTCAGGTGGTCGAAGTCTAAGATAGTTAGGTAGCTTGATAAATAAAATCCATAACTATCAATCTCATTTAGACCAACTAAATATAGACTCACTGTTCTTTAGTAGAAAAAAGGAGTAGTAAGCCTTTTTCCTCATTTTGAAGGTCCAACCGTATCAAGAATACACTTGTCTAATTTGAAACAGAACATCTTCCCCATCTTCATAAGATTCCAAGAACTCTAGTGGTGTTGATCTTGCCAAATGTGAGGCCAAAATAATGACAACCAAGTTGTGACTAAACTAATTTTACTAATGCCCTTTAAGTCATTGTATCCTAATCTGTTCTTGCTTCTACAAGAATTGATACAGAGTTTCGTCGTCGCCATAGGTCTGTGGAGAAAATTGATTTGTTCTTGCTTTGGAATAAAATTGATCTAATTTGCATTTTTGGGGTTTACCAAATCATCCCTGAATGTCAATGGTTCCTTAAAAAAAATTGTTTCCTGTGGCCCGCTTCAATGGATGGGATAAGGCCTTGACGATACTGAATCAGATAGATGATGATTGCTTCTTCCAATTATTCTTTATAGTCTGTTTGAGTATAGAATTTCTGTCGAAAAAGTAGACAGAAATTTCTATAGGAAGATGGGAGCTTTGACCCCTTCTTCTATCCTAAAAACCCTTAAAATGCTAGCTAGATATTAGGATCTTCCTGTTTGCTTCTTCCACAGAATTTCTTGAGAGGTTTTCGTCACGTTACGTTCCACTAGAAAGCCAAACTATTTTCTTTCAAAATTCCAAGTTAGAATTTTTTTAACTAGTATGCTGATATTGAAAACAATTCTCAAATGAATTATGATGTTGATTACTTAGATTTTAGGGACATACTTAAACATTTTTCACTTAGAGTTGGCTACCAGTAATGTTTTCTTGGAAGCATCCTGCTTATTTTAGAAATTAGAAATAGAATGTGGATTGTACAATACTTTGAAGATTGGAAATGTCAACTTGTTAATCAATAAGCATGTTTTAAGTCAAGATATTAATCTAATGCAAGTGGGTTTAAGAAGACTTTAATAATTGACCACAAGCCCGATTACTCAATGTTTTTTTCATTTTAAATTTCACTACCTACCTAATTTTGTTCAATCCATGAAAAGCAATCAGCTTCTTTACGCATTTCTTCACCGAGTGGTCCATTGATCTCATCCCATCAATCCTTTCACCATAACAGTTGGGGGAACAGGATTCAACATTGAAGATTAGAAGAAATTCATGAAAATATGTTGCAAAACTCAACGTACCAGATCCAGAAGATCTAAAAATGGGATTATAAACACTGTTAATCATTTCACAGTAAACTTGTCTTTCTTTCTCGGGGAAGACAGAGCAGGGTCGATTTAACTTCCCACAAGAAGAGCTCAAATGATTGGACGAGGAACATTATATGAAAAAGTAAATGTAGAATTGGCACAAGTCAACCTTAAGGCATTTATATAGTTGCAAGCTGCCTATATTTTACCTGCAAGAGGGCACTGTTCTTTGTTTTTATATTGAGAATGAGAATGAATCAATACTTGTTTATTCATATGGCCACCTAAGTTCATAGTGATGTTGTAGTTAGCTAAAACAGGTTTTGCTTATTCAATGGAAACAAGGAATTTAAGCTGTCCCTTTTCATGATTACGATATTATTATGCATTTTGGTAGGTAATGCCGAACGGGGAGGATCACAGTCCAGTATATGTTAAACACTCAAATGGGTGATAAGCATCACCGCGTCATAGAATCGTCAAACACACGACACCGTTTTGTTGCCCAAGGCCATGAAATTTGCAACTACCAGTCATCACCTTTGAAATTTGAGTGTTCAACCATACATTCCTTTTCTATAGTTGAGATTACTTATACAACAAGAGAAGTATCAGAAGACTAATATGATCCATGGATGACCACATACAATGTGTCGTATCTAATGGGCATGTTTGTACATAAATTTCTGCAGAAATGAGTTTCTTCAGTGATTTCTTTCTCTGAGGAAAACTAAATATGGATCAACAGTCAAATTGTGGGACAATTGTCCAGGATATTAGGAGTTTGAGTTGTGAGGAAGGAGAGAGCTTCCCTAATTGAAAATTGTGTGGAAAATAAAGCGAGGAACAATGAAAATGATGAAACTTGGAAACTAACTTATAAAAAAAAAGTTCCTCTCTATAAAATGTACATGTTGGCTTGAACGTGGAACCTCAAAGTTCTGAGATAGAGCATCTTCTGTTGCACTATTGGGTCCCATCGAACCATATCTCCCAGCCCATTTGTTAGAAAACTATGGCATGATAACATTTTTGAGGTAAAACTCACTCTCAAAATCTAGCCATTGAGAGAAGCGTGCCTAAATGTTATACAGAGTCATTGGTTTCTCAAATTAGACGATATGGGACTTTATTGTCACTTCACACCTTCCCTCATGTGCAGATGCTCACTCTTCCTTACATGTAGCAACTGCAAGTGGAACGTGCTTTGCTACCATGTTAGAAAACTATGACATGATAACATTCTTGAGGTAGAACTTATTCTCAAAAGCTAGCTATCGAGAGAAGGGTGCTTCAAGTGTTATATAGAGTCATTGGTTTCTCAAATTAGGCGATATAAATCCCGTCAAGCCAACTGGGTTACAAGGACTTTTACTGTTTACACAAACTTAGACTCTTACTCTAACAAGACTCCTAATCTCACAGACTTCTAATCTATCGTTACAATCTCAAATATGTTAACTTATAAAAACACATTATGCAGCATAATCTCTTCTTTTCTTCTCTTTTTCTTTTTTCTTTTTTGCTTTTTGAAAGGTAAACCAGCCTTGAAAGTGCATGGTTAATAATTTGTAATCCATTGAGCATTTTGTGGGCTTAGGGATAGAAGGTGGGCGGGTCGGATCTAAGTTTGGACAAAACTCTCATCCAAGTAATGAACTTGTGTTCTCCCACAATGCATGGAAAATTCCAATTTTGATCCTCTCATTGAAATACAACTTCTCCAATAAACCACTATACTTTGTAATAAGAGAAATGAAATGATCATCATTCAAATTCAAATTTTCTTGTTAACTATACAAATATACAAGTTGGATCTAGTCAAATTTGAATTATTGCAACTTCTCTGATAAACCACTATACTTTTTAATAAGAGCAATGAAATGATCATCATTCAAGTTCAAATTTGGTTGTCAACTATGCAAATATTCAAGTTGGATCTAGTCAAATTTGAGTTATTACAACTTGATTTGAGATTTCGAAGCGCGTTGGTTCGAGATGAATTGAATAATGCACAATTTAAACTTCAATTTTAAAAAATTCCATTGGTAGCCACCACATCCATGTCAAAAAACACTTTTATATCACTTCAATAAAGCAACAGATATCTACTACTTTAGCAGGTTCATGTGCTGATTGATCCAGCATTAGACTGGTCAGCTTGTGTTAGGAAAAAAAAGTAGGAATATTTTTTGAAGTGATATCTAAATGTAAAGGTATGTTAAAGAGTTTGGATTTTTTTTTATTTGCTGTATTTTAGTATCTGAAAATATAAAATTTTAATGAACGAGCACTTAAAATGATTCTCGGAGTCCATTAATCACATTAAGTAAAAGCTATTATCTACTTAATCATTAATTTATTGACAAAAATTCACTTCATCTAATATATGGACATGAATTGGATAACTTGATTTAAGTAAAGAATGTTTTTCAAGTTTGACTATCTATTTTTTTTTAATTAAAATTGCATATTAGATGAAATCGTCAATGAGACCGAAATTTCGGCTAAAAAATTTTAGTCCTCCAAAAGTCCAAAATACCATTATCAATCATTATAAAATTTGAAAAAACTTAAACGGCATTCTTTTTTTTATGACCAAGGTGTTCAGACCTCTTGCACCTGTCTAATGCAATCCTTCCTATCCATACTCACCGGATAACTGGAAGAGTGACCCTCTTGGGTAAAGTGAGAATTCAACTTATGACTCTCACTTCTTAAGGCAGTTTTCTGACCATCCCTCCAACTCCTTTCAGTTGAAGATGTTAAAATGAGAAACTTTCTATTCGTAAAGAACCTAAGCGGGTTGGATCTTGCTCACTCAAAAGTCTGGCCTCAGCAGGTGGATTTGGGCTGATTTTCTAGGCCTATAGATGGGACAGGGCTGATTTTGGCTGATTTTCGATATTATAGTTACATATTTGACTGTTATAGTGTTATATACACACTGTATAAACTGATATATGAGCTATGAATGCAAAACCGGTTTAGGCCCTATAATTGTTGGTCTGAACCTGCTATATCACGGCTGTTACAATGATTGCAAACCATGGTATCAGTCTATGATCTGTCATATATCACAGGATCATTTATTAGCGGCCTTGATGGGCCGGGCGAGATCTTTCTCTCTTCATTTTTTGTTTTTTGAAATCTCAGTGGCTTTTTCTTTTCTTTTTTTGGAAAAAATCATTTAAAAAACAACCGATATTCCTTTTCTTTTCTTTTTTAAAAAAGAAAGAAATCTGCCGATTTTTTTTTCTCTTGCCGATACTTATCGTATCGACCGAGATATCTCAGTCCTCAAAAACTCGTACGTATCAGCTGATATTTATACCCGTACATCAAGCACGGGCTGAACTGGGCCCAACAATTTGTCATAGGACAAGACTTATTTTTGTCTCTAATGTTGACATGGAATGCATGATTACTTTGATACAAAAGGAAAATGATAAGGGTATCTGACCCGAATGAACCCAGCTTTTCATTAGTTGTAGTCTTGTAGATATGGAAACCCATCAAAATTATAAAGCTGAGACCTCAAAATGTGAAAGTTGAAGGGTGAGTCCTGATTCATTCACTGATGAATGGATTCATAGAACTGACCTCCTTTTTCATTCATCTTTATTTCATTTTCAAGCAAAAAATTTCTTTAAGCATGTCTCTTTGCTTCCCTTTTGAGTTTGACTACCCATTCAATGACAATGACAAGCATAAGTTCTCATACTGCTTAGATGGAAAACCCACCATTATTAAACTTTATTCCTCAAATCCTCCTACCCTTTACTTTTCTAAAGTTGATAACTCTGTCACTGGGTTCATGCCTGTCTAAGTGCTGGATGCCTTGGACAAATCACAATCCTTAAAATCCACAGCATGAAGAATACTTGAATTTTCTATTTCTGTTTGAGGGTTTTCATAAATTTCTTTTTAGGGTCAAATTGTAAGGATATTTGAATTTGGTACGTGTGCACATGTTTCAAAGAATTAGTCGAATAAAATTCTCTACAGATGAGACGCCTGAACAAAGCCCAGAATCTCTCCGAAAATTTGGAAATCAATTTTCGAAATTTGAACTGAGGAACTTATTTCAAATCCAATCAGATGAAAGAAAGAAAACAAAGCGAAGTTGGAGACGACAACTCCCTAAAGAAGACAGAGGAATTCTCTTGGAAGAATTAGTAAGCAGACTCTTTAAGGGCCTAAAGTACGGTTTATGTGAAAAAGGAAAGACTTAAAGAAGCATATCATCAATGGATAAGATACAAACTGCACTATTGCACTCATTAAAAAGAATGGGTCCGATCTTTATAATGGGTGTCAAATCTCAACTGGGTGACTTTTTTGGTGTAAAAATTTATAATTATTGGTGGGGGCAAATGGACTTATTTTTAAAGACCAGTTGGGCCTTAATGGACTTATTTTCACTTAAAGCCCAGAAAGGCTGGCCTAGGCCTACCCAAATGTTTAAATATTGTAGGACCTATTTAGAATTGGGCTGATAGTCATCACCAAATTCACTTGGGGGATTTAAATTTCAGGCCCAAGCCCATTTCTAAAACCTTTAGCTTTAGGAACCAACTTCATTTGGTGGCTTGGGCCTGATACTGGGCTTTCAGATTATGATGGGCCTAGCTTATCTATACACAGCACGGTCCCCCCATGACCTCCTATATAGAAAATAGAGTGGCTGACTAATCAACCACTAAACATGATTAGCAGTAGGTCTCAATTTCCTGGTTAGTAGTGTCTTAATTTGAGAGATTCCCAATAACATGGCTATAATCATTAACACAAATTTCACTTTTTCTTTCTTCTCATCATGGGATTCTTTATTAGATTTTCAGACCTTTAATTTTCCTATGAGCATAAGCAGTATGAATCTGCATGAGTAACAATATCTAAAACTTCAAAAATTAATTATTATTAGTAATTTTTCTATTTATTTAAAATTTGACTTTTTTATTAAAAATTTATATCGTATATAACTCTATTAACCTTTTTTCTTTTTTTTACTTCAAGTCATGTTCAAAACGTCACTTTGTTCAGTCATTCTTCTGATCCATGATGCCATGTCACTTGAACCCACGAGAAAGAGTCATTACGCCCTGCTTGACAATGTAGCAGAAGTCGCAAACTTGAAGGGGACTTTACGGGGCTAATCTTTGAGTCATGTAAAGGTCTCTCAATTCCACACACACCGAGTAAATAATTACAGGGAGTGGCTTATTGGGGTTGAACGTAAATCGAACTCAAGTCTCTGCTTCTTGACAGTCATGTCAACCCCTTGGAGTTCACGACATATCATTTTTTATGAACATGTCTTAGCTTCTACTCATTCTCATCAAAATGCTAGTGACAAACAATCTGGGCCACCACCAGTAATATGTTATCCATAGCACAGTTCTCGTACACAACCAAGTTTGCTTAGCACATACTGGCCCAACCATCTCAGGACCAGCATATGCTAGAAATTCTTACAGTCCAGGCCCAACCAGTCTAGACCCAGAATGTTAAAAGTTGTTCTGCATTTCCAAGCCCAACCAGTTGAGGCCCAGAATATTCAAGCAGCCCCAATGGCACTGATGACCCAGCTCAACTACCCCCAATCCTCTGGTTTAATTAAACCAACTACCATAATTCACCACTCACCTGCCTCATTTCAAAATCATGTGAAAGTTTTTAAAAAGCTGAACCCATGTTACTCGCTAACGATTCAAATACTCAATCAATTTTCCTCTTTGGACAACAATCAAAATAACCTTAATTAATTTTAGGGAATTTGTCTTTCATGACTACATTAAATCTAAAATGAGATTTTTTTTATTTTTTTTTCACTTATTGCTATCTAAATCGATACATTCTCTGGACTTATCCGTTTCCTCTTAGAATTTCAGATATGATCCTCTCAATCTCTTCATCGTTACACTGAGTTAACCATTTTTAATAGATAAAAAATATTTTTTTTTTAATAGATTGTATCTCACATTATTGATTGCGTAAGATGGATAGAAGACATCTCGAATATATATATTTTTAATAGATTTCTCAATGAAAGTGAAATATAGTAGGTAGACTTAACAACTGATGACTAAAGGTGTTCATTTGTCTCAACCAGCCCACAACCTGCTCGAATCCAACTTAAATAAAATGACTTAAATAAGCACTTTGTCGATTCGAATTTTTCTTAAAAACCTGTATATATAAATGGCTAGGATCAGGGGCCATTTAATTTTTTATATAGTATATATATCATAAAGTCATATGTGACACTGTTTTTGTTTTGTAAATTGTAAAAATAATGGTATAGATTAGAAAAAGATATAAAGGTCTACCAACATTTAAAGTTTCATCCAAAATATCAACTAATTGCCATTTGATCTCAATGATTGAAATCACCAGCTGTCTACTGAACTTTTTTGTTAAATATTTGCCAACTTTGTTGGTTAAGATGACGTGAGTTAAAATTGAGTTTTGAATTGAAATTTCAAATAATGAATTTTGTAACTCTACTTTCAAGAAATATGGTTAAATTTCAAAGATTAAAAACAAAATTAAAAATGCGATCTTGAAAGGTGTGACGTATTATAAATAAACGTACTTTAAATTACGGGTTCACGCTTCTTTTTTTTATAAAGTCCGATCCTGATCCGGCCCGTGAACCGGCCTTGACATATTCGGGTCATGTCAACTGTCTCGACCCGACTCCGACAGTCCCAGCAGCGAAGGCATGCGCATGTTCATACTTTGATACGTTCATCTGATCTTTTCTCCTGTTTTGTCGTTTACTGCTTCTGCTTCGTACGCATGCTGTCCGACTATGGAACGATGGGCAGCATCGCTTGCCACGTGTCAGATAGTGCGGCAATGGACAGCTGTCCCACTTGCCCGGCTCCAGATAAGGAAGGATGTGAGAGGATGGCGCTCGATTCAGTTTCATACGGCAGGAGATCAGAGCCGTCAGATTTGATTCGGCGGACGGCCTTGATTGGGCACGTGACAAGCTGTAGTGGAGGTGGATGAGGGAGTAGTCGGTCACGTGCTGAATCGTCAAAATCGAGGAACGGTCAACGTCACAGGTGTCAAATCCAGGGTCCAAAGGCGTCAAAAATAAAAATAAAAATGGAGGCGCGGAGCAAAAGAACAAAAAAATGGAAAATGACAGGAAATTGCAGTCTCGAATTCCAAGAATGAATGAAATGAAAGCGGGAAAGTACCGACGACGTCCGGAAACTATTCAATTCTACCCTTTCTTTACTTTTATTATTAATAAACAAACAAAAACTGAAATTGAGAATTTATTGGAGATGACAAATCACAGAGATAAATTATTAAGTTATCATGATTGCGATTGTTATACATTATAATATGTCATGGTCCCAATGCCTAACTACCAATAGAAGCCCCTCACTTACCTCCTTTTATTCTTCTTTTCAAAAGTTAGACATCTTCCCTTATTACTGCCTGTCAACATTTGATCTTTTATCATTATTTAAACTTTCAATAATAATTATTTGTGTGAGAGATTTTTAAATTAACAAAGTCTAGTTCAAATATGCCAAAATTAACAATAAGATTATTACTAGTTTCAAAGTATTTGATCAGATGAAATGATTTAAATGAAAATAATAAATCACCTGAGGCTTTAGTGGCAACGGGTTTGAAATCGAGAAGCCCAATTCAATTAAAAAACCAATCCAATCTAAATACCCACGCAAGAAAACAACGAGAGTATGAAATTTTGTGTAAAATAAAAGAGAGCTGTATAAATATTCAAAAAATCTGCTTTTACATACTCATTTTTAAATTTTTGGATCAAGTTACCATTCTACTCCGTGTATAAATTCATTCGAACGAACGAAAATTACACTAACGTATTCATTCGGATGAATATATTCATTCAAACGCACTGAGAATGAACCGAAAGTTTGTTCGAATGAATTTATATGGAGAGTAGAATAGTAACTTCACCCAAAATTTAAAAAACGAGTCTATAGAGTCAGACTTTCTAAATGTCTATATGACTGACCAAAATAAAAGACTTTTTTTTTAAAAAAAAACTAACTCCAACCTTTTCCCAAATGGGATCTCCTATCTCTCACCCAAAAACCAAAAAAAGTTAGAAGGAAAATCTCTTCATGACCCTACATAAATTTATTCAAGAATCCTCAAGTCATAATTACAAAAATGCACATAGAGTGAATCACAAAAATTCTCTATAATTACAATCAGGGGTCAAAAAAAAGGGGCGGCCAATATATCGGCCGAGAAAATTCTCTCTCCTCTTATATCGGCCATTTCTCTCTCCTCCGATATCGGAACCGCGAAAAAACTGTGAAGAACCGTGCAAAACAGTGACGAACCGTGAAAAATCTCAAAAAACCGTGAAAGCCGTATCGGCAGAACCTTGCAGAATCATGACGAACCGTGAAAAATCGCAAAAAGCCGTGAAAAGCCATGGAAAAACCGTATCGGTTTTTTAAAAAAAAAAAAACTTTTAAATACCGATATTTGTACATATCGGCCGATATGGTGACCGATATTGCGGACCGAATATCGGCCATATTGGCCGATATTAGTCTTGTACGGCCGATAGATATCGTATCGGCCGATATTGCTCGGTCTTAAAAACTCGATATATATCGGCCGATACGATATATCTCGGCCGATACGATATGTATCAGCCGATATTTCAACATTTGATTACAATAATACCCATGCAAGTACTGAATTACTCATCATATACACTTTTTATGGTTTTTTAAAGAAAAAAAAATTAGGGACCATCCATCTACCATCTATGGTTTTTTAAATTTGATTTATTTTTTATCCTCTGTAGTCTATACGATCTTTTAGTTAACCTACGTTTCAAACAGAGAGCGAGACAAAAGGATAGTCTTTCACTCATGATTTATGCAGCCATAACCAAGTTGCAGCCCTTTTAAATTCCAAAAACAGAAATCCTTATATCAAAATACTTGCATACTTTTATTTTCACATATAATCAATTATTGTATTTCTACCAAAATTCATAGCCTAATATTGATAGTCTGATAGGGGTGAAATTTGGGCTAGGTTTTAATCTGACCTGCATGATTCAATCCTAAAAATCAATAGGTTTAGATTATGTATTTGTATATTTCAGTCGGGTTGAGTTGGAAAAAAAATCGAGTCGAATTGAGTTGAGAAATTCAAAAGTAACTCGATTCAATCCGATGTAACCTAACTCGACGTAAGTGCACCAAGTTATAAAATAACACACAGATTGACTCGGGTCAAAAATTTGAATTGAATTGAGTAATTCGAGTTGGGTCGGATACACAATTAACAAGTAGACTTTGAACAAAAATCCAGGACTCACCCTCCACGCCTCTTGATCTCCTCCTTCTATAGCAAATTCAAAGAGGTATTTTTGTCTTTGCCAGTGATTACTATTTACTGGACTGTTAGAGGCTTAGAGCCAGTGGGTAAGGACAACCTCCTTCCTTGGATTTGTAATTCCAATTTTGCTGCTCAATTCTATTCCTTGTGGTCTAAATCTCTCTCCCTTCTCCAACTCTTGTGGCTGAGGGGGATTGAATTTTGTGAATCTCTTACTAGGGACATTGGCCATTTCGGGTCAAGCAATGTTCTATAGCAGTTTTAGGTCATTTATATTTATAGAAGTCTGAGCTCACTCAAAGCCCATCAAGATTTGTAGGTTAAAGTCTAAGTCCGCACTATTTGATACCATTAAAAATCTAATCGTTTATATAAAATCTAGATACGGTGAGCTATTTATCTCCTTAAATTTATTGATCAAAGTCATCAAGTTTTGGTGATTCTTAAGGACGTTTGATGACTTTGATCATTAAGATCAAGTGGGTTAAAATTCATTTTTAAGTTCAAATTTAATCCAATTTTAATTCATCACATGTACTTTCAATATGAATGATCATTTTTTTAGTTGATTTCAAAATAATTTTTTTTTTTTATAATGGCTAACATGTTGATAGTCCGAGGGCCTTTCAGGTGCTACCTGCAAAAACTTGGGACTAACGATCTATACAAATGGATTTAGGAGTTTAGCTCGATCCAATCCCGCTAAACTTAGATATGTGTTCAAACCTGTTTATTTATAGTCAATTCAAGCAAATTTCAGTCTAAGTTCAAGAACCCTAACACTTGAGCGCCCCTTGTCTTGTTTCCTTTATTTCACCATATTTGCACGCAGACACCATCATGCACATTGAAGATGCTTCAAATCCTTCTCGTGGTGAAGAGCCCAATTCTTGTGTAAAGGTGGACATCATTGTGGACCCTTCTATTTCAAAATTCTTGAGATCTTTAACTACACGAACCTCGCAACAATGACTAGATGAAAATACGAAATGACTCGATTAGGGTGTTCATTGGCTTGAATTCAATTTAAATAAATGAGTTTTAACAAGCAATTTTGTTCGATGGGTAGGCGTCGGATTTTTCCTAAAGCCCTTTTAAATAAACAAGCATGTTTAGGCTTTTACTTAAACCCCATTGAGGTCATTTGGGTTTTTAGACCTATTTATTTTATTATATTATATACACACATCTCACACGGTTATACCTGACATTATTATTATTTAACTGTATAGATTCAAAGTAGACTTAAAAGACCTACCAACTGATAAAACTTTCAATTTCTAGTCACTTGATTTCAATGATTGAAATCACAAAGCGTCAAATTTTTTCAAGGACATATGTCATCGTTGACCGTTAAAATTAAGTGGTTAAAAATCAAGTTTTGAACTGAAATTTTAAATTATGTTAGCCCTTTAATTTTTTTTTTCCTAATTTGTACAGTTAGATTTTGAAGTTCTAAAAAAAAAAGTAGTAGCATGTCTGATCTTTTGAATGTGTGACCGATTACAAAATAAATGAGCTTTTAAGCAGTGAGTTTGGCCTTTATATATTTTAATCGGATGGTTTAGTGCTTTGTCCTTTAAAAGCCCGATGTGCCTCTGATAATCTCGAACTTTTTTTGACAAAGCCTGGCCCGATCCCGATCCCGGCCCGTGAACAGGCCTAGGCTCAATAGACAATATAAAAGGTTAATAATCACATTCTTCGTATAAACGACTTGTTTACACTAATTACATTTATAAATAATAATATAGTTTAACAATTTGACATCATGAGTTGTAAAACTTTAGAGGTCATTGATTGTCAACATCCCAAGCTGTTTTTAGTATGGATACTAAAAGGGCTTTCATGATAACTAACCCAGATCTAGTTAAGGTTAAGGATAGAATTCTAAGACACCCATTTAGAGAGGTAGTCAGATGTCTTAAGAGGAGGATTATTCTCTACCCCTTTCAAATCTAATTATGTATACACTAGTTTATGGGTCCATTATAATTGACACGTGGAAACCATGCCTTTCATATCACTATTATTGTTCCATAAACAACCTATATTTTTAAAGTGACAGCATAGTATTATCTAATAAAAGAATAGAAATTAATCTATTTACAACATGCTCTAAAAAATTATCTCATAATTTATTTTCTTATTTTTAGATTGTTCATAGCTTCTTGTATTTTTATTAGCAACTTTTACTTTTTAATGAATTACAAAGATATTCAAAATATTTATCTATACAAATGACAATATTGATATGTGATGTGACAACTCAATTTGTTTCAGATTTTCAACTTACTCAAGTTGAATTTTTACAATATATTTTATATATTTTTTTTTTCTGGTTTCTATATTTTTTGAACAACTTTATATTTTATACTTTGAAGTTTATCCAGAGCTTTTGCGAAAGAGATGCATAAATTATATTTCTTTGGAAACATATAAAAGTATGAATATCTAAATTGCAATATCAATTTTGGTAATTTTTTAATTGATTACAAGCCAACTCAGTATTTAAAATTTGGGTAATAATTCTTATTTTTAAAGTTGAGCACTACGAGGAGTTATTTCATGAGAATTATGAAAAATATAAACATTTTCTATATCCTAATAAATATGTAATTAGCTATAGTGATTTGAAGATAATAATGGGAAGGTATTTTAATTGTGATTTTGCGATTATTAATTTAAATTATCAGATTAGAATGTAATGAATTAATATAAAATGAAATTAGATATATAAATGTAAATAGAAATAAAGGGAAAAAAATGGGAAAGCTAGTATTATCCAAATCCGATCTCGTCTTCTTGCAGTTTCTTCGGTCTGTGGGGGTACAGATTCCGGAACCCACACAATGCCAAAGATCATAATGACACGTGGCATCACCCTATTCGCACAAATCCTCTCCAAACGCTTAAATATCTCCGGTCTGGTAAAAACCACTTCATCTCACACTCACTTTCCAAACAAAACCCTAAAACAGCGACCTGAACACTACATTAAAACCCCTACCCGATTTCCCTTTCTCTACGCCGATCCGATTCGATCCACTCTCCAACAAACCGCTGAACTGCTACCTTCCCCCCTTCCATGATCGATGATGGCTTCAGCATGCGTAAACAACATCGGAGCGGCACCGGAGAACTTCCTAGACTGTCCGTCCTGCCCGTCCTATGGCTGGCTCAGCCCTAGAATCTCCTTCGGCCGCGAAGTCGTCGAGGAAGGGAAAAAGACTGCGGCCGCGGAAAACGCGCCGGAGGAGCCGGATTTGGATCCCTCCGCCGGTAAGGATCTCATCGATTTCGAGTTCCGCCTTCACGACCCCGTCACGATGCTCCCGGCTGACGAGCTCTTCTCTGATGGAAAGCTCGTGCCGCTGCATCTGGCTGCGATTCGACCGTCTGATCCTGCCTCTGCGCCTTCTGAGCAGATGCCGGCCTTGCGATCTCCAGATGCTATGAAATCGCGATTGACGGTTGAGATTGCGGGGGTAGATCCGTACGTGTTTTCCCCCAAGGCGCCGAGGTGCTCGAGCAGGTGGAGAGAGTTACTTGGATTGAAAAAGATACAAAACCCTAAGCCGGACTTGCAGAAATCAGCCAAAAATCATAATCCGAACCCGACTCCGAAATCTCTGAAGCATTTTCTCCATAGGAGCTCTAAATCCGCCTCGATCGACCCGACTATGAGCATGCCATTGCTCCGTGACTCTGATTCGGAGTCTGTTTCCATCTCTTCCCGACTCTCTCTTTCTTCTTCATCGTCTTCGGGTCCGGATCACGAAGATCTGCCCCGTTTATCTCTGGATTCCGATAAACCGAAGAATCCGCCTAGGGTCCGTGTCTCGAAGCCTAGACCCATACCTGAACCGGCGGTTAGGACTGGCAGGAGAGCTTCGGATACTGTGGGCACGGGAGAGCGGACGGTTAGGATTGGTCGGAGTCCCTTGCGGAGACCGGATTCGACGGCGAACCCGCCACGTGGCGCGTCCGTTGACAGCCCTCGCATGAATTCTTCTGGAAAGATCGTGTTCCAGAGCCTGGAAAGGAGCTCAAGCAGCCCGAGCAGTTTCAGTGGCGGGTCGAGGACCACAAAGATAAGAGGCGTGGAGAGATCTTATTCTGCAAACGTTCGGGTAACACCCGTTCTGAATGTACCCGTTTGCTCCTTACGCGGATCGTCCAAGTCGGTCTCCGTTTTTGGGTTCGGGCAGCTGTTTTCTCCTCAGAAGAGAGATGGAAGTGGGCCCAACGGCAGCAGCAGTTCCAGGGCCCACCACAACCGTGCCAGAAGTGATCGGACTTAGATTCCGATCCGACGGTGGTAAAATTTCCATTAACTTTTTTTTTTTTTTTACCTCTTTTCCCCTTTTTTAATTATTATTATATCCCTTTCACATTGTTGGATTTTATTCACTCACTTCAGTTAGTGCCCTCTGTACATATGCGGCTTCTTTATCATCATCTACTTTTTTTTTCACCTCCTTTTGTTTTGCTGCTGATCTTAAAAAACACTGAAATGGGTTTTTTTTTTTTTTTTTTTCTCTTTTAATTGATTCGATTTCATGATTTTCTTGGTTTTTGGGGGGATGGAGTGAGGGGGAAGTGATGGCAGGTTTGCAGAGAAATGGTGATGGGGCACTGTGCGCCATGCGCGCGTTTTAGTCTTTCTATATCGAGGTTCGCTAAAATAGGCACAATTTCTGTGTAATCTGGGCTCGGCAAAGCATCGCAAGATGCCAAAGAATCCAGAGAGGTGAAGCAGAGCAGCACATGGTGCACTGCTTCCCTCCCAGTCTTGCATTGATGGAGTATTTTGCACGTTTGCTGTCTCCCTGGCGCACGTTAGCTCAAACCCCCCCCACATGCTACACTGCGCTCTTGCATGAACCAATTTAGAAATTTTCACTTCAGCCTCGTACAGGGTTATGCTAATATGCCCCCGACCTGTCTTTCCTCTCTGCTACAGAGCTTACATCTATTTAAGACGAAGAAGGATTGAAGAATGCAGGCAGCGCTGTAGCACACCGTATCACCAATCAATGCCCCACTTTCACTTTCGAATCTGAGCCGTTCAATCAATCAATCAATGCCCCACCAAACGATAGAATCTAATTAATTCCTGTTTACACAACAGTCGAATATTTAATTAGCCATTCTTCATATATAGTGAGGACCGACTGGGGAAGTTCGGTGGGGAAGTTCCTGTTTGGGCGCATCCCGGCCTGTGGGTCCCCTTCTACTGGTGCCACCCCCCTTGTTTACGATTATTGTTTCAGTAAAACTTTTAATTAAAAAAAAAATCACCCATTTCTCCTATTTGATAAAAGGCGTTGTTGTATTTTTAGGTGGCAAGATTCTCGTTGTCTACTTTTCTATCTTGTTGATATTACTATAATAATTTATTATCACTATTAAGAAAGGGCGTAGCTTGATAAAATCTAATAGTATAAAATATAAAAATAATATTTAGGGTGTGGGGGTTGAGTGTGGTATGGAGGAGAGGAGAGAAGAAAAATGGTTACTTGACTGACGGTCAATTTGTGAGGAGAAAGGAGAGGAGATTCCTTCTTTAGTTCCCTCCACACATTATCTATCTATCTATCAGAAGGCCGAAGAAAAGGCCATCTCTCTATTCGCTGTCTTGTCTCCCTATGCACCAACTCTTGTCTTGTAGAATGGGTCCAAAATCCAAATGACTCGGTTCTGCCTACCCTATTATATTAATTGTCTTTATTTTATTACACCGATTGGATACTTGCCGATTTCCGTTATGGACCTTTCTTTTTTGATTATCATTGTTTTTATCTGTGCAATATGTCTCCATGTGCTACATGTGACAGCAGTTGTGGGCCCCCACTTGGAGTCTTAAATAAATTCTTTTTTTTACAAACTTTGGGCCAAGTGAGTTTGAAGGGGTCCAACAAACTTCATTCATTTCACCAAAACCGATTTAAAGAATTTTTCTGTTTTCAATTAACACTTTTAGAAGAAGCCCAAAAAGTTCATCGGGGGATAGGAAGAGATTAAGATAAGCTTTGTGTACCATTCCTATTATCTACTGCCAGCAATCTTCTCGGGAATTTTACAAATTTAGTGTATTGTCAATTTTATCTTTCACCATCTTTACTATTTATAAGTTATCATTTGTGAATAATAAATCAACTTATTTACTGGATTTAAATAAGAATTTTTTTTCAAATTCAAACATGAAAAGAAATTCTCTGTATTATAGGTACGGATGAAAATGGATCTAAGAAAGTACTATTTCTGTCTATAAGGGTGAAGATAATAATACAGCAGTAAATTACAAGAGAATTGATTGAATTGAGATAAAATGGATTGTTCATTGATAACTAACTAAAAGTGGCTACTACAAATTAATTGATGGGCCTCGTATATTTATTTCTGAACTTCAGTTTACATGTGATGGAGTGACAGAGTTGATCATTTGATGATATTAATCCTCTTATTATGTATGGTCTTTGAGTTTCCCTGATACGGATAGAGATGAGTTCAGTTGTTTAAGTGGCCCGTCCCCTACTCTCCTCACTCCGGCATTGCTGACGTAAGAAAAATTTATGAACCTTTTTGACTGTGAAAGATCATTATCATTTTCATTATAATTATTAATTCTATTTTTTTTAATTCACTTTCTTAAGATCTTAGCTAGAAAAGATCACAATTCATATTTTTTATACTTGAGTAGAGACATGTTTACTTATTTTTAAAAAAAGTATAAAGGGGTTCCACCTATTCATTGAATTTAATGGTACAGAAAATTTAAATCGTACTTTATAATTGAAAAAAAGATTATATTAACTATCCAAAGCATGACATAAAAAATGGCTTTATTAAAGTTAATCATATATTTTAGGGATATTTTCAAAGAGGCTTTAATCTTTTAGCTAACTTGGAAAAAGGACTCGTTATTTTCTCATATTCTAAAAAATACCCTCAAATTTTTTTATAAATCTTTTGAATTTTGAAAAAGTCTTCTTTGCCTTAAAAGGTAAGTAGAACTCTAAATTTAATGAAGTATAAAAAATGTAGGTGCTCAATATTTTTATCCATTCAATTGTTCAAATTCAATTATTAATTCCAGTGCCTTTAATTACATGATTAAAATTTTTGTATGTTTGAATTTTATATTTTATCTAATTTGGGCTTTGTTGACTCTATTTAGATTTATCAAATTTTAATTTAAAAAATCTCTTGTCTTTATCATTTATAAAAATTGCAATTGGATATCTATATTGATCGCGTATTGAACAAAAGTATATTTTTTAAAGATAAATCTAAACATAATTTTTTTTAGATATTTTGAAGTACCAAAAATCAATTTAAGATTAATATTAGATCAAAATGAATATTACTAAAAGTGGAAATACTGGTCTTGTAGCATTTCAAAGAAAAAAAAAAGGAAAAATACGTGTTAATGTTTTAGGAATATTAAATATCTAAAAAATAATTGAAAATCATCAAAATTATAAGTTTATAAAACCTGAAAACACAGATAAGATTAGATTAAGTGTTTTTATAAGGTCTATATCTACATTAAGATTTTTAATTGGTGAAGTAGAACAAAAGTGGATCTCACGGGATTAGGGGTGGCAATAGGTCAGGTCAGATCAGATATAAGTTATTACAATTTTTTTGTCTAACCCAATCAGATTTGATCCAATTTTTTTAAGAATTTTTAAAAATTAAAAAATGAGATGAAAACTTATTTTTAATAGAAAAAGAAAGATAAGAGAGTTTCTCTTTCATGTGAAGCCATTGGATCATGGAGACTTTAGACAATTGACTAAAATTGTTAAACATGAATGGAGTAGACGGGTAAAAATTAATAATTTTAATTCAATTCAAATTGAGTTCAGATTCAAGAACTCTCCTATCTAAGTCTGACCCAACTTTATTTTGAGTTAATTTGGGTCAATTTAACTTTTTTCTTAAAAAACACATTACCCAAACTCCATTTTTCGGGTTGGATTGGGTAAAAAATTGCTATCCTTATGGGATGTAAATTGTTAGAATCATTTTTTTTTTAAAAGTAAGTAAAATTAATGAAACTTAAAAACATAACTTCTATTATTGAGGTGACGTCATTTTGTATATTGTCTTTATAAATTATAACATGTATTCAAAATATCTATGGTATAGAACAAATTGTGCCTAACAGAGAATACAAAGGTATAATGAATAAAAATAATTTAAATCAAGTAGAGAATGTTGTAAGTTTTATTTTCTAATTATTTTCTGTTTTATAACTTTGTTAAAAGGATAAGATAAGATATATAAATACATATAAAATCTTTTATAGAACAAAAAATAAATCATTATATGTAGTTTTCAGTGGTATAGCTGGCTCGTGGTCTACGCGACCAGTGGTGTTGTATGAGATTCATTTTATTTTAAATCTATTTTATTAAAATTATTTTCTTTATTTTAAAATATAAATTCAAGTTTTTATAATTTTTATTTAATCCATCTTCAATTATTAAATTGTTGATGATAGATCAAAATATATATTAGATAATAAAATTATAAAAACTAATCTAATGTAATAGATTTTATTTTTAGTAATATTATAATTTATAGTAATTTTTCGACTTATATAATTTTTTATAATATTAAATTTACTCTCTGATATGTCATCAGAATATCTAACCCAATTTATTAATTATAACTGCTCATTTATTTTGTTCGGAGAGGGAGAATTTTTTTCAAGAAAAAGATTTTTATTCTCTCTCTTTTAAGTAGGTGAATGCGACATGCGTCTGTTTTAATTCTGATCATGTTGTGGGTGGGACACCACATAGGCGGTGGCACCACGTGGCATGTTCTGATCATGTTGTGGGATGGTGACGGCGTTTGACACTTTCATTTGTTTTCGATAGCGGCGTTAGTGTCTGCATACCAGGTGCCAAATTTGCGCTTCCCGTCTAAATTCATTTGTCTCGATTAGGACCAGCCATAGAAAGTGAGAAATTAATAATAAAAAATTGTTATAATAAAATTTGTTAATTTTTTTCATTCACTTGTTGTCATGTAAATTATTTATATTCAACTTATTTATGAATTTTAAATGGTTTGAATGATTTAAATTATTACGATGAGAAGTTATGTACATATCTTCTTAAAATAGAAAGTGATATATAAAGTGTTTTTATTAAAAATTATCAATTTCTTCAATAAAAATTGTATATTTTTAAAAAATATTTTATTTTCTTTAATTGGAGTTGTAGTCTGCCCAAGAAAAATCTATGAGATTTACTGGGATATAAATATTTTTTTTACCATTATTAAAGAGGAGAATAGTTGGTCATACAAAAATTCGATAGTTGTAATTGGTGGGAGGTGGTTGTGTGCATCTAGATTTTTTTACCTAATGCGTTCACAATTGGGGAGAATTGAGCTCAAGTGTAGAATTAAATATCGGTCAATACATATTGTATCAACTAGATCAAACTCATTTAATCTATAATTTATATTAGTTAAAGATCAGATTTGACCCATTTAGGATTTTAGGATTATTTCAATTGCACCAACCATTTCATAAACGGGTGATCTTGAGTTGGGTTAGCTCGTTGAATAAGTGGCTTATGTTAGGTACAAGTAGGGGTTGTATCAAATCCATAAAAAATCATATTTTCATAACATTTTAGTCAAACATTTAATAAAGGAATTGAAGTTTAGGTTAACATTTTTAAGTTTAGTTGTGTCTAACTTGAGCTCGCATAAAAAAAATCTAGAAAAACTCAGTGCCATGAATCATACTTGGGCTAAATGAGGCCAAATTTGGTTTTAAAGCCCAGTATTGAGCCGAATTTTATAAAACCTTAATTTTATTTAATTAATATTAATATTGTTTATATATAAATTTTATGTAATATTTTTTTTTATAATTTTTTTATCATAATCTATAAACAATTTATCCCATCAATTTTAGATTGACATTTATATTTGAATTTGACAAATTATTTTCCAAGAATAATTTAATAATAGGTCCGTACTCATTGGCCTCATCTTGACTAAAATGTTGTTACTAACATAAACAATTCCATTTTGGGCAGAAAAGTGCGAGTTTGAATAAGCTTGCAAATGCATTTTGAGTATAAAGTCCAACTTAATCTTCCATGTACAAATTTATCCGGGCTTAATTAAATCCATTTAAGATTGTCTAAATTGGTTCAACCCATTTTATAAGTGGTTTATTAAGTGCAAGATGTTATATTTTTTTTGGAACATAGGTATCACCACCTCACGTTTAAGGTAAGACTAATTCCACGAACATGTGTAAACATTTCAATCAATGTATAGTAGTTAAATCGATGAAGAGTAACTCAATAAGAAGTGGTGCAGAAGAGTTTGAGCGTGAGTCAAATTCAAGACCTTCTTTCATGGGTACGAATTGTGTCTCCATTGTATTCATAGTTTAAATCATATAATTTTTACTTTAAAATTATTAAAAATTTAAAAATCTAAAGATAGTATAATTAAATAGAAGTAAAACTTTGAAAATAAATTTCTTATTTTGCTCCTTTTATATCATATTAAATTATATAGATCTCAAAATCATATGACCCATTCATTTAAAGAAGAGTGTCGCTAGAAAGAAAACTGATTAGCAAGAATCGTTTTGTAATACGAAAATGGCATCCTTTCCTGAAAGAGGTAGAAAGAATGGAAAATAGAGAGCTGGGCTCCTCTGTTTTCATGAGAGAAGAAAGAAAGGTAGGAAGGGTGGAGGGAGACCGAGCGTGGTGGCTTCCGCCCGGCAGCCATGAAAGTGAGGAGGAGAAGGGAAGGGAAGGGAAGAGAGATGAACAGGAAAGAGTTGGTCGGGTACTTGAGTTGTCCTTCCAGAAATGGTGAACTTTGGTATTTGTGATGGTAGCTTCTGTGCTTTTGTGTGTGTGGCCCGTGACTCATCTGTCGCCTCCCCCACTTCTTTCACATGTCCTTCACACCAGGTGCCATCCAACTTGATGACCTGACCCCCCCGCACCTTTTTTTTTATTTTATTAAAATATTTTTTCTATTTATTTTATTTTATTTTATTTTACTTTTTACTTTTTATTTTTTTCCTTTTTTCCAAACAGATGTTTTCAGAATTCTCAATCAAAGACTTGACTGCTGCTGGCCCAACCGCCTAACGGCTAGTGGCTGTTCACGGGAAAGTGAAGAGCTAGCTAGATTCTAGATTCGATGGGTAGAATCTGAGTGAGGTTTATTATTATTTTTAAATACTATAATTTTTTTTATCATTATTAAATTTTATTAATCATTTGTCACGAGTCTATTAAAATTCAAACTAGAATATTGGTTAATATTTTACCAACTTTAGAACTTATGATATATTATTCTTTGGAATATATATGAAATTTGAATATCATCAATCACTAAGGTTTAGTTTTCTTATATCATCATCATCATTTTTTTATTTTTTATTTAAGTCCGAACGTGTCCAAGCGTCGCACCCAATTAGTCCCCAAGAGTGTGTGAAAACCCCTCTATCCGAACACAACGGGTAAATCGATGGGATCTTACTTTATATATATTTCCATGAAAAGTGGTCCTTTATATATCATCATCATTATTATCAAATGACAACGTCTCATCACTTTAGAAATTGGTTTTCTTATATTAATAATCATGCAGCCAAGTATTAATAAATAAAGTTTTGATATTTCATCTTATTTAGAGGGTTCGAACTATTTGGTTAAGAGTATACAATATTAGAATTTTCAATTTTTAGAAATAAGAAAATTAAATATTTCAATCTTAACATTTGACAAATTAGTAGATTAGAAGCAAATATAAAAAATTATAATAAATTGGAATTATGTTTTCTTGAGATCTGTAAGAATCAATATCTCCATTTTTTAAGAATAACAAAACAACAAAATTTTAATAAGTCGTGTAATTTCTTAAATTTACAATCTACTTTTTTCTTAGCCTTCTTTGGTATTGTTTATGCAGACTCTGTGCATCAAAAGATTTACCCAATATCTTTATATTTAGGAAGAAGTGGGGATCTTGAGTTTTACTCAACTAAGTTAACAAAAGTTGAATGAAATAGATTTTTGTAATATAATGGCTTGTTAACTTGAATTGCATTCAAATAAATTAACAGCTGTTTTCACTAAGATTTCCAAGTTCACGCATTGCTAGATCCATTTACAATATTGGAGATACTGATTATATTAAATCGAGTTTCTTCGTGTTCGACTTAATATAATCAGTATCTCCAATATACAGAACCTCGTGGTTAAGGGCCACTCTAAAATAAAATTTATGGCATAATTAGTAAATATTAGTAGTTAATTGGTCCATAACTCCATGTAAAAGAAAGTGTGATGGGTATTTGAATTGTGAGATGTTAATGGTCCTAGTTTATTAGAGTATGTAAAGAGGAATTCCCTGATCCCTTTTCAGTTTTCCATTTTGCCATTTCCAGTCCGCGGCTGTTGGGCGTTCTTCTTCCTCTGCTCCGGCTCAGGCGCTCTTCATCTTATTCCAGTATTCCACTCCTAGACGATCGGTTTACATTGATAAATGATAAAAATAGTTAATTTACATAATATTTTTTATTTTCATTATTTCGTATAAATATTTTTTATTTTTTATTTTTCATGTCGTCTTTTCCAAATTAGATGGTCGGAATGGCCGAAACATTTTTCTTTAGTGTGGAAATTGAAATAGGTACCGGTCTGTCAACTATGAATTGTAAGCATCAAATCTTATTGATAAGATAAAATGATTCACTAAACCAACAATAAACACTCATTATAGTTTATAGTTAAAGCTAAAATGATTCAAACGACAACAATAAGCATTCTTTATGCTAATAGTTAACAATAAATGGAAGATAAGTTTTTAAATCAAAAGTCACATTTTACTTTTTTTTTTTTTTTTGTTAAATAATGGTTAGTGATTTTTATTCAAAAAATAGGAGGTCCAAAAGAATAAAAGCTAAAACCCACAATATGAGTCAGACAAAAGGGCCCCTAAGGGCTGAAGAAGATATTAAGAAACCCACAACCCGAATCAAGCAACAAACAAAAGAGGCTCAACCCGTGGCCGAATAAAAGCAGACTAGGAAGAGACAAAAAAGAGCCCAAACCCAGTGAAATTACCAGTTTATTTATTATTGCTAGTGTCTTTATAAGATAAAAATATGTATAATATCGCTATTAAACAAAGAATTATCTATCCTGAACTAGTTCATGAAAATTTATGTGAATTTTCAATAATAAAGGGAAAAGTATTAAGTTTTTTTTTTTTTATCCCATCAAAATTTTCTTCTAATTTTTTTTTTAATTTTACACGTGAAAAATCACGAAATACAAAATTCATATTATGAACTGATTCATAATAAATAACTTTTATATTATATTATGTTCCAGCATAAGTGACTACGGAAGGTCACATAGTTGCATTATGTATGGGCAGTGGACGCCCACTAGTCCCTACCCGTCTCCGATCCTAAATGAGAATAGACCATGTGTTTTGTCTTTAGGTGAGGGTGGGGTGTCAGGTTATATGGCAGGACGGGTCTAGATAACCATGGCCCACGCCAAATCCGATCCATTGTCATTTTTAGGTACTAGGCTACCCACCTACCTATGCCCTGTCCACAAGCTAGATATTGCCCCACTTGATATTAGATATGAATATTGACAAATATTTATTCAATTTTCCATTTTATAATTTTCACTACAGCAACTATATAACCATAGAATTTCAAAAAATTTGATGCCATATTTTTTTTTTATCACAAGTGATATATTATTTTTTTGCATATTAAGATGGTAGTATATTTCAATTTTTGTTTTCAATTCTAACCTCTTGTACGATTTTTACCGTTGGCCACATTTTAGATTTTAATATTGAGAATTATAATGATCATATAGGCTTCAGGCCTTGAGTGTGTACAAATCATTGTTCGAAAACTTAAAACTTAGATTCAGCTCAAAATCCTCTCAAGTCAACTCAGACTTTCTAAGAAAGAATCATTTTGAATTTTTAAACAATGGTACAAATTCGCAATTCATTGACGTAGATCATTAGGGTAAGTTCATTGGGATGATCTTGAGCTCAACACGAGCTCGATTTGAAATCAAGCTTATTCAAAATCAAACTGATTTGCTGGCATTTCAGCCTAGTGTTTGTGTGAAGGCCATTTAGCAAGATCAGAGAGGTGGGAAAATGGGCCAGCTCAGTCAACTTTCAAATCATTTTGAGTCAAGGTCTCAGTTTAGGCCTTGGGTCCAATAAGAAGCATTCTTTTCATCAGTTTTTAGACGAGTCGAGTCAATTGAGCCTATTGCAGTTCAACTTGATTAGGTGACAAGATGCAAAAAAGCCCAGGCCCAGTTGAGCTAAGGCAAACTGGCTCAGCTTGTTTGCACTAGGCACCCATATCTATGGATTGGTGGCATGCAAATACATGTTTAAAAGAAAAGTAAAATGACAAAAGTTCAGGCCACATAAAAAGAAGATCATGGGTGGGATGGTCACTGGTTACTACTAAGTGACTCTTCATCGTGGATATTTATTTTGTATAATATCAAATCAACAAAATGAGTTCTATTTACTAAATTACTAGATGTTTAGGCTAGAATACTGTGGGCTTCACTTCACTCATTGTACCAAGGCAAGGTCCACCCCTGTTCTAGGATCATCTGACTGCATTTACCAATATAGAATGACCCAAAGCTTACCCATCTAGGCTTTGTCATCTCTCACTGGCTGTGGCTGTTCGTTCTTTATTGGCACAATTTTGTGTCAATTATCAATTTGTAAACCATGAAGGCTTAGTTTTAATTTTCCAAAAATAGCCCTGTTTTTCTCTCCAAACGATTGCCCCACACAACTTTCAAAACTCCCATGGGTTTGGGAGAACATTTGCTGTAGATAATTCTTGATTGTCAAGAAATAGCTTAACAACACATAGATTTGCAGTTGTTACCTCTTTGTTTTCTCTTGCCTGTCTAGATACAACAAAATTCGCCAAAAGAAAGACCAGCAAAACTAAAACATCTCGTTTGTTGAAAGGAAAATACTGCTAAAGTTATGTACACTTCTACAAGAAAACAAAAGATCCCTCAACAATTAAACAAGCTATATTGTCACTTCAATCTTTTTTTTGTTTGTTCATATTATACATTCTTGTTGATATAAAGAATATGTCAAGAAAGTAACCTCTGTTATTACCTTTCCAATAAGAACATGTCCATATACATTTCCCTTATTCATGGGAGAAAAGGGTAAAGTTGTAGACTTGTAGTCCATGACCAGCAGATCGAAAAGCGACCCAACAAAGGCATCTACAGTTCAAAAAGGATGATACACAGATTTCACTCTATGAGTGCAGGAACATAAAAAATCTACGATTCTGAGTTATCGATACCAACTAGTAACTATTGTATGAGTCTAATCCAGTTTTCCAATCTCAGACATTGGTGTATATCATGTCGTATCTCAACTTCAATGTACCTAACATGTAGTACAGTACTGTTGGAACGAATTTTACAAGTACCCACAAAACATCGAGTATCGTTATTGGTAGAACGACAGATTGTAGTACTATTCCCATCTGTTTCAAGTGTACCAGTATCCCTATCTGTAAATGCAAGTAGAGATTCTGTAATGTTCATATGGGTGCATCCAGCATTACAATCATCAGTAACAAAATGAATTTATCATCATTTTGGCTAGTTGTGTTTAGTTAGTTTTGTGTTTATGTTTGTTTCAATATTTTCGGGTGTCAATGGAACTTCAAAGACTCTTAGATGTGTGAGTCTTGTCATTCACTAAACAAATATGGCACTTGAGATCATCATTGGCCATTCTTCCATCTATTTGGAGTCGGCTTTTCTGAATCATACCTTTTCACTATATGCTATCAAAGACTATTTCCTCCACCATTCTGTATTCCCTCATATTGTTCTTAATCTCCCTCAGTCCAAGTTCTTAGAGGATTACCCATTCTCTTGCTCCCTCACACAAATATGCCATTTGGGGTAAAGACTAAGTTATCTTTTCTTTTTAGTGTTTGAACTTTGAAAAGCTTGTAGTGTTGGGGTTGCGAATGAGTCCCACATTGAAAGGGTAGAGGGAGATCTAGAGATTTATAAAGGATTTGGGGAACTCCACCTAATAGGCTAGTCTTTTGAGCTGGATAAACAAGTCCTATCAAGTGGTATCAGAGCCAGCTATCAGGCTACCTCATGTGGGCTCAGGAGATCCCCTAGGCGGATGAGATGGTTGACCTCGTTCGAGGGCCGGATTGTTGAGTTTGCGAACGAGTCCCACATTTGAAGTATAGAGGGAGATTTAGGGATTTATAAAGGACTTGGGTCATTTCACCTGACAGTCTAGTCCTTTGAGTTGGATACCCAGGTCCTAACATGTAGCATAGTTGGCAAGAGCTCACTGTTGCATTCATAAGATTCCAGATTCGAGTCATGTTACCATTTTCCCTTTTTGAAGTTCTATATGTGATAGGAATATTGAAGTACTCATGTTTCATAATTCAGATTACTTAAACCCTTCATCACGATTCAAGTTAGCACAGCAGCAGAAATCTAGAGAGTAAAGATCATATTAACATGCTAACATCAATTCAATTTTCAAATAAACAGGGAAATGAAAATGGTTACATTTTGGATTTTACTTCGGTCTAAGAATGGATCTTGGTAGGTCTAATAGCTACAGATCTGAGTGCAGGCATCTTGGTAGGTCTAATAGCCACAAAAGTGTTAGTGTGATCTTTGCTGAATGAAGTTTGATGGGAAAGGTTATGATGATTGCAAAGGCATGGAATCATGACCCATTTTTAGAACCACCATAAATTGTGTCGGAACGAGTTATTGTTGATATATTTACAGAATTGTGCAGTTCCACTGATCCATATTTATCTTTACAAGGAAAGGAAAACTTTTTCAAGTTCAATTGTCTATGGGTATACCTATAAACTGAAATTACAAACAGGACAGGATGCATCAACATGAAAAATAGTAAAACCTGACTTAACATGCTAAATATTGCAAACTGGGTTCAATCATTGATGGATGTAAAGGAAAATCAATCATTTACTATGAAACATACTTGATATTTTCTGAGCCGAATTCAGAAACAAGATGAGCTGAAGTCAACGAGTCATGCCCATAAGCAGAACAGGCTCAGTAAGTTGTTGCTGACAAGGTGTTGAACATGGTTAGAAATCAGATTCAGTTCAAATAATTTTTGGTCTTGTTTGCTACAAGAAATGCCCGAGTTTCATATGGTGGAGCCGAGTCGCCTGTTTGTGGGAGGATGAATTATATCTTCTTCAGTATCAGGTTGTGAGATTCTGTTATATATCTATATATGTTTAGAGTCGTAACTTCAAAATTATTCAATGAAAAACAATCAAAGTGGAGTGACCCAAGTCCTTTTCAAGTCCCTAAATCTCCGCTTCACAACCAATGTGGGACTCATTCGTTGCCCCAACAACAACATGGTACAATAAACTTATACTAACATACATCAGCCACTCCTTGACAGAACAAGCCCCTACAATAACCATAGTGACACAATACACATCCCCAATATAATTATAGCACATCAACTACAGCAACTTCTCTCTCTACACCTGACTTAGCAAGTAAATCAGTCACCCATTAGCCTTAGAACACAAGTTCTGAATTCTCTTACCACCGAAATCAACCTCCAATTCTACATCATTCACCTCAAGAAAAAAGACAACGGGCGTATTCAGCATTGGCGAATATTGTAGATTTCTCTTCTCATGTGGCTTTCTTGCTTGACTTTGCTTCAAATATCATTCAAACAAGTCATCAACAGTTGTGATAGATGAAAACAGAGAAAAAACCCTTTTCTAATGAATCATAAATAGTGTACTGAAGCGTGAATGCAGTCTCATACTGGTGAATCAAAATTTAAGAGCAAGTTTGAAAATTTTAACACTCAGTCCTGATTCAATGGACATTTAAAATCAAGAGCAAGTTTGAAAATTTTAAGCCACAACGGTTTCTGGTATGCAAGTCGAAAAATGCCAAATAAACGTTCTACAATAGATTAGCAAATCTTACAAAGACAACAAGCAATGGCATATATACCCTCAAACTAGGCTCTGTCCTGAAAATGGACGTATATCTCTTCAATCATTCAACTAAAGTAACTGAGTCAACTAAGACTCATGGCAAAGTTATTGGAGTGAATGGAGAAGAGGGAGAGGATTTTGGAATTGATGGAATTGAATGGAAGTTTGGGATGGAAGGAATTGAGGGAATGGAAGGCATGGATGGCAATGGTGGCATTGCAAAGTCGGGCATGGTCGGGAGGTGGGGCATTGTTGGCAGTGGTGCCGGCATCGGTGCAACAGGCAAGGGAGGAAACATGGGTTTAGGCATGGCCGGAATGGTCTGTAAAAGCGGTCGCAGGAGTGGCATCACCGGTTTGGCGATGTTCGAAGACAGTCGGGCTGAATGGCACACTCTACCCCCCAGTAACAGCAGTAGCAGGAGTAGCAAACCAGAGAGAAGGGAGGCATTGCAAGCCATAATAAAAGAGTGCAAGGCCTAGAGAAGATGTGAGGTGTCATGGTTTGAAATTAAGCATGGTCTTTTATACTGTGAGAGATTGATTGAGAATAATAATAATATAAGATGATTTTATATGATAGAATAGAAGAGATTGATGGTGAGATTTCAGTTTGCAGATGTTGTTGGGTAGGGAGTGAGGGTGTTAGTTGATTTTTGTCGGTGTAGGTTCACCCACCAATCCTTGTTGGTTGAAAATGTCAGGAAATCCTCAACACAGAATTCAGAGAAGAGGCATACATGAATGTGTTCGGATGAGAGGTAAATTTTTATTTGATGGGATTTCTCTTGTAAAGATTAATGTGTTTTCTTTAAACACGAGTTTTCCTTATTTTGTTTGGTAATTAGAGAGAAAAATGTAGTAGGAGAAAAAACTTACGTTAAGGGAGAGGTAAAATGATTACCTCTTGCAATGAAAGGAGTTTTCAGATTTGCGTTGGGGAAAGAAAACTTAGGATTTTTTCCCATTTTTCCTTTATTATCAAATAGGATAAATGAGGGTTACCCTCGTTTTTACTTCTCTACGGCTCATCCTGACACAACCTATCTTATGCCAAAGCCAAAGATTTTGAAGGATTTATTTTGATATCTAACATTGGACAAATAGCAAGGAATTAAGGACCGTCTACTACATCTCACGGTGCAACACCCCTAGGGGTGGTAATTTCTATCTCATGGTCCTATTTAGATTTTATTAAGCACTTATGATGTTCTCAAATCATAATTATTCAAAACTCTAAGATTATAGGTTCAAGTCCTTGAAGCGTTAGATAGACAATCGACCTATAGTAGAAGAGAAAGAACATGCTCAATTCAAACACAAATGCCAACTCTAAATTGATAAGATAGATAGCATCGATGACGATGATATGGTCCAAAAACTAAAAATTGTTTGTCCCAGACTCTTTGTTTGTATATCCTAGCCAATGATCTGCAACTTAATCTCCTTGTACAAATTATATCTAGGCCCAATTAGTAACATTGGCATGCCTAAATGTGCATCCAATATGCTCCTGAGTCAGGTGTTGTACTTGTTTAGAATTTTAGATTTTATTACATCAAACACTTCAAAACTGAGAGCCTCAACATTAAGCTACAATCATCACTGTAGGCCTTGAACATTGTTGTATTAAGCACCCTACTGTCATTGGGCCTAAATCCATGATGATACAGGCCCAATAAATTAACATTCAATGCCGCCAATGTTACAGCTATGGGCTTAACACTGTTGATTATTGCTAGGTTGGATATAAAGTTATTTGTCCTATTTATTTGAATGTCGATTGTTGCAAGATTCTTGTTAATAAACAATGATGCCACTGGGAAGAAAATTAATGGCATGATGGCTCAAATCTAGGTTTTTTAGCAGGCCCGGTTCGGGCAAGGCTCTCCTCTATCTCAGCTGGCCCATTAAGATATATAAAAGCTCAATACTATATGCAGCTCGTTGGGCTTTTCAAGGCTAAACCCCAAGCCTCTGTTTGGTAAGGTAGGAAGCCCAAGTCTGTTTGTTTCAGGTTTTCAGCCTTTTTTTTTCAGTCATTTTCTTTTGAGTTTTTCTGAATGAATTATAAAAGAAAAAAAAAAAAAAAAACGCTTCAGGAGTGAAATTTTGAAATGCACTTCTACCTTTTTAATGCACTAAAAGTCCATAGAAGGGTGTAATTTTGAATTATATACACTTACGTCAAACTTAACCTTTTTTTATTAAGGTATCCAGACCTTAAAGGACCTGACTAATTCTTCGTACACGACAAGTTTCCCCACCCATACACACTAATTAACTCTTTGAAGAGAAACCCTTTGGAGTGTAGTAGGTATCGAATTCAAAATTTCCACTTTTGAAACGGATTGTCTGTGTATATTTTGGGCTTCTCCTCTTTTAAATGAATATACTAACTGTTGAAGATTTTAGAGAGATTTTACATCCTGTATAATTGATTGCACAGCTTTAGGTTGATTTAGTTTCCTTATTTGTAGCAAGTCTTGTTCTATAAATTGTAAAGTTATTATTAAACAAATACATGAATGAAAGGGGAAATCCCATTGGTGCCTAAATTCTAAGTTGGCATCAGACCCAGGTTCCAAATTCGTAGATCTTGAGACAGGGTTTCGAAGTGAAACCAGAGAGATCTGGGATTGAAAAAAAGAGAATTTTTTTTTCTTTTCTCTCCAAGTGACACCATCGCCAGATCTGCACGGAGGAGATCTGAAACCGGCGGTGTTCCTATCTCCAGTAAATCTAGATCCCATCGCGGCGGAACTCAGAAAATCGCGGCGGCGGAAATCGCGGCTCGCAGCGTCGTCACTTTCAATCGCGGCGGAACTCAGAAAACCCCGGCGGCGGAAATCACCAGCGGCGGAAATCACGGCTGGATATCAGAACCAGCAGCAGAAATCGCGGCGGAAATCGGAACTGAAGGCGGTGCTCATCCAAAAAAACCGGAACTCAGAAAACCGCGGCGGCGGAAATCACGGCTGGATATCAGAACCAGCAGCAGAAATCGCGGCGGAAATCGGAACCGACGGCGGTGCTCATCGGTGAAGCCAGCTACAACACCAGATCTGGGTTGAGAAGGGGGTTTCTCGGTGAGAAAATCCACCGGCGAGAAGTGAAACAGGCGGTGGCCGCGACGAAAAAAAAAAAACCCAGCCAGAACTCGTGACGCTGCGGCAGATCTGAGACGCGTGTGACGTGCCTCCGGCAGTGAGATCTGAGAGGTGAAAACACCAGCACACATCGGTGGCGGCGACGACAAAACCAGCCCAGTCAGATCTGGGTTGAGAGAACGGCAAAAAAACACGTCCAAGGAAGAAGACGCGGCCATTGAGATCGGGAACGGCAGAAGAAGAAAACAACGCGTCCAGAAAGAAGACGCGGTAACGGAATTAAAAAAAAAAAAAACAGTGGTACTGTTCTGATCTCGATCCGGCTGGAAAAAAAAAAGGAGTTTTATACAGCGGTGATGTCTGCCTCCAAGCCGGAAACATCTGGAACAAAATCAGTTCCTTTTATTGTTCAATCTGAAAGTATTTTTAATGCAGGGATCATTCTCACTGAATCAAATTATGATGTTTGGTCACAGCTAATGGAGATGCATATTGCCGAAAGGGAAAAACTCTCCTATATTCGTGGTAAGACGAGGCCACTTGCAGAATCTGATGATGGATATGAAAAATGGTATGCTGAGAATCAGAAAGTGAAACGATGGCTATTGATGTCCATGACTCCGGATATTATGAAGCGTTACTTACGCTTACCCACTGCTTACGAAATCTGGAATGCTCTGTCAAAAGCCTTCTATGATGGAAGTGATGAGTTACAAGTTTTCGCCTTGAATCAACAGGCTTTCACTGCCTCACAAAGTGGAAAGTCTCTTTCCGAATATTATGGCAAGTTGACTGGGATTTTTCACGAATTGGACCATCGAGATAAAGTTATCATGAAGGATCCTGATGATATTGTCGCTTACCAAAGGTCTATTGAACGACTAAGGGTACACATATTTCTTGCCGGATTAGATGCAACGTTTGAACAAGTTCGTGGCGAGATTCTACGCAAAGAACCAATTCCAGATTTGGAAGACTGTTATGCGTTCATTCGACGAGAAGTGGTCCGTCGTACAACTCTGAGAGGGGAGTCGGAAAGTTCTGAAGCTTCCGCTATGGTGACTCGAAACCGACCAACCCAAAACTGGCAAGACCGTTCAAGAGGCAACCGTCCAAAGAACACCAATGATGTCGATAAGTCTGCTTATAAATGCACCCATTGCAATCAGACTGGGCATACCAAAGATCGTTGCTTTGAACTTGTGGGATATCCAGAATGGTGGGATCATAGTCGTGCTTCCCGAAAAAAGAAGACTGTCACTGCCACTATTGTTGAAACAAAGACAGATGATGTTACAGAAAGGCCTTCAGCATTAGTCACCACGACAGCTAATGGTGGTAAGTTTTTTAATATTTCTACACCTGTTTCTAATAGTACATGGATAATTGATTCTGGTGCTACCGACCATATGACATTTGATTCTAGACAGGTCAACCCTCTTCAACCATCTTCACAAAAAATTGTTTCCACTGCCAATGGTACCACTACCCCAGTTCTTGGGGAAGGATCTTTGACCCTTACTGATACTTTGAATTTAGATTCTGTTTTAGTTGTTCCATCGTTAGCATATAACCTTTTGTCAGTTTCCCAAATAACCACAGTCTTATCTTGTGTTGTGATTTTTTTGGCCTGATTTTTGTGTTTTTAAGGACATCCGAACAAAGCAGACGATTGGTTGTGGTATTAGACGAGGGAATCTATATTACTTAGACTTGGTGTCAGGAAGTTCCGACAAATTACGACAAGTCTTGATAGTAAATGGCTCTGAAAGGGAAAAGAAGAAATCTGAAGTCTGGCTATGGCATCGACGTATGGGGCATGCTTCATTCGGCTATCTAAGACAGTTATTTCCTAGTTTATTTGAAAAATTGGACATTTCTAGTTTTCATTGTGATGTTTGTGAATTGGCGAAAAGTCATCGAACTTCATTTCCATTAATTTTGAATAAAAGTCCACTTCCTTTTATGGTTATACATTCTGATGTCTGGGGTCCGTCCAAAATCTCAACTTTGGGAGGATCACGTTGGTTTGTTACTTTTATTGATGATTGTACACGGATGACTTGGTTGTGCTTAATGCAATGCAGTCTAAAAGTGAGGTGAACCTATTATTTCAAAATTTTCATAAAATGGTTGGCACTCAGTACAATGCCCAAGTTAAGGTTCTTCGCAGTGACAATGGTGGAGAATATCAGAGTTTTGAACTTCAGCAGTATTTGGAAGCTCACGGAACTATTCATCAAACTACTTGTTCCAATACACCCCAGCAGAATGGAGTCGCCGAGCGAAAAAATCGACGACATTTGTTGGAAGTTGTTCGTGCCTCATTGATCGAAGCCCATATGCCATTATCCTACTGGGGTGAAGCACTTACTTCCGCAGCATACTTAATCAATCGGGTGCCCTCTAGCTCTGTTGATTTCCGGACACCATTCCAGGCGCTCACTGATGCTGTTGTTGCTCCAGTCGTTTCAAATTTACCTCCCCATGTCTTTGGTTGTGTAGCATTTGTACATCTTCATAAACATCAGCGTAACAAATTAACTCCTCGAGCGTTGCGATGTGTTTTTCTTGGATATGCTACATCCCAAAAGGGGTATCGATGTTATCATCCTCCAACTAAACGTATGTTTATCACACTGGATGTGGTTTTCCATGAACATTTAATGTATTTTTTGTCTGAGCCTTAACTTCAGGGGGAGTCCCAGAGGGAAATTCAGACTCTAGATTATGACTATGAGTATCACACTTCAGTTGAAAGTGAATCCCTTGATTCTGGTAACCAAGATGTGGGTGAATTGGATTTGAGTGGTAGAACTTTGGATCAAAGTGGTGGTCGTGATGAACGCCCAGAAGCTGAAGGAGTGACATTACCAGAAAGAATAAGTCAATTCCCACCAGTCGAGTATGAGCCTCTCATTGATGTACCACACCAATCGTCATGTAATGAGGATGTTCTTGATATTGTGTCTGAGCAACCACAGAAACAACTACCACAACGTCATACTAGAGGTATTCCTAAACCCACATATGAACCTGAACTTTCTAGTAAAGTTAAATATCCCATGAGTCATTATGTGTCTAACCACCGTTTGTCTGAATCAAATCAATCATTTGTAAATCAATTATCTACTGTATCTATTCCTAACAGTTTGCAGGACGCCTTAGCTGACCCAAGGTGGAAAGCTGCTATGAATGAGGAAATGAAGGCCTTGCAGAAAAATAAAACCTGGGATCTCACTGATTGCCCACCAGGAAAGAAACCAGTGGGATGTCGATGGATTTACACTGTGAAGTACAAGGCAGATGGAATGGTTGAACGATTTAAAGCAAGACTGGTGGCAAAAGGGTACACCCAAACCTATGGGATTGACTACACAGAGACATTTGCACCTGTAGCTAAAATCAACACTGTTCGAGTATTGTTGTCTTTAGCTGCAAACTTGGATTGGCCATTACAACAATTTGATGTGAAGAATGCTTTTTTGCATGGAGAATTATCTGAAGAAGTTTATATGGATCTTCCACTAGGGTGCATGACACCGGAAATACACAGTCATAAAGTGTGTAGATTAAAGAAATCATTATACGGATTGAAACAATCTCCTAGAGCATGGTTTGGAAGGTTTACAAAGTCCATGATAGCATTTGACTACCATCAGAGCAATTCAGACCACACTTTATTTCTGAAGAAACAACATGGTAAGATCACTGCACTCATTATATATGTAGATGACATGATAGTTAAAGGAAATGATCCAGTAGAAAGGAAGGCACTACAAGAATACTTGTCTAGAGAATTCGAAATGAAGGACCTTGGTTCCTTGAAATTTTTTCTTGGGATCGAGGTATCTAGATCCAATGAAGGAATCTTTCTATCTCAAAGAAAGTATGCCTTAGACCTATTACAAGAAACTGGCATGTCAGCATGTCAGCCTGTTGATACACCGGTGGAAGAAGGCTTGAAGTTGTGTGTTGACCTAGAGGGAGTTCCAATTGATAAAGAAAGATACCAGAGACTTGTAGGGAGACTGATGCACTTAGCACACACAAGACCGGATCTTGCTTATGCACTAAGTATGGTCAGCCAATTTATGCATAATCCTAGAGAACAACATATGAATGCAGTCATGCACATTTTAAGGTATTTGAAGTCTGCACCTGGAAAAGGAATTCTGTTCACTAAAAGTACAGAGTATCAACGCATAGATGCATATACTGATGCTGACTGGGCTCGAGCATTAGATGATCGGCGATCGACTTCTGGTTACTTTACCTTTGTAGGTGGTAATCTTGTTACATGGAGAAGCAAGAAATAAAATGTTGTTGCTCGCTCAAGTGCAGAAGCTGAATTCAGAGGTATGGCCCTTGGCCTTTGTGAAACATTGTGGTTAAGACTTCTCTTGCAAGATTTGGGTTACGCAGCTGTGCAACCAATTCAACTGTATTGTGACAATAAAGCTGCATGTGATATTGCCCACAATCCAGTTCAACATGATCGTACAAAACATGTAGAGGTGGACAGATTCTTCATCAAGGAGAAGCTAGATGGGAACATATTGGAGTTACCTAAGATTCGATCAGAGGATCAATTGGCTGACATTCTCACAAAAGCAGTCTCAAAACGAGTGTTTTCAAATTTTTTAGACAAGTTGGGCATGTGTGATATCTATGCACCAACTTGAGGGAGAGTGTTGAAGATTTTATAGAGATTTTACATCCTGTATAATTGATTGCACAGCTTTAGGTTGATTTAGTTTCCTTATTTGTAGCAAGTCTTGTTCTATAAATTGTAAAGTTATTATTAAACAAATACATGAATGAAAGGGGAAATCCCATTGGTGCCTAAATTCTAAGTCTAACTTCCATTAAAAAAAATTAGCTCCACCAGATATGAGGCCTATATCTGATTCCAAGGAAGATTTTGGTGATTTTGTAACTGGAAGAAAATTTTCGTAGAACGACAAGACTAACGAAGCTTTCGAGTGAATCTAAAATAATGAGAGTGTTTTAGAAAATTAGAAGTGAATCTTGGAGTCGACTCTGCTCGGTCTTATTTCGATATATGTGATTTTATATATTCATGGAGATTAATTTTACCTTTAATAAGAAGTTCAGATATCCAACAATAATTTTAAAAAGAAAAGAGAAAATTTTAACAGCTATTAAACTTACAAATGGATGAGTTAATAAATCTAATAAAGAACATCACACCTTACTAAATTTAATAAAACTCAGTGTAGGCTTTAAAGCCTCTAATGATAATAATCTAGAGAGAGAGAGATCGATAGTAAATGGTAGCCGTCTATCTGTATCTGTAGAGAGATGGTCCTTCCCTCTCTAGATGTTGCTTGTTTAATTGGAGGATTTGGCTTTTCTCTCTCTAGTACAACTGGTTGCCTCTCGTCTGATGAAGTGGAAGATTGTGGATTCGAGCTTCGTGGCTTAACCTTTGATGTGATCTAAAGATAGTAGACTCACTCATGGGAGTTTTATACAGTATCATATGATTTTTCACATGCAAAGTAAAAAAACAAAAAGTAAGTAATTAAATATATATATTTATTATTATAATTCAACTTGTCACGGCGCGGAATTTCATTTTATACTATTCTACAATAGAGACTCAGTGATACTAAGAGAACCCAAAACGTACTTGACGAATTTCATTTTTGTTTTCAATTAAAGAAAGGATTGATTGATGAAGTTAAATGAAATTACATGATGGTGGAGTAGTAGATGTCAAGAATACATTATTTCTCCTATCTCAAAAAGTGGAAGATGGCAAGTTCGAACTCCTATGACATAACTT
This sequence comes from Chimonanthus praecox, assembly GCA_022113865.1. Classification (NCBI taxonomy): domain Eukaryota; kingdom Viridiplantae; phylum Streptophyta; class Magnoliopsida; order Laurales; family Calycanthaceae; genus Chimonanthus; species Chimonanthus praecox. The sequence continues at coordinate 57,427,739 of CM039090.1, forward strand.
GGTCTACCTTAAGGGCATTGGATATCACCTTTGGAAGTTTTACGTTGAGTTTTCTGCAGTTTTCTACATGTAAATTTAAAAAAAAAAAACATTGTCTCTCTTTAGAATTTATAGAATAAATTACTATTTCATAATAGGGGTTGGTGGTGCTTTTAATTTTAAATTACACAATATCTATCAGTATAATGAGTTTATCAACTGACAACAAATCGATAATTGTATATTTCAAAAATAAAAGAACTTTTGACATTATGACAAAATATTACTTAGAAAAAGGAAAAAAATGAATGAGTGTTGATTCTTATCTTATCTTTCACTTTTCCTCAGGTCAAGCATTTTTTTTTAGCTTTCTAAACTCAAGCTAAAACAAGTTTTAAATTTCGTATCAAAGTTCAAGCTTAAATGCAATTTCAAATCTATATATTTTAACCTTAAATTAGTCTCACCACACTATAGGTTTGGCTTATTGTCATCTTTGGTGGAGAAGAAGAAAGAGTGAAGATAAAGAGGCACTAAAAATGCAAATAAAAGAAAAAGAAAAATGCAGCAAACAAAAAATTGGAAAATAAATGTCTACATAAAGTGCGAACAACACAAATGCCTCAAATAAGATCAACACATTCTTTCCAAACACGTAAAGTGTCGGACATAGATATGTTCATCAATTCGTATGGACGCCCATCTTAACACGGACAAAATTTGTTAGGAGACATAGGATATAGTGAATTCCCATTTTATCTATATCGGTGTACCGCTCATCAAGTATCGGTGTATCGATAACAAGCTATCTGCATGTATATGGCGTGCTATCCGTATACCGATACTTGATCAACAGAATACCGATAAGGGTAAAATGAGAATTTCACTTCATCCCATATCTCCTAACCGATTTTACTCGTGTTAGGATGGTGGCGATTCCTACAAGGAAGATAATAATGGTGAACTTTTAAAAACATAAAATTAATTTTTAAAAAAAATTCAAATTAATCAAAATTTAAATGAATTATGTTGAAAGAATAACTTTTTGGTACACTAGTCACTATTCTATTTAATTAATATTATATTTTAATACTCAATGTAATAGGGTACATACTCATATACCAATATACATGTAATCAACTCTTTTTATAAAAATAAAATTAATAAAATATATATGTACATGAAACAAAATTACCTATTGATGTGATGAGAATAAAATGAATTGGTAATGCATGTAAGCGTGTGAGGCTCTTACACTCCACTGTACTCTCTCTCTCCCTCCCGTCCCAACGGAGAAGAAACTCCCGTCCTCTGTTTTTTCTCTCTTTCCCAAACCAAATTCCATCTTCCCTGTCTCTCTATCCCAGGGTTTTAGATCAGATGATGGAGAGACAGGCCAAGCTGCTAACCCCCCAAGACTGGGAAGCCCTAATCGAAGATTTCCAGTTCGGTGGCTCCCGCCAAGAGCGCCGCCTACCACAGTATCCTTCCCTCACACTTCTCGATCTTGCCCTCTCCTCCATTCTCCGCAAGGACTCTCCAGTCCCCTTGAAAACCCACCTCCTTGTCTTCCTTGAAGAGCACGCTCCTCTCATCTTTCCCGACCCACTTGCTGCCGATGGCCTCGACCGCCTTCTCGACGCCCTCCGCTCACTCGTCCAGTCCCCCGTCGTCGACACTGCATCGCCCTCCTTCTCCCTTAAGGAGCAGTTCATGGTCTCCACCACCTCAATCATCATCACCCTCGATGCCCTCACAAGATCCCCCCACCATCTCGAGGCCCTCGCCGAGCTCCTCCTCAACGTCATCAATCGACCTAACCACGGCGTCGACCGACAGACCCGCTCCATCGCCTGCGAGTGCCTCCGCGAGCTCGACGGTGCTTTCCCCTGTCTCCTCGCCGACGTTGCAGGCCACCTCTGGAACCTCTGCCAGAGTGAGCGCACCCATGCCTCCCAGAGCTACCTTCTCCTCCTCACTTCCGTAATTCACAATCTCATTGTTGCCCGCTCACCGTTGCTGGCCGCCAATGCTTCTGTCCTCGCCACGTCCATCCCACTTGTCCCATTCAATGTCCCACATATCCTTACCGCCTCTGCTGCAACAGAGACAGCCACGACAGTGAATTATTCGGGTTTGAACTCAAATTCGGTTTCGGTTTCGGTTTCAGGGTTGAATTCGAGGGAGCTGAGGAGGGTGGTGGCTTTCTTGCTTGATCAGCCGCAGATTCTAACACCGTGCGGGATGTTGGAATTCATGTGGATGCTTTTAGGGATTGCAGCAGCACTGGATCTGCAGCCATCGCTCCTGAAGGTGCAATTTTCTGGCCTGCTTTACTCGTATGATCCTATCCTATGCCATTGTGTTCTGATGCTGTATTCGCATTTCTCAGATGCATTGGACGGTGGAGAGAGTGAGGTTGCTCGGCGCCTCATGCTCATTTCCAAGGAAATCCAGCAGTATCTAGTTTTCCGCCTTCTTGCTCTCCACTGGCTCTTGGGTTTTAAAGGCATAAAGAAGCAGTCAATTATGCCCATGGTATCATCCTTCTATCCCACAGTATTTGATCCTTTGGCGCTGAAATCTTTGAAGCTGGACATTGTTGCCTACTGTGCTGTATGTCTTGAGAGCACTTTGGGAAGTGAGGACAATTTGGATGAAAATTTAGGCCCTGGAGTTACAGTGGTGAAGCTTTTTGAAGATGGGCTTGTCTGTGTTTCAGCATTTAAGTGGCTTCCGCCATGGAGTACCGAGACTGCAGTGGCATTTCGCATGCTCCACAAGTTTTTGGTCAGTGGTGCACTGAATTCTGGTTCAGATTATTCTTCTGTTCAGGCTCTAATGGAATCCACCATCTTTCGAACTCTACAGGTACGTTTGTATAAGCATTCTCAGATTTTGATTCATGTATGAGAGGGAGTATATTCCTGTAATTAGGTTGTTGTCAAAATCCAATGCGCAGACTATGCTTGTGAACTTGGCAGTGGAGTTCTGTCGATTAGTTCCAGTCATCATAGCTTTTGTCGACCGCTTGTTGGCCTGCTCCTCACACTGTTGCTTGGGTGAGCGCCTGCTGCAGACATTTGACGAGCATTTGCTCTCAAAGCTTGCCACAGATTACCGGTTGGCATCATACTTCCCTATTTTTTATAGGATTGCTGAAAATGAGACCATTCCACCCCGCAGTTTGTTAGAATTGCTCACTGCTTTCATGGTTGCTCTCGTGGAGAAGCATGGCCCTGACACAGGATTGAAGTCGTGGTCTCAAGGTAGTAAAGTTTTAGGGATTTGCCGAACAATGCTCATGCACACCATCATAGTTCAAGAGTGTTCCTCCCGCTTTCACAGCTCCTGGCTTTCACTTGTCAGTTCTTTCCCGACTTGGAGGTCCGTGACAGTGCAAGGTACGGTTGAGAGTATAGGATCCTCTTTTTATCAATTACTGTGCTTGGTTCACTATTTCTTTAGGCACAAGCCTGAAATTCATTGGTTGTTGCTCTGTTTTTTCCTTCCTTTTCTCAAATCACAAGGAGCTGATTCCAAATAAATGGGCTTTAGGCTTTCGATGAAGATGATGACTAGAAACCCGGGATAAAAAAAGGCATAAATCATTCAAATAAGAATAATAATAAGAAGAAATGTTGTACAGTTCTCAAGTACTCATTGTTGCAGTAAATGTGGAGTTAAAGAAGTACTCATTGTTGCAATAAATGTCGTGGATTTGGGTCATGTTACTATTTCTCAACAAAAAAGAAAAGAAATTGGAAGAAGAAGAATTAAGGCATGATAGTAGTGATCACTAGGATTTTTTGGACCTCCAGCTTTATGTTCTGTTCATGGTGAAAGAAGTGGTTTCTGCTTGATGAAAATATAAGTGGTGATTCCCCAGGAAAATTTTACACAATGAGAAAAAGAAAAGCTGGTTCTGCAGTCCCTGGAGATGAAATGGCATATCCTGTCCAAATAGGAGGCTCACTTACTGCTACCCAGTTTCCACTCAAATGGGTGAAAAGGGATTCTTTGGTATAAATCTCTTTTGGTCATATAATCCAAACTCCATAAGTGTAGTTTTATTCCTAAAAATGTCTTGGCCTCCATAATGGCAGCGACCGGAATACACACTTGTAGGTTGTGTGTTTGTAGAGCAGTACTTGGGTTGGGGAACAATAAGTTCAATATGGAACTACAACTACCCTTTTTTAATGAGGCCTTCTGATGGCAAGTCACATTTTTTTTTTTAAAGATAACTTCATTAATTAGAAAAGGAGAATACAAATAAACAGGAGACCAAAACAAGCAGGCTTAAAAGTAGAAAACCTCAGCCCCAATTTAAGCACGATACATGATAAAATAATCAAAGACCAATGAGATTGAACAAACTCCATTCTAGAAACCAGATACCCTTCTAGAAGAAGCAACAATCCTCCCGCCAGATCTATTCAACATGTACTTTCTGAGAATTATGAACTTCCATAGCCGTTCTGAAGAATCCCCAAATCTCCATAACCACTTCCCTAACAAAGCAATATTAAAATGATGGACCGACCTGATACTAGCACCCCTTTGGCCACTGACTTATACACTTGGGACCAGGAGACCAAATGGAACTTTTTTCTATCCCTGTCATCATCCACAAAAACCTTTTCTGAATGCTCTCAATTTTGTTGATCATTGCTACTAGACATTTAAAAACACTCAGAAAATAAACTGGTAGACTAGAAAGAACCAACTTAATCAAAATAATCCTTCTACCAATCAACAAATGCTTTCCCTTCTAAAGAGATAGCCTTCTCTCCGTTTGCTCAATAATCTTATCCCAACGGGACTTAATAGGTTTGCCCTTACAAAGAGGGAGACCAAGATAAGAATATGGGAAGGAAACAACTTTACAACCCAACATCGAAGCCAAATCCACACAGCCTATGATCCACATTAACCTCCATCAATTCACTTTAAAAAAAAAAATATCTTCGACCCCGCACAAATCTGGAAGCACAAAAGAATCACCTGAAGTATCTTTAACTCCTCTTCATCAGCCTTATCAAACAAAATAGTATCATTAACATACTAAAGATGTGTTATCTCTAACTCAGTATGTTCTATACGAAACCCATGAATCAAACCCTGAGAAGAAGCAACAATAAACATAAGATGAAGGGCCTCTGCTTGTATACATAAAGATAGGGAGATAAAGGATCCCCTTGTTTGATTCCCTTCTCCATTCTGAAGAACCCTTTCGGACTTCCATTTACCAAAATAGATAAATGGGCCGATGCTATAAAAGAGCCAATCCAACCTCTCCGTTGATGACCAAAGCCCATTCTTAGCAACACAAAATCAAGGAACGACCAGTCACATTTTTTTTCCTTTATGAAATGGTTCGTATATTAATAAATAAAGGGTGCACTAGCGGTGCTAATACAAAAAAAAAAAACAAATAAGAAACCACTAGTCACATTTTTTATGAACTTGATTCTCTTGCAGGAGGAGAACATTCCCTACTTTTGGCTTCCTCTCCCATTCAAATTTATTTCTAGTAACTACTCTCTATTCTTGTCAAATGTGGAATCTAAAAAGAAAGAGAACCCTAAATTTTAACTTCCCTGCCTGTAGGAGAATATGCACCTTACTTTCAAATTCCCCTTATCCAAACACAGTTATAGTTTTGCAACCTCCCCCTGTTCCTTTCCTTATCTGTGGAATTTCAATGTTTATATATTATGAATTGATGCTATGACATTTTATGAATTGATGCTACCTCATCATTTTTTTTTTGCAGGGTGTATCTGCGAATGCTTTTATGCATTCCTGGAAAAAAGCTCAGGCACATCCTGAACCTTGGTGAACAACTTCCTGGTGTTTCCCCCTCACCACATCTGAGTTCTTACTTTCAATCTCAATCACCCTGTCCTCCTCAAGATCTTAATAAATCACTAAATATCTCTTCATACATTTACTTTGAACGTGTGATTCCACTTCTAGTTAAACAGTCATGGTCCTTGGCCATATCTAGCTCCGTCATTGAAAAAAACAAGCTTGGGTATTTTGAGGAAATTGGTGACAGTGATCGTCCTATAGCCACAGAGAAGGAGGGCGAAGGTGGTTCTGATATCCAACTTCTCCCTGAAGCTGAGAGAATTGAAATGCCTTGGGAGCCTCTGCGTGTTATGGATGCAAAGGTTGCTGAAATTTTAGAGATATTGAGGAGGCACTTCGCATCTATTCCTGATTTTAGGCACATGCCAGGACTTAAAATAAGAATACCCTGTACATTGAGATTTGAATCTGAATCCTTCAATCGGATCTGGCGTGTTGACTCATCATCCACAAATGTGGATGGAGTGGATGCTTTGCCTGCATTATATGCAGCTGTCATCTCCTTCACATCTTCAGCTTCATATGGACCTATCGCATCATTTCATATACCTTTTCTTCTTGGTGAGCCTTCTCAAAAGGAGTGTGGTTCAGTTCAAAAGGACTGCCTTGATATTGTGCCTACAAATGGTTCTGGGGAAGTTGAAGAAGGCGGCTTCAGAGCCCCAGTGATGATTGAATTGGAACCTCGAGAACCAATGCCAGGTCTAGTAAATGTTGCCATGGAAGCAAATGCAGAGAATGGGCAAATCATCCGTGGCCCACTTCAGAGTATAGCAGTTGGCATCGAAGATATTTTTCTTAAGGCTATCATTCCTTCAGATGTAGCGGAAGATGCAGTTCCCAAATACTACTCAGACCTCTTCTTTGCTTTGTGGGAAGCATGCAGTAATTCCTCCAACACTGGACGAGAGACCTTCCCATTGAAAGGGGGCAAAGATATTGCAGCTATTTATGGGACAAGGTCTGTGAAACTGCTTGAAGTTGATGTAGATTCTCTGATTGGAGCCGTTGAACGGCACTTGACTCCCTTCATTGTAAATGTTACTGGTCAACCCCTCACAAGTATGGTAAAGGATAATGGAGTCATCAAGGACATTGTATGGGAAAATGAGTCCATGAACGACACTCCTGATGCTGCTGCCTTAGTTCCATATTCTGATCCTGGTCCTCCTCAGCTTGAATACTTTCACAGTGAGAATGATGCTGATGGTCAATTTGATATTCGTAAGAGAAACATGGGTTTCTTTCACATTCTAATATTTCTTCCACCTAGGTTTCATCTTCTTTTCCAGATGGAAGTAAGTGATGTTTCAACATTGGTTCGGATCAGAACTGATCATTGGCCATGCCTAGCATACATTGATGATTATTTGGAATCTTTGTTTTTTACATGAATTGTATGTCTTGTCATTGCTACGGCAGAAAGGGTTAGCCACTCTTTTGCTCCATTTTGCTTATTACTCTGTTAAAACCTGTTTTTCCCTTCAGGCAGGATTATTTTGTTCTCATGGGAATAAGCTACTTGTAAATACCTCATTGGAAGAGTGTCTTGTCTTGTATCCATTCATGTACCAGAAATTCAAGATTTTTGAGGATAATTGTTGTTTCTCTGTTCCTTGTTGTACTCCCTCTTATTTTATTCATCCTTAAAAGAAAAGGAAGAATTAATTCTTGACTGCCTTTTTTCCATGATTAGTGCAAGGTAGTGGCTTCTCTTCTTCCATGGCTGCTAGTTTTGTAGGAGTTTTTATCTAGGGATTTCTGCAGGAAGTGATAGAGGAGGTTCTAACTCTATTTTGACTCAGCTGACTCTGGTGAGGTAACTTGGCTCAACCAAAAAAGTTCTAACCACTGTGTTTTTCTATATAAAATGAAGCATTCCACATGATTTAATACATGCCCAAGGTTGTGCATAGTTCTATATTGACTTAAACCCATAACTAAGAACGTGTTCCTCCTTTATAAAGTAATCTGGTGGTGTTGTGCCACCTTTGCTTACAATATAATGGAACTGAGTTCCATTACAAAATTTTCCTACAAAATTCTGCTCGTCTTTGAATTTTAATAACAAAGCTTATTATTTTTAAAATGCTAAATTTATATGGTGCCCCTTGTGGCAAATGATCTTGATTCTGAAATGCCTATCAAAGAAAGGGGACTCAAGTTGGATTCATTTAACGCCAAGAATCCCAGCAGCAGTTTCCTTTTTTCTTTGGTTATATTGTTCAACATGGTCTTCTTTTGAATTCCAGCATATTTTATGACATCCTTCTATTCATTTTTAAAGTATATGTAAAAAATGAATCTCGAACCATATTTATTGTGTAAAGCTTTCGTTAAATATGAGTGCCCATGATAAATAAATAACCAAAACCATTGACTTATAAAAGAAAGAACTCACTCTGTATACTGAGGCGGTCAAGAAAAAAAATTGGGGTGAAACTCGGGTTGGGTTTTGGCCCGAACCCGCATGACCCGACCTGAGAATCAAGCGGGTCAAGTTATGAAAGCCGGGTCAGCGGGCTGGGTCGGGTTGAGAAGTTAGAAATCCCATTGAATTTGGGTCGGGTTGGGTTCAGAGATTTTTAAGTTAACCCGACCGGACCCGACTCAATCAAACCTGACTCGATCCGGTAAAAAGTAGGTTAAAGTAGGTTTAAAATGAGGGTCGGGTCGGGTTTCAGGTTGAGTCGAGTTATAATTCCGGTCGAGTCGGGTCAAGACGTCCGGGTCAAAAGTTTGGGTCGGGTCGGGTTTCATATATTAGTAACTCGGGCCGAGTTGGGTTTTAAAAAATTCGATCCAATCCGGCCCGATTTCAGCCCTAAAAAAAACTAAGGTTGAATGCTGATGTGAGTTCTACATCTGTTAAAAACTTTATGGAGACTCATCTAAACCTTCGGCACAATGGCTAGTAAAATGTGATCATCGTCGTCAGAATTATTTAATCAGTTTTTAGTATTTAAAATGTGGATCTCTATAAACGCTTCTAAATCACCCCAATCAATACCGAAATTAACACACAGTGGCTAGTAAAATATGATCATCATCATCAGAATCATTTAATCAGTTTTTGGTATTTAAAATATGGATATCTCTATAAATGCCTCTAAATCGGCCCAATCAGTACCGAAATTAACATCAACCAACACCAACTCAGTCCCTATGTCATCAAGGTTAGCGAGTTGGTAGCCATGGTCAACTAGGTGTTCCAACCTTGGTAAACATTAAGTAGAGCCCCATCTACAATTGAGATCAAGGAAAGAAACGAGGGGATTTCTTTGGTTACCTCTGCAATAAGTTTGTTGGCCTTACTGTGATGTTAATAACTCCCTTTTCTTGCGCTTGTGAAAACGAGTTATGACAAACATGACTCTGTAGTCTGTACATTAAATATGGCTGTGACTATGTGAGTGAGGTAGCAATCAAGGACCTCATTAATACGACAAAAGTTTCAGAACTAATGAAACTTGTAAAATCAAATCCTTTAAACATATTCCATGTTAGGATGATTCAATTTAATATTTATATTCGTGACCTTCTGAATGTACTTCTTCAGACACATAACAAATTATCAATGAATCTCAACTGTGATAACTAACAAGACAGATGAGCGACTTGAATTATCTATAATTATCAAACCTCTAAAATTTTAAATTATTACAGATACTTCTAAGCTTCTTTTGATTATCTCAAGGACTTGAAACTTAACTGATGTTACATTGCAACGTGCTAAGTTACAACTTAGTTTGCTAGGCAATAATAATTTATTTGGGCATCTTATATCTAGATTATCTCAGTTGCCAAACCTGTTGAATTTTTCTTTTGAAATTAAAACAGTAAATTTTCATACTCAATTATCTCAATACATTCTAGAAAACATAAACCATAATCAAACTGACAGAAAATGTCTGTCAAGCATTTTACAAAGTAACAAACAATGAAAAGCATAGATATTGAAGAGAATGATTCAAACAATTAATATAAGGCATCGTATGGTAGATTCTAACCCTCTAATCAATCTAAATTTTTAGTAAGTTAATATAAATTTTAGAAATCATCAATAAATTTGTAGGTCTCCATCCCAAGAAATCAGTATAAATTTTCAGTAAGTCAATATCGCAGGTCTTCAATCCAAACAAAAATTAAATCAATAAATTCAGAGATCAGACTTGTGCTCCACGTTTGTAGGCTTATTCCAAGTACTACTCTTGATTGAAAGAGAGGACAATTTTATGCATGTTTAGTATTTTTGCACTAGGTGCTAAACTCTTTTCTTTTTTCTTTAGTGGTGGAGGTGTTGCCGGGCCGGCCTTGGTTTTAGGCCAATTAGGCCGCTGCTTAGGGCCTCTCAATGTGACCAATAGACTGTAGGGCCTCCACTTACACTGTTCTCAAGGTCTAAGGCTCCCACCAATGTATTGCGCCTAGGACCCTGAGATTTGAAAGCTGGTACTGAGGCGTTGTAGGAGAGGTATCCAACCACGAAGAAGGAATGGAGACATATGGTTTGATCATTTTATCAGTGGGTGAAGACTAGATCGTGATTGTAATTATTGAAGTAGATGAGATACTAGTTTGGAGACTTTTACATATCTCGAAGGTTAGTTGCATGCTTTATGAGCCTTCAACACTTTGCTCATGAGAGAAAGAAAAGAATTTTACTCAGTCGGGTTAAGATTAAATCTCATTGTAGATATTGGATCTGGCAAGATGTAATATTAAGTTGTGGAAACAAAAATTTGACTTACTAGAAGGCTACAACATGAAGGTGAAAGGATAATTTCATGCCTATTTCGCATGTTTATACACATGTCACATTTTGGGAAAAGTAGAAAAAGAAAATAAATATAAAAATAATTTACTATATTCTCCGATGATTTTAGTTAAGTCTATATGAATACTTTTTAAGATAAGAAATTTTTAATTCTTAGAATTTTATGTTATCGGATGATGAAAATTTATTAAGTGGCATCAATGAACTTTAAAACTTAAATTGGTATAAAAAGAAATAAGTGTCTGGGAAAAATATATCTATTGAGTCTATTAAAGGTTTACAACTAAAAATTTACACAAAAAATTTAAAAAATTGAATTTTACTTACTAACTTTTTTTCCTTGCTCACGTGAGTTGCGCGGGATATTTTAAGACTACTTTACTTTCCCCACAAAAGGGTAAAAGACGGGTAGTCCACCGGACCACCCCAAAAGCGTTTCCCCATCTTTGCATCTCTCTCCCCTTCTTCCTCTCTGCAAAACCCTAAAAACTACCGCTCCTCAAATCAATCCAATCCTTTGAAAGAAGAAGAAAACAACAAGAACAACAACAATAGAAGAAGGTGTTTTTCATATTTACGGTCGTAAGACATTCGAAGCTCGTCGAAACCCTATATTGGTTTTATTTGATTTCCGGTAAAATCTCTTCCGCCATCCCAAACTTAAATTGATTCGTTATCAGTTTCATGATTTCATTTAAAAGAAATGAAAGGAATAGAAATTTCTCAAAAGAGATTTCAATTTTCATTTCTTTTAGTGGCAATTGAGATGTGTATATACAAACTTTGAAGTCCAAAGATTCTTGGCTTTCTCATTTAAGAATTATTCTTTGTTGAATTCGAGCTGCGAATTTTTATTCTCATTTCCAGTCGTATAATGGATGAGTCATATTTATGCGAGAAAGAGATGTATTTATTTTAATTGGTTAGCTTTTTTGTTATTAATAAAGTAGTCCACATTACTACCTTCATTTTCCCCTCTCTATGAGTATTGCATTTTGTGGTGTAAATATAATTTCATTCACTGCCTTGTTTCTTGTTTTGGGACCATTTGTAATGGGAGGCCTTCAAGAAGACTCTTGAATGGGGGCCTCTTAAAAAATATACTGCATGGTCTGGATGGCACATCTTGTGAGGTCCACCAGGGGAACCGGCAATTTGGTGCCAATTCCTTCTCCTGGGACTGGCAAAGCACATGCCACACCACTTTGGGGCCCACCATGAACAATGTCATAGCTGGGGATGACAATTTGACCCGTTTAACCAAAAAGCCCGATGTGTCCAGCCTGATGACAGTTTGACCCATTTATCTGTCCTTTCTATATGTATTTGCACCTCTGGTGCCTTTTATCTATTAATATATGAACCATTTAAAAAAAAAAAAGGGTCTTGAGCATGAATTAGAAGCCCAGCTCAGTTGATATTCGGGTTTGGGCTTACATATTACCAAGCCCGAATCTAGTGTTTATGTCCTCATTGTACTTGTAAACCCTCTGATCTTTTTTATTGTTTTCCCGAACAACATTCAGTCCAATTCACCCCCTTCTCTTTTATTTAATTTTCCTACTTAAAACTTGAAACAAGCATCCACCAATGTTTCTTCTCTTTGCCATTAACAAATTCTCAGCTTTCCTCTCTTTACAAACCACTCTCCACCAATCTCTCTCTCTCTGTCAAAACAAAAGGATTTGATCCTCAATTCCAAAATAGAATTTGCTTTTTGGTTAGGATTTTTTTTTTATTGCTTTGGTTTTTTTTTTTGGGTTTGAAAATAGATTTTTGATTTTTTTTTTTTTATGTGTTTTGATTTTGGACAATGGATTTTTTTTTTTTCTTTTATTAACATTTGTTTGTGAAATGGGTTTTTATTTTCACTTCTGTTGTGCTGTACATGCATATATATTGGGCTTTTAGTGGGATTGAGTTTTCCATTGGGCTTGGTGGTCACAAGGGCTCGGGCTTCCTCTTTGTAAATTAGGATCTTTTATGCTTGGTTTGTTTATGAAACATATGACTAGAGGCAATATATATATATATATATATATCAATTTGATTGACATGGGCTAAGACCATTAAAGTCATGGAACCAAGTTTAGTCATGGGGACTTGAGCCAAAGAAGTTCATAGGTAGTATTGGCCATGGCTCGGTATTCAGTTTCAGTATTAGATTGAACTACTATAGACTACGTTTTACTCGTCTGACTAACAAGATTGCCTCCTCACAGAGGTATAATAGCAATTGGTTGAATGATTATCTCTGGAGTGCCACCCAATCAGCACCAAAGAAATCTTGAATGCATATATGACCATGTGCAGCATATAGAATGCCTTTTCCATGAGAACCTTTGAGATTCTGTAATATAAGAAAGATGGCATCCAAATGAGTTGTCGAGGGAAATGCATAAATAAACTAACAAGGCTAACAACATGGGAAATATCAGGAAATGTAACAGTAAGACATATAAGCTTGCCCAAATCAGGAGGAGGATTGCCATCATTGTTGGACAATTTGTGGTTTTTCTCAAGGGGTGATCACAAGCTTGGAACTGAGTATGTGAGTATCTTGAAATAGATCTAAGGTGTACTTTTGCTGTGATAATACAATACCCTTTTGAGATCGTGCAACTTCAATATGAAGAAATATTTAAGAGGTCCAAGATCCTTGATATTAATGTGACACTAATTGTGATGTTTGAGATCTATTATGGTAGTAGAAACAACACCCGTCAAGATAATATCATCAACATAAACAATAAGTATCATAATGCTTTGAGGCTATCTTTTGACAACTATAGAACATCAAATTGCATCTTGCAAAGCCATATTGGAGAAATGCACAACTGAATTTCTCACACCATGCTCATTGTGACTGCTTTAGACAAGGGAGAGCTAAAGGAATCCTCAAAATTTACCCTCATCCCTAGATTTGCGAAAGCTAAGAAAAGGTAGCATGTAGACTTTCTTATGACGATCTCTATGAAGGAAGGCATTTTTAACATCTAATTGATGTAAAGACCACTGAAAGGTTAGCAACAATAGAAACAATAATTCACAAAATTAAGCTTGGCCACTAAAGGAGTCTCATCATAATCAACTCTATAAGTTTTGTATCTTTTGGCAACAAAATGGACCTTATAGAGAGCAATACTGCCATCAGGATTATGTTTGACAATTCTTTTACCTCTAAAGAGAAAGGGATAAAGTTTGACAGTACAGACCCATTTGCATCCTACAAATGTCTTGCTAGGAGGTTACAGGACAATTTCCAATATGCCTTTTTTTCTTCCAAGCTTGTCATCTCGTCTTCCATGGACCCATGTGCCATTTCTTCCCGCACTATATATATTGAGATGCTAATGAACATTCATCATAGGCAAAAGAAATTAAAAAAAAAAAAAAAGCATGCAAGAAAGTGTAAAATTAAAGTAAATGAAGATGCAAACACCAAAGCCATCTATTGCAAGTATCTTGAAATAGATCTAAGGTGTAGTTTTGCTGTGATAATACAATACCCTCTAGAGATCGAGCAACTTCAGTACCAAGAAATATTTAAGAGGTCCAAGATCCTTGATATTTTGTTGACTTTAATGGTGACTTTTTGATATCTATAATGGTTGTAGAAACATCACCCATCAAGATGATATCATCAACATATACAATAATTATCATAATGCTTAGATGCTATCTTTTGACAAATATAGAACGTCAAAATGGCATCTTGCAGAGCCATATTGGAGAAATGCAAAACTAAATTTCTCAAACCATGCTCATTGTAACTGTTTTAGACAATGGAGGGCCACATGGAGTCCTCAAACTTTACCCTCATCCCCAGATTTGTGAAAGGCAAGAAGAGGTAGCATGTAGACTTTTTCATGATGATCTCTTTGGAGGAAGGCATTTGTTACATCTAATTGATATAAGGACCACTAAAGGTTAGCAGCAATATAAACAAGAACCCTTACAGAATTAAGCTTGGCCACTAAAGCAAAAGTCTCATCTCATCATAATCGACTCCATAAGTTTGCATCCTCTGGCAACAAAATGGGCCTTATAGTAAGCGCACTGAGCAATACTTCCATCAGGATTATGTTCTACAGAGAAAGAGATTTATGTTTGACAATATAGGCCCATTTGCATCCTACAAGTGTCTTGCTAGGAGGTAACTGGACAATTTCCGAGGTGGCATTTTTTCTCCAAGCCTGTCATCTCATTCCATTGACCTATGTGCCGTTTTTTCCTGCACAATATATATTGAGATGTTAATAAACATTCATCACAGGCAAAAGAAATTAAAACAAGCATGCAATAAAATGCAAAATTAAACAAAATGAAGATGCAAACACCAAAGACAAGCAATTAGACCGACGAACACCCCATTCCCTTGCCCCCTCCTCCTTCAGGCAGTTGTTTTTTCTTCTTTTTGCAATACAAAAGAAGCCACCCCCATAAGATCACCACAAATGGCCAACTAAGTCAAAGATCATAATCTTACCTACAAACATTCCAGCCACACCCTACAGGTTAGATTTGGCAAAGACAAGCAATTAGACCGACGAAACCCCCATCCCCTTGCCCCCTCCTCCTTCAGGTAGTTGTTTTTTCTTCTTTTTCCAATACAAAAGAAGCCACCCCCAGAAAATCACCCAAATGGCCAACTAAGTCAAAGATCATAATCTTACCTACAAACATTCCAGCCACACCCTACAGGTTAGATTTGGCAAAGATAAGCAATTAGACCGACGAACCCCCATCCCCTTGCCCCCTCCTCCTTCAGGTAGTTGTTTTTTTCTTCTTTTTCCAATACAAAAGAAGCCACCCCCATAAAATCACCACAAATGGCCAACTAAGTCAAAGATCATAATCTTACCTACAAACATTCCAGCCACACCCTACAGGTTAGATTTGGCCTATGTGCTCAAGTTCTTTGAGAACCAAAATGTAAGAAGTGAAAAATACTTTGTTTTTTCCCTCCTTCCATTTGCTCTGAAGAATTGCTTCAGTGGAGATCCTCATAGAGTTGAGAGTTTTGACAAACCCTTGAAATGAGACCAAACAAATAGAAGTTGGTTTGTTGAGCATGGCATCATGCATGATACTCAAAACAATTAAAAGAAAAAGGCCCAAACCTTTGTAGGAAAAGGATATGATTGACAATTTTCATATCATGAAGACATGAGATACAGTGCGTGCCCATTGACATAAGCTTCAGGATGAAGTTTAATATAGATGGAGTAGCTCGGCCAACAGATATAGAGGGTGTCTTACATAACAATAGAGGGGAGATGAAATGTTTTTCCTTCAATGATTGGTGTCAAAGATTCCAATGAAGTAGAGTTGTAGGCAATGAGAGCTTTGGAGTTATGGAAGATAATGGGAACAGTAAGTTGATTGTGGAAGGGAACTATGTTAAGTAATCTGATGGGTAGAGGAAAGAAGCAGCCTCTAATGGAAATTTATGTTCATGTAGGGATATAAAGAGATTGATTGGGAAAATGGAGGTGTTGTTCAGACATGTGATACACGTTGCTAATGGGGTAGCAGATTTTTTGGCCAAGGTGTTGGTCGAGAGACACAGACTCTTTTATTGGATTTGTAATTTTTCTTGTACACCCTTTTTTTTAATTTATGATGAAGAACCCCAAGACCGCCACCTCTCCCCAAGTATGAGGGCATTGGGTAAACTCTGGATGCACATATTACCCCGCAAGGCACAGGAATTGGGTTACTGTGGGACCTGAACCTAGGACCTCTGATTCCTGAGCCAAAGTGCTTGCCAATTGAGCTACCCCATGCTGGGTAGTACACTTCTCCTATATTGATGTAATTTTTCGTAACAATTTTCTAGTTTCGGATGCACACAGCCCCCTACAAACCACGAGGTGCGTGCATCGAGTTACTAAGGGACCTGAACCTGGGACATTTGGTTCCTGATCCAGAGCGCTTGGCAACTGAGCTGTCCCATGCGGGATAGTACACTTTTCCTATATTGATGTAATTTTTTTAACAATTTTCTTGTTCAATACAAGTGTTACATGAGATTGAGAGAGCAGAAACTCATAAGTCATAACATTCAGTGGGTTTTCAAAATGTGGAAGCCTGAATAGCCAGGCTACCAGACTAACCAAGATTTGAAAGAACCAACCAAAAATAAACCTGTAAGTATCAAATGTTAAACCATATTGTCATCTCCCAATATAGGAATCAAAACATGAAAAGCTCGTATAACAGGTTCACATACCCATTATTCATTTGCTTATTATTTGACAGATTTCCTATAAATTTAGGGATCCAATCACATGGCCACTAATTCTTTCAAAATCATCCTTCACAAGAAAATTTCTACCGAAGATAACCCTGAATGAGGAAGCCCATAGTTTGTTTCAGTACCACTCAAAGGGTTGGCATTTCTGATCCAACCTGCTAACCTGACTTGAACTTAATTCAGAAAACTGGGGTTTGGGTTGAACATCTCAACTAGGCGTGGCAATGGGTTGGGTTTGTCATTGGGTTGTTCTATTTATTTAAAAATCTCAGCTAAACCAACCGATTTAGTAAACAAGGTTGGGTTGGGTAGACCCATTTATGAAATGTGTCAGCAGAACTCAATGCAAATGCTGGTTCTTCAGGTTTGTTGTTTTACTTTTGAATTTTTTTTTACCATGTTTTAGGTTATGTTTGGTCTTCTTAATCTATAACAGTGGAATCTAAGCAGCATAAGATTCCTAAACGTGACCTCTAACTTCTACAGCTCCCAAAGAAGTTAGGTTGTGCATATGGTAGTTGCCCATATTTCTCGGTTTTTTATTTTATTTTAAGGTCACATTCTTGTCAATTTGCTCATGGAGTTGATTTTCATAGGTATTGTTGTCACATTCATCTCATAATAATTTACTATTTTGTGATTGAAATATAATAATAATATCATTTACTATTTTGGTTACATGTTTGATTTCTCAGAACTAGATTTTTGGTTGGAGCTTATCATGGAAACTGCCATGGACTATAATCCTTTAATCAATCATGTTGGTTCTCAGGATGTCATGGAAAGCAACAAAAATCGCAATCAATTGGAATGTGGCATGGCATTAGTTGTGGTAAATCATGTGGATGAGGAGGATGAAATGGTTGATGATTCTGAGGGAAGCCCAAATCAAGATGCCGAAACTTGTATGAGCGATGATCATGTAATGTTAGAAGTATGTGAAAGAGGTGGCATTCAAGAACCATATGAGGGAATGGAGTTTGAATCGGAGGAGGCTGCAAGGGTATTCTACAATGAATATGCTATGAGTGTTGGTTTTGGTTGCCGTATCAGTAGGAACCGCCGTTCAAGGAAAGATGGAGAGACTATTGCTCGGAACTTTGTATGTTGCAAAGAAGGATTTCGTTTGAAGAAAGGTAAGGATAATGAAGGCAGAATTCAGCGAAACCGAACAGTCACTAGGGAAGGTTGTAAGGCAATGATTACTGTTAAGAAAACAAATCTTGGGAAGTGGATTGTTTCAAAATTCATAAAAGAGCATAACCATGCATTGCTCAGTCCAAATGAAGTGTGTTCTCTTCGATCACATAGGGAAGTTGTTAAAACTCCAAAGAAAACAGATCCAGTACCTGAGGCAAAGGAACGTGAAATTATAGAAAGATTTGGAGATGGGAGTCTAGAACCGTATGAGGGTATGGAGCTTGAATCTGAGGATGCTGCAAGGATTTTCTATAGTGCATACGCTCGGCGTCTTGGTTTTCGCAGCCGTATCAGTAAGAACCGCCGTTCAAGGAAAGATGGTGAAATTATTGCTCGGAAATTTGTATGCTTTAGGGAAGGTTACCGTACAGGGAACTATGACAACAAAAAAGAGAGAATTTATCGACCACGAGCAGTTGTAAGGCAAGGCTGTGAGGCAATGATTTATGTAAAGAAGACAAATACAGGAAAATGGGTTGTTTCAAAATTTGTAAAGGAACACAACCATCCAATGATTGATCAAAGCAAGGTGCATTCACTTCGATCAGATGCGAATGCATCAAGTACTCTGAAGGATTCTACTGGTGCTTCTAGTGAGATAACCACTGTGGTTGGTGCAAAATCTGGCAGAGTTGGCAATGACAGCATTTCTGAGCAAGATGTTAGTAACCATATCCAAACTGTTCAGAAGAGGAAAAGGACTCCTGAAGGAAAGGACCCTCAGGATGTCCTTGACTATCTGGAGCGTATGCAATCTGAGAATCCTGCCTTTTTTCATGCAACAAAAGTTGACGAGGATGAGATTGTGCAGTGTATCTTCTGGGTTGATGCAAGGTCAAGAATGGCGTACAATTATTTTGGTGATGTAGTTTATTTTGACTCAACATATGTGATGGATCAATGTGAAGTTCCATTTTCTCCATTCTTGGGAGTGAACCATCACCAACAGTCTACACTGTTCGGCAGTGCACTACTTTTTGATGAAACAGAGTCAACATTTGTTTGGCTATTCAATATGTGGCTTGAAGCAATTTCTGGTCGTCATCCAGTCACAATACTTACAAATCAACATGAAGCCATAGGAATAGCCATAGAACAGGTCTTCCCTAAAAGTCATCATTGTTTTTGCAAGTTGCACATTTTAAATCAAGTCCCAAAGCAGTTGCCTCAGGTGTATCGTTCACATCCTTCCTTTAAAGAGGATTTGGAAAAGTGCATCAACCTAACAGAGGATGTTGGTGAATTTGAATTATGTTGGGAGTCACTAGTTCATAGATATAGATTAAAGAAGAATGAATGGCTCCTAGCATTGTATGGTGCTCGCCAGAAATGGGTCCCAGCATACTTAAAGGATACATTCTTTGCACAAGCAAGTGAAACTATAAACTCATTCTTTGATGGATACGTGGAGGCAAGTGCCTCTTTTGAAGAGTTCATAAATCAGTATGAAAGAGCTATGACCAATCGCTGTGAAAAGGAACTTGAAGAGGATATTCGAACAATGCACACCAAGCCAATCTTGAAAACGAGATTTCCTATTGAAAAGCAGGCAGCTGATACTTACACTAGAATAATGTTCTTGAGATTCCAAGAAGAAGTATTTGAAAGTCAAGGCTATGTTGCGACTAAAGTTCAGGAGGATGGATCCATCAACACGTATAATGTGGCCAAATATGAGGATCAAAAGCGGGAATACACAGTTAAATTTAATGCATCTGAGAGGCGAGTAAATTGTAGCTGTCAGATGTTTGAGTCTCTTGGCATTCTCTGCAGACATGCATTAATAGTTTTCACTGTTTCAAACATTGTAACACTTCCATCTCATTACATCTTAGAACGTTGGACAAGAAATGCCAAGAGTGTGGTTGGATTGGACAGAAGAGGAATTGCAATGCAAGCTAATTGTCGGAAATCTCCAACCTTGCGATACAGTGTTTTATGCAAGCAAGCCATCAGATGTGCAGAGGTAGGAGCGACCTCAATACAAGATTATGATGTGGCAATGCGTGCTCTGCGAGAGGCGTGGGAAAAGATTATTGCTTTGAAAAGGAAGGCTGGAGAAGGTTCACACATTGAATATCCAGTTTCCGGCCTTTGTGAAGGAGACAATGCTGACTTACAAAACCAAGCAGATAATTTAATGATCCATATAACTCAACGTGACCCTCCACAACCAAAGAAAAGAGGCCGGCCTCCTAAAAACTCTATTCTGAACCCTAATTCAGAGAAGCCCACGAAGAATGCAAGCAAGTGTTCTCTCTGCAAAGAACAGGGTCATGATAACTCGAACTGTCCAGGATTGAGATCCTTGGGGTACCATTCTTGTCTATTCATATTATGTTTTTTGTTGTTTCAGTCTTTTCTGCATGTATGTGTTTGTGCTGTTTTAGGTGTTTAACTGGGTCTTTAATTTGACAGGGGCAGTTTCAGCACCGGTGGTGGTATGTTTGTAGGTGTGTAAGCGTCTTTTATGCTTCGACAAAGTTGAACTTATACGTCTTCTCTTTCTTTTTCTTTTTTTCTTTTTTTATACGTAACTTGTATGCATACTTGTCGTCTGTTCTTCCAGTGGACACAGGACCTGGTGATTTGCATGTGCATGGTGGGATAGGAGGAGAACAAGCTGGATTTTCTGAAGCAATTTTGTGAGTAAACTGCACTCTTCTTACGTATATTTTATTTGGATAATTATTTATACAGCCCACAATTCTAATATGTTTGAGTGGTTTGTTGAAACAGGGGCCTTTCACTTGGAGACCACTTTGATTCACATGGCACTCCAGTTATTCCTAGCTTTGGTCCTACCAGTTTCTTTCAGGTATTGTTTTGAGTTGTTGGGTTATTTTCTTTTCTTGGTTATCTTCACCCTATATTTTAACTCTAGGTTACTTTTTGTCATCCAGATGGCTTCGCTTTCGAATTCAAGGCTTTTTAACACAAACGAGGTATATACTAATAGATGAATCATAGGGGTGTCCTGTGCCTCACCAAATGTTTGATTTGCTGAATGCGAGGTTCTTATGTTTGATTTGCTGAGTGTGAGGTCCTTCACATGTTGAATTCTAAAATAAATAAAGTTCTGCACACATTGATCCCATGGACAAAACCCTGTGGGCACAGTGGTGAGTGCTTGATGTTCATGTTGAAGTCTTATGGGCATTGGATTGGCAGTTGACCTATGGAAAACAATTTGACAAATCCAATTATGATTGCCAACCCCATATGGATGATAAATAGTTTAGATGATACAACAAACCCGTGGTTTTTGTGATGATCTGGACAGTTGATCTAGTGGGCCCCACTATAGATGGAAGATGTACTAGAAGTATCCTGATTGGAAGAAACTGACCCTCAAATTGTTTGATGCATCCTGATAAACAGTAAATGGACCAAAGATTTTAAAAAAAAGTTAAATCATTCCCATTCAAGTAGACATTTGTGGCATCCATTTTCGGTCCAATTATGTCACTAATCTGGTCTAATGAATCACACATTGATGGACAAAATCCTACACCAGAACAAACTATTAACTTGCTGAAGCTCAGGACCCCTGCTATTCTAATTTTTCATCTCCTAGATTTCTTGTCCTTTCTGCTCTTGTAGTTTCTAACAATCATATACATGCTTCTTTAAATTGTGTAGGAATTCTCATTGACTGGTGCACGGCCTTCCTCAGAAGCTTTAACACGGTTGAGATAATTTCTCAGTCCAAGTCTGTAATGTTTCACTCGTTCACATATACATTCCATATGAGGATTTTCTTCCCTATGGATATGTAAGAATCGAAACAAAAGCATTGAAGAAGATAAGTTTTCGATTCCTTTGCCTAAAAAAGAAAGGAAGAAAGAAAAAAGAGAAAAGGAGTCGGACTTTCTCTATGATGATCTTGGGCATGGTTTAGTTGCATCTCTCTTGTCTTCTTGTTCTCGAAGACATAAAACATTGTATTTAGTTTCCTGTTTGACGACGGAGAGGTTCTTCACATGCTGCTACGCCAGTAAATGTTTTCATCTTAATAGCTTGGCCTCATCATATACAAATGTTAGGAATGTAAATGTATGTATTCTCATTCATTTCATTAATAAAAAACTATAGTTGGTTTTATTATTTGTTCTAATAGATGATTATGTGTCATCCTTAATGTGTTCGTGTAGTATAGATAGAAATCTAACATCACTCTTGAGATTCAAATTTTGGCTGAAACAGGTTTTTGGGTCTCCTCCTTTACCCAAAAATATCAGCTAATATTCTTGCAAATCGTTCATATCAGCCACTATTTCTGCCAGGTTGGTCATATCAGCAGACGTGTAAATCATTTTTTCAAAAATTGAATTTCAGCGGAAATGGAGCAGGTAGTGTTTCACCAATATATTTGTATCGGGCAACGAGTATTTGGTGACTACGGAACTCAAATGCACGTGACCCCTTGCAAGCTATGAATATTGAATGACTACAGCATTGTTTCCTGATAAATTAGCTATATACTATAATTGTAAATTATTAAATACAGAGATGAAGAGATGTTTTAAATGAAATGAAATCATTTGTCTTATAAGATGAAGGAAATTCTATTATACACATTAGATGAGGTTTTTATATGGACACTAATAATAATTTAATTATGAATGCCAATAAAACAAATAATTTTGATGATGATAATTGTGAATGGGGGTTTTTGATATTCTATTTTTATTATAATTTTATTTGGCTATTTCTAAAAAAAAAAAAGCGATAGATTTTATATTCCATGCAGCAAAAAAAGGGTAAAAATTACTTTAAATCAGCGGTGCAAAATTCGGTATCGACTGATATTATTCTCTCTTCTTTTTAAAAAAAAAAAAAAAAGGGCAAATATTATGATACGGCGTATCGGCTGATACGATATGTATCAGTCGATATTTGCACCCCTGCTTTAAATCATTATCTAAAAATTCAAAAAAGATCCAAGCAAATTAATTTTAATCTAACTCGACAAGATTTCTATCGAACAACTCGACAATTTTTTTTCAAATTCTTTTAATTTCTTTTAAAAACTCAATTGAGTTTCTTCACTTAAATGAGAAATGGATTTCAAGTCAAATTTGAGTTTTGGTCTAGGAAGACGCTTCAGATTTGGTCTAGGTTTGGGAATGGAAAGGTCATTGTTGAAGGTGACTCGACTGATGCCATCTCTTGGGCTAGTAATAGGAAGTCCTCCCATGAAAACTGTTTACTATTTTTAGGCACATTAGAAGGTTGTGTAAGTCGAAGGACATCACCTTCTCTCATGCTCCTCGGTCGGCGAACAGTATTGTTGATTTTCTAGCAAAAGTGGGAGTAGAAAAACATACACCTGCAATGGCGTTTCTCTAATCTTATCTTTATTTGAGTGTATAGGATGATGGGGATTTCCCTTTTATATCTTTTCTGTATTCGATTTTTTCTCATATTGTTTGTATTTCTTCTGATTGCCATGTATACATCTTCTATACGTGGTCTATCCCTCTTATACCTCCTTCGTCATTAATTAAATTCACTCGTTACTGTTGGAAAAGAAGAATTCAAATTTGAATTCTGAGTTTTTAACACTGCTATATAGTGGTGTAATATGTGTAATGAATGGTCTCTGGTCTCTACTGCTTCTCAAGGGAATGCAATCGTTTCAAGTACCCATAAAGCCTAAAGTGTAGAAGGTTATAATTTTTCTTTTTCTTTTTTTCCCATGAGTGTGTATACATGTACAAACACAAGAAGTCGGATTTCTATTATGTTAGGATTTTTGGATATTTTGTTGTCAAAATCTAAAATACATGAACCGTTCATCAGGTTGAGGGACTCTTTGCTATTTTTCAATAGATGAAAAAGGACTCGTTTTCAAGTGTTGCAAAGAGCCAAAGATGGTAGTTTGTTACGTGAGGAATCATCAATTAGAGGTTTTGAAATTCACAACTTTCAGGTATTCGTCAGGCATCTAAAAGATTATTACAATCAATGTGATTTTTGATAAATCACAATATATTTAAGTATAAATCTTTCAAATTACAATGATTTTTTGTGGCCCCACATGTTTTTGAAAACCACAAAAGCTCATTGATTAAAAGATAATTTAAGTAATTAAAATCCAATAGCTTCAAAAATATAGTTTGATTGATCTAATTAAAGAAATTATCAAAAAAGAACAACCGATATCCCGTTTGAACTCTATACGGATTATTTGGAGTCAAAACGGAAGCAAACTGGATTCTAATATTACAAAGTAGTATACAAACTTTTAAAAGAAAATCATGGAGATGCAACACTACCAATTGTGTGATTATTCACATCAATCACAGTATCTACATTACAAACGGATGCTTCTAACATTTACAAAAAGAAAAAGGAAAAAGAATGAACAATTGGATGGCGAAGCAACAAACCAAAGAAGACAAAAAGATACATTAGAGTTTGTTTCAGCTGTGAGTCGTGTTGAATACAATCTTGGAGATCACTGATAATGGAATGCTAGCCACATGACCTCTGTTTCCATAGATCCCAATTCTTCCAAAACTGGCAGCAAAGCTATTCATAGTGGCATTGAAATTGATAGTCAAAATCTGCTTTTGACCATTTGCGATAGAAAAATGGGCTGGTGTCACCGAAACCAAAACACCAAATGGAGCACTCCAAGTAACTGTGTAACCTTCACTGTCGGCAATGTTGGTCACCGTTCTTTGAACTGTTCTAGACTGGTTTAGTTTTGCTATGGTAATCGATGGCAAGTTCAGATCAGTACCATTCGTGGTAGAAACCCCACAACTTTGACCAGTGTAGTTCAAAACAACAGGACTCGATCCATTTATGCCACAGAGAAATGACAAGAAGTCATTGAAACCTGCAAATCCATGCGCTAACATTAGACACAGATTTATAGAAGTTGACAGGAAGCAGTCTGAATGTTGAGTACTAGAATAGAGTGGATGGACAAGCCAAATATTGCAGTTTACTTTCACAAGTAATGTGGAGTCCAAACAACAGGATTACAAGCAATTTGGATGGATTGGATTGAGATGTGTACTTGCATATGCAACATGTAGAGCTGTTATTTACATGTATGGAAAACTTTATTGTATGTGACATGAAGAATGATACGGTGGATGCACCGTCTTATTGCAGGAGCCACTTACACACAGGTCAACTGGTAGATATCCATGACCAACAGTGGATTTTATCCTTGCCAAAATAAATAATGAAATCATTTATGTTTATTAGTCAAAACAAGCAAAATGGCTTCATCACCCAACAGTCCACATGGGCCCCAAAATTTAGTATGCTGCATACATGGCATTCATTTGAATTCATTTATGTTGTACCAATTGATACTAAACAAACAGAAACAAAATCAATCAGAATCATCTAGAGTAGTGCTCCGTAGAGCACTGAGATGTCACCCATTCATTGGGTGAATGGTACTGCTCTACGAAGCAGTGCTCCAGACGATCCGGATTTAAGCAAAATGTGCAACCCCCATAAGCTGTTTGAAACCATACTCTTAGCCAAGCTTTTCCATTTCAATATGCCATTACATAATTTAGTATCCCCTATTGCTTAGTTCAGAAACCACGATCCTCATGCAACAGTAGAGAGAGAGAGAGAGAGAGAGAGGTTAGTTATATCATCTCTAAAGTTATTGAAAGTACTTACTGGAATCAAATATCAGACCAGGGTCCAAAGCAGCTGTTGCATTTACAAAACCACTTCCCATGTCAAAAGGAGTTGCGGGTGACTGGTTTGAATCTGGGTTACTGTAAGCACGCTGAGCCATTATTGCTCCTCCTTGTTTGTCATAAACTGAGGCAGTTGTAGAAAGAGCAGAAGCAATGGCTGAAGGACTGAAACTGGGGAACTTCTGCTTGATCAGAGCAGCAAGTCCAGCAATGTGAGGAGCGGCCATACTTGTTCCAGATACCATGGCAAAACTCTCACCTAATTGATATAATCAGAATTTATAAGATGCCATAATAAGGAACAACTGAGCTGTGCAAGTATGTTCTTTTGAAGTGAAATTGTGTAGTCCTTGACATCCAGCTCTGCATGTCTGGATGCCAAACACACGTATACTATCTATACATGTGCCATGATGTCAGTGTTCCACGTCACTTTTCAGTGATCCAGTCAGTCAATCAAGTGGACCAACCTTAAATAGAACACCCATAGAGACTAAAGATGCTGACCATCTCTGATGGGCCAAAGTGACCGATCATTGAACTTAGACCATTAAACAATGACTGGGCTCAATGGACCATGGTTCCCACTTCTGAAGACTGACTGGTCTCGAGGACAATATTCACATTCTGACCTTATTTTATTCCTCTTTTCACATTTTTTTCTCTATTTGTAATTGGGGACATGTAGTTGAAGATACATACATACCACAATAAAACTTCCCGAATTGCCACTCATGAATTCAAAATATCAATATCTTAAAAAATAACAGAAGTAAATCTATCCCTGTAAGTAAAATACCTTGGAATTCAACGGAGTCAGTACCCAAAGAACTCCAAGCACCCCAGATGAGATTGCCAGGAGCTATCAAATTAGGTTTCATTATATCAGCATCATCAAGGAAATTATCTTCTGGATCAGGCCCTCTAGCAGAATAATACAAAACTTTTGGTGCCTGATTGCTGTAGTTAGCTTCAAGTCCCCCTAAAATCCTCGCAACTGCTCCAAACTTAATAATTTTTTTTGACAAATCATCCCTAACCAATGAAGTATTGTAGTATTGTAGTAGTACCTGCTAAGATTGAACCATCAGAGATAATCCAGGACGAAAGAAGTTAAAAGTATTGTAGTTGTAGCAGAATCTGCTAAAAGGATAATTAAGGTATGACATTGGAAAGGAAAAAAGGAAAATGTTCAGGAAATGATTAGCTCAGCCATGGTCCATTAGAGTGTGCTTCCAAAATGTGTCAGAATGAACTCTAATGTGGGTTTTTTTTTTTGTCAAAGATGGAAAAAACCCACCAGTGCATAGAGTTATCATACCACAAAAAAGTATAGTGAAAAGGATAACAAGTAACTCTACCAAAATATCCAAAGCAATGGTAATTGCTCCAATATCCAAAGGCCTTTAGCCCCTTAAGCATGTCTTCTCATGAGAAAAAAAAAATAGTGACCATAAAATTTACATTCACAGCTGTGGATAAAAGCTTTGACAGAAATATATAAACTTATTAAAGCCCATGAAGCAATTTTATTTAGAGGTTGAATTGTTCTAAAAATTTGTTAAGTTCAAGAATGCTTCAATTAAATACTTGTCTGGAAATTGAAAAAGTGAAACATTGATCTTACAGGAAAATATCAAAATATATCAAGAAGACAGACTGAAACTGAAAATAGTTAAATTGTCTTGAATGAATATCTTGATTTTTCATTGAACTGGAATAACACCGCATTTCATTCTGAATATTCTTTTCAAGACATATTGGAGCAACCAGATTAGGCTATTTTAGGGGCCTGGTGTTTCTATAATCCTTGATATCATATCAATGGAATGGATTGCCAAACAAATAGAAACATAACTAACAAGATCAAGACCCAAGGATAGAATATTATTCTCCCTGAGCATAATATAATTTCTATTTAAGCATAACAATAATGCAAAAATAGACGTACCTTAGAATCATTGGGAGATGGAATTATCAGGCCAGGCAGCATCATTGGAGTTGGGTTCAATTGAAACCCAATAACAAAAGGATCCATGTAAAAGATGACACCAATAGCACTGAGATTCTTGCCTGTTTCCAAAGCCTGTTTAATTGTTGAGATCCCAAGGACAAACCGGAGAGAATAGCTACAGATTAAGATGTTTCCCTGTACTAAAGTTGCATTCAGATGGCTCGGATCTTGGCATTCACTCAAGTACATACCATTTGCATTCATTGAGTCATTCTTCAGCGAATGGATAGCAGCAACTAAAGTGTACATTGTGTCGTTGCCAGTTCCAGCTGATCACAGTAATACAACAAATTAGTCCCAACCTCTAATAGTAATTCATTCCTCAACGAGCAATCCTTTTGTAAAACTGACACTTGCAAATTCTACATTCATGAAGATTTATGCTACCAACCAAAAATAAATTAATGAAGTAAATCATTCCCAAGGAGAAAACCACAAGAATATTATTCACTAAACAAGTTAGAACAGCCCCACATGGTAATTAGCTATCAAAAAACATCCAGTGGTATCAGCCTGTCACAAATTGCTTAGCCCACACATGTAGATTCCAGTTGAGAGATTCAATCGATCAGGAAGGCTCCATAATTTATATAACTAGCTCAAAAAAAGGTTAAACAATTAAGTTGATATATTTTTTAGAAATGGTAGTTCCACTTATTAAGTTGTCAGCCATTTTTGGGCCATGACACTATGGCAGGTGCCCCCTAATGTAGTTTGGAGCTAGATTCACCCAAAGCCAAAACCTAAGACAAATATATAGCAAGATTACAAAATGATATTATTTTAAACTGAACAAGATAGGATCAGGTACATCACTCATATTAAACTAATTGGCTACCATATTATGTGTGCGTAAAGCAATGGAAAGGTAAATTTGTTAATATTTTTTAATCAGATAGATACCAAAAACGACATATTTCATGCAATGTATTGCAAACCCACATGCAAGTCCAACTCCAGAAATTGTGACGTTGTTCCCAAGAATGAGAGAGTTGCTGTAGACTCTGTCATGGGAGGCAGCACCAACGGTGAAAATCCACGGACTGAAGGATGAAACACTCTTTGGTGCAGGTCCAGTGTTCCCAGCTGCTTGGACAACAAAAATGCCACCCTTTACAGCTGATAGCAATGCCATATCAATAGGATTGAAAAAAGTTGCAAGACCAGGAGGACGCCTATTGGGAGTAATTGATAAGCTAATTATATCCACTCCATCTTGAGCTGCCTGTCAACAAATAAATTAATTGTCAATGCCACCATTTATGTAAATGGTTTTTGGGGGAAGAGATAATGGTTGACATTATTTTACTGCTAAAAGAAGGTCAAAATAAGTCCATAAAGCCAGAAAACCCGACTACAATTATTAAATATATTCAAACCCCTCTGCCTTGGAGAAAAATAGAAATCCACCTCTAGAATTTCTCCCTTAGTTCAGGAGTGAATACTGTGGCTACTGAAAATGGAACAATTATAAATAAAAACAATGTGTATGGAGGAATGTGGCAATGCACTCATGAATCTCAAGTAATGGTTTCATAAGATGCAAATTTCATTAAGACCCCAACCAACATTGGCTTCAACTTTCTGTTTAAATCTAAGGAAAACCATGCAAGCAATGAAAAATTTAGGTTCAGGAGCTTGTGACAAATAAGTAATGTTTCAACATGGCAATCCAAATGGAAACCATATAAGAAACACAGATTTAATTGAATATTATAGATTTTAAATGCAATGCTGTTTGTAATATTTTTATTATAATAAATTCATCATTGTCTCTCAAACACCCATACAAGATATATTTAATTATTAAAAGATTTTAAATAATGAAAAGAAGTGCAGCATCCAAAAATATGTAGACATTTGACCTGGTCTATGGCTGCAACAACATCTGCTGCAAAGCCTCCGAAGCTCTTGTACAAGGCCTTGTAAACAGCAATGCTGAAACAAATCGACAAACAACTGTATCAAGATCTCTAAGCAAAAAATACATTTATATTACCACTAGAGTTTCATAAGCCTACTCACACGAAGCTAGTACCAACTTACACACAGGAAGGATGACATATTCCTTCTATAATCTGACTATGGGATTATAAGATCGATCCAGTATTAAATGACAGGAATGGATAAGGTTCCCCAAAATTACATGAGACTATCACTATATTCAAGTAACGTAAGAGTACTTGCATATATAATGCTGGAAATATATGCCTAAGAAATGTGTGAAGTGTTACAAACTTACTGTTTGCAAACAAGTATGGTATACCATGTATATATCAAGAAATGGCGTCCCATTCCATTTTTGGTCGGAACTGGAACATTCTATCCATTCTGATATCGAGACAAAACCGCAACAGGTTTCAGAACAGATCTAACAACTATGCTTAAATGGAAATCTCAATCACGAACTGCATGAGTGCCCCATAACCCACATGTTCAATATTGTGAAACAATGGGATTAGGAGACAACAGGCAAGCATTTTCTGCACCCATAGACAAGATATGTTCTTCATAGTAATGTAGGCTTGGGCTTGAAACACTCAGGAACAAAGATGTCAATATATGCAATGTGACACATTGAAGTGCTCATAAATGATCAAGTCCAAAACCCATGAACAAAGACAATGGAAACTTTAACACATGGTCGATAGTCTACATTATATGTACTCATGTTCCACCTGATGATTGTACCACATGATTATTGACCTAGGACATCAAAACTACAGGCAAACATGACGAGTTCCACATCAATGTATCAAGTGGCAAACATTTGCACATCCAACTGCATTTTGGTGCGAAACTAGGCTTTTTAATAATATTTTTTTTACTTTTAGCAACTAAACTATATCTGAATCAATTACTGTGCACGTGGGGCCATGCCGCTTGCATTCCCAAACTGATGTCCTGATACAGTGACTGGAATCCCATGGTTCCCTGCTGCAATGGAAGCCGTGTGCCTGCATTTCAGAAGAAGAGTATAAGAAATACTTTAACCATAATGTGTAACATAAATAATAGGTTATATCAGACTCTGAATTACAGTGAAGATGTTGCTGGTTCTCCTTTATTCATTCATTTATTTATTTTGAGAAAGGTATACATTGCCAGGACTCAACCTTTGCTCAATGAATCTAAGAAAACCAATATAAAAAAAATCAAGTGCTATCCAAACATCTGACAAAATTTTGCCAAGACCAAATCAACTGAAAATAATGATTGCCAAAAACCTTACACACAAATCTTATCAATCTAACAGAATAAAATAGAATTATGATCTCCTTGGCACAACTGCTAAATCATGCCAAAGGCCCTGAAGAAAGAGTGCTACATCAAAACCTTTCAAATCGAGAATTAAGAAACTGCAGTTACAATAAGTAGGACTCAAAAGGTTTTGGCTAGCTATTACATGGACCAACTGCCTATCCGACACCTACTAAAGAAAAATAATTAGATAAACAATCCAGGAAAAAGTGTATTCTTTGAATAGTTAGAGACGACCAACCAATGCA
This sequence comes from Chimonanthus praecox, assembly GCA_022113865.1. Taxonomy (NCBI): domain Eukaryota; kingdom Viridiplantae; phylum Streptophyta; class Magnoliopsida; order Laurales; family Calycanthaceae; genus Chimonanthus; species Chimonanthus praecox. The sequence continues at coordinate 57,459,036 of CM039090.1, forward strand.
ACTACTACCATTGGCCCACTAGATGATTGGTGTAGATCGATGAAATTCTCAATCCTATGAGTTGTGGCTTGATGCAATGAGCTTAATTGTACATATAACAATCATAAGGAAGAGTATTTTTCATGTTCTTTTTTCCTTTCCTAGAAATGGTTTCATGCATATAAGTTTCATGATATTTATAAGAAAAAATGTAATAAAACTCACGTTCCATGGCCATCACCATCAAATGGTGAAGCATAATCCTTAGTAGCATTGAAAATTCCCCTGGTTATGGCAGATGCAGCAAAGTGACGAGCTCCAACAAGCTTCCTGTTGCAAGACCCAGATGGAAAATCCTTTGTAACTTCGCAGATTCCAGAAAAGTGCTCAGGTATTGGATAACCATTTTCAGAGATGTCAGCAGAAAAGCTGGGGTGAGTGGGATCAATTCCAGTATCAATGAATCCAATCACAACTCCTCCTCCTGCAACTTCTGGACCTCCTTCTTTAACCCATGCCCCTTTAGGCAGACCCAAGAATTCTGGGGTGTGAGTGGTTGCAGTTCTAACTGAGAAATCCAAAACCACATTGGACACCTCTTGTCTCCTTGCAAGCTTTTCTGCCTTCAAAACCCACAAATGCACCTCAATAAGAAGTACAAAAAATAAACTGAAATCGAATGGGATGGCAAAAAATTTCCATTGAGTCAATGCATGTCAATGCCAAAAAATCACAACAATATCCAATCTAGTACGATAGCCAACATATGAATTTACACATCACCATACAAAACCACATTTGACCATCCATTAGTGGTTCCAATCGATGCCAATTTCATAAAACCCGTCGAACCATGCCAAAATAGCAAATATGAGACAACTTGAACACCTAGATTCTCAGAACACAACCAAAAGAAATACAGCATCAATCTTCATTAATGTTGGAAAAAGCTAAATGTTTGGAACTTGGATGGCTAGGACCATCCAACCTGTGTTACTTTTGGATCATGGTCAATTCAACGTGGGGAACATCAGGTCAAGGCATGGATTACTTCATGTCAATGGTGTGGATTACTACAAGTCAAGAATTGTGATCAAAACATAACCACAAGATATCAAAACCCCTCATGAAGGGAGGTCTTGAGTTCAATTCAAGCTCAAACCCCTCTGCGCTACTCAAATGTGGGGTGGAGATACCCATGTTCCAAAAAAAAGATATCAAAACTTTGAACCAGAAGCATTTACAATGATCAAATGGGATGCACATCCTATCCATAATGCAACAAGTCAATAAGTGGTGATGCTATCTTACCACTCCACACGCACATTATGTGTCTATGTACCAAAATGACAAAGCACTGAAACCTAAACATTATTATCAATCAATATAGAAAGCTAAGGACATCCTTCCATCTTCCACACCCTTTACCCAAACCAATCTAAACTCATTTTATCAATTAATATGCGCATGCAAGCAAACAACCCCACCCTCGTTATGAATCAATATAGAAAGCTCAGGGCATCCTTCCATCTTCCACACCCTTTACCCAAATCAATCTAAACTCATTTTATCAATTAATATGCACATGCAAGCAAACAACCCCAGAGAGAGAGAGAGAGAGAGAGAGAGAGAGAGACCTGCTGAGGGGTCACAAGAATGGCAAACCCATTAATCAAATAATGATAACTGTAAAGCTTGAGATAGTTCTCCCCCTTCAACGCCTTCTTCAGTAATGAATCCTGAAGCCGGACCAAATATGAACTGTATTGCCGATTAGACCTTGATATGTTCCTGCATATCCATTAAAACTAAATTCAGTAACAAATGTATAAAAAGATTACAACTAGAATTACCCATAAATTACAAATTCATGGTTCCTACTACAAATTCAAATATAAAGGGTCATATGTGATTAATGATCAAGAAGTATGCTTTTCTTTCCTCGCCAGACCAGTAACAATGCAAATGACACACATCTTCCAGTATCTGAACCCATTAATCATGTACTTATTATAGGATGGCACTATGCTTCTTTTATGTACATGTCTCATTTAAAGGCCATTGATTATCAACCCATTATCAGATGGTTGTTTTTATTTGGCAGGTGGTATGCAAATGGAAATCATAACCAATGACCAAAGGCATTCACGGTAGCATCCAAGGGTCCATGAGGATGAAACAAGGGCTGGGATCTTACCAATTGGAGAAAATAAATATTTATAGCCATTAGTCTACATTAAACCGGGCAAAATTGTTCTAATCCCCCAGACTGTTGCCATGCAAAAAAGGACAAATATAGAAAGGTCCACTCCACATTATATGTGTCACAGTTCAACAAATGAGTAGATACAATGGAGAATATTTGCGATATTTCTCATCAACAATAGCTTCACAATGGCATTCTTCAGTTTTTCAGCTTCTCAAGATCATGCTTTATGCAACAAGTCATTTTACTGATTATGAATGCGGCCAATAATGTGGACAACACCATATCCCAAAATCTTCTTGATTGTGACACCTAACTAATGTAGGGTAGACCGTGCTGCAATTGTCCTTCTGCATGCCATAAATCAAACTGCGACCACCAGTGGCGGAATTAAGCAAATTTTCCCTGTTTGATGTAGATTATGGCTATAATTATTCACTTGAAATAATGGATGAGTGTTTTTTCATCACTTCGATCAAAATGTTCAATTTATCCTCAGGAAATTTGGGATTTATTAGCCAATGTCCACTTCCAAGGCACCCATCCAATAGCTATAGATGTTAAGTAGGGTAGATGATAAGGAATCCCTGGACAGATTTCCTGATCAATCGCTACAGTCGTTATGTCAGGTGGCTTAACCTTTTGTCAGTGGTTAAATTGTCCATTTGCATGCCAAGAAAAAGATGGAAACTTAGCATTTAAAATAGAATGTACGAGGCATTGACCATACTCTGTATATGCACACATTTCTAATCTAAGAAGTCCTAAAGTACAATAACATTTTGTAATCCAAAAAAGATGTTAAGGCAAGTCATGACCATGAAACCGCCAAAAAATAAAACCAAAACCTTTGAATAGAAAATCATAGGAGGAGGACACTCTATTCCTGCTTTCGCCATTCCAAAGCACCGACAAGTTTACCTACTGGTTTTGGGTGACAAGGGCAGAAAACCAGTACCATACTTACTGTGGCTTCTGAGTACCATACCTGCCTGGCAATTGAGAACATTGTATTTGGCCAAAATATTCTAATGCCTTTTACCCAAAGGCAGAAATTTTGGTAGTAATAATCATGAAAAAAAACCCATCTCATTAAAGAAAAGCACAATGGAAGGGAAAAAAAATAATATATATATAAAAAAGTCAACCACGATACAAGGTAAAAGCGACAAAAGAAGGAACGAACAAAGAAAAGCAAAAAAAATAGCCCAAGCCAACAACAAATCCTGACCAGACAAAAGAATGGATTTATACCAAAAAAGATAATAAAGTATAGATCTCCAGAAAATCTTCGACAACCACCAAAACAAGTCTCATTAGTAAAATCCCGCTAAATGCACTGCCTGTCTGCGCAGGAGGAAAAAAAAAAAAGAACCCAAAAAAACAGTAAAAGAAAAAGAAGAAATGAACAAAAATGGCTTAAGCTGAAAATGGGAAAAATAGCTGGTGCCCACAGCAGGATGAGAAAATATTTAAATACTTACAAATTACAAAACTCCTTCCCCCCACCCCCAGCAAAAAATAAACAATAAAACACTACTGTTTTAAAAACCTGAACTTCTCTAAATAACAGAAGGAATGATTACCCATTTCAAAAAAAAAAAGAGGAAATGAGTATATTATAAAGAAAAATCAGGGTGAAATTGCAACTGTTGGATACCAAAAGATTAAAACCTTGTATTGTTGTGCATTCTAGTAAATGCTCCTTGAGCCTATGAGCTCATAACCAAGTGTCCAATTAAAATAGCCTACACCGACACCTACAAATCCACTAAATTGCGTTCCCAATCTAAAAACAAAAATAAAGAAAGCATAAGTAGCTTTGGAAAATAGGGAAAACGATATTTTTACCCCAAAATTAACCAGAAAGCCATTAAAAAATTTAACATGTATTCTTGAATATGAAACGTAATGACCAAACTATGCTTGTAGACCAGAACGAACAAATTTGGATTTCAAGTGACTGAAAATATCAAAACCCAGTGAAAAAACCACCAAGTTAGCAGCTGACCGTTGCATTTTTGGCTGTCAGTCGCCAAACATGTCTAATCTATTTGAAGCAGATAAAAATCTAAAAGTCATTTGATACAAAAGAGGAAAACGTAACCAAATCAAGGAAAATAAAAAGAAAAAGAAGTACCTGGGTTTGTTGAATGTACTTGATCTTCCTCCACCACCATAACTCATGCCATCATACCTCTTTACATCATGACTACTAGAGTAATGAACTGCTGCAGGAGCTTGTTTTAGTGTAACAATGTAGACTGCCGCATCCTCCTGACAAACAACTTCCACCCAGCAAAACCCCACAAGAATCAGTACCAGTAAATGCACCCAATAAATTGTCTCCATCTTCTTCAAGAAGCCACTTCAGATAGAGAGAGAAGAACCTCCAAAATCAGCTCTCCATCACCTTCATCCCTCCCTCCAACAACCCAGTGAAAGAGAAGGAGAAAAAACAAGAACCTATAACCAGCAACCCACCAAGGGAAAACAGCCTCAAGACCATTTTGAGGCCATTTTCTGCCGTATAAAAACAGCTGAGAAGAGAAACTGCAGGCCGTGTGAGATCATTCTCTGCTGTATGCGCATAAGCTTTCCTTGATAAAATGAAATCAAAGAGCTTCCGTTCTCTCCTCCAACGCTTTGAAGGCATGGATGAAACAGAGACCCATTTCTGCCTTATGTAAAATAGAAGAGAGAGAGAGAGAGAGAAATTTCTTGAGTGGAGTGATGATTATGAAGGTATTTCTTTTCTTTTCCCAAAGAAAAAGGTATTAAAGAAAGAATAAAGACACAGAGGGGAAGGACACAGAGAGAGAGAAGTAGCAACTGGGAAAGAGAGTTTGTGGTCGCTCGCAACTGAGAAAGGGAGAAGAACGTTTGTTGTTTATTTGTCTTTTTAGCAATTTGACCGCTGGGTATTGGAACATTGGAAAGAGTAGTGCAGCTAGCTTTGCATCTTTACAAATTGCCAAAGTACAGACTCTGCAGCAAAAGTAGAGAAGGGAAATGGGCTTTATAAATTATAATTGCACCGTTAATCAGGTCTCTTTTTCTCTGAATATTTTTTGTTCATTAATAAAATTTTGAAAAAAAAAATGAGTCACAGATGTGGCATGAGAACTCCAATTCTCTTTAATTTTCAAATATAATTCTTCATTCTCTTGTTGATGATACTCAAATGGGCACTACAGGTTGGTTTATCTATCAAAGTATCAAGTTTAAAGATATTTTTTAGACTAGGTAGAAATCTACTTAAATTTCTTTGGTTATCACACAATTTCTTAGAAAATAAAAAATAAATTACTTCAACTACTCTTTATATTTTCTCTTCCTCATTACCTTTGCACTATACTTAACTCAAAGAATTAGTGTGTTGGTCAAAATATTGTATCAAGAAGTGAAAGTCTTAACTTCAAATCTTATCCAGTCCCAGAGGGTCACTAGGCTCCCAAATCTTATCCTGTTACTTCTTGTAATTTTCATTTGAATAGAAAGACGTACACAGTTTTTAATAATTAAGTGGATGCTCTAATAAACCCTTAACACTTCAATCATAAAAAATAAAAAACATTTGATCTTACTTTCACTCAACTAAAACTATATAATAATATATTATCTCCACTTTTGGTGGTCATCTTACTCTTGACAATAGAGGTATTATATATTAATGTGAGCAGGGAGTGAAGAGAGACTGTTGAATTTTAAATTTCGGTATGGATTGGTATTTCGATATTGGCTGATATCTTGATCGAGAAATTTCCTTTCTATTTTTTTTAAAAAACCATCTTTATAAAACAATATCGATTATATGTATCGGATATCAGTCTATATCTCTGGAGAGTATATGTGTAAAATAAAATGAACATGGGGAATTACAGAATTACATGAGACAGTCTCTCTGATGCCTCCGTGAGTGGGGCACTTGACTGTTCCCAACGGTCTAATTTGTCTCTCCAAACTCTCTCAAGAGAGGTCGTTATCAAGCAAATTTGAAGGATATTCTGGGTGTTGTATATCAATTTAAAAATGAATTGAAAAAAAAAATAGTAATTATCATAGAGTTAAAATGATTAATTTATTCTTGAATTTGTATATGTTCAACTGTATATTGGTAATAATATAAATTGTATAGTGCCATGGTATTAACAACGAGTGAATTTATATGATTAAAAATAGGATATAATTTTAGTAGACTTAATCTGCATTCCCATGAAATGAAAAATAGTTCAAATTGATTCAGGTCAAGTTGAGCTTATATTCATATCTAAAATATCATTAGTACTTGAAAGCTTGAGTTTAGTCGAAAAGCTCAAATTTGATTATTTACAAAATATAATTTTCTATAATTTACTATTTTATATAAATATAAAATTTAAGTTATATATAATATATGTTAATAGAATAATAAAATTGTTTGTGAACTAATTCATAAAAATGATTGAACTTTTATTCCAAGTCTCAATTTATTCAATAATCAATCTAAAGACTATGATTGAAAGTTCATCCAAAATTTATTGCGAATAGTTCGCAACAGATAATTTATCATTTAAAAAGACTCACATATACATTTCAAGCTTAAAATTAGATTTGGATCCTACAAATATAAATATAATCCTAGCCAGGCTAAGGTTTAACTAATCCAGATTGACTTTATCCCAAACTTGAGTTTAATCCCATTAATTGCAATTTGAGACTAGGCTCGAACAAACGAATGCCCAATCTAACCCATCTAAACTGCAAACTTACATATAAATGAGAATTCTAAAAATATTTATTCAAATAATTTAATTTAGTAAGATAAATTATAAAAATAATAATAAATTTTATCAATCAAATTTTTAAGATCAAAGTCACAAATGTTAAATGACTTAATAAAGATGAAATTTTAGAAATATCCATATGCATTATTCCTATACATCTCACTCAAAATTAAATATTTTATTTTAAAATTAATAAAAAAAGTCCTTAAATATCTGTAGAACCTTTGCTCTTTTTGGACAGAAGCAAGATCTGATGACAGCGCTCCCCAAATACTATATAGTACGTATACGCTACCGACATATCCAACGGACAGTAAGAGAACAAAGGGACCACATTAGAACCGTTCTCTTTTCACTTTTTACATGGTTGAATTTTTATCTTTTATTTTCTAAGAATCTTTAAATGTGTATGAATTTTGTAAATTTACCTAAAATAATTAATGAGTGAAATTTTTAACTAACGAGAATTTTATTACTAACGTTATCAATTAATAAAAGGACGTACTTACATTCATGAGTGCACAAAAAAATCTTTTTTTTTTAATAATTGAAAAAATAAATATATTAAAATGATTAGAGAATAGTACAAATACAACAAAGAACTTCAAAAAATTAGAAAGAATACATAAAACTACATCAATAATCTAAACAAATCCAGAAAAAAGTCCCATAAGCCTCCACAAGGTGATTCACTAGTGAAAGATGTCACTGAATGTAGCATTTACACCTAATTCACATAAAAATTTGTGACACCACTCATTATTTGCATGATCTGCTGAAAAGATATCTCTAGACTTATGCATGGAGTGATAAGACTCTTAATTTCTCTCACCATTATAATCAATCTCTATCAGAGTTTTTTCTTCTCTTATCCCATTTGATCGCATTCTTCGAATTCCTTTTCATTATAAATTTCTCCCCACCCTCAACTCTCTACAGTACCAAAGCCATTCTTATTGCAAAGAATTATTGGTTTGAGTCTCTCCTACCCAATAATTCTGAAAATATTAGACAAGATACGTCCCTTAAATCTCAAATCACCAAAGAAAAGCCTCTTTTTAAGTTCATTGGAATGGGCGCTTCTACTGTAAATAAAAAAATAATATTTGATTTTGCAAAATTAAGATCACTGTTGATTATCTATCATTTTGAAAAGTAATGTATCTTAAAATTAACATAAAAAAATTCATTATTTGAATTTTATATAAACTTCGATTGGTCTGAAACCAAGAAAACCTATCTGTTCTATTTTCCATTAAGTGGGTCGCAAAGATCCTTAAACGCTCAAAAAAAAAAAAAAAACCCCGTCGCTTAAATTATTTCTTCATTTTTTAACAAAATTTGAATTCTATGTGTTCATTTTACCACATCAAAAATTCTTCCTCTCTCAATCATTTTTTTCTTCTAATTATGCAGATTCAGAATATGAAGGTCTTCTCATCATTTCAATCATTCATTAATTATTATATAATACCTATATAGTTGGAAATGATTTGTTTTTATTTCTGCATTTTTACTGTACTTGCATCATATAATATGTTATTTTTCACTGGTGCAAAATTTAAAAAACAAAAAGCATACTACGTAGATAGATTAACACTATGGAAAGTCACGCTTTTATATTGAAAGTGTTTTGAACTCAAGACCTTCTATATCTCAAGTAAATTTTTAACCGCCAGATCATCCTTCACGGATTAACTACAGTGGCTACTTAAAAATCTTTAAAATTAAATTTTCTTTTTCGATCATCAATAATCAATAAGTATATCTTGTGGATGACTATTTGACATAAAATTTGAAAAGACATGAGAATGTGATTGTATTAATTGTATCACATAATTTTTTAACTCTAATCTTTATATCAGTTTAGTTTTGATGGGATATATGCTAATTATATGCTACTTTAGCCAATTATTTTTCAAATTTTAGATTGGGTAATCTAGCTGTGTTTGGACGATTAGAAATTTTTTTAGAAGATTCTTTATGTAAAGGATTCTCTCATTAAGGGGTTATTTTGTATTTATTTGATAATTAAAAAGAAAAAGATAAAAGGAGAAAAAAATATAAAGAAAGGAGCAAGAAGAGGCGAAGAGACGAAGAGACGAAGGGAAACTATGATTTTTCCAACCTCTCTCAGAGAAACTAAAGCTGGGCTAGAGAGAGAAAATACTAGAAAAGTAAGAATTATTTTTCTCTAGTTAGTTAATACAATGCAAGGAAAATGACGAGATCTAATTAGATTTAACAATTGAGTCAAAATAACAAATAAAAATTGGCATTTTAATGAAAGAGAAAAAATAAAATAAGTAACATTCTAATAGTTTTGGAACAATATGATTTTTTTTTTTTTTTTAATTTGATTCAAAACATACTAAGAAAAATTGATTCAACTCAAACTGAATCAAATGGTATAATTCAAATTAGGGGTTTAAAATTCGGTATCATTCGATATGGTATATCGATCAATATCTCTTTTTTTCTCTCTTTTTTTTTTTAAAAAAAAAATTGATACTATATATTGATATCTCGACCGATACGAATTATATGGATCTATATTTAGACTCCTAATTTAAATTGATTTTTAAAACACTACGAGATCTTTGAATGCATGTGAAGGTGGTGGGACCAAACCCTCATTCCCAATTTTATAATCTATTTATTTGGGGGTGGTTGGAATACCAGACCCTCACTCTCAGTTTTTTTAATCTATTTATTTGAACGTGGTTGAAATTTGAAAGCGACTTTTTTTTTAAATATATATAAATATCTTCATTAAGTGAAACTAATATAAAAAATATATAAAATTGTCTACGTGAATGTAGCTCAACTCATAATCTCTCATCTTAGAAAGTGGAAGGTGCCAGATTCAAGTGCCCATGGTCTTATCTTGTATGCCCTAAGAACAGTGTGTATCGATGAGGATTTTACATTAGATTTCTTACGATTTTCCATATGTAAATTTAAAAATGGCAAAGCAACTATGAACTGGCTTTTCAAAATGGCTAGGAAGAAAATGTTAGTTCTTTAAACAGAATAAGCTACATAACTTCTGATAGAATATATAAAAAAAATGAGAAAATTGGTTATCTAAAATTTAAATTTTATCTAATTATAAGTGTTACAATTTTAAATTTTAAAATTTAAAATTTTAATTGTTATAAAAATTGAGCTTTTATAATTCATTTTACAAAGTTAAGATCATTAAATTTAAAAAATTCTCTAAAATTTTTATCATCTATAAAATTCTCTGTCCCTTTCATAATTAAATATGTAATTTCTCTATTTAAACCTTTCTCCTTCCTTACTATATATTTCCACTCTCGGTCAACGTTTGACCAACGGTTTCCTCGAGTATGATTGCGAGCAGTGGAATTACCAGCCTTGGCAACCGCTCAACACTGCAAATCTTTCTTAGCTAATTTAGTAATAGGCGACAAAATACTCTAGTCCCAAGCATGCACAGCTGAAGATAAACTTTGAAGAATGATTTTGTCTACTTTCCACTTTTTTTTTTTTCTTTTTCAAAATTACATATGAAATTAAAATTTCTTTTAAATTTGGTACATCATTAAAAAAAAATCATAGTAGAAAAATCACTATCCTGTATTTTGACTGAATAAGGTCGATAAATAAGCATGCCAACTGAATCCTTAAAATTTGACTTGTATCATGTAATGGCCGATTTACAATATTTATCATATATTTTGGTCATTTTTTTCCTCTGTAATTACTCAGTACATGTAGGTAGAAAGATTTGCATATGTTTTAAAAATCACTCGATGATCCGAAAGACAAAGACTCTTTTTTCATGAAAAAAAAGTTGCATGTTCATTGACTCACTTTGTATGAGATTTTGGGATTCAATGTTGTGGGGCCTTAGATAAGGGCTTTAGAATTTAGATCATGAAATGGCTTGTATATGCAAATGATTAGTCCGTGCAGTGTGCTTAAAAATAGGAAAACATGTCCCATTCCCCATGATTTCAAAAACCATGAACCAAATCCGAGTGCCCAACCACATGATTACCAAAGTGAACCATAATTATTGTTATTAATTATTATTTTTAAAGTTCATCACTTGCCAGAAACTTTCAGCAATTGTAAATCTTATGAAGTTCATAGCAGAGTGCTTTTACAGCTTGCAAATAATTCAGTGAATGTCTATTCAAGAGCATCTCAATTGAAGGTGGCAATGAACAGTGATGACAACTTTGTAATGCAATGCAGAGGTCATTCAATGGTGTTTGCTTAATTGATAAATTCAAATTTTTTTCTCATTTGTCACTTAGATCTTATATTATTGTTGTATTAATGGTAAGAATTGTAGTGAATAATTTTATTTTATTCAAATTATTATTTTATTAATTTTTAATACATATATATCTTTTTAAAATTTTGTAAAACTATTCGATCCTCTATTAGATGAATCAGTCGAAACGGGTACAATCAATTTTGTAGGTTTTATTGATTAAACATTTTTTTTAATTTATTCAATATATAATAAATATTTTATTTATTAGCAGATGACAAATATCACTATTGTTCATAATAAAATGTTAGCATTGGATCCTTACCCTCATAGTATCATTAAAAAGCAATCAACTTTTTTGACTTGAAGGTGGGATAGTGTATTTTATATATATTGTTGACCACATTTTGATTTTAATGAATATTTTGAGAATCATCTCATGTGATTCCAATTGTAATGGTGTATGAACTTTCCATCTTATTTTTGGAAGGAATTTGATGATCCCAATTGTTTTTAGCAAATTCATACCATGTGGAAGTTGGTCATTATCAATTAACCACCAACTGAATTTGAAAAATAAATGGGGTAAATATCTTATTTAGTTTAAAATAGTAGATATTGTAATTTTAACATATGTCATGTTTTGTGTTATTATCTTTTATTGTATAGATTATAGATTTGTGAAATACGGTTGATACGCAACAGTTCGTATCTATTTGATACCTATTCAAACTCAGACTGCAAAACGTGATGCGTTGCAATCAATATGTATTGTCCGAGATTTTTCCTCTATCTTGTGAGTGATATGCTGCATTTTTTTATATGTGATATAAAAAAAGTGATTATTAGTCACTCGGTTTGATGTATTGAAATCAATCAACATTTTAATGTTGAATCTGATTTATTTAAATATAGTTATTTTTAACTTAGATTTTAATTATAAGACAATTCATACTTTCAATGTGATGGACGAATAATGTCATGTATAGAGCATAGTTTTTGACCTTTTGTTACTCACCTAAGTGACAAAAATCTGTTTAATATTTGCTTGAAAAAAAAAAGAGAGAGAAAGAGAGGAACATTAATTAAAGGCAGTGACAGTGAGGGATTGCGGGGCGGTGGTGTCTGGAATGTGAAATGGATCACTGAAATGCACATGAAAAGTGGGAAACTAATAAAGAAACTCATTGGGCATACCACATTTTGTATCTCCTCTTTTGTTTCTTCATTTAAAAGGTTGAAAGTGATTGATGCACCAAAAATGTGATCGGGCACATTGTCATAAATTTCGTTTGGGATATTAATGGTAATTATTAATAGGAAGATATTTTTAAATTCTTGAATTTTTATTGAGAATTTAACGAGAAAATTTTAAGGAAAATATATTATTTAAAAAATAAAAATAAATAATGTGGCTAGAGTTTAAAAAAATAGATGATATTTCAGAAATAAAAAATGTGTATTTGGCTCAAGCGTTTTAACGGAAATTTAAAGGTAAAATCTCGTGATTTTAACTGAAATTTACCGTTTCTCTTGATAAAACCGTATTTTTAACGGGAATTTACCGTTAAAAATAACACACACAATAAACTCGCGTTTTTAATGCACAAAAATTATTTTACCGATATTTTCATGCTAAAAATGAAAATATTGGAAATATTTGTTACATTATTTGGGCATACCACATTTTGTCTAATTTATTTTAATTTCTTTTCTTTCTCTCTTCTCATTTATTTAGATAAAATAGGTATTTCACTTATTTTTTGTGCACCAAAATTAAAAGTGTCGGTGCACTAATCAAATTCTTTAAAAAAACGTTAGATTAGTACATTACCATCATTGATCAAGACTATCCATTAAATGAGCTGCCTGACCAATATCAACGACATGGATTTTGGATGACTATTCAATAGCTCCTTAACCAAAAAATGGCAAACTCAACCATGCGCTACTATCATCTGTACATTTATGATGCTGTGGCATAATTAAATAGAATGGTGATAGATTCATAAAAAAAAAAATTTGAATATGTGATCTATTAAAAATCACTTTAAGTGAATCAGTTAAACTATATTTTCAAATATACTAAAATTTAAATATTAAAAATATTTTAAATTATCAAAATTTAAATATTAAAAAAAATAAAATTTGTTTTTTTTCATTAAAATAACTTCTTTATAGATCATATTTTTAAAAGTAAACTTTCTAATAAATTCATCATTGCCTATTTAATCGGCTCTATATAATCCAAGAGAGGGTTGGTGTGACGGTCAAAAAGCTCTTTATGAATGGAGGTCAGTTTGATTTACACTCAAGACCTTTCTGAGTCACTTTCTGAGGTCTTTACTTGATGCGTGTGAAATTGAATGACTTGCACATATCTCAAAGACTTATTGAATTAAAATATTTCTTATCTAAATACAGATAAGTCTCCGGAGCACTTTCATCATAAAAAATATAATCAAATAATATACAAAATAATACCCTGCATAAAGTGTGGGTGAGTGAGTGATGAAGCATTTATCAACAAACCATGAACCCAAACTGCACGTGTTGCAAGCTGCGACATTTAATAACAGACAGCTCACGATTGTTGGCTTCCTTCACTTTACCCCTCTTCTGCACTTGCTTTCCTCTTTACAGCTCCTATTTGTAAAATTCATGTGTCTTCACTCTTCACCATGCAATTTATTTGATATTTCTTTTGCAGGAGATTTATAAAAAAATTGAAATTAAAGTCATATCATTCAAATTTTTAATATTTATTTTACCAGTTTTTTAGAATATTTTTATTTCATTTTTTATTGGTTAAAGAACGTGTGTTGTTAATGATTTTTTCTAAAAGATCTTATTTGAACACTTTAAAAAAAAAATGATCATTGCTTTTAAAGAAGCAAAGAAAATATACTCAACAAACTCTTAAAAATAACATTTGAGGAAAGTATTAGTATAATTAAATCTTTAATCACTAAGTTAATTATAGAGTGGAGAACATGTTTTTGGAGTGAAGATTATAGTGGATTACACGTTTTGATGAATGTGAGTTATTAATTTATCAATAAAAAATTAAGAGAGAGACGATCACTTGTTCACAATCTCGGCTAATACAATATTCTTTATATCACGTGTAATTATCTAAATTTAGAATCTATTAAAAGAAAAACAAAATTGATATCTCCAGACTATTTCAAACCTTTGGATTGAGCATGCATAGATACTACATACATCCAAGTATTTCAAATTTTCTATTGAAGACATTTTAAGTATTAAATAAATGTAACTTCATCCATATGAGTGTAGTTCAACTGGTTATCTTCCACCTCAGGAAGCAGGAGGTTGCAGGTTTGATCTCCTATAGCTTAACCTCGGTGTGCCCTAGGAGTAGTGGGCTCATCCATGGGAGTTTTATATTGAATATCCCGCGATTTCCCACACGTAAATAAAAAAAAAATGAAATAAATGTACCTTTTTAAATTATTTTACGAATTTCCACATGTGATTTCTAGATCATGAATGCTAACAAAGCTAGACTATTTATCTAACAATCGATGGATCAAATCAAATAAGTAATGGGACTTGCTAGCCAACTATTACACTCCAAATCTAGGTGTTATCTACAAGAGTTTGGATATTTGGATTCCAAATCGGGTATGCTAGGTTGGTTTTGAGTCATGCCTGGGCTTGGCCTCAAAACCCAAAACTGTGAATGGGTTGGCCAATTTGATCAAGCCCAGGCCTATGCAGATTTTTTATGGGCCAACTTAGGCTTAGTTTGAATTACGTTATCAAATTTTATAAACTATGTGCTGCCTAGATATTGACTCAAGAGGGGAGGTGAATTGGATCTTTGCTTCCTTTTGACAATTTATTAATCTTACAAAATTTTTATGCAATATATAAAGCAATTTAAATAAATACAAACACAACCGAGGTCTTCGGTTCAATCCACGCTCAAATCCCTCTGGACCATTCTCCATGGGACTTTTCATCAACTTACCGGTGCGTATGAATTGAGATGTTTACACATGCTCGTGGGATTAATCTCGAGGACACCCATGTTGCCGAAAAAAAAAAAGAGACACAACCACAAAAGAGAAGAAGTCTAATGGGTGAAAAGAATGGAGAGAGAGAAATAAGAAAGTGAGAAAACAACATGAGAGGAAAAAAAGAGCCTACGATAGAAAAAGAGCATGAGAGAGTCTAATCAAGAGGAGAAGAAATACACATCTTTAATTGATCATTGTGATCATCTCAGTTATTAAATCAAGAGGGATGAATCATACAACGCATTACAATTGTAATTGTTTTTATCATACCTTTGGAATTTAGCATTTTGGCTCTCATTAAACCCAAACATAACTCTTACATCTATATTTATAAATATTATTTGATTTCTTTAATTTACCATTTTTTCTTGAAAAGTAAAGATTAAAGAGAGCCCACCATGCCTGAATTGTTGATACTTGGATCTAATTGTGGTAGTTGGGTCTCACGTCCATGATGCAGATGCTCTGCTGCCTTCATGTAAATGTTTTTTTGCTGTAAGCTTTGTAGAATTTGAAATAGGCCCGAAACCTATTCAGGCCAACAAACTCCACAGGCTGAGAAATAAATATCCTTATATAAACCAGGGCCTGCCATTAGCTTAGGCCCAGAAACTCTTTAACCCAGGCCCAGTGGATTCTCTGCACTATATGTGCTTGAACATGATTACATGTCTCTCAACACTTTTGTTTTCCATCATACCAAGAGTCATTTATTCCATTTATTTGAGATTATTTTTTGAATTTTTTCTCCTATTTTTATACTATTCGTTACCGTTACTTTACAATTTATCGTATCATTCGTTACCACTTTCAACCAAATTTTTTGAGTTCTAATTGCTTTTTTCATATTATTGCCCTCCCTCCATTGACTTGGATTACCAACATTCGGATGGTGGTCTTGAAAGACAAATCCAACAAGATTAGGTGGGAGATATTAAGCTTTAACATAAGACTAATAATGGGCTTAATTTCCTTAGTCCAACTCACACTTAAATTGATAAATAGGTTTGACAAAGTTAGAATTATGAGAGGTTTGGACTAAACTTTTGAACCCATAATAAATATGTAAACTCGGGCGTTGCAGTGAAAACTTGTCAAGCTTGTCTCCACCCATTATGGGCAGTATTTTGTAATTGAATCGTTATATTGATTTGCAAATAATATAATATATTAATGATTTTATTTTTTAGATTGAATTTGATTTTATAAGTTTGAAAATTGATCAAGTTTATAGTGTTTTATTATATTAAAATATTAACAAAATTATCATATTAAAATTTAAATTTGGAGTTTGAATGGAAATATTTCTTTGTTTGCAAATATATTTAAATAGACAAATTTAGGCTCATCAAAATGGACTTTAATAATACGTGGATTTGGGCCGGTATAGAGGCCCGTCCGGAATCCTCTATAATTTTTTTTTTTTTTACAGTTTTACACATGACGCCATTAGTTTTTTAATTGTCAGAAATACCCTTCCACATAAAGTCTGAAACTCGTTTTGAAAACCCTAACCCTATAAATATGGAAGGAAGACGGCCTTGATGTCTTTGTTCTTTCAAGCAGTCACTCGATAAATCCAAAATACCTGAGAGCGCAAGAGAGGCCAAGCCAACGAGCAACGATGAGAGCTAAGGTCTGTTTTCTTCAGCCCCTTTCACTGTATCTATTTCTGCTTTTTACCTATTGTTTTCATCTCAATCTCTGATTGAATCTGGTTATGATCCGGTTAGAACTTTTAAAATGAGAACTTGGTGATCATTTTCTTGTGGAGCCAACCTTAGATGTGTTACTATCAAGAGTCAGCTTGGATAAATCATATACAGATGTTAATGATCGGTAGGATTTGGATTTAAGAGTTCTCGATGGATAAATTTCTAAAATCCCTATCATATACTTGGTTTTTATCCTACCGGAGTCATCATTTAGATCTTGAGCTTATGATCTTATTATTGCTGTACACAACTCCGTTGTTTCTTTTTGATGTTTGATTCTGTTGGTTCTTGTTTGATTTCCGAGTAGTTCTTAGTAACGCTTTGTTCCGTTGACGGTAGAGAATCTTGTTCTGAAATTAGCCTGCCCTTTTATTTCGCTCGTGCATGCATGTTTGTCTGGTGTGTTTCGCTATACTTTTCCATTCTCGCAGTTATTATCTAGGGTTTGTTTGGGTATGAGTAAAAAGTATGTTCAGTAGCTTGAAATATTCGATTATTACTTAGGGACTGTTTGGATATTTGCTGGGAAGTATGTTTGATACCCTGGAACCCTAGAGTTAGAGTTGGCAGACGGTGGAATTCTATGCTTTAATTGTTTGACAGATTCCGCTGAGGAATTCTGGACTCCTAAGAAGGTGTTCGAAGAAAATTTTGTGATATAATATATAACTAAACTGATCTAATTAGAGGAACAGTTCACAGCTAGTTCACTGGTTTTCATGATGGGTGGCCCCACTCAGTGTCATTTTTGCCAGGATGCTTGTTAAGTTCTTGCAAACTCGTCTCTGAAAAAAGGTTCTTCCCATTTACAGGAATATATGCTTTTTATTTTTTATCTTCATTTTTGTGCTTTGAAACATCAATCTCTGTCACACTCAATTATAGTTTACGGTGTCTGTTCTTTTCTTGAGATGCATTTTTTAGTAATTTTTTCAACTAAGAAGAACAACTCAGCCTGTGATGTGTTCTACTAGTTTAGTCATTTCAAGTGTTGGCTATGTTGTTGGGCAGACAAATCTATAGTTTAACATGCAGCAACTGTTTTAACACAACTGGAATAAGTCAAAGTACTTTTTTTTTTTTTTGAAAGATAGTCAAGGTATTATGATGGCAATCTGATTGTTATCAAACAAGTTTGTTGAATGAAAGAGTATATGTCATGTAGGAGTTATGAATACACCCAAAAATGATTATGCATATATTTCTTTTTTGTTTGGGGTTACACATTGGTAAAGGGGCTTACATGACAGATTGTTCATATGAATATGAATATTTGAGGTCGACGATTCTGCACATAGTTCTTCTTGAGATCTTGTTTATGATCTTCAAGATTTTATCTGTGCATAGAGCAAATGGTTCTCTCTGCTTGAGTCTTCTCCGACTTAATTATGAATGGAGTTGCACTCCAATGAAGTGGTCTACAGAACTTAACTCATACTCGTAGTCATTGATTTTCTTTGTTGGATATTTTTTTCACTGTAAAGTTTAGCTAGGCAACTATGTTTTAGGGAAAAAATTTTAGTATGGGCAACATCTGAAGTTAGGGGCTTCTTTGTATTATATTTTGTCTTTGATATTCCTTCTTTTTCCCTTGTTGTGAAGGATGGTTGTTATCATTGTATTTTACTGGTTTTTAGTTAACTGTTGTCAGAAAAAAGGGTACCTGGTGCTGGATTTTATTTATAGGATGAAGGCGTTTTGACTGCTTTTGGGTCCCCATCTGGGAAGAAGTTGTAACTGGATTCTTTTGGAGGGGATTCTTCTTATGAATGACAATATATGAGGTCAAGATAATTCTGCACATAGTTCTTCTTGAGATCTTGTTATGATCTTCAAGATTTTATTTGTGCATAGAGCAAATGGTTCTCTCTGCTTGAGTCTTCTCCGACTTAATTATGAATGGAGTTGCACTCCATTGAAGTGGTCTACAGAACTTGACTCATACTCATAGTCATTGATTTTCTTTGTTGGATATTTTTTTCATTGTAAAGTTTAGTTAGGCAACAATGTTTTAGGGAAAAAAATTAGTATGGGCAACATCTGAAGTTAGGATAGTCTTTGATATTTTCTTCTTTTTCCCTTGTTGTGAAGGATGGTTGTTATCATTGTATTTTATTGGTTTTTAGTTAACTGTTGTCAAAAAAAGGGGTACCTGGTGCTGGATTTTATTTATAGGATAAAGACTTTTTGACTGCTTTTGGGTCCCCATCTGGGAAGAAGTTGCAACTGGATTCTTTTGGATTGATTATTGCCTTGGTCAGCATAATAATGCTGTTCATTATAAAGTAATGCTCAGTACCAGTCTGCATAAGAAGTTTGGGCACTTTATCTCCACCATAAATTAATTCATAGTAGTCAAAGGTGCAATGCACAATGAAGACATCAATGAGTTGTCTTTGAACATAAAGCAAAAGACACATTTTTAGGAATTGGCCACTGAATCATTGTTCACAATTGGGAATTGGTCAATTAACTCGTGATTTATCATTGTTCAGCAGGCTTACTTCTTTGTATAAACCTTATTCCATGGTAGTGGGGTTCTTGCTGGTGGGGGTTAGTTGAACCATCATTCTTCCATTTTCTTTTTCTTGTCATTGAATCAGTTTTGTATAGGATTTTACTCTGGTTGTGGAATTTTTACTTTTTTAATCGAAACACATCTTAAATATAATCAGATAGTATATTTCATAGTGGTGCTTGTTAAGCATATGCGTTAAATACTTATACTGTACACTACTCTTGAGTAATGTCTTGATGCAGCCAATGAAAGTTCTAACCCAAGTTCCTAGCTCTTTTGTACTTAATTTAAGTTTTTATTGTATATTTTCATACTTTAAAAGAATATTATTTCCTAGTCAATAGGAAAGGAAGAAAAGTAACAATGAAGGCTGAAGTTGTGTCATGAGTAAGTTTCAACATGCGTTGACTTTCCTCCTGTATTTCATCTTATCATATTTGACAATATGATATTAGGTGTTTGTAATACTTATTTTTTATCATCTTCTACATGTGCATGTGCCAAATGTGAGATTTTCTACCATGTTATGATTCTGAGAAGTTTGTGTTTTGACATTCTTGCAGTGGAAGAAGAAGCGAATGAGGAGGCTCAAGAGGAAGCGCCGAAAGATGAGGCAGAGATCCAAGTAGGTTTGATAGAGTCACTGGGCGAAGGGCACTTCAACATATGTCATCTCGACTTCGCAGGTATTTCGGATGTTTGCATACAGCAAGCATTCACGCTTGTTACCTGTTGTGGAGGCGGTGACAATACTGGAGAGGTTCTATCCCTTTAGTTTGCAGCCTGTGTTAGGTTTCGTTACTACATGTGTTCGTAGCTATTTGTGTTTGTGTGTCGGTACTTAAATGTTATTCCTCTTACAAAATAGTCAGCTACTGCATTCCTTATATGAGACACTATGGATTTGGTACACCAGCCTTCGCTGTTTGCACTATACCGTAGTGCTTGCCTTTTGTGGTGGAAATGAATGAGACGAGTGTTTTGGCCTCGTAGTGCTAGTAATTTTTTAAGTCCCTTTTAGACTAGACCCGTTGAGGTCTATTCGATTCTTCAAGAAAGTATGTCTACCTGAATTGGATAGTGGAAAAATAAAAATAAAAACTGAGCTGCACTTGTTACTCTGGTTTTAATTCCATGATATGCATGTGCATTTCGGGCTATACGATCCATTTTGATCAATGGAAAGTTTGGCTGGCTATCTATCTATTTGGCATGAATAATGATCAACTAGAGAAATTCAGCAAACAATTAGAAAGCGTTTCTGCTTCCAACTATGTCAGAATCTAAGATTTCAATTTAACATTATGTATTTGGCTATTATTGTGTTTGTGATAAAAAAGATAATATTATGTTGATCCGTGTGTTGGGCCGCCCGATACAATAACAGTCTTAAATTCTTATCTATTTAATTATTTTTTGATCTTTAAATTTTATGGTATTCAAAATTATAGGATTAAATTTTTGATGGATAACATATTAAAAGGAAGGATATTTTAATTGAGTCTCGTGTTTTGATATCATGACACAGTAATATTATTATTACATGATTTTTTTATTTTATTCAATGTGGCTTTTCGCTTTATATTTATTTGTTGAAATGTAATTTTAAAATTTTGAAAACTGAAAAATATATGTTGTCAGGTGGGTTTGGATATATCTAATTTTAGTTGAAATATAAATATTATGCGACATTTTAATATTTTCAAATAATCTACAAAGTACAGATTTTAATTTGAGTATTGAATTCATTTTTAACAAATTAAAAATTAAAATCTAAAGTAAAATATAGATTTCGTCGTAAATAATTTTAAGGTAATAGTTTTAAGAAAGGCCTTGTACGAAAGAGGAAAGGAGGGGTAAGTAGCATTAGAATTTACCTTTTGAAAGTAATTATCCAAAGGGAAACAATCATTCCCTTGCCTCCATACGCAAGGCTATGTTTGGATTAGAAGTAAAATTTGCAGGGGTTTCCCTTATGTAGGGTTTTTTTAAATAGGATTTTTTTCTTAAACATAGATTTCTCTTGAATATGTGTTTCCCTTATTTTGCCGGGCAATTACAGTGGAAAATGTATAAAGAAAAAACTTACCATAAGTTAGAGGTAAAGTGATTACTTCTTGCAATAAAGGGGTTTTTGAATTTGTACTGGGGAGAAGAAACATGAGATTTTCTTACCGTTTCCCTTTATTACAAAATAGGGGTAAATGAGGGTTACACTCATTTTCACCCCCTCTACCCTTCATCCAAATGCAGCCACGAGTGTGTATGGTGTGCAGTTTTATATACGGTCCATCGATGATGAAGAATATAGGTTTATTGAAAAAATCTATCTTACTGTTAGCAAAGTCCCACATCGCTTAGCTACTTTGCGATATGCTGTACATAAAGCACATTGGATCCCTTTCCTTTCAAGACGATTTTTAAGGATGGGTTTTACTCGTGTGTTTAACATGGTATGAGAGCAGGAGTACCACTGAGATGGGTTAGGTTCAGACGTTGAGGGAGAGTGTTACCAAAATCTGACATTGTCAGGAGTTTTGGGTCTTGGATTTTTAAGCACATGAACACCCCGCTTCTTATAAGTTGGTTTTTAAAGATGAATATTACTCATATGTTTTATCCTTTCATCTAAGACATAAAAATAATTTTAATGGATCAAAAAAATTATATTTTAGAAGTAAAAAATTTAAAGACTTAAAACAAATAGTTTGAATACTCCAATCAAGTAATTTATGTTTGGTTTCACATTCAAACAAATGAGTTTATATTTATTTAGAGAGAATAGCGTGGATGAAACATGAATTGCTTGTACATCGTCATGATACATACAGCAAGAGATAATGTACAGAATACAGAAGGATGGTTGAGAAACCTGTTGGCCAATGCCACCCTAACCTAACCCTAATTCAATATTCTTCCTTTTTTGTTTTGGATAGGTTCGAAATCATTGATTTGAAAAATGTATGAATTCCATCTCCTACTAGCTAGCCCCCTTGTCATCGAGTGTATCATCCATGCGATCGCTCTCCACCTGTGACTCCCTCCCCACTTGACTCATTTGATTCAATACACGATTCCATCCCACCACCCGATCGAGGATGTTGAACTAAATCAAATAATTCAATATTTGTTAATTTTTCAACAGTTGATAGACCACCCAATTGTATTTCACATTTGGATCGTTGAACTGATAAATTTCGGTCATTTTTTCACTTCATTAAAATATTTTCTACTTTGAATAATTTAGAGTCTATTTAAGAACAATAGCTGAAACAATGCTCTCACATAATGAACTCAATATTGATATCAACAAATTTCATGTGTTAAAAAGCTCAGTCTAACAAATATAGACGACATTCTCAATCCACATAATGACCCAAGAGACCCAATGTATTGGATTAGACTCCTCAGTTCTCTAATGATAACTAATAAAAATAATTTATTACTTATTAGTAGTCCATTAAAATCAGTCCATGTTTCAGCTCCTATTAAAAAATGTATCTGAGAAAGAAAAAAAAATGCTTGCTATGAGCCTAATAGGGCTCCTATTAAAAATCATTGAGATATTAATCTACCACAAACAAAGTTCGTAGTAGCTGATATCTTATACATGGGCAATGAATCACTAGAGTCAGCTAGAATCACATTTGGCCCTCTCTTCCCTAACCATACTCTGAACAAAGAGCTCCCCTGCCCTATATGAGGATCGAACCTGCAGAAACAGATTTGAAAAAGTAATTCAGCAAAAATCCAAACTGTGCTAAGATAAATACCAAATCCAGAGCCACAATCAAAATTAATTGTTGCAAGGGACACTTCGAGCATTATTATGATATTCAACGTTTGTTGGACGCAAGTCATGTGATATAATAGGATTTTTTTTGGTGATGATCTTTGTTAATGGAAGGAAGACGGGTCAAATGATGACCCTGTTAGGATAAAACATGCGCTTAAGAAAAAAGATTTTGCATGATGATTTTCCTACAGAAACAATGTCATTTTTTATTAATCAGAAAGATCATTAATCAAGATTAGAAAGAAAAGGGAGCAAGGGCAGACCGCAAGCAACCCAAAAGAAAGATCAAAAGAAAATAATTTCAAAATTACATCAAGCTATTCACAATCTCCAAAACAACCCAAAAGAAACAATATCGTTTTTTTTTTAATCAGAAACGTCATTTCAACAAGTGCCTTGAACCTTTGATGACCATAACAGTTCATCCAGTAAACTTTTTCATGTATGGATCATGATGCAAAAGATTCCTCATCTTAACTTCCCAATTGTTGGTTAAGGATGTCCAAAAGGAAATTTTGGGGCAGGGCCAACTAATAGAACCCACATGATTAGTAGTCTGAATCACCCAAAGCTGGCATCCACATGTACCTTCCAGCTAGACAGAAAGATCCTTTTGGTTTTTGCACAGATAAACATGGTATATTTACATGGGAAAATGCTTTATGTACTTCAATCTTAGCATGAAGACATCTAGCATACTCTAGTAATACGACGTGCCGCATCAATACTTGCAATAAATAAATAAATAATCCCTCTACCCTCCTCCATGATGATACAACTACTAATGTTTTTTTTCTCCTTCCAAGCTCTACTAAATCCAAACCATCTTAAACAACCTTCTCACATGTTCTCCTCTATTGGTACAACCGCTAGGCTTTCTCTAGTGCACTCGTTTCTTGTTCTATCTTTTTTTGTTACATCACACATCCATCTTAAGATATGCATCATTGTCACCATTACTTTATTTGCCTGCATTTTCTTCATTGCTCAACATTTAGCTCCATATACCATTGCAGGTCTAACAGTCATCTTACAGAAAAGCTCCTTTGATCTAAGGCACGCTTCTATCACATAACACTCCAAAGCTTGTTTATACATAGCCCACCTTATGCTGACCACACTAGCTATATTGAAACCAAACCTCAATTTTGTTCTACAGATGCACCAAAGATTTTATTGAATGGATTATACATGAACCATACTTTTGAAATTTCTGCTGCGGTACTCGATCATCTTCAAATTTTGTCTATTCATCCTCTTACTCTTAGATCCATTAAATGCACTCATATGCAATGTAATACATCCTACTAATTTTCAAATCGACTGCCTCAAAAACTTACCTCCACACTTCCAATAGTTATTTAGCTGGTTTTTCTCACTTATTAGAAATAAATCATCTAAAATAGCATACACTAAGGATTTCATGTTCGATTTCTAATTTTGAGTTGTCCATAACACTAAAGCAAATAGATAAGGGGTTTGATTGAATCTTAGGCAATGCCCCATTCTACAGGAAATGGATAAGGGCTTAGAGTGGATCTTTGGCAAAGTCCTATTCTAACGAGGAACTCTATTGTCTCTCCACACACCATTCTTGATCATGCCTCTATCTTCATTGATGACTTTATTCTTGCACGTCTAAGCTCTTTAACTCCCTCTTTAACTACTTGTGGGTTTCAAAGGCCTCAATAGGATCTTATCACCAATGGCTGGATCTCCTTTAGTACCCTCCACAAAACCCTTGCCTGCCTTGGCACCATTTTAGCTTTTGAGTGCAACACTAATGAAAAACCCATGGTCCTCACAGGGATAATATGGAGCCCTCACCGCTCATCTTCCAGAGGAACCCATCCTCAATGGCCACAAGGGAGAACCAGAGGAAGATTGCAAAGCAAGGTTCCATAACCGTAAAACAATGTCTGCAGCAATGTTATATTAAATGTTCAATTAATCAATCTCATTTTAAGTGTTGCAATTTTATAATATAATTCTAAGGAGGTTTTCATCACCCAATAACACTTCCTTTTTTTGTTATAATACAATTTCTTTGAGATGGACATCCTACATCAAGAAGCTTCACCGTCTTCAAGGTTCCAATAATTATATTCATCATCATCATCATCATCATCTAGGGTTGCTTCCCTAGTCAACTTTTGCACTCAACCTTACCGACAAACAATAATTTAATCATGAGGGTAGAAACCATCAGGGCAAAGAAAGCGAAGGACACCCGATTTATTCATCCTTCTAACCAATATTTTTGCACTTTCAATGGAAGACAACAAATCTGGTATCTCCTTGATCTCATCCTCAACAACTTCTTTTATCATTTTCAAAACAACAACCATGATAAAATTCCTATTTTCTACAGAACAAGGAGACATTAAATTGTTAGACAATTCAAACCCACAACCCTATGCTAGGTAGATTCTTTGAAATGGGCAACATCTGCGTTAGACACTTCTTTGTATCATATTCTTCACATATTCTCACATATATTCTTCTAGAACTAGGTTAATGTCATTTTTATACCTGTGTAAATCAAATGTACTCATAACTATAGAACTTGGCGAAAAACTTTTTAAGGTTGAGCAGTGACCACTTACTAGCTGTTGTCGTCAACATCTTTCCGTACATGCATATGTAGCATGGAAACCTAGTAGAGTTTCAAATTAACACAGAAGGGGAAAAAATTCTTTAAGGTAACCTAGTTGAGTTTCAAATGAACCCAAAAGGGTAAAAATAATTTCTTCAAGGTGCACAAGTGCAATTGTACAAACTGATTATCCCACTATTTATCTTATCATCTAAAAAAAGAAGATTATATTGTTCTTCTAGTATTTTTTTGATACCCAATTTAAATCAGAAACAAAATCTGGCTAAGTACTGCAACACTGAAAACGTTGCTACACCACGTTTATCTCAAATTCAAGGTATTCTATTTTAATGAGGGAGGAAAAATAAATCTATGCAATTGGTATGGACCTCAGAAAAACTGAAGTCTAAAGATCACAACAATCACCAAAACTTTTTCCCCCTTTTTTGAAGACAAGGAATCTCACAAGCGTTTAAGTAATGAACCATAGTTACAAATCAATTCTATTTCAGTGAATTACATCAATTCAAGGACATGAATGTTCTCCAATCCACTAAGTATCCTGATAAAAGTAAATCCTTTTTTTTTTTTTTTTGAGCGGTCTGATAAAAGTAAATCCTACTTCAATACATGGCTTTAGCATTCATTTGGGCTAGGCTTTATGAGTTTTATTTCCCATTAATCCAAGTTTAGGCCCAAATCAACTCTATTCTCTCTTCCTTTGGAGCCACCCATATGTTATCCCTCACTACTAATTCCATTCTCTATTGTTTTGTATTACTCCATATAACCATAATAGCATGTGCATCCTGGCCATATTTCCTTGTCTTCTTCTCATTTCAATGTCACCCAACATTTAGCTCAATAAAATAATGTAGGTCTTCAGTTGTGCCTAATAGAAAAGTGAAATGACCCTTGACAATCACACAATACTCAGCTAGCTTGTCTCAACTTTGCCCACACTACCAGACAAAATATAAGATACTTGTCAAACCCTTCATTTTGTTCATTTTATTCATATTAATTTACAGCAACTTTGCCACTCAATTCAAGTAGGAAAAGCAATGAGTTCTATAGGTGTACAGAGTTAGATTCCTTTCTTTTTCTCCTTTTATTTTATTCCTGTAAAGTAAGTAGTCCCATGCTTTAATTGCTCAATTGATTTTGAAATGTTAAGTATTCTGCTTATAATTGCAAGCAACTGAGAGCACAATTTGAAAATAGAATTTGATTTAACTTTACCAGAGGCCCGCTGGCTACATAACGGAAACCAATTGACTCTCCATAATCCTTCCAGAAAGCAAATTTCTCTGGTGTGACATATTCCTTTACTGTCAAGTGTAACGGAGTTGGCTGTTCAAACAAGATCACGGTTATTGCAGCACCAACAAAATTGTTAATAAAGCAGTAGGTGTGTACCAAATACGAAACAGTTGGCATATTTTAGAAAAGGTATATTCCATCTCCTAGCTGATGTTGAGCAGAAATCAAATCAGGTGCCATAGAATGGTTTTATGCACTTCTGCATCAAATATAGCCAAGAAAATAGTTTGCCACCTAAAGTGATTTCTAGTTTCTGTTGTATCCAAAGAGCACAGTGCATGAAAAACTTCAAGCATGCTACTATAGAAAAAATTGAGGTCACAAGTTCTGTAATGAACAGTTAAAACATTGTCTGACCTGTAAATACTGTCCAAGTGTCAGAATATCAACACCTATAGCCCTCAAATCAGCCATGGTTTCCTTCACTTCCTCATCTGATTCTCCAAGGCCAAGCATAATTGATGATTTGGTTATCATCCCTTCCTTGCAGATCTTTGCATGTTTTAGTACAGATAAACTCTGCTCATACCTGCTTTGATGAATTAACACTGTTAAAAACTCAAAAAGCATAAGTAATTACATGATGTTGGTTAAGGGGAATGAATTCCCCTATTGGCACTGCTAAAGGTGAGGCCCAAATCAGTTAATCTGTTAATTTAGGTCATTCATGTAATCGGTTCCTGACATGTAGGATTCTTGCAATCCAGTTTGTCGTTTGCAAATAGATAGACAGATTTAGTGGTCTAGATTAACAAGGATACAATCTGAAAGAAATTAGGATTATCTTACTGGAGATATTTTGGTTCCACCCATCCAGAACAGGAAGAACATATAAAGTAATAAGACCAAGCAAAAGATCATATAATAGCATCATCACCAAGATAAGTACTATTTATTACCCTGCCCGTGGATCTCTGACAATTCGCTGAAGCCGTTTCACAGTTTCAATGTTGTGAGCAAAGACATCAAGTCCAGAATGAACCAACATTGATACAGCTTCCAGATCACCTCGAAAATCAGAAGTTAAGCACTCAACCAGAATTTCAGGCTTCAAATTCTGCAAAATAAATGGCATGGTATCAATCCACAAAAAAGGTTTGAACCTCACTGCATTTCAATGAGGCACAGTTATTGCAGTCCATCGCGAAACAGACCTTCATAGCTCTGACTGTGCGGGCAAAATGGCCACTTCCACCATCTGGAAGGTCATCACGATCAACACTTGTCAGTACAATATAGTCCACACTGCCAAATGCATAGATCAAATAAATAGAAAATGAAATAGGTAAATCACAGATTTGATTAGAAGAAAAACTCCCACATAAAATGAATATATAAATGGAAACCCAACAGTGATAATTTTATCCACTGAATTCAAGTTTTCATGACTAAGAGGCCTATCTCTGAAATCAGCAGATAGAGAACAAAAAAAAAAAGGACTATGATGGTACTCACCCATAGGATGCATGGTAGTTTCTCAAACTAAAATGGAAGGTCAGATGGATAATGTCATAAAATTCTGTCGGGTTTGAGAATTCTATCCCTTAAACTACTGACAGAAAAAAAGTTTAGAACAAACTACAGCAACATTTGTCATATAATGGAGAAAAATATCCAGAGGTAAACCACCCACCCACCCACTCTCTCTCTCTCTCTCTCTCTCTCTCTCTCTCTCTCTCTCTCTCTCTTTTCAGGATTTCACCTCTCTCTCATCTCTTATATGAATGCATGCATATACGACTATATAGCAACCTCAGTGTTGCTCTTTTCAGGATTTTTTTAGTCAACATTTACATGCATCTGTTTGTAGCAGCATTCTTTTCCAAAGAATTAGAAATGAAAATGAATAAAAAATACCCCCAGTTTGCAATTGCTTTTGCAGTGTTCTCTGGTTCCATTGGGTCGGGTGGTGCTGGGTTTCTGCTGGTTTTCACAGCACAAAACCTACAGCCTCGGGTGCAAGTATCTCCCAGAAGCATAATTGTTGCAGTTGCAATACCATCTACTTCTCCTCCAGCTCCTCCCCCTCCATTCCAACACTGCATACAAAACTCCACTCAATGATAACCATGGATTTCAAATACCAAAGATTCACAAGCATGGATGATCAAACATCTAATCTTATCATGCTAGTTCCCATGCAGCATGCAGAACAGAAACAATCTTACTACCTAAATTTCAGCTGACAGTAGTCTAACAATAAGAAAAATCATTTTATAGGAAGGCCTGAAATGTTCTAAACATTATATTCGACAATTCACAAGTAAAAGAACTCTTAATAGCTTGTACACCCTTCCCATCAATCCCAACCATTAATATAATCTACAGTTCCACCTAAACAATTGCCAGAATTTCTAAGAGAAAACCTTCCAAAACCAACATTCCTCATAATAAAATACAGA
Organism: Chimonanthus praecox; assembly: GCA_022113865.1. Taxonomy (NCBI): domain Eukaryota; kingdom Viridiplantae; phylum Streptophyta; class Magnoliopsida; order Laurales; family Calycanthaceae; genus Chimonanthus; species Chimonanthus praecox. The sequence continues at coordinate 57,488,632 of CM039090.1, forward strand.
GATTTTACTAAATAATATGATAAACTCTAAAACTTAAATCCTAAACCATTTTTTACCTATTACTCTAGTTAAATGCAAGTTGTTTTCCCCTTCTATCTAGAGTGATTGGATTAAATGATACTTGGATTTCAGAAATTGTATTACATGGACAGATGTCCTGTTTGATGCCCCCAATGGTCCTCCTTTATCATAGCTGTTGACAGGCATATAGTGGAATACCAACAAGTGACAAAGTTCATTTGAGCTTGATAGTGCCTCAAAAATGCTAAGAATGCTTTGAAGGTCGGTCCACATCAAACAGTTTTCCCTGAATTCTTCATTGTTGGAGATGCCCATAGATTTCCACTTTTCAACTCATTCAAAATTCATTTTTAATTGTTAATTCACACATCCATCTCGGTACATACATCTCAGCCACACATAATTTCTCTATGGACAACAAAATAGCATCCCATTTTGCACCATTTTGCTGATCCCAAACATCATCATCATCATAGCCCAAGTCCCATCTATCTAGAGTTAGCTTTTTGAGGAGTTCTTTTCCAATTGACCATATCTTCTACCTTGCCCTCAATTATTCCACCCTGCTGATCCCAAATATCAAAAAGCAAAACTTCATTCAACAGTCATTTTTCCTTGCCTTTAAGAGACAATCCTTCCTGCATAGATTAAAAGAAGCTATGTCATCTACATTCTTAATGAATACCTCTTAGACAATATACATTTTCTATTAAAATTGGCATCATCTTTAATAGATAAAAAAATTATCTTCATACAGAAATGATAAAGATTCAAATATATAATGGCTGTTTTGATCTTAAATAAGGCTGTTAGCCATGGAACATTCTTATCTATGATGACAATAGACAATTTCATATTTAGCAAAAGAGAATGCTTTAATTATTTCTGCTAATATTTTGATTAACTGATGAAAGGGATAGAAATACATATACATTACACTATGGCAGATGCTATCTCACTCTCTTCTTTTGAACTTGGGTCTAACTATCACTGAGGTGTTATTATAGGAGCCTCTACAAATGAGAGTAATGAACAAGAAAAAAATGGAGCTGATAACTTGAGACTAATTGGTTGAAGAGAAAGCAATATCCAATCGAAAAATCTTTCCATACAGCCTTATAGTTACCCAAAAATTTATGCAGTGTGGCATGTCGATGGGGTGCATTGGATCCAGTTCACCACAAATATTATCCTTCCAAATTTACTAGCTATAGGATATAAAAGTCATAAAATGGACTGTTGAAATCAAATCAACTTTTAATTGTCAATCTTCTCTAGATGTTCAGATTAGATGGCTAACAAAGTTGAATTGAGCTACTTTTTTCTAAATTTCTACTAACTCACGTCCTCTTATTTATCTGGGATGGGTAAAGTGGGCACTCAGGCATTCTACATGCTCATGACTTATTCAAATTCTAGTGTTGGATTTATGCAGATTTCACCTCTCCGATGTTGGGACACTGTGCTTCTTCGCAGACGGTATTCAGGTTCAGCTTCGACAGAGACTCCTTCACCGTCCGGTACCTCTCTCCCTGTGGGGCCCTCTGCCTCAGCCAATCGGGTTTCTTCACATTCGGGTCGCGCCCTGTGTGCGGGCCCATCCCGCCCGGGTAGGGACCCGCTGATGGAGCAGCTGCAGATTCAAAGAGCTTAGAAGGTGAAGGTGGGTCGTGACCGATCTTCTTCTTTTCTAGATCGATAGATTCTGATCGAATAACGATGTGGCGAGAATGGGAAATAAAGAGTTTGGATTTGGGTCGTGATGAAGGGAATGGAATTGTAGACAACGAGGGATTGGAAAGGGATTGGGGAAGTATCTGCATTTTCGCCGTGTGGGGAAAAAAAGGGGGAGAGAACGAGGACGGATTTTGAACGGGAAAGTAGTTTGAACTTTGTAGGGATGAGAAGAAGAAACAGGTTTTTGAGCTTTGTCTCTGCAACCTGCTTGGGTTTCTCCGTCGGAAGGTTTTGGCAGTTGATCATCGGCAGCGACTAAAATGTAAGAAATTTCGGTGGTATTTTCAAATTTATTATGTTATGATAAAATATTATTATTCTGTCAATAACGTGTATTTATCAGAATGTTAGGTAATTTTTTGATAAATTCGCATTAAAAACGTGATAACTAGTAATATTGCGATAATATCTCGATATATTCTCGGTAAATTTCATATTAAGTTTTTTATTTTATTAGTATTTTAATTAAATCTAATTTTATTATTTTTTAAATATTATATTTTTGTGAGATCTTTCTTATAAAAATCTGAAAATTTGAAATTATTCCAATATTATCATTCGTCATTAATATCTCAAGAACGGTATTTATGACTATAGTAGCAAGCACAAAATAAAATTATGCTCTATATTTTTTTTTAAATAAACATGAGTGAGGATTTCAATTACAAATTTAGATTAAAATCAAAATTTCAGATTTGAAGGAGTTGAATTTTTTTAAGTTATACTGGCTGATAATGAGTTATTACTAATATTTGATCAAAATTTGACAAATTTTATTCAATACATTTAAAAAAAAATATTGATATTTATGTTTTAGTCTGAATTTGGGTAAAAATTTCTGTCAAATTTTGAATTTCAATCGAAATAGACAACTGAGGGCAGGATGCATTTATTCACTTTTGTATTCGTAGCATCAACAACGAATGTGGTTTTATATATATATATAAAAGAAACATATCTTTTAGATTTAATTAAGTATTAAATCTACAAATTGATTTATATTGCCTTTTTATGTTAAAATAGCTTCTATTTTAAAATATTGATATTTGTGTTTTAGTCTGGAGATTTTGAATTTCAATCGAAACAGACAACTGAGGGTAGGATGCATTTATTCAGTTTTGTATTCGTAGCATCAACAACGAATTGTTAATGATCTTAAAGTCCAATTATGTGATTTTTCTCTAGTACCATATGGTGATTATGAGTTGGTTTAGACGGGTAATTCCTCTAGTTTATTCTCGGTTAAATCACTGATTGAACTTGTGTCTCAGCGCGCATCTGGGTCGGTTGGACATACGCCTCTTGTCCGGTGTGGTCTTGCTCCATCTAGAGTTCAGTTGTTCAACTGGTGTTGTGCCAAAGGGAAAATCTTGATAAGGTTGGAACTTCGGAGAAGGGGACTCTTGAGCTTGGACGGTGTTACTTTGTGCCCCTGTGTAACTGCACTGAAGAATCTATTGACCATCTCCTGGTCTTGTTCCTTTCTCTTAGAGCATTTGGAGTTTTTTCCAGAATCTTATGGGAGTGGATTGGGTTTGCCCTGGCTCTTGGGACTGTTTGATGTAGTCTTGGTTTATTTCTCGTGTTCGAAAAAAAAGAAAGTTTGATTGGGCTTCAATCCCGGCTTTGGTCTCATGGTCTATCTGGAAGGAGAGAAACTCTAGGATTTTCGAAGGGCAATCGTCAGAACTTAATGATCTTATTCAAAAAGCAAAATGGAGGCTGTGTACGTGGTTGTGTTCTAACAGAGAATTTAATGACCTTAGGGCTGAGGTTATGTGCCAGTCGTGGGAGGTTTGTTTGCGATCCAATTCTTCGGTTAAAAAGTATAAGCATGTTGAGTGGACCCCTCCCCCTCTGGGTGTCCTCAAGTTCAATGTGGATGAAGCATCTTATGGTAAATTGGGTCCGGCGGGTATTGAGGGAGTTCTTAGGGACCATGTGGGAGGTATTAGCGTGGTTTTCTCGGAAGCGGTGGGGATCAAGAATTCTAATGAGGCGGAACTTCTTAATATCAAGAAAGCCTTGACCTTAGGTGAAAGCTTAGGGGTAATCAAATTAGTCATTGAAAGTAATTATTCCAATGCTATAAAATGGGCTAGGGGTAGTAGGAGACCTCCCTGGAGGTTAATCACAGTTGTTAGGGAGATAAAGGGACTATCTGCGGGCATAGAGGTTTCCTTCAATCATATTAGTCGAATGACAAATGGAGTTGCAGAATTTTTTTGCTAAAAACGGAGTCGATGGACCGAGTTCGGACGTTCTTCTTTTGTAGTATAGTTTATGTGCAATTGTGGATTTTAGTTCTTTTGATTCATCTTTTATTCTTCTTGTGCCTAATCCTCGTAAGCCTATTGTACCTTTTTCTTATACTTTTCTTATCTTAATAAATTTCTTTTTTACCGCTAAAAAAAAAAAATCAACAACGAATGGGACCCCTCAATAATGTTAAAAGAAACATATCTTTTAGATTTAATTAAGTATTAAATCTACAAATTGATTTATATTGCCCTTTTATGTTAAAATAACTTCTATTTTTATGCGTCATGAGTCAATTCTTGGATCAGATCATAGATTGAGTTAGATTGACCATGAATCATTAGTTGCATTATATGAGTCATGAATTAGATAATAAATTTGATTAATTGGTTCATGCAAGCGTTACAATTGAGTTTTAGGTCTTGAAATTGCTTTCTGACTCTTAAATATTTAATTTTTACAATTTTTATAGAAAATAATCAAATCAGAAAATATTTTTTCATAAAAATAGTATACATAAATTATTAGTTATCTATCAAATAAATTTAATTTTATAAAATCGACAACTCCTTTAACGACATATCTCAATAGTATCATGTAGGCAAGAAACGACATTTCATGGAGAGACTATTTTGTACTTGGCACTTAGGAATGAAACTGGCCCGACCCGTATGACCCGACCCGAGAAATCATACGGGTCTGGTCGATTGAGAAAACAAAACCCGTATAGAATTCGGGTCAGGTTGAGAGATTTTCAAGTTAATCCGACCTAACTAAAAATTAAGTTAAAATGAGTTCATAATGCGGGTTGGGTCAGATTTCGGATTGAGTCGGATTAGAATTCGGGTAGGGTTTGGTCTATAATTTTGGGTTAGAAGTTAAGGTTGGGTCGAGTCAAATTCTATATTTTATTGACTCAGATCGGATTAAGTTTTAAGAAACCCGACCCGATCCGATTTCATCCTTATTGGCACCCTTCCCTTCCCTTCCTCATATTTGCTCTTCATTTAATAATTCTATTCTTATGTTTTTTAATTTTTAAAAATTAATGATTTATAGTCATCAAGATTTAAAAACAAAGATTATGTAAGTTAGATTATCAATTGATATTTAAAATTTATATACTTTCACTTGTCAAATAAACATAAATCACTAGTTATCTATCAAATAACCTTAAATTTATAAAATCTACAATTCATTTAATAATATCTCTCTGTTGTAGGCAAGGAAAAGTCGGTCGGGTTTTTTTTTCCTTGGTCTTATTCCACGCAACATCGGTGACATCATTATCTAAAAATGAGTTGCTTAAGACACACTAATTAGATATATTATTAAATGAATTTTAAAAGATGCACTTTTGGATCTGATATAATTAAAATCATATAAATTATTCAAATATGAGCTTTATCTTCATTTAATGATTCCATTCTTATGATTTTTAACTTTTAAAATTCAATAGTTTATATTCATCAAACTTTAAAGATCAAGATTATATGACTTAAATGGTCAATTGATATTGAATATATACTCTATATTTATATTAATCAAATGAACATAAACTTTAATTATTTAACAAATGAATCTAAAACTTTTAATCAAATGAACATAAACTATTAATTTTTTAACAAATGAATTTAAAATTTTAAAATCTACCATTCATTTAATGATATATGTCTATTGTACGCTAGGAATGGTACGGCGAATACCTTTCTAGTCCAGATTAGAAGAGATGTCATTATCTAAAAATGAGTTGTTTAAGATACACTAATGAGATATATTACTAAATAAAATATAAACTCCACACTGTTGGGTTTGATATAAAGAAAATCATACAAATAATTTTTATATGATGTTTTATCTTCATTTAATAATCTATTTTTAAGATTTTTAACTTTTAAAAATAAATTCTTTCTATTCATTGATTTTTAAAGACTAAGTTTATATGATTTTATTTTGTCAAATAATATTGAAAAGTTATATAATCCATATCTATATTAATCACTTACGAAATGAATATAAATTATTAATTATCAATCACATAAATTTAAATTTATAAATTCTACAATTTATTTAATTATAAATCTCGTTAGCACATTATTAATTATCAATCAAAAAGAAAGTTCGGCCTTGAACTTTGAAAAAATGCCTCTCTCTCGATGTCTATAAATTGGCCGGAGACCCTGGCCTCTCATACTAAGCAACAATGGCTGAAATCTTACCCGGAGATTTAGTTATTGAGATTTCACCGGAGGTGGAAACAGATATACCGGCGACGGCTTCTCTGGCTCCACCATCACCGGAGGCAAGGGCCCCTAAAAGAGGCATGAAAGCAATAAAGAAGAGAATGTTCAAGTTGGCAGCTCTTACTGTTAAGAGTTTCTTCTGCTGAGATTTTTGGGCTACCCAACAAACTCCATTTCCTCAACACTGCTTACATTTCTGTGATTTCTGCAAGCTTCATTTTAGGCTTTGCAGCTATTCTGCTCCCCTTCGTGCTCACTCGACCGCAACCCGTCTCCGTCTCTGCGGCAAAGAAGCTGGTGGTGTTGGCCGTGGCACTAATATACGTCGCGCTCGCACTCAAACTGGTTATGCATATGATTCGTTGAAGATTCTATATAATTTTAATCAATTGAGAGTTTCATAAATAGTATTGAAGATTTACGAAGTAGAGAGAACCATTACACAGTTTCTTCATTTTCTACAAGTAGTGTTACTCCGTTACTCCTCTGTTTCGTTTCTGTCTTACCGGCGGTCTTCTTCTTCTCGATTCTAGATATTGTATGCAGTTGCCTGGTTTTATATATGGTACGTGTTGCATTGGAAGGCCCTGTTTTGCAAAAGAATGTGTTTTTATCTTAGCTTTTTTTTTTTTGTGTTGAGTTCTTCCTTCAGGTGACGATTTATACTCATTAAAATTTAAAGATCAAATTTATATGACTTTGATTGTCAATTGATATTGATAATTTATATAATTCATATCTATATTAATTACTTATCAAATGAATATAAATTATTTATTATTTATTAAATATTTTTTTAAAAAAATGGATTCTATTCTTCTTTTTCAGGCGATTTTTTGGTAATTTATGGGGGAACTGATTTTTATATAAAAAAAAATTGATTAAAAATTTATAAAAAAATAGCTTGGTAGAACTTTGCTGTTAAATTTAGTTTTTTTTTTTCGTTCTTTGTCACTAATTTATATAAGCAAAAAATGAGTTAAACCAGGTTGGGTTAACTTACTTAAAAGTTGGGTTAAGATTGATACTATTAGATTTTTTTTAATAGCTGAATTAATAAGTTAACTTATTTAAATTTCATTAAATAGTTAGGGTAAAATTATTTAATAAATGATTTATATCATATACGGGTCACAACGACTCATTTAATGGTTTGATCAAATTATACTAAACTCTTTATAAATAGGTTAATTTGTGTCAATCTATTTAGGTTTGACCATCTAATTGAATTAAGTTCACTTTTTTTTTTTATAAGTGGTTTAGATCTATCTTAGTAACTACATTAGGGTGGATCATCCATTTAGTTTTAATAGGGTTAATTCAATAAAAAAAATGAGTCAAGATGCACCAACTCACTTATACATAATCAAGTCATTTCAGTCTGTTTAATGAATTGGCCAAGGTGAATATACATATGATTTAAGTATTTGACTCATTTGATTAAGTTGTAATTCATAATTTTTTTTTTTCAAAAAAGTATTTCTCTGTGTTAGATGGAAAATTTTTACAATCTTATACAATTTTTTAACTTTTTCTCTTTTTCTTTTTTAATTTTATTTTGATTGTTGACTTATTTTGGCCAAAATGGACATAACAGATGTGTTAACAAAATATGTTTCCGTCAGGCAAATATACTTTTTTTTCTTCTTCTTAATTTTATAAATTTTTCTTCTTAATTCATTAGTATTTTATTCATTCTAATTCTAAGGTTTTAATACAATTGATTATTTTATCATTTTCCATTCTCTAATATTTAATTTTTATCTTTATCTATAATTATGATTTTTTTTTAATTTGTTATAGTGTCTTTTCTAGAAAAATTACATCTAAACAACTGAAACACTGAAGCATTTTATTTAAAAAATAAATAAAAAAAGGCTCTGAAACAAAATTAACAACTATAAATTTTCTTCCATTTGAATCAACACAGGGATAAGGCCGTATGGGTTTAAAGAATTTGAACTTGGAAGGAGAAAGGAATACCGTTTGAAAATTATACAAGCATTTCTCGTATTGTAACCTGCTGGGCTGGGCTGGGGCGGTTTCTTTTTAATGGATAGGATGTTCATGTCTAACAGTCCAAGTCCGTGCAGCCTTTCTGTGTGGAGGACTGGAGGCCTAAGTGCCTAACTCTATGTTACTATCAGCCCTTGCCAAAGATTGGCCCAGCCTGTTGCAAGCCCTACCCACTAGTCCTCCAGTAGTCCAGTCGAGACTCTAGATGAACCAGGGGTATAAATAAGGTTCAACTGATTGAACCGTAGTCAAACTCATGCTACTGATATAATATTATAAATAATATTAAATTATTAACTCAAGTTATATTTCATAAAAATATTTTTTTCTCTCACAAATACAATTATAAATACAAAAAAATTGATAATCCAAAAAGCATATTATCAAAAAAACCAACATCTTCATCCTCAATTTCTTCATTTAAAGAAATCAAAGGTTTTTAAGGGTAAAGGGTCATAGGTTTATTAGAAAAATTGGTTTGACTTGCAGATTGCAAAGGGTATTTAAGGGTTTTTAAATGACCCGACTCGTGTTTCAGCTGGGTCGTGATTGACCCATGAGTCAGGCCGAGTTTGATAAAATTGGTTTTTAAAATAAAATATTATTAGAGTGTTAATAACGCGTATTTATGGGTATAGTTGTAGATTCTTGATAAATTCGTATTAAAAATATGATAAATAGTAATATTGTGATAATTTCCCAATATATTTCCAAGTCAATTTCATAATAAGTTTTTTATTTTATTAGTATTTTAATTAAATCTATTTTTATTATTTTTTAAATATTATATTTTTTGTGAGATTTTTTCTATAAAAACTCGAAAATTTGAAATTATTCTGATATTATCATTCGTTGTTAATATCTCGAGAATAGTATTTATGACTGTCGTAGCGAGCACAAAATAAAATTATGCTCTCTAGTTTTTTTTTTTTTTAATAAACATGAATGAAAACACAAATTTTCAGCTTTGAAGGAGCTGAATATTTTTTAGTTATACTGGCTGATAGGAGAAAATTTATAAATGGGTTATTACTAATATTTGATCAAAATTTGACAAATTTTATTCAATTCAATTTTTTTAAATATTGATATTTATGTTTTAGTCTGAATTTGGGTAAAAAAATTCTTTCAAAATTTTAAATTTCAATCGAAATGTACAGCTGAGCGCTGTATTCGCAGCATCAACAACAAATGTATTTTTAAAAAAAAAATATATAGATGCATGGGACCCTTCAACAATATTAAAAGAAACATATCTTTTAGATTTAATTAAGTACTAAATCTAAAAATTGATTTATAATGTCTTTTTATGTCAAAATAATTTATATTTTTATGAGTCATAAGTCAATTCGTGAATTAGATCATAGATTGAGTTAGGTTGACCATGAATCAATAGTTGTATTATGAGCCATGAATTGGATAATAAATTTGGTTAATTGATTCATGGATTGGATCATAGATCAAGTTGAATTTGAACCATGCATTGTATTTAGCCTTCTTCAATCTAAGGGTCCAAATATCGGCCGATATTAACCTTTTCTAAAAAAAAAATAGAAGAGAGAGAAAAATATCGGCCTATTTTGCACCCCTGCTTCAATCCATCAGTTGAGTTTTTGGTCTTGAAATTGCTTTCTGACTTTTCTTAAACATTTAATTTTTACAATTTTAATAAAAAAATAATCAAGCCATAAAACTAGTATATATAAATTATTAACTATCTATCAAATAAATTTAAATTTATAAAATCTACAATTCCTTTAAGGATATAGTGGCAAGAAAAAGACATTTCATAGAGAGGTTATTTTGTTCTTGGCACCTCTTCCCTTCCCTTCCTCCTATAATTATTATCTAAAAATGAGGTGTTTAAGACACACTAATGAAATATATTACTAAATGAATTTTAAAGCCTACAATCTTGGATTTGATATAAATAAAATTACATGAATAATACTTATGTAAATTTTTATCTTCATTTAATTATTCTATCTTATGATTTTTAACTTTTAAAAATCAATGATTTATACTCATCGATATTTAAAGACGAAGATTATATGATTTAGATTGTCAATTGATAATTACAAATTTATGTACTCCATATCTATATCAATTACTTATTAAATGAACAAAACCATTAATTTTCTAACAAATAAATTTAAATTTATAAAATCTACAATTCTTTTAATGATATATCTCGTTAATATCATGTAGGCAAGAAAAAGACACGGCGTGGTCCGTTTTTCGTGAATCCATTTGGTCCGCCTTGTCATCTTTGTCTTTCCATAAGAGAAAGGGAGATATCATTATGTAAAATGAGTTAAAATACATTAATGAGATATATATATTATTAAATGAATTTTAAAGCTTACATTGGGTCTGATACAAATAAAATAAAATTAATAATTCTTATGATTTTTAATTTTTAAAAATCAATGATTTATACTCACTAAAATTTAAAGACCAAGATTATAAAATTTAAATTGTTAATTGATGTTGAAAATTTATATACTCCATATCTATATCAATCACTTATCAAATGAAGTTAAATTATTAGTTTTCTGTAAAGTAAATTTAATTTTATAAAATTTTTAATTCATTTCATGATATATCTCGTTAGTTCGTTATCTGTGAAGATAATACAGTGGGGAAGTTTTTTTTTTCCCTTCATACCCGTCTCTTCCCCTTGTCCATAGTCCATAGAGATATCATTATCTAAAAATGAGTTGTTTAAGACACACTAATGAGATATATTATTAAATGAACTTTAAAACTTACACTGTCGCTTCTGATATAAAGAAAATTACATAAATAATTCTTATATGAAGTTTTATCTTCATTTAATAATATTATTCTTATGATTTTTAACTTTTAAAAATTAATGATTTATACTCATTGATATTTAAAGACTAAGATTATATGACTTAGATTGTTAATTGATATTGAGAAATTATATACGCCATATCTATATTAATCAGTTGTCAAATGAACATACATTATTCGTTATCTATCAAATAAATTTAAATCTATAAAATCTACAATTCATGTAATGATATATGTCGTTAATGTTGTGTAGGCACCGAACAGACAAAGGAGGGGTCCTTCCCTTAAATATTCAGTGCTTAGAACTATATAAATTATCTTTAAAAAAATGTTTAATTCATAAATTCAAAATATTAAAAAGAAGAAAATAGGTAAGTACAAATGTAGTTAAATAATTTTTGAATTATATCAGCAAGAATTATAATATGCAAGTTTTTTTTAATATGTGATTTGATATATAAAAATAGTATCTAATATAAATATTAGATATATTATAAACTTAAAGCAGTTTTTCTTTAAATTTAGAATTAGTATATTTTTGTCACAGTCGCTCCCTTTTCATCACGACTTTACAAGTATTCTACAATCCTTGGCCCGAGTAAACTTAAAATTCATTCGGTCGGCACATTGAGTGGGCCATCCCTTCCCATCCCTCAGTCCACGAGAAGCAGAGATATCATTATCTAAAAAGTATTCTACAATCCTTGGCCGGAGTAAACTTAAAATTCATTCGGTCGGCACATAGAGTGGGCCATTCCTTCGCCCTTTCCTCAGTCGACGAGAAGCAGAGATATCATTCCTTTTAGATACACTGATAAGATATGTTAATAAATTAATAATTGAAATTATTGGATTTGATATATATAAAACCACATGAGTAATATTTATATGAAGTTTTATCTTATTTAATGAATTTATTCTTATGATTTTTAACTTTTAAAAATTGGTGATTTATACTCATTAAAATTTAAAGATCAAATTCATAGGATGTAGTTTGTCAATCGATATTGATAATTTATATAGTTCATATCTATATTAATTACTTACTAAATAAATATAAATTATTAATTTTTTATTAAATAAATTTAAATTTATAAAATCTATTTTTCATTTAATGATATATGTCGTTAGTGTGTTGTCGACAAGGAAAGAGACCGTTTGTGAGCAAGGAAAAGAAAGTTCCGTGTACTCGTGAGAAGTTTGAAAAATTGCATCTGGAGAGTCTTGATCCCTATAAAAATCGCCCGAGACCCTCGCCTCTCATACTAAGCAACCAACAATGACTGAAATCTTACCCGGCGATTCGATTTCTCTAGATGTGGAAACAGAGATATCGACGACGGCACCGGCGGCAAGGGGCATGAAAGCAATCCAGAAGAGAATGTTGAAGTTGGCAGCTCTTACTGTTACAGCTCCTGTTACTGCCATGTTTGCGCTGCCCAACAAAATCCATTTCCTCAACCCTGTTTACACCTCTGCGATGTTTGCAAGCGTCAACTTTGGCTTTGCAGCTATTCTCGCGCTCACTCTGCTGCAACCCGTCTCCATCTCTGCCTCGAAGAAGCTGGTGTGGATGGCCGTGGCACTTATGTACGTCGCGCTCGCACTCAAACTGGTTGTGCATGTGATTGCTTGAAGGTTCTAATGTAATGTTAATCAAATGAGAGTTTCGTTAAGCAGTGTTACTCTGTTACTCCTCTGTTTCGTTTCTTCCTTACAGACGCGGCGGTCTTCTTCTTCTTGCTTCTTTTGTCTGGTTTTATATATGGTACGAGTTGCTTGCTTTTGCTTGTAATAAAGGACAGACCTCTGTTTTGCAAAGGAACGTGTTTTTACCTTCGCTTTTTGTTGAGTTCTTAGTTCAGGTGACTTTTTGGTAATTTATGGGGAAACTAAATTTCATTAAAAAAATTGATTACAAATTTATGGAAAAATAGCTTAATGAAACTTTGCTGTTAAATTTATTTATTTTTAGTTGTTTGTCACTAATTTATATAAGAAAAAATGAGTTAATCAATGAGTTTAACAAGGTTGGGTTAACTCATCCAATGGTTGGATTAAGATTGATGGTATTAGATTGGGTCAATTTTTTAATAGCTGAATTCATAAGTCAACTTATTTAAATTTTATTAAATAGTTAGATAGGATTAACTCAATTAATAAATAATTTATCTTAGTTCTGAGTTAAATTGACTTATTTAAAATTATTCATGTTAGATCAACTCATTCAATAAAAGACCATTTTGCATTGAGTCGATCCATTTGATGGCTTGAGTGAGGTGTGAGTCAGGTTATGTCAATCAATTAATAAAGCAAAGGTTGGATTAATTAATTTTATTTTGATCAGGAATTTAGGTCATATATGGAACAACTCATTTAAGAGTATGATCAAATTATACTAAACCTTTAATAAATGGGTTGATTTGTGTCAATCTATTTAAATTTGACAGTCTACTCAAATTAAATTCGCCTTTTTAATAAATGGTTTAGATCTTATTTTGTAACTAGATTATGGTGGATCAATCCATTTAGTTTTAATAGGGTTAACTTAATAAATAAATGAGTCAAGATGCATCAACTCATTTATCCTCTTGCCTTGACTTTGCACACACGGGCTCATGCCTTGGTAAACCTGACTTCGCTGTCCATTAGCCCCTAATGTATGTATAACAGCAATGGAAATTGATATTTCTTTTAGGATCTCAAAAACAGTGTTTTTTAAAAACCGAACAACCGAATTAATCATTTAAAAGAGTCTTAGTTTAAAACATTTTTTTTATGAAAAGAGCGATTATTAACTTTTTATATATTACATATAAAATATATAATATTTTAAATTTTATACTTATTTCTATATTATTATATTTTAAATTTATTTAGTATTAAGTAATTAATTAATTAATATTATATATTAATATTTTCGACTTTAATTATGATTGAACCTCAGACCCTATAGAATTCAACTTTTTTTTTTTCAAAACATTCTTTATTAAGTTGTTATTAAGGATCATCTCAATTCTTTATTTGAACTTTTTTTTAGAATTTACGTGTGAGAAATCGTAGAATACGCAGAGTAAAACCCCCACGAGTGAGCCCACTACCCCTTAGGACACACAAAAGTTAGGCTATGGGGGCTAGAACCCGCAACCTCTCGCTTCTTGTGACAGGAGACAACCAGTTGAACTACACCCATGTGACTTTGACCGATATGTGTGATCGCGATCGACGACCACCACAGGCAATGGCAACCTAATCGCATTTTTATTATTTAATTGATCTTTTTAAACAGTTTAGTTAGAACTTAGAAGGCTATTATAATTTGTAACTATATTATTTCTTCTATTTTTTGTACTCAAAACATCATTTTTTATTAGTGATGTTATATTATTATAGTTGCAATGTGATTTTTATTTTTATATTTTGATAATTTGTTTTTAAATAAAAATAAAACTTATTATTATAATAAACACTTTAAAGTTCAAACGGATTTTGTTCAGCAATCAAAATTTAATTAAATTGATAAATGAAAGAAAATTATTTAATCGGAAAGCCTACCCTAGCACAACAAATTTTGTTAGGGGATGTGAGATAAAGTAAAATTCTTATTTTATTTCAACAAGCGTTTCAATTTGTCGAATTTGTATATACAGTACAATATGTTATCGATAGATATTTATTTGATGAGCTATATACAAATAAAAATAAAATGAGAATTTTACTTTAAAGGAACATTCCTTAGAACTTATCCATGCATCTGACTTTTTGCCACGTGGTTTAGGTTTCCATTTGAATGAATACTCACCTACACTCAGGCTGGAGACAGCCTGGATGGTGTCAGTTGTGGACTGGATGGTGTCAGTTGTGAACTACGAGCCGTTCTCTCTGTCTTTTCTTTCTTCTCAACAACCCCAACCGTTTTAGTTTTTTCGGTTTGGATACTTTGAGCACCATGATTTTGTATTTCATTTGAAATTATTTTCGGTCTAATATTTTGTAAGATATCTATTGGATCTTTCTCTTTGAAAGTTTTTATGAAAGTTTTCGAGACTTTATTTATCAACATATTAAGTTTTAAAATCTGAAATATCTTGACTCAGAGGTACAAAATTTAGATTGGCCGAGATATCACTCAATAAATTTCTCTCCACTTTTACTTTCCTTTTTAAATATTGATATTTTTTATTATTTTATTTTTTCTAAATTAAAAAATAAATAAATAATTGAAAAGAAAGCTGGATTTTTTTTAAAAAAATTGAAAGCGTAAATATCGACTGATATCGATTGAGATATCGACCTATGTTCATCATCATTTTGATTTTTTTTTTTTTATAAAAAAAAAAATCAATATAAATCATATTGGCTCGATATCGGATCGATATATATCGCCGATATATCAATCATATCGGCTGAGAAATAGTATATACGACTGATACATATTGTATCGACCGATATAATACGGTGCCACTCACACAAGCCTAAGCCTTACCGCCACAAAAGGCCCAAGCATGCCTGAGCCGAAATCAATCATTTGAATGCATTCGTAAATCCGGGCCTACCTGGGTTTGGTCGTGACGACTACGGAATAATAGTTTCCAGATCTGATCATCTCCATCTCCCTGACTCAGTACCTTCTTCGAAATTTCTTCAGAGAATTAACTCTTCGACCTCATTTTGCAAGGAGAGTCTTTTTCTCTTTTGGATCCATTGGGAATAATAAGTATGAATAAGCTGAATTGAGAGTTCATTTGAGTTAAATGTGTCGCGAGAAATTATGCATAACAAGAAGAATTTTACTTAAATAAAATACTTTTCACCAGTTCTAAGTTAATTTTATATTCGTACTTTCTTTTTCTATAACTGCATTACATGACCGCAAGTTTAACTATTGGTATAAATATTTGGCTGGCTATTTAGACAGCTTTTCTAAAATTTGTGTGAAATTATCATTTGTCCTTCCGTCAGTGTGAAATGCTTCCTTCAGATTCTTCTCTCTGGTATGGAGTCTCTGTGATGTGGAAAGGGATTTTCAAATGAGGTTGTTTTTCGATCAATTTTTACAAACAATATATCAAAATTCATCTATTCTGAATTTTATAAACTTAAGAATTGATTTTAAGTGAAAATGTTATAGTTTTGGATTTAAAAAATGGTGCCCAAAGAATGATGGAAAAATGGCATTCCTTCCTAATTCTTTGGGTACGATTTTTTATGTCTAAAACTATACCATTTTTCACTTAAAATCAGTCTCGTAGTTCACGAAATTCAGACTAGATGAATTTTAATACATTATTTATAGAAATTGGTTGAGAAACCGCCTCGTTTGAAAACCCGAGCCAAATGCTCCAAGGTTGCAGTTGGCAGGGAGGCGGTTTTTCGATCGATTTCTACAAACAATGTATCAAAATTTATCTAATCGGAATTTTATAAACTCTGAAACTGATTTTAAGCGAAAAAGGGTATAGTTTTAGGCCTAAAAAATCGTACTCAAAGACTTAAGAGGGAAGACTATTTTTCCTTAATTGTTTGGGTACAATTTTTTAAGTCCAAAACTATATCATTTTCATTTAAAATCAGTTTCAGTTTATAAAATTCAGAATAGATGAATTTTGATGCCTTGTTTTTAGAAATCGGTTGAGAAATGGCCATCTTTGAAAATCCCTCTCCACATGTTTAAAACGAAAGGGCAAAATGGTAATTTCACACAATTTTAGATAAACAGTATCTCTTGACAAAAAAGAGCGCTGTCTAAATATCCAGCCTCAATGTTTATATTAGACTTTTATTTGAGTTGTTATTTGAGTATTAATTACATGTGAAAACTATGGTGGACTCAATAGGCTCTATCCTTAGATACTTGCCAACCTCTAGTTAATTTATATTTTTCAGGCTATTGATATTACTTGATGAATTTCTATAATCAAATTTTAAACATATCAAATAAAAGGCAAAAACTTTCAAACCCGTCCATTTATGCAGACACGAGTGAATCTTACTTTAGAATGCTTAATTTTGGGTCCAACCCATTAAATAGATAAATATATATAGTAATGTTTACTTTGCACCTATTACCCTTTTTTACCCCTCTTTATCCCTCTTTATCCCTCTTTATCTCCATTTACCTCTCTTTACACCTATTATCCTTCTTCACCTTTTTGCACCCATGGAGCAAAAATATTTTAAAATATTTTTTATTTGATGAATATTTTTTAATAATTATGTGTATTTTTATATTATATGAATTTAATAAAATTATCTATTCTAATAAAGTTGTTAATATATTACTCCTCTTTGCACATATGAAGCAAAAATATTTTAAAATATTTTTAATTGATGAATATTACTTAATAATTATATTTTATTATATTTTATATTATATAAATTTAATAAAATTATTAATATATTAGATTACCCCTACTTATAGTTACTAAATAAGATTTTTTACCTTTAGTGTTAGTTATTATTTTACTACTTCAATTATTAAACAAGATAAGGGTAACCTGTATTTAAGGGTACCACCTACTCGACCTCCACTCAGGAGTTACCCCTACTAAAATTTACCCCTCATCTAAACGCAGCCATATTAATTAATAAAAAAAAAAAAAACTAAACTGTGTCAAAGCCCATCTTAAACTTCACCAATTTCGTCATCACACCCATATTTGCATGGTCGTCAACGGCAAATCACATGGCCATTATCTTTAGAGAATCTAATTTCATTTAATAATATATCCGTTCATAGGTGGAGTGGCATTTTCTCTCAGCATGTACATAGGACAGGCATTCCAAACAAAAATTCAGTGGAGATTGGAGAACATTCAAAACTTGCCGTCACCTCTGCTTGATTAAATGGTGGCCCTCGCCTCTTCTGGATTAAAGGTGCATCATCTTCAAAAGACCATTTTATCATTTTTTCTTTCTCCTGTCTTTAAAAGGAGAGGATAAATGGTCTTTTTCTTAAAAAAAGTGGTACACCATTTCATCATGGTACACGGAACATTGTTTCATTATGGCCTCATGCTGAGCAAAAAGCAATGCCGTTCTTTTTGTCTCCTATAGAAACTAAATGGCAATTATTAGCGTTCAGGGATCAAGCCCGGTGAAAGTTTGATTCCCTTAACTCTATATAAAGTGGGCCGAGACCCTCGCCTCTCATACCAAGCAACCAACAATGGCTGAAATCTTACCCGGCGATTCGATTTCTCTAGATATGGAAACAGAGATATCGGCAACGGCTTCTCTGGCTCCACCATCACCGGCGGCAAGGGGCATGAAAGCAATCCCGAAGAGAATGTTCAAGTTGGCAGCTCTTACTGTTACAGTTTCTGTTGCTGCCATTTTTACGCTGCCCAACAAAATCCATTTCCTCAACTCTGTTTACACCTCTGCGATGTTTGCAAGCGTAATCTTTGGCTTTGCAGCTATTCTCGCGCTCGCTCTGCTGCAACCCGCCTCCATCTCTGCCGCCAAGAAGCTGGTGTCGTTGGCCGTGGCACTTATATACGTCGCGCTCGCACTCAAACTGGTTGTGCATGTGATTGCTTGAAGGTTCTATATAATGTTAGTAAATTGAGAGTTTCGTAACTCTTTACGTTTCTCCTATGTTTCGTTTCCGCTGATCTTCTTCTTCTTCTTGGTTCTAGATGCTGTATGCAGTTGTCTGGTTTTATGTATAGTACGAGTTGCCTAGTTTGGTGTAATGCCGAAGGAATGTTTTTTTTTTTGGTTAATGTTATATACCCCGGAAAATCTCTTTCTATACACCATTTTTTTGGATTTTCCAGTTTCACCTTTAGACTGTTCTCTTAATTGCACTCTCACAATTTTTTACTGCAACAGTCACGTCATCTTTCTTAATTGGGTTTGAAGGACTAAGAGGATAGCCGATATGGGGAAGATGGCTGGCGAGTGGCAAGTAAGTGTAGGAAAGTAGCAGATGCAGGCACGGTGGTGCTTGGCGGCTGAAACCCGAAAGGAACAGGGTCTCCGGAGTGCATCCACGGACGCGGGAATAGCTGTACACGGCCAATCGCTGGCCGTGGATGCAATCCGGTCCGGGCAGAAGTCGGCCTTCTCTCCGGATGGTGGATCTCTTCGACAGCAAAGTAAGATGAGGAAAACAGAAGAAAAAACAGAACAAGAAGAAGTAGAAGATTGGGAAGAAATTCCATAGTCATTGACTCGATCGGTCAACGATCTAATTTTGTGCTAAAAAAGGGTGCATCAATCCATTTAGTTTTAATAGAGTTAACTTAATAAATAAATGAGTCAAGATGCTGTTGTGGGGCCAGCCCCACCATTGCCTAAAACAACAAAAGAAAGAGTCGTTAGTCGCTAGTAAAAAAAGAGAAAAAATAGGAGAAACCAAAACACGGAAGAAAAGAAAGTGAGAAAAAAAATAACACACGGCAGAACAAGGCAGGGAGAGGAAAGGTGAGATCTAGACACTCTTTTTGCTCTCTTTTAACTCAAATTTTGAGGGTTTACTAATACATCTACTTGTTCAGATCGTAGATTCAACATCCCCACAGGCTATTTATCATATCCCTTTTTCTTGTAAGATCTCTTCATTTTATATTTTTCATGACTTTTGACACAAGTCTGAGAAAAATGTTGTAAGTCCATTATTGTTATTATAGTGGAAGAGTTATTTTGACCCGTGGACATAGATAGAGTGTATGTGTATGATTGCTCTTATTTTCAGTTCGATTATTTGTTTCATAATTATCATTATTGTGGCTGAATTTATGGGATAGAGACATGTTATTTTTCCCAACATCAGCTCATTTATGCATAGTCAAATCATTTCAATCTGTTATACTCATTTTATTAAGTTGTATTTCATAATTTCTTTTTCAAAAAATATTTCTCTGTGTTGATGGAAAAATTTATACTGCATTGCCATTAATTTTTTGGGGAAAGGTCACCTAAGGAGATTGCGATTAATTTCAATGTTAGAATTATTTTGAATGATTTTTTTCATGGTCTTTAGTGATACAAATAAGGATATATGATTTTTTCCTTAGTTATTAATTTATTGTCGGGCAGATATGCTTCTCTTCTTCTTTTTAATTTTATCACTTTTTCACCTTAATTCATTCTAATTCTAAAGTTTTAATACAATTGATTACTTTATCATTTTCAATTTCTATTATTATTTTCTATTCTCTAATTTTTTTTAAAAAAATTTGAATTTTTTAAAAAATTGCCATAGTGTCTTTTCTAAAAAATTACATCTAAACAACTCAAACACACAAGCATTTTAATAAAATAACCTCTGAAACAATGTTAACAACTATAAATTTTCTTCCATTTGAGTAACAAATGAATACAACCATATGACTTTAAAGAATTTGAACTTGGAAGGAGAAAGGAATAGCGTCTGAAAATTATACAAGCATAAGCATTTTTCATATGGTAAGACTTGCAATTATCATTATCAGAATATTAACAGCAATGGTTAGTACCGAAATATTTTCAAATTCTCATATTTTAATTGAGAATTTAAAGGAAAAACTCACGGTAAATAGAAATAAATATAGTAAATAAATAATTCTCATCTAACATTTCTTGATGCATTCATCCTTTTCTCGAGGCATTTTCTAAGGAAAGTGAAAATAAAGATTTAGAAAAAATATGAATATAAATTTTAGCATTTAAAATGAATAAGCAAATTATACACTAAGTCTATCATTTGATAACGATATAGGTTTTAAAAATAATATTTTAAAATAAGTTTGAGCTAACCTAGCCATTATTAATGTTAAGATAAAAATTTGAAACATAAATAGAAAACACACTATTGTAGTATAAAACTGTGGATTTGAGAGTTGAGACTTTCAATTTATGAGTATCAAATAGACTGCCTCATAAAAATAAACTTTTTAGATTGTATTTATTTGAGAGAACTATTTAAACTTTTTAATAATTTAATTAATTTTCACTTTAAATGAATATTCTTAAAAAGAAAGTATTGAAATTGTTAATAATTAATACCATGCAAAGTACTCTATGAAATTTTGTTGTAGTTCTTCTTTACGAAATTTCATTGTTCATTGTTTTCTTTTTCAACTTTAAAATTCAAATCTAATAATAATTTATTCTATTCCATAGTGCGAACTTCTAAGGGAGCTTTCTCCCACCTTCCTTGCACATGAAGCAACCGCGTGATTAAAAATATTCTTTTTAAGAACGCATTCAATCCAATTATGAAAACGACTATTTTCAATCCAAATATGTAACTCTACATATTTATTAATGTAATATCATTGTAAAAAAATAATAAGAAAAATCCTCTCTTCTTCTCTTGTTTTTTTTCTTTTAGAGTTTTTCATGTAAATTCTTGTCATTATTATAATTTATTATCTTCTATATAATATCAGAGCAAGTTCCATGTAGTTATAGGGTTCAGCGGCACGTGAGAGTGTCTCTGAAGTTTCAAGTGTAGCTGCAAGGTGCAAGTGCGCGTGAAGGTAGGTCTGACACGACAAAAGTCCCACAATTAATTCGAAAAACTAATTACTCCATATAACACTTAAGACACCATTCTCTTAATAACTAGATTTCGAGAGTAACTTCTACCTCAAGAATATTATCACTCGTAGAGTTGAACTCTATAAATCTATATACATATAGAAGATTATAGATCACACTATAATGATGATTTGATGAGTGGGTAAAGCTTAGGCCTACCTATTACATTAGTACTTAAAAATATAAAATAGTATAAAATAATTTACAAAATTATTATTGAGTTAAAGTAAATGAACTTGAAGCACTTTCAAGGAAAACTTGCCAATATAGTTTCTTTCTCCACCGTTTCATGTGAGTAAAAATAAAAATATATATTTAAGATTAGTTTTTTTAAGTTGACAAGGACTTCAATCACATTTGTCCAATCAAAACTTAAAGAGCTAAAATTCATAAAAATAATTAAAAATAAAAAAATTAAGATTTAATTTGATGAGTAGAAAAGATTTGTTCCATATTTGTCATGCTAGTATCTAAAAAGAATAAAAATTGATCAAATATTTAAAAATAATAATTTCAAAATTGGATTGTGTGAGTTTAAGAATTTTACCTGCCTATCTCGTGCTTACATCTAAAGAGCGAAAAAACTTCATAAAACTAATTATAATGATGAAACATAAAAATTGAATTCATTAAGTGTGACTGTGTGAGTAAGGGATTTGGCCACAATTATAATATATGAGAAAAGATGGATACTGATTTGAAAACGGTTAAAAAGTTAAAATTGGTTAAAGGAGCATTATTTTTTCAATTTTTTATTTGATTCTCAACTTTCTTTTCTTTTGAATTTATACGTGGAAAGGGTTTTAGCCACAATTATAATATATGAGAAAGATGGATACTGATTTGAACACGGTTAAAAAGTTAAAATTGATTAAAGAAGCATTATTTTTCAATTTTTTATTTGATTCTCAACTTTTCTTTTATTTTGAATTTAAATGTGGAAATTGCAGGATACTTAAAGTAAAATCTCCACATGTGAGTCCACTATCTCTAAAATACACTAAAATTAGATTATGAGATATCGAATTCACAATCTCCTACTTTTTAAGGTGGGAAATAACTAATTGTGAGCCTTCGTGTTACAAGCATGTGGGTTGATTTCCAGCTTTATCTTTAGGGAAGTGACTCCTCAAGAAAGTAAGAATGCATAAGCCGTATCTGTGTCCCTTCCAAGGGTCGAATTTCAGCCGGACGGCTATTTCGGCCCAGTTCTTGGATGAATTTTTTCTCTCTTCATTTTTTTTTTTTTAATCTCGGTGGCTTTATTTTTTTGAAAAAATTTATTTAAAAAAATTAAAAAGGTTGTTTAAAAAAAAAATATATATATATATATATATATATATATATATATATATATATATATATATATATATATATATATATATATATATATCGGCTCAAGCCTACAACCAAATTTTTTTTTTTTTTTTTAAAAAGAAGAAATCAGCCATTATTCGGCCAATTTTTTTTTTCTCTAATATTGGCTAAGATATCTCAGCCTTCAGAAAACCGAGATATCTCAATGATGGAATCAGGCCGATAGGTTGAATTAACACGCTTCCATCTCCAAAATCCAAATAAATGAGAAAGTGTCGCACAATTTTGTAATAGAAAAAGTTTTTTACCGGGCCAGGCTTACGCTGCCCAGCGTTGCACCAAGCCACCAAGTTTGAGCCTAAATTTGACAATGAAAGCCCTCAACTCCAAGCCCGAGCCTAATGAAGATCCCATTGATAAGTCCGATCCCAAGGAGAAGCCCAAATTGGATAGATATCAGGACTGTACATCACAGTATCTGGTCATTTTTTTATGTTTTAAATTCTTTTATTGATTTTATCAAAATTTCAACCATTCATATTAAAAATAGTTTTAATGAGCTAAAGTCAACAAGGTTTCAGCATAAAAATCAATTTATACCAACTTAATCTTAGTGGTCACCTGATGTCCTTCAAAAAAAATTTAAAGGACATTTGATGACTTTGACCACTAAGATGAATGGGCTATAAATAGAGTTTTGAGATGGAATTTAATTCACAGCTCATTAAGTCTATCTTCGATCTCCACAATCAAGTTTATCACATATAGAGAGATTGTAAAAATATACATAAAATGCTCAGGCCAGACATTGGACTTTGGGTTTGAGCATTGATATGTCCAAGCCCCAACCCAATAAGTAATCTGGGGGGCTGCAGATGAATGTCCAAGACCTATTTTCTTGGCCCAAGGTATGAACTCTTTAGTCCCTCATTCTATAATACTGGCTACGAGGCTTCCACCTATGAAAAAGTAGACAGTCAACAACGTCTAACACATTATGGGAGCACTTACACGATGTGTTTTAAAATATAGGCAGCTATTTTTAAGCATTGTGTATTTTTAAAATTTTTCAAATTAAATATTTAGACTAATTAAAATAACCTGATAAAAATACCTTAAGACTTCAAGGTCTTTTGACACACCTTAGGGATACCCTTATTTGTAAAATACTGTATTTTAAATATTTAGGAGTGTCAAAAGACCTTGAAGTCTTAAGGTATTTTTATCAGGTTATTTTAATTAGTCTAGATATTCAATTTGAGAAATTTTGGAAATATACAGTGCTTTAAAAATAAGTGTAAAGTTTTAAAATAAATCTTAATATTTAAATCATTCGAGCCATTCATTCGAATGAATGGGTCATTTGAATGAATGAGGCCCATTCATTCGAATGAATCGTCCATTCATTCGAATGAATGGGTTGAGCAGTATTCCGTGTTACTGTTCAGCCCATTCATTCGAATGAATTGAAAATACACTTGAGGATTCATTCGAATGAATGCCAAAACGAACTGGACATTCATTCGAATGAATAGAAACGCGTGGGTAAAATCATAATTTCACCCGAAAATCTGATTTCGAATGTGTAGAGGCAGAAAATCCGAGTGTGTATAAGTGCTCCCCACATTATATATAAGATTCAAGCAGTGTTCGAACAAAAGACGACATGAAAAGAGGATCTTACTACTATGAGAGAACTCGAGAACTCTCAATTCTTAAGTGGAATTGTTAAAAAATTTAATTTTTTAAAAGAGATTTTATTATTTAATACACTGTATATTACTGTAGTATATGGAAGATAAATCATTATTATTTAAGCACTGTGTATTTCTAAAATTTCTCAAATTGAATATATAGACTAATTACGATAACTTGATGAAAATACTTTAAGATTTTAAGGTTTTTTGACACTCTTAAATATATTTTCGGCATACCCTAGAGATATCTTTATTTGTAAAATACTTTATTTTAAGTATTTAGGAGTGTCAAAAAACCTTCAAATGTTAAAGTATTTTTATCAAATTATCATAATTAGTCCAGATATTCAATTTGAGAAATTTTGAAAATATACAGTACTTAAATAATAATTTTAAAATTAAAAAAAAATATATATTATTTAAATAATCAATATTATGTACTATTGTTTATCTATTCATTCGAATGAAATCCCATATAACTGCACCTTAAAATCTAAAAATAGATATCGAGAGAAAGTTTTTCCGGAAGTCGTGCCTTTCTTTAAATTTAGAATTAGTATATTTTTGTGACAGGCGCTCGCTTTTCATCACGACTTTACAAGTATTCTACAATCCTTGGCCCGAGTAAACTTAAAATTCATTTGGTCGGCACATTGAGGGGTCCTTCCCTTCCCATCCCTAAGTCCACCAGAAGCAGAGATATCATTATCTAAATATGAGTTGTTTAAGACACACTGATGAGATATATTACTAAATTAATAATTTAAATTATTGGATTTGATATATATAAAATCATAAAAATAATACTTATATGAAGTTTTGTCTTTATTTAATGATTCTCTTCTTATGATTTTTAACTTTTAAAAATTGATGATTTATACTCATTAAAATTTAAAAATCAAATTTATATGACTTAGATTGTCAATAGATATTGATAATTTATATAATTCATATCTATATTAATTACTTATCAAATGAATATAAATTATTAATTTTTATTAAATAAATTTAAATTTATAAAATCTATTTTTCATTTAACGATATATGTCGTTAGTGGGTTCTCGACAGGAAAAAGACCGTTTGTGAGCAAGGAAAAGAAAGTTCCATGCACTCGTGAGAAGTTTGAAAAATTGCCTCTGGAGAGTCTCGATCCCTATAAAAATCGCCCGAGACCCTCGCCTCCCATACTAAGCAACCAACAATGGCTGAAACCTTACCCGTTGATTTAGTTATTGAGATTTCACCGGTGGTGGAAACAGATATATCGGCGACGGCTTCTCTGTCACCACCATCACCGGCGGCAAGAGGCATGAAAACAATCCAGAAGAGAATGTTCAAGTTGGCAGCTCTTACTGTCACACTTTCTTCCGCTGGGATTTTTGGGCTACCCAACAAACTCCATTTCCTCAGCACTGCTTACATCTGTGTGATTTCTGCAAGCTTCATCTTAGGCTTTGCAGCTATTCTGCTCTCCTTCGCGCTCTCTCGACTGCAACCCGTCTCCGTCTCTGCCGCGAAGAAGCTGGTGTGGTTGGCCGTGGCACTAACATACGTCGCCCTCGTACTCAAACTGGTTATGCATATGATGGGTTGAAGGTTCTATGCAATGTTAATCAATTGAGAGTTTCGTAAGTAGTGTTACTCTGTTGTTACTCCGCTGTTTCGTTTCTGCCTTACCGGCGGCGGTCTTCTTCTTGTTGGTTCTAGATATTGTATGCAGTTGTCTGGTTTTATATATGGTACGAGTTGCATGCTTTTGCTTGTAATAATGGACAGACCTCAGATGGAGACCCAGTTTTGCAAGGGAATGTGTTTTTATCTTAGCTTTTTTGTTGCGTTCTTCTTTTTCAGGTGACTTTTTGCTAATTTATGGGGAAACTGAATTAAAACCTTAGAATTAGAATGAATCTTAAAATATTGATGAATTAAGAAGAAAAAAGTGATAAAATTAAGAAGTAGAAGAAGGAAAAAAAAAAAAAGCATATCTGCATAGTTGGTATGAGAGGCGAGGGTCTCGGCCCACTTTATATACAGTCGAGGGAATCAAACTTTGACCGGGCTTGATCCCTGAATCCTAATAATTGTAATTTAGTTTCTATAGGAGACAAAAAGAAAAGCCATTGCTTTTTGCTCAGCATGAGGCCATAATGAAACAATGTTCCGTGTACCATGGTGAAATGGTGTACCACTTTTTAAGAAAAAGACCATTTATCCTCTCTTTTTCAAGATAGAGGAGAAAGAAAAAATGATAAAATGGTCTTTTGAAGATGATGCACCATTTAATTTTATTGGACTGACTGTCCTATCTACATGCTAAGAGGAAATACCTAACTCCACTTTTAAGCAAGGGCATGAATCCATTTTTTCATAATTTAACATTCACATCAGATTCTCTAAAGATAATGGTAATGTGATTTGCCGTTGACTGACCATGCAAATATGGCTCCAAGTAATGACGAAATTGGTGAACTTTAAGATGGGCTTTGACACAATTTAGTTTTTTTTTTTTATTAATTAATATGACTGTGTTTGGATGAGGGGTAAATTTTAGTAGGGGTAACCCCTGAGTAGGGGTTGAGTAGGTGGCACCCTTGAACAGGGGTTACCCTTATCTTGTTTGGTAATTGAAGTGGTAAAATAATAACTGACCCTAAAGATAAAAAAATTTATTTGGTAACTATAAGGAGGAATAACCTAATATATTAATAATTTTATTAAATTTATATAATATAAAAAATAATAAAAAATAATTATTAAATAATATTCATCAATTAAAAGTATTTTAAAATATTTTTGCTCCATAGGTGCAAAGAGGGGGTAAAGAGGAGTAATATATTAACAACTTTATTAGAATAGATAATTTTATATTAAATTCATATAATATAAAAATAATAAAACATAATTATTAAATAATATTCATCAAATAAAAAATATTTTAAAATATTTTTGCTCGTTAGATGCAAAGAGGGATAAAGAAGGTTAAAGAGGATTTAGAGGGGTAAAGAAAGATAATAGGTGTAAAGAGAGGTAAATAGGAGATAAAGAGGGATAAAGAAGGGTAAAGAGGGTCTTTCTCAACTTAAAAAATCTAATCTTAAATATTATTTATTTTATTTTTACTCACATGAAAGTATGAAACGGTGGAGAAAGAAACTATATTGCCAAGTTTTCCCTGAAAGGGTAGGAGAGAAGGAGTGAGGAACTGCACATGTATTTGTGTCTAAGTGGACCTCAACCTTCTCGTCTGTGTGTGAAAGTGTTTCAAGTTCATTTACTTTAACTCAATAATAATTTTGTTAATTATTTTATACTATTTTATATTTTTAAGTACTAATTTAATAGGTAGGCCAAAGCTTTACCCACTCATCAAATCATCATTATACTATGATCTATTATCTTCTATATGTATATGGATTTATAGAGTTCAACTTTACGAGTGACAATATTTTTGAGGTAAAAGTTATTTTCGAAATCTAACTATTGAGCACTTAAAAGTTCAGATACGCTCTCACGTACTAAATCCTCTAAATACACGTGGAACTTGTTCTGATATCATATAGAAGATAATAAATTATAATAATGATAAGATTTTAAAACTCTAAGAGAAAAAAAAACAAGTGAAGAAGAGAGGATTTTACTTATTATTCTTTTACAATGAGATTACATTAACAAATATGTAGAGTTACAACTCATTGATATGTTTTTTCTCTTCTTTTATTTTTCCTCTAAAAAAATCTAGAAAGTTTACAGACGATTAAAAAAAAATGGATTTCATTTATGGGTAATTGTATCATTATATAATGGTCATTTAGACATCAAAATGGAGTTTTCAAATTACAGAATCAAGATTTCAATAATTTTGCAAAAAAAACTAGTAGAAAATTGGAAAATAATTTATAGTAATTTCGAATAAAATTTTGATCAAGTTGAATAAAATTATTATACTTAAAAAAAAAAATTGCTCATATCTTCGATAAAAAATTGTAAACATGAGGAAAAATGAATTGAAAAGAATAAAATGAATGTATAAAAATAAATAATGAAACATACAACAATGAATAATACGCTTTAAAATTCATTTAGTTATATATGCCACACACAGAAATGGTGACAATCGCCACATAGGGAAGACGAGCTGTCTTTTTCTTGCTGACTTCTTCGTCAACAACTCCACTCTATCTCTCCCTCGTGGCCCCACCATACTCGTTATATCGCTGATATATTAATTTTTTTTTTAAGGTTCGGAGGTGTCCAGGCGTAACATCCAACTAATCCTCCGGGTGTGTGAAAATCCCTTATCAGCACACACTAGGTAAATCAACGGGACTTTATTCTATACATATTCCCATGAAAAGCATTGTGATAAATACCGTTCTCGGGATATTAACGGCAATTAGTAATAACGGGATATTTTTAAATTCTTAGATTTTTACTGGGAATTTAATGGAAAAATCTCGTGGAAATTATAATATTTAAAAGATAAAAAAATAGAATAAATAAAAAAATTAATGAAATAAAAATGGAATAGGAAATTTATCGCGTTATTAACGTTTATCGCATTTTTAACGCGATGCCGATATTTGAGACAAGGATAGAAAGTGGCCCTTCATTGGAGCTCTCATGATTTGAACTCAAGACCTCTCTTTAGATATCTTGCTCCCAAATCAATTGGTATAATCCCTTGAGGTTATTGCTACCAATTGGTATAACCCCTTGAGGTTATTACTGATATATTATTGAGATAAATACATTTCACTGAAGCAGCGATACATTGAGATTTAATTATATTAGTTTCAAATTGAAACTTTCAATATAATTTAGCGGCCCTCATGGACAGAGAAGTCAGGTTTTCAAGGGCCCGTGTATACAAAGTCAAGCAAGAGGATAAAGGGTCGGTGCAACTTGACTCATTATTACACTATTAACCTAAATGGATTGATGTAACTTTTTTTTAGCAGAATGGACTGATCCACCCTAATCTAGTTACAAAATAAGATCTAAAAACTATTTATGAAAAAGGCAAACTTGATTTGAGTAGACGGTCAAATTTAAATAGATTTATACAAATCAACCCATTTATTAAAAGTTTAATATAATTTGATCATATCGAGTTGTTCTAATCCATATATGATCTAAATCATTTATTTAACAAGTTAAACCAACCTTAATTCCTAATCAAAATAAAATAAATTAACCCAACCTTTGGCTTATTAATTGATGGACACAAGCCGACTCACACCTGACTCAAATAATCAAATGGGTTGACCCAATTCAAAATTCTCAATAAGTCAATTTAACTCAGAACTAAGATAAATTATTTATTTATTGAGTTAATCCTATCTAAATAACTATTTACCAAAATTTAAATAAGTTAACCTATTAATTCAGCAATTAAAAAATAGACCCTCTCCTCTCCCGGTCAGTGCAGCCAAGTCGGTCTACGAAATGGGTGAAGTTTAAAATTGGGCCTCGATATAACCTGATATAAATAGGAAGGGTGAGATGAAAAGGATGGATTTCTTTGCAACGTCACAACCATCTACGTCATTTTGGTCATTTTAGCTCTTTCATTCTTTCATCACATTTTGACTATCATCTACTGAGCCATTGACAATTTAAGTACTGAGTCATTACGATAATTTTATCAATGAGCTAAAATAATTCTTTTGAATCATTTTAATATTTAAAATAATTATAAATTAAATTTTGAAGTAAAATTTTATTTGGTGCTAGCTAAGTCTTTAAGTATATTTGCAATATGTATAATTAAAATTTCAAACTACAAAGCAAAAACAAAAATAAATAAATAAATAAATATATATATATATATTAAACAAACCATACTACACTCCACCCCACTTGGTTTAAGTTCACCGGAATAAATGCTCTTTATTACTGAGTTATTTTCTTAAAAGAGGCTTTGCCTAAAATAGGAAATCACCAAGCGCAACTTTTTTTCGTCCATGTTTTTTTTTTATTTTTTCTGATTGGGTAAGTGCATTCAAAGAAGTGAAAAAATTCCAAGAAATACAAAAAGTACAGTGAGACATCTCAAACCTCGAGATGACTCCAAGAGCAAAAGAAATTTGCTAATCCACAACTCGGGCCAGGCAAAGAATACTTAAACATGTCCTCTGTTAGAAAAAAAACAAAACTGATCAGAGGAGGAATTACAAACCATTTGAAAATGCAAAAACCCCAGTCCCAATATGCATAAGTTGGCCAAGTGGGTTTGCATTTAAGCAGGTCCTGAAAGAAATCCAGAGGTTGTCCTCCTTGTCCTCCTTAGTAGCAATACTGATATCTTTGACATGAAGACTCTTAAGCACAGAGTGAGAAGAGACAGCAAACACTTTGGACTGCCACTTGCAGGAGAAAGGTTTAGTGATTGGTTAAGGAGTTCACCTTCCAAAATGAGTACCTGATCAAGAGGGAGATTGCTCAAGCTACATCTAATCATTAATTTCTGCAAAAGAAAATGGGACTGGCAGTGCAAGTCAGTAGGTGTAATACCCACCACCCATCTCAAAGTCTCACATCAGTTGTGAAGTGGGTGGAGTGGGAGTTGATATGAGAGAAGTCCCCCTCCCTTGTGTGAGGCTTTTTGGGCCTGACCATATAGGCCAGGGTCCAGGAACAAAATCGTGCAGGTCCATGTGGAATCCAAAGAGGACAATATCACACTTGAAAATGGTAGGACCAGGCCGTTATAATTAGTATCAGAACACGATTCAACACTCGGACAATCCTCTTTTGAGAATGGTAGGATGAGGTCATTACAGGGATAGGAGTAATGAAGCCGGAGAGGTTACAACTGGAGTAGCATGCACCAAGCATGTTATTTTCAGAGCAGTGGAGAAGGAGAAGCCTATAAGAAAAGGTGGGATGATGGACAAAAAATGTACAAAACAAATGTGTTAAAAAAAAAAGATTGTGTTAAGCAAGTCTGAGAAGAACGTTGTAAGTCCATTTATTGTTATTATAGTGGAAGAGTTATTCAGAGTTTGACCGAATTCAACCATATGACTTTAAAGAATTTGAACTTGGAAGGAGTAAGGAATAGCGTTTGAAAATTATACAAGCATAAGCATTTCTCATGTTTGTAAGACTTGCAATTATCATTCTCTAGTAGTGGAATATTTTCAAATTCTTATATTTTTAGTGAGAATTTAAAGGAAAAATCTCACAGTAAATAAAAATAAATAATTCTCATCTAATATTTCTTGAGTAAAAAATATCATACATGAATTCATCCTTTTCTCGAGGCATTTTCTATGGAAAGTGAAAATAAAGATTTAGAAAAAAATATGAATATAAATTTTAGCATTTAAAATGAATAAGCAAATTATACACTAAGTCTATTATTTGATAAAGATATAGGTTTTAAAAATAATATTTTAAAATAAGTTTGAGCTAACCTAGCCATTATTAATGTTAAGATAAAAATTTGAAACATAAATAGAAAACACACACTATTTTAGTATAAAGCTGTGGATTTGAGAGTTGAGACTTTCAATTTATGAGTATCAAATAGACTGCCTCATAAAAATAAACCTTTTAGATTGTATTTATTTGAGAGAACTATTTGAACTTTTTAATAATTTAATTAATTTTTAAATTTTAATGAATATTCTTAAAAAGAAAGTATTGAAATTGATAATAATTAGTACTATGCAAAGTACTCTATGAAATTTTGTTGTAGTTCTTCTTTACGAAAATTCATTGTTTATTGTTTTCTTTTTCAACTTTAAAATTCAAATCTAATAATAATTTACTCTATTAGATACTGCTAACTTCTAAGGGAACTTTCTCCCACCTTCCTTGCACATGAAGCAACCGCGTGATTAAAAATATTCTTTTTAAGAACGCATTTAATCCAATTATGAAAACGACTATTTTCAATCCAAATATGTAACTCTACATATTTGTTAATGTATTATCATTATAAAAAATTAATAAGAAAAATCCTCTCTTCTTCACTTGTTTTTTTCTTTTAGTGTTTTTCATTTAAAATCTTGTCATTATTATAATTTGTTATCTTTTATATGGTATCAGAGCAAGTTAAATGTGTAGTTATAATTTATTTCTTGAGGTTCGATACTGCATATACTAAAATAATGGAATCTTCACATCTCTGGCAAGGAACGGAAGGTTAAGTTCATAATAGCTTTACTTATCAAACCACAAAACCTATATTGAGCTACGCTAATCCCTAATTCTTAAACCAAAGAACCGATTAGTCAGGTGAACCATGTGAAGTTTAAAGGAAACTTGAATGAAAACTCTGGAAGTGAAAAACAATTATACAAGCATGACCCATCTAAATGTGCACGTAGACACTTGAAAGTGATTAGTTTACTAAAAGCTAAAGAAGTCATCGTTCTTTGGTCCATGAAGGTACGTACAATATGGTTTTTTGATAGATATTTGGAGAGAGAGGACCATGTTAGATGTGTAATGTGTTGGATCACTCTGTTCACCTGCAATTAAGAGGGCCATGACTCATTTAGACTGTAAAAAGGATTGGGGCATTACAGTGAGAGTCAATTTTAAAAGAGAATTTCTCAATTAACCTTTTCGCCAACTTTATAAATGCCAACTTTCTTGGATCTAGCCTTGCCAAGAGCCTTCACATGAGCATCAACTAGATCAATCACGTCAATGTAGTCTCATATACAAGTACCATCAGCTGTGCCATAATCTGCTCCTCTAACCTACATTATGATTTAGATTGTCAATTGATATTAAAAATTTATATACTCCATATCTATATTAATCACTTATTAAATGAACATAAACCATTAATTTTGTAACAAATAAAATTAAATTTATAAAATCTACAATTCGTAATGATATATCTCGTTAATATCATGTGGGCAAGAAAAAGGCACGGCGTGGTCCGTTTTTCCTGAGTCCATTTGGTCTTTGCCTTGTCATCTTTGTCTTTCCATACGAGAAAGGGAGATGTCATTATGTAAAAATGAGTTAAAATACATTAATGAGATATATATATATTATTAAATGAATTTTAAAGCTTACATTGGGTCTGATATAAATAAAATAAAATAAATAATTCTTATATAAAGTTTTATTTTTATTTAATGAATCTATTCTTACGATTTTTAATATTTAAAAATCAATGATTTATACTCACCAAAATTTAAAGATCAAGATTATATAATTTAAATTTTCAATTGATGTTGAAAATTTATATATTCCATATCTATATCAATCACATATCAAATGAACATAAATTATTTGTTATCTATAAAGTAAATTTAAATTTATAAAATTTATAATTCATTTAATGATATATGTCGTTAGTTCATTGCCGATAAGGATAATACAGTGGGGAAGGTTTTTTTTTTCCCCCCTCGATACCCTTCTCTTCCCTTAGTCCATAGAGATATCATTATCTAAAAATGAGTTGTTTAAGACACACTAACTAGATATATTATTAAATGAATTTTAAAACCTACACTGTCGATCTGATATAAAGAAATCACATAAATAATTCTTATATGAAGTTTTATCTTCATTTAATGATTCTATTCTTATGATTTTTATTTTTTAATAATCAATGATTTATATTCAACAATATTTAAAGACTAAGATTATATGATTTAGATTGTCAATTGATATTGAAAAATTATTAACCCATATCTATATTAATCAATTATCAAATGAACACTATTCTCGTCAATGTTGTGTAGGCACCGAACAGACAAAGGAGGGGTCCTTCACTTAAATATTCAGTGCTTAGAACTATATAAATTATCTTAAAAAATAAAATGTTTAATTCATAAAATTCAAAATATTAAAAAGAAGAAAATAGGTATGAGCAAAATGTAGTTAAATAATTTTTGAATTATATAGTCAAAAATTATAATATGCATGTTTCCTTTAATATGTGAATATAATATATAAAAATATTATCTAATATAAATATTAGATACATTATAAACTTAAAGCACCTTTTCTTTAAATTTAGAATTAGTATATTTTTGTCACAGTCAGTCGCTTTTCATCACGACTTTACAAGTATTCTACAATCGTTGGCCCGAGTAAACTTAAAATTCATTCCGTCGGCGCATTGAGGGGTCCACGAGAAGCGGTGATGTCATTATCTAAATATGAGTTGTTTAAGACACACTGATGAGATATATTACTAAATGAATAATTAACAGTATTGGATTTGATATATAGAAAATCACATGAATAATACTTATATGAAGTTTTATCTTTATTTAATGATTCTATTCTTTTGATTTTTAACTTTTAAAAATTGACGATTTATACTCATTAAAATTTAAAGATCAAATTTATATGGCTTTGATTGTCAATTGATATTGACAATTTATATAATTCATAACTATATTAATTACTTATCAAATGAATATAAATTATTAAATATTTTTTTAAAAAAATGGATCCTATTCTTCTTTTTCAAGCGACTTTTTGGTAATTTATGGGGAAAATGATTTTTAAATAAATAAATGATTAAAAATTTATGAAAAAATAGATTGGTAGAACTTTGCTGTTAAATTTAGTTTTTTTTTTTTTTTTTCGTTCTTTGTCACTAATTTATATAAGCAAAAAATGAGTTAATCAATGAGTTAAACCAGGTTGGGTTAACTTACTTAAAAGTTGGGTTAAGATTGATAAGTTAACTTATTTAAATTTCATTAAATAGTTAGGGTAAAATTATTTAATAAATGATTTATATCATATACAGGTCAGAACGACTCATTTAATGGTTTGATCAAATTATATTAAACTCTTTATAAATAGGATAATTTGTGTCAATCTATTTAGGTTTGACCATCTACTTGAATTAAGTTCACTTTCTTTTTTTTATAAGTGGTTTAGATCTATCTTAGTAACTACATTAGGGTGGATCAATTCATTTAGTTTTAATAGGGTTAATAAAAAAATGAGTCAAGATGCAACTCACTTATACCTAGTCAAGTCATTTCAGTCTGTTTAATTAATTGGCCAAGTTGAATATACATATGATTTAAGTATTTGACTCATTTGATTAAGTTGTAATACATGTTTTTTTTCTTTCAAAAAAGTATTTCTCTGTGTTAATGGAAAATTTTATACAATTTTTTAACTTTTTTTTTTTCATTTTCTTTTGATTGTTGACTTACTTCGGCCAAAATGGACAAAACGGATGTGTTAATAAAATATGTTTCCGTCAGGCAAATATACTTCTTTTTCTTCTTCTTATTTTTATAAATTTTTCTTCTTAATTCATTAGTATTTTATTCATTCTAATTCTAAGGTTTTAATACAATTAATTCATTAGTATTTTATTCATTCTAATTCTAAGGTTTTAATACAATTGATTATTTTATCATTTTCTATTCTCTAATATTTAATTTTTATTTTTATCTATAATTTTGATTTTTTTAAAAATTGTTATAGTGTCTTTTCTAAAAAAATTACATCTAAACAACTGAAACACTGAAGCATTTTATTTTAAAAACAAATAAAAATAGGCTCTGAAACAAAATTAACAACTATAAATTTTCTTCCATTTGAATCAACACAGGGATAAGGCCATATGGGTTTAAAGAATTTTAACTTGGAAGGAGAAAGGGATACCGTTTGAAAATTATACAAGCATTTCTCATTTTCTCGTATTGTAACCTGCTGGGCTGGGCTGGGCCGGTTACTCTTTATGATAAATAGTAATGTCGTGATAACTTCTCAATATATTTCCAAGTCAATTTCATAATAAGTTTTTTTATTTTATTAGTATTTTAATTAAATCTATTTTTAATATTTTTTAAATATTATATTTTTTGCGAGATTTTTCCGATAAAAACTCGAAAATTTGAAATTATTCTGATATTATCATTCGTTGTTAATATTTCGAGAACAGTATTTATGACTATAGTAACGAGAACAAAATAAAATTATGCTCTCTAGTTTTTTTTTTAATAAACATGAGTGAAAACATAAATTTTCAGTTTTGAAGGAGCTGAATTTTTTTTAGTTATACTGGCTGATAGGAGAAAGTTTTATAAACGAGTTATTACTAATATTTGATCAAAATTTGACAAATTTTATTCAATACAATTTTTTTTAAATATTGATATTTATGTTTTAGTCTGAATTTGGGTAAAAAATTTCTGTCAAAATTTTACATTTCAATCGAAATATACAACTGAGCACTGTATTCGCAGCATCAACAACAAATGTATTTTTTTTTAAAAAAATATATAGTTGCATGGGACCCTTCAATAATATTAAAAGAAACATATCTTTTAGATTTAATTAAGTACTATATCTAAAAATTGATTTATAATGTCTTTTTGTGTCAAAATAATTTATATTTTTATGCGTCATAAGTCAATTCGTGAATTAGATCATAGATTGAGTTAGGTTGGCCATGAATCATTAGTTGCATTATGAGCCATGAATTGGATAATAAATTTGGTTAATTGATTCATGGATTGGATTATAGATCAAGTTGGATTTGAACCATGCATTGTATTTAGCCTTCTTCAAATTCAGGGGTTCAAATATCAGCCGATATAACACGTATCAGCCATATCATATCGACTGACATCAACCTTTTTTTAATTTTGCACCCCTGCTTCAATCCATCAGTTGAGTTTTTGGTCTTGAAATTGCTTTCTGACTTTTCCTAATCATTTAATTTTTACAATTTTAATAAAAAAATAATCAAGCCATAAAATTAGTATACATAAATTATTAACTATCTATCAAATAAATTTAAATTTATAAAATCTACAATTCCTTTAAGGATATATTCGTTAGTATCATGTAGGCAAGAAAAAGACATTTCATACAGAGGCTGTTTTGTTCTTGGCACTCTTCCCTTCCCTTCCCTTCCTCTTATAATTATTATCTAAAAATGAGGTGTTTAAGATACACTAATGAAATATATTACTAAATGAATTTTAAAGCCTACAATCTTGGATTTGATATAAAGAAAATTACATGAATAATTAGATTTTTAACTTTTAAAAATCAATGATTTATGCTCATCGACATTTAAAGACTAAGATTATATGACTTAGATTGTCAATTGATATTGAAAAATTATTTACCCCATATCTATATTAATCACTAATCAGATGAACATAAATTATTAATTATCTATTAAATAAATTTAAATTTGTAAAATCCTTAATTTCTTTAATGATATATCTCTCTATTGAACCAAGATTACACTTGAATTCAATTCTTTTACTACAATAAAACCTCGATAAATAAATGTTTGATAAATTAATAATCTCACTTAAATAATAAAATCTCTGGTCCCAACTTGGGCCAGTGTACTAAATTAATAACCTCGCTCAATGCATAAGATAATAATTTTTTAGAAATCCTTAAGGGACCAATGAAATATAAATTAATAATTGATGAAGTACAATAAAAAAATAGCAAACAAAAATTCACAATAAAATATTGGGTAACTTTTTACTTGACAACTTTTATTTTCTCAATTCAACTCTTTCTCAAAATATGCATTTAAAGTTTTTTATCTTTTCTTTGTACATAAACTGAACTCAACCTCATCCTTAATTTTTTGGAATACATCCACCACCTATGGTATTACTATACCTTCCTTATTTATTGCGGGTTGGTTATTCGTCAGCACAGGTTTAGCTTAGCCGACAAGGGATTCCATTAATAACTGGCCGTTTTGATCCTTTAGCACAACTCGATGAATTTAGTAGATCCTTTTAGGAGGCTTCCATAACCATAGATCGAACCTATCCAATTTTTATAGTGTGATGGTTAACTGTTCACGGACTAGCTGTATCTACCATTTTTTTTTTTTGGGGTCAATATCAACAATGCAGTTCATCCAACGATAAACCTAACCCGAATTATAGAGCTACGACACAATCAAACCCTAACGAACAAAATGTTGAATTGAATCGTAAAAGTATCTACTGGGGGTTATTACTCATTTTAGTACTTGTTGTTTTATTTCATGTTGTAACAAGTAGTTATTTAAGGTTACTACTGCTTGAAAGACATCTTTTGGAGAACCAGTTGGTAAAACATAACTGTCATCTGAATCATCTGTAAGCGTATTCATTGCCCGTTAAATAATATCTTAATTAGTAAGCAATTCCATTACTGCATCATTCTCACTAGGATAATTCAAAATGTGCTAAACATCCATCACATTTCTATAGCGTAGACCAGAAATGGTTTCACATAATCCATGGATGCCTTCATCTTCACCAACTTGTTTTTGGATTTATAAACCATACATGTACAAGTAGTAGAAACATAATATTCTCTCTAAATTAATAAATATTCATTTATCGATAAATTTGTGAGACCCTGACCCGGCCTAGACGGTCGAGTCCACTAAGGGCCAGGCCCAAGTGAAGAGAGTGGAGTGGGAGTGTGTTTGTGTGCTTGAGGGTGAAAGCCAAGGTCCCACATCGGAAGTTGATGAGTTTGAAAGGGGGTTTATTAGTAGCCTTGCCCTCCTCTTCCAGCAAAACGCATTTTGGACTTGGACTTGGGCCGGATCTAATCCAAAAACAGTGCGGGCTCACACGTGTGCACGTGTGTGCGTGTGTGGGCCCAAAGCTGACAGTATCTTGCTGGGCCAAGCCCCAAGCCCTTTTTATGGGTCAGGCTGTTACAAATGGTATCAAAGTTGAGTTCAGCACTCGGACTGTGTGGGCCTACTGCCTTCCATTGGATTCATTGGGTCGAGCCGGGGAGGATTGTGACACCCTGACCCAGCCCAGATGGCTTAGTCCACTAAGGGCCAAGCCCAAGTGAAGAAAGTAGAGTGGGAGTGTGTTTTGTGCTTTAGGGTGAAAACCAAGGTCCCACGTCGGAAGTTGAGGAGTTCGAGAGGGGGTTTATGAGTAGCCTTGCCCTCTTCTTCCAGCAAGACACGTTTTGGACCCGGACTTGAACCGGATCCTGTCCAAAAATCGTGCGGGCTCGCGTGTGTGCACGTGTGGGCCCAAAGTGGACAATATCTTGCTGGGCAGAGGCCCAAGCCCTTTTTATGGACTGGGCTGTTACAAAATTAATAAATTATTCATTTATCGATAAATCAATAACCCCGCTAAGATAATAATCAATAGTTGGTAGAACAAAAGGAGGCCCACTTTTTTGTTTCGTAACGAGGGAGAGAGATATCAACTTTTCCATTCTGGTCATTGTCACATTTTCCATTCTGGTCATTGTCGGAGAGAGAGATCCCAAGA
The DNA here is from genome assembly GCA_022113865.1 of Chimonanthus praecox. NCBI lineage: Eukaryota > Viridiplantae > Streptophyta > Magnoliopsida > Laurales > Calycanthaceae > Chimonanthus > Chimonanthus praecox. The sequence continues at coordinate 57,528,496 of CM039090.1, forward strand.
GTATTATAGGGAGCTATATATATACCCGAGAAATCTTTCCCTACACACTCATTTTCCAAGGAAATTATCCTTTTGTCCTTCCAATTAAAAACGCCGCATCCACCAAACCAAAAAATCGTTCGGAGGATGTGATCCACCGAATGAAAAAATTCATTCGAACGAATTCTCCCTCTTAATTCTTTGGATACAATTTTTGAAGCCCAAAATTATACCCTTTTCATTTAAAATCAGTCCCGAAGTTCATAAAATTCAGAGTAGATGAATTTTGATTCCTTGTTTATAGAAATTGGTCGAAAAAAGGACTCGTTTGAAAATCTCACTCCACATACCACTTGAATTTATTCGTTCTAATGAGGTGGGAATTTCTTCCTTCCAATAAATGGGCTGTGGAATCAGATTTTCAAATAAGGTCATTTCTCGACCGATTTCTATAAACAAGGTATCAAACTTCATCTACTCTGAATTTTATGAATTCCGTGACTGATTTTAAGTGAAAATGGTGTAATTTTGTGCTTCAAAGATCATAATCAAAGAATTAAGGAACTTCCCTCTTAATTCTTTGAGTACGATTTTTAAATCCCAAAACTACACCCTTTTCACTTAAAATCAGTCTCGGAGTTCATAAAATTAAAAATAGCTGAATTTTGATATCTTGTTTAGAGAAATCGGTCGAAAAATAATTTCGTTTGAAAATCTCACTTCATAGCCCACTTTATTAGAATGAATTTTTTTATCTTGTGGATCACTCATTCGCATGATGCAGTATTTTTAAGTGGAAGAACAAATCAACTTTTAAAAAACAAATGTATAAAATTTTCCAAATATCTATATAAGGTCCCTTATTTTATAGGGATTTTACTTTAAAGCCAAACAAGTCCGATTTCTGAATTCTAATCTGTTACCAAAGCGAAACAAATTCAGAATCAATAGGTTGGTAGAAGGCAGGGAGGACCAGTTTTTTGTTTCGTAGCGAGGAGAGGAGAGAGATCTCAGCTTTTCCATTCTGATCATTGGCGGGAGAGAGAGCCCAAGAATATTATTTTATAGGGATTATATCATCTTTCCATTCTGATCGTTGTCACCTTTTCCATTCTGATCATTGTCACCTATTCCATTGTGTCCCGTCGAGATATCATTATCTAAAAATCAGTTAAGATACACTAATAAGATATGAAAAACTGTCTCTCCATTTTAAATTTTAGAGTGAACTCTGCGTTTTCACTCATACAAAATGAAGTGTCGGTTCATTTTTGAAATTTAATACATTTATTTTTTTAAATGAATAAATTGAACAGTAACCTTTGTTGAAATGAAACTAATGGTTTATTCAAATTACAGTAGTGATTAATGAATAAAATATTTTTCTATCTCGAGAACCTCATTTTAAATAAACATGTGGTCTAGAGACTTAATTGGAATTAATTAATAAAAGACTTCGATCAGAAAATGATATTAAAAACCCATGCCATTATTAAAAAACAACTCAATAAAAAAAAATGAAAACTGTCCTTTCATTTTCTTTTCCCTGTCATTTCCTTAAAAAATACCAAAGTTCTTGGATTCAGAGGAACATTGCATCCAAGAGTGGGTCCCGTTGTTACTTTCACGTGATAAAACCATTTGTCTTGGAAAAATGTTCAAAGTGCACTGCACTTCCTTCCATCATATTAGATTTTAAAATTTTATTTTTAATTCAAAAGTGAATATCACTTATAATTTAAGTAAAAAATTATTATTATAGATTAGTGGGCCCGTGCTTGGGTTCGGATTTCAAATGAACCAAAAGTTAAAAACAGATTAGTGATCTAATACACAAGTGGACAAAGGAAAATGTGATGATAACAATAGCAAAGCTTTCTACAACAGGCACACAAATGCAATAAACATTCACATATCTGCACTTAATTCTTATAGAGCAGAGCACAGCTAGTTAGGAGGATTGAGCCGCCTACCGGTTTCCGGGCCCGTGCTTGGGTTCGGATTTGAGTTTGGATCTGGGTCTGGAACTACTTGCACTGTATAACAGCATGATTCTTCAACAGTTTTGCTTGCTTTCTTGCAGACTATATGAATTTTGATATCTTGTTTATATAAATCGGTTGAAAAATGATTTCGTTTGAAAATCTCACTTCACAGTCCACTTTATTAAAATGAATTTTTTTATCTCGTGGATCACTTGTTCGTAGGATACAATATTTTTAAGTGGAAGGACAAATCAACTTTTAAAAAATAAGTGTATAAGGTTTTCCAATTATCTATACGAGCTCCCTTATTTTATAGGGATTTTACTTTAAAGCCAAACAAGTAAGTCCGATTTCTGAATTCTAATCTGTTACTAAAGCGAAACAAATTCAGAATCACCCCATTCGGACACCCCCATTTACTGCCAGGGAACACCCCTTCTTAAAATTTATGTGTAAATTACCATTTTACCCTCCCGCTAAAAAAACTTCGAACGATTATAAAGATCCTTCGAATTCGAATGATGCTAAGTGAAATCGATTTAAAAATTTTAAACAGTAAAATCTTTTTTTTTAATTTTAAAGTTATTTTTTAAGCACTGTGTATTTTCAAAATTTCTCAAATTAAATATCCGGACTAATTACGATAGCCTGATAAAAATACTTTAAGAATTTAAGGTCTTTTAACACGCCCAAATGCTTAAAACACGGTGTTTTACAAATAAGGGTATCCCTTCGCTGTGTGAAAAATACATTTGGGAGTGTCAAAAGACCTTAAAGTCTTAAACTATTTTTATCAGGTTATCATAATTAGTCCGGATATTTAATTTGAGAAATTTTGGAAATAAACAGTATTTAAAAAATAACTTTAAAATTTTAAAGGAGATATTGACAACATATACAATTATTTTTTAAGCACTTTGTATTTTCAAAATTTCTCAAATTAAATATCCGGACTAATTACGATAGCCTGATAAAAATACTTTAAGAATTCAGTCTTTTGAGACTCCCAAATACTTAAAATACAGTGTTTTACAAATAAGGATATCCCTTAGCTGTGTAAAAAATATATTTGGGAGTATCAAATGTTATCGTAATTAGTTTAAATATTCAATTTAAGAAATTTTGAATATATACAGTGATTAAAAAATAATTTTAAAATAAAAAAAATTACTATTTAAAATTTTTAAATCATTTTTACTGTAGCATCATTCGATAGATATTTGTAATCCTTTCGAATGATGTTATGGTTCGAGGGATACGAGAAAATTTTACTGAATTATGGTTCGAATGTGTTTTTAACGGAACGTTTGAAAAAGAGTCTTCCTGGCGGAAAATGAGGGTCTCCGAATGCGGCGCCAGAATCATTAGGTTGGTAGGAGGCAGGGAGGCCCAGTTTTTTGTTTCGTAGCGAGGAGACGAGAGAGACCTCAGCTTTTCATTCCGATCATTGTCGCGAAAGAGAGCCCAAGAATATTATTTTATAGGGATTATATTGCCTTTCCATTCACATCGTTGTCACCTTTTTCATTCTCATCATTGTCACCTATTCCATTGAGTCCTGTCGAGATATCATTATCTAAAAATGAGTTAAGAGACACTAATAAGATATGATCGATTTATAGACATTCCGAAAAATTGTCCCTCGATTCTAGATTTTAGATTTTAGAGTGAACTCCGCGTTTCCACTCATTTAAAATGAAGTGGAGGTTCATTTTTTACATTCATTCAAACAAACGAATAAATTTAATACATTTAAATAAATAAATTGAACAGTAACATTCATTGGAATAAAGTTAACGGTTTATTCGTATTACAGTAGTAATTATATAAATAATAATTTATATTATGTATTTTTAAAATATTTTAAATTGAATATTAAGACTAATTACGATAATCTGATAAAAATACTTTAAAACTTTAAGGTCTTTTGACACTTCTAAATATATTTTTAGCAAAGTTTAAGGGTACTCTTATTTGTAAAATATTGTATTTTAAGCATTTGGGAGTGTTAAAAGATCTTAAAGTGTTAAAGTATTTTTATCAAGTTATCGTAATTAATTCGCATATTCAATTTAAATTTTTTTGAAAAAACACAGTGCTTGAAAAATAACTTTAAAGTTTTTTTAAAAAAATTATTATTTAAATAATCACTACTGTAGATAGTGGTTCGAATGAACCATTAGCGTCATTCGAACGAATGGCTGAACAGTAATACGCGTCAGTGTTCAGCCCATTAATTCGAATGAATGCCAAAATGAACTAGCAATTCGTTCGAATGAGTGAAAATGCGAGAGCATAATGGTAATTTCACCCTAAAATTTTAAAACGGGGTGTAGAGACAGTTTTTTCGAATGTCTATAAGTAGCGCCAATAAAATATATTACTAAATGAATTTTAAAGTCTATACGGTTGGGTCTGATATAAAGAAAATCACATGAATAATTCTTATGTGATGTTTTATCTTCATTTAATAATTTTATTTTTATATTTTTTATTTTTTGAAAATCAATAATTTATACTCATCAAAATTTAAAGACAAGATTATATGATTTAGATTCTCAATTGATATTGAATTTTTTTTTAGTCTATATCTATATTAATCACTTATCAAATGAATATAAATACTAGTTATCTATAAAATAAATTTAAATTTATAAAATTTATAATTCATTTAATGATATATCACGTTAGTGTTTTGTATCAAAGACAGAATTGGGTGGAGTGGTCGGGGTGAACATAAGCTATTATTTATCTATCAAATAAATTTAAATTTATAAAATTCATAATTTCTTTAATGATATATCTCGTTAATATCATGTACGCAAGAAAAGGAGGGGTTTGGTTCATTTTGGGACAATGTCGCCCGTTTTCGTTGTCTCCCACAGGGATTTAAAAAAACGCTCGGGCCGATATATCGGCCGATATTTTTATCTCTCCTCCCGATATCGACATTTTCTCTCTCCTCCGATATCAGAACCGTGAAAAAACCGCAAAAAACCGTGACGAACCGCGAAAAACCTCAAAAAATCGTGAAAGCCGTATCCTGACGAACCGTGACAAACAGTGTTGAACCGCAAAAAACAGTTAAAAACCGCAAAAAACCGTGAATGCCGTATCCTGACGAACCGTGATAAACTGCAAAAAACCGTTAAAAACCGTAAAAAACCGTGACGAACCGTGTAAAAATTGTATAGGTGTTTTTTAATTTTTTTTTTTAAATACAGATATTTATGAATATCGGTCGATATTGAGACCGATATTTCGGTCCGAATATCGGCCATATCGGCCGATAATACTACTGTACGGCCGATACATATCGTATCGGCCGTTACGATATGTATCGGCCGATATTTGAACCTTTGGTTTCCCATTTAGTTCATTTTGGGTCAATTACAAATTTATAACCTTCGTGTATATATCATTACGTAAAAGTAGTTGAGATAATACTAATGAGATATATTACTGAATGAATTTTAAAGTATATATTGAGTCTCGTATAAAGAAAATCAAATGAGTAATTTTTATATGAAGTTTTATCTTAATAATTTTTTAAAAAAATCAATGATTTATACTCATCAAAATTTAAAAATCAAGATTATATGATTTAAATTATCAATTGATATTGAAAATTTATTTACTCTATATCTATATTAATCATTTATCAAATGAATATAAATACTAGTTATCTATAAAATAAATTTAAATTTATAAAATCTATAATTCATTTAATAATATATGTCGTCAGTATGTTCCCGTCAGTAAACGAAAGTTCGTGCATGACTTTGGAAAATTGCCTCTCTGTCTTGATGTCTATAAAGCGGCCCCTCATACTAAGAAACAAGGACTGAAATGGGGATTATATCATCTCTTGCTTTTGCAAGGGAATGTTTTTCTATCTTAGCTTTTTGTTCTGTTCTTCTCTTCTAAGTGACTTTTTGGTAATTTATGGGGAAACTGAATTTTATAAAAGAAAATTTGATTAAAAAATTATGGAAAAATAGCTTGATGAAACTTTGCTGTTAATTTTTTTTTTTTTTAGTTGTTTGTCACTAATTTAATAAGAAAAAAATGAGTTAATCAATGAGTTTAACAAGGTTGGTTAACTCATCCAATGGTTGGATTAAGATTGATGGTGTTAGATTGGGTCTATTTTTTAATAGCTGAATTGATAAGTCCCTGTGTTGATTGATTCAAATGGAAGATTTAAATTTATAGTTCTTAATTTTGTTTCAGAGGCTATTTTGATTTGTTTTAAAATAAAGTGTTTCAGTTGTTTACATGTAATTTTTTTAGAAAAGACACTGACAAATTTAAAAGAAATTCAAAATTATATATAAAAATAAAAATTAGAGAATATAAATAATTAATTGTATTAAAACCTTAGAATTAGAATAAATAAAATATTGATGAATTAAGAAGAAAAAAGTGATAAAATTAAGAAGAACAAAAAAAGAAGCATATCTGCATACGGAACACGATCTTTTTTTTTTAAACACATCTGTAATTTTTTTTTTATTTACGTGTGACAAACTCAGACACAGTTCTATTAAAACCCCCACGGATAAGTCCACTATTCTTATGGCACATCAAAATTAGACCATGGAGGTTCGAACCCGTAACACATCTGTATTTTAGGCAAAGTCCTTTTAAAACATTTTTATTTTTCATCTCTTCTTTGTTAATCTTTTAAGAAAAAGTTCAGTAATAAAGAGCATTTAGGTCGGTGAACTTAAACCAAGTGGGGTGGAGTGTGGTATGGTTTATTAAATTTATATATATGTGTGTGTGAAGTTTTTTTTTTTTTGTTTTTGCTTTGTAGTTTGAAATTTTAATCATACATATTGAGACAGTAATGAAATATATTAATAAATAAATTTTAAAAGATACACTGTTAGTAATAGTCTGTCAGGTCTGATATAAAGAAAGGCACATGAATAATTAAAATATGAAGCTTTATCTTTATTTAATGATTCTATTTTTATAATTTTTAACTTTTACATATATTATATACAAAATATATAATATTTTAATTTTTATACTTATTTGTATATTATTATATTTTAAATTTATTTAGTATTAAGTAAATAAATAAAAAGTTAGTATTATATATTAATATTTTCGACTTTAACTATGATTGAACCTCAGTCCCTATAGAATTCAACCTTTTTTTCCAAAACATTCTTTATTAAATTGCTATCAAGGATCATCTCAGTTCTTGCTTTGGACTTGTACCATGTATGATGGCGATTGACGAGACCACGGCACTGGCGACCCAATCGCATTTTGATTATTTAATTAATCTTTTTAAACAGTTTAGTTAGAAGGCTATTATAATTTGTAACTATATTATTTCTTCTATTTCATACTCAAAATATCATTTTAAATTAGTGATGTTATATTATTATAGTTGCAATGTGATTTTTATTTTTATATTTTGATAATCTGTTTTTAAATATAAAAGTAAAACTTATTATTATAATAAACAGTTTAAAGTTCAAACAGATTTTACTTGACAACCAAAATTTAATTAAATTGAAGAATGAAAAAAATTATTTAATGGGGACGCTCATACTAACACTGTCAAAATATAGGAGGTAAGGAATATAGTGAAATTCTTATTTTACTTCTACCGGTGTACCGCTCATTAAATAATGGTGTACCGATACATATATATATATAAAGCATATTATCGGAATTTGATGAGCAGTACATCAATAGAAATAAAATGAGAATTTCATTATGTCCTATATCTCTTAAGTGATTTTGCCCATTTGATTGTGTGTACCATTTTTAAGACTATTATTATTATCAAAAAGCTAAAAATGGTTCTTTCGAATCATTGTAGCAGGCGTGAAAAATTCGGCCTAAGTTTTTTTTTCTCTCTCTTTGTTTTCTTTTTTCTTTTTTAATATTGGTATTTTTTAATATTTTATTTTTCTAAATTAAAAAATATAAACAAACTGAAAAGAAAACTGTTTTTTTTTTTTAATTTGAAAGCGTAAATATCGGCCGATATCTAGGCAGATATTTCGATCTGGGCCCACCACCGTTATGATTTTTTTTTTTTTAAATACTGATATTAATCATCTCGGCCGATATCGGACCGATATATACCGCCGATATATCGGCCATATCGATCGAGAAGACGTTCGTACGGCCGATACAATACGTATCGGCCGATATCAATCCGCAATTAAAAGTCGATATCTGAACCCTTGCATTGTAGTATCTAAATTATTCTAAAGTACTTCAATTTCTCTCACTTTTTAAAAAAAAAATATCATTTGCTAATAAATTATAATAATGTGATATTTATCTATCTTTTATCACAAACAATATTATAATGATATCTTGATAATAATATATTATTATTACTATTTTTTGTTTTTCTCATATTTATATAAATTCATGAACTTTTTTACACAACTCAAATCCCCGAATTGCTCAACTGTAAGTGCCAATTTCATTTGCATATTTATTTAATAATTTTGAATTATTTTTAGATATTATTATTTTCATGAAGTTTTTTCTATATTATGACCGTAAAACCTTCAAAAATGCTTTCAATCAAACCCACTTTCAATGGAGAACGCTCTTCCATGATGGAATTGATTCTTTAGGAAATAATATTTTTTTTTTTTGATGTGCCCAAGTACAAACGAGTCAAATACTGGTGAGGCCCAATAGCATATGAGTCAGTCATAAGGCTAAGTCCAGATTTTTCTCTTTTTTCAATATTTTTTTATCAACGGACGATACGCATATATCTCAGTCGTGTGGTGTCTGGACCTCCAAATAATCTGAAATTTAAGGGTCTTATTTAGTTTTCGGATCTGATCATCTCCATCTCCCTGACTCAGTACCTTCTTCGAAATTTCTTCAAAGAATTTACTATTTGACCTCATTTAGCAAGGAGAGGCTTTTTCTCCTTTGGATCCATTGAGAATAACCAGTATGAAGTATGAAGAAGCTGACTTGAGAGTTCATTTGAGTTTTACTTTGCATCTTGTCTTTCTATTTCATTAACGAAAGCAATAAATGAAAATTTTATGTTTGTATTCGATTTATTTCATCAAATAGGGATATAAAAGTTGGCTTCTAGTCAGGAAATAAAAATACGATGTTTTTGTTGTTTCCATAAAAAATTTAACAAATGAAATATAGTGAAATTGTGTTTGGGGAAAAAGTTATTGACTACAAATGAATTTTCATAAAGAAATAAGCATTTTTTAGCTTTAAAGATGTGACATATAAAGTTACGTGTTTGGGGAAAAAGTTATTGACTACAAATGAATTTTCATAAAGAAATAAGCATTTTTTAGTTTTAGAGATCTGACATATAAAGTTAGATGTGTGGTGAGAATATATATATATATATATATAGTTTTATTTTGAAGAATCTAAATTATTTTACTTTTATGTTTAATTGAATATTTTCATCAAATTATCCCCACCTAATGATCCATTCAACAGCAAACCTGTTAACAATCTTTTAACAAAAAAAAGTGCTCTTTAATATATGAAAAGGATTAAAAAATGATTATTCAAAAACAAGTCTCCCGTCTCCTACCTACTACCATCTTGTAAAATAAAAATAGGGAATTGTTTTTCAAAATATAAAAAATAACAAAATTAAGATATTTTATATTAATTAATAAAAGGAAAACTAAATTTCTTCTTGGGAAAAACATCCCTCTTTATCACGTCTTATTTGGGGAGGAGATTGCCCATCTTACAAAACAACTCAATCTTTGGCCACTAGTCTCACTGTGGGCATCTCAACACCATCAGGTGTTTGCTCTTAAACTTCAATTATGAGCCTCTTAAGATCTCCAGATGCAAAGATTCCTTCACTGCATCCCTTCGCAACCTTGTTTCTTATGGGTGATGCACTGGCATTTTCTCTGAGGCTCACATTCCTCCTCCTTGGATCTCATATGATGTTTAGATTTTAGGCTTTGCCCTTTGTTTTTTGTATCTGATTGCTCTCTAATTGGTCTCTGAGTTTTTTCTTTTGTGGACTAAGAAATTTATAATTTTTGTTCTTTTGGTTTGGGCCGAGGTGTGGATATACTGTAATTATTCTTTGAATTCTTGTAAATGATATATATTTATCTATTCATTAAAAAAAAAAAAAACTAAAATATGTCAAAGCCCAATTTTAAACTTCACCAATTTCGTGAGAGGAGAGGGTCTTTCTTCCGACACGTTATGGATTGTTTCGTTTAATCCCAACATCAAGATGACGTGTAGAACTTTCAAAAAGTATATCCTACCCTGTTCAAATGTAATAGGCCATCATCGTTAAAAAAAGAAAGATTATTTTATCATTATTTTCTTTTTCTTTTTTTCTTAATTGCCGAATACAAAAAGCAATGGAACTACTTTTTTTGTTCCCAATCCCAACCGTCCGTGAAAGTTTGAAAAATGCCTCCCTCGACTCTCTATAAACTGGCCTGAGTAAACTTAAAATTCATTCGGTCGGCACATACCCTTTCCTCAGTCCACGAGAAGCAGAGATGTCATTACTTTTAGATACACTGATGAGATATATTAATAAATTAATAATTTAAATTATTGGATTTGATATATATAAAACCACATGAATAATACTTATATGGAGTTTTATCTTTATTTAATGAATCTATTCTTATGATTTTTAACTTTTAAAAATTGATGATTTATACTCATTAAAATTTAAAGATCAAATTTATATGACGTAGATTGTCAATCGATATTGATAATTTATATAATTCATATCTATATTAATTACTTACCAAATGAATATAAATTATTAATTTTTGATTAAATAAATTTAAATTTATAAAATCTAGTTTTCATTTAATGATATATGTCGTTAAGTGTGTGGTCGACAGACAAAAGACAGTACGTCAGCAAGGAAAAGAAAGTTCCGTGTCCTCGTGAGAAGTTTGAAAAATTGCCTCTGGAGAGTCTCGATCCCTATAAAAAATCACCCGAGACCCTCGCCTCTCATACTAAGCAGCCAACAATGTCTGAAATCTTACCCGGCGATTCGATTTCTCTAGACGTGGAAACAGAGATATCGGCGACGGCACCGGCGGCAAGGGGCATGAAAGCAATCCAGAAGAGAATGTTCAAGTTGGCAGCTCTTACTGTTACAGCTCCTGCTACTGCCATTTTTGCACTGCCCAACAAAATCCATTTCCTCAACCCTGTTTACACCTCTGCAATGTTTGCAAGCGTCATGTTTGGCTTTGCAGCTATTCTCGCGCTCACTCTGCTGCAACCCGTCTCCATCTCTGCCGCCAAGAAGATGGTGTGGTTGGCCGTGGCACTTATGTACATCGCGCTTACACTCAAACTGGTTGTGCATGTGATTGCTTGAAGGTTCTAATGTAATGTTGATCAAATGAGAGTTTCGTAAGTAGTGTTACTCTGTTACTCCTCTGTACAGAGTCGGCGGTCTTCTTCTTCTTGCTTCTCTTGTCTGGTTTTATATATGGTACGAGTTGGAATTGTGTTTTTGTCTTAGTTTTTTTGTTCTCTTCTCTTCTCCTTATAATTTTCTGTTTTGCTTGTAATAATGGACAGACCTCTGATGGAGGCCCTGTTTTGCAAGGGAATGTGTTTTTATCTTAGTTTTTTGTTCTTTTCTTCTTTTTCAGGTGACTTTTTGGTAATCTATGGGGAAACTGAATTAAAACCTCAGAATTAGAATGAATAAAATATTGATGAATTAAGAAGAAAAAAGTGGTAAAATTAAGAAGAACAAAAAGAAGAAGCATATCTGCACACGGAAAAAAGTTGCACTTGGTGATTTCGTATTAACTTGTTTATTTTTCAACTCTTTTTTCTTAATCTTTTAAGAAAATAACTCATTAATATAGAGCATTTAGACCGGTGCAGTGGGGTGGAGTGTAGTATGGTTTATTTAATTTATATATGTGTGTGAAGTTATATATATATATATATATATATATATATATATACATATATTTTTTTTTTTTGTTTTTGTTTTGTAGTTTGAAATTTTAATTATACATATTGCAAATATACTTAAAGACTTTACCACCAAATAAAATTTTACTTCAAAATTTAATTTATAATTATTTTAAATATTAAAATGATTCAAAAGAATTATTTTGGCTCTTTGATAAAATTATCGTAATGACTTGGTACTTAAATTGTCAATGGCTCACTCGATGATAGTCAAAATGTAATGAAAAAATGACAGAGTATCAAAATGACCAAAATAACGTAGATGAGTTGTGACGTTGCAAAGAAATCCAATATTCGGCCGATTAGGATGGTATGGATTAGAGAGAGAAAAGTTGAGTCGATTTTTATTTTTTATTTAAAAAAAATAAATATTAGTGTGGGCCCAATCGATATCTCGGCCGATATTCATTTGATACAGACGAATATTGGCTTAGATATCGGCCGATATATATATATATATATATATATATAATATTTTTTATTTTTTAAATGATTTTTTTAAAATAAAAAAATCACAGAGATTTTAAAAAAAAAATGAGGAGAGAGAAAAATCTTGACCGATATCTCGGCCGAGATCAAAATTCGGAAATTCGGCCCAACGTCTCTCGCTCCTGGCATATCTCACAAAGCAACAATGGCTGAAATCTTACCCGGCGATTCAGTCATTGGGACTGCACCGATAAGTAAATTTTTTTTAAAAAAAAATTAATCATGAGAGTTAGCTTGATGCTCCTACTATTGTTTATGAAAAGTATTGAGATCAAGTTCACTCAAAGACAAAAGAGTTACTCTCCATTATTTTGTATCCGACGTGTGCAGATTAAGAAATTTATATGTCTAAGAGATTAGAAGGGTGACAATATTTGATCTTTTAAAAAAAATAAAACTAAAATAATTGATGTAAGACTGTTAGTATGTTAATGTCATAATGATGATTTGATGAGTTGGTAAAGTATCTGCGCTTGAAGCACTTTCACAAGGAGACGAGAAGGTTGACTTGCACTTGGACAGAAATGCATGTGTAGTCCTTCGCTCCTTCCCTCCAAACCTCTTGTTTTTGTTAAGGAAAACTTGCCAATATAGTTTCTTTCTCCAGCATTTCATGTGAGTAAAAATTAAAAAAAATATATTTAAGATTAGATTTTTTGAGTTAAGAAGGACTTCAATCACATTTATCCAATCAATAGTTCAACACCTAAAAAAAGTTAAAATTCATCAAAATAATTAGAAATAAAAAAGATTTTAAGATTTAATTTGATGGGTGAAAAAGATTTGTTCCATCTTTGTCATGCTAGTATTTAAAAATAACAAAATTTGATAAATATTTTAAAAATAATTTCAAATTTGGATTGTGTTAGTTCTAAGAATTTTACCTTCCTATATCATGTTTACATCTAAATAACGGAAAAAATTCACAAAAATGGTTATAATGAAGAAACATAAAAATGTGAGGGATTTGACGACTATTATAATAAACAGATGCTAAAAGATCTATTGTAGGCTTATGAGTTGGAAGTGCCAACAAATACATGGGAAAGTCTCACACAATTTTGTCATCGAAAAAGTTTTTTCCCCGTGGGCTTAGGCTGCCCTACGTTGCACCAAGTCTGAGCCCGAATTTGACAATGAAAGCCCTTGAGTCCAAGCCCGACCCTAATGAAGAGCCCAATGATAAGCCCGAGCCCAAGGAAAAGCCCAAAGTGTATAAATATCAGGAGTTCAGGACTGTGTACAACATAGGGGTATAAATCTCGGCCGATTCTGTGCATATCGGCCGAGATATCTCAGGTTTTCATCGACCGAGATATCTCTGCCGATTTCTTTTTTTAAAAAAAATAAAAAAATAAGAATATCAGTTGTGGGCCTGGCTGATATCTCGGCCGATATTTACCCATATCGGACGAATATCGGCCTAGATATCAGCCGATAATATATATATTTTTTTATTTTAAAAAAAGTCTTTTTTATTTTTTTGAATATTTTTTTCAAAAAAAAAAGCCACCGAGATTTAAAAAAAAAAAAAAATTAGAAGAGAGAAAAAATCTCAGCCGAAATCTTGGCAAGGCCGATTTTTTGACCCTTGGTACATCATAGTATATCTGGTTCATTTTTCTCTGTTTTATTTTATTTTTTATTAATTTTATCAAAATTTCAACCATTCAGATTAAAAATAGTTTTACAAAGTTTGAGCATAAAAATCAATTTTAGCCACTTGATCTAACTGGTCACCTGATGTTTTTAAAAAATAAATTTTTAGGACACTCTGTGACTTTGACCACTAAGATGGAGTAACTATAAATAGAGTTTGAGATGGAATTTAGTCCACTTGTAGCTCATTGAGTCTACTTTCAATATCCACAAACAAGTTTATCATATATATAGAGAATGTAAAAATATACATAAAATGCTCGGGCCAGGCATCGGACCTTGGGTTTGAGCATTGATATGTCCAAGCCCAAACCCAATAAGCAATCTGGGGGGCTATAGATGAACGTCCAAGACCTATTTTTCATTCGCCCAGTTTTCCTGGGCTTTTGGGTTTTCAGGCCAAATTGCCATACCTAGTCATTAATGGAAGTTGTATTTCTTGCTTTAAGTAATGCTTTGCTGCTTCCGTTGGACCAGATTGGGCTTTTGAGCTAGACTCATCATGTCAGGCTGAAGACTAGGGTCGTCTCAGTCATGTATGAAGTGGGATTAAATTGGATTTTGCAAAACTAAATCTGATTTTCCTCGTAACACTACCTTTGATAGAACCCAATAAGTGGATCTCAAAGAAGTTGACATGCACAAATTGTAGATACCAATGTACTGATCCATTTAATAGTCAACTTTCTAATCAATGCTCAACATCACCAATGCTAACACAAAAATTCATTTTCCATTCTTTTGAAGGCCACAACGTCTGAACTCTGAAGTCCCTCATTCTACAATACTGGCTATAAGGCTTCCACCTATGAAAAAGTAGAGTCAACAACGTCTAACACATTATATATAAGATTCAAGCAGTGTTCGAACAAAAGACGACATAAAAAGAGGATCTTACTACTACGAGAGAACTCGAGAACTCTCAATTCTTAAGTGGAATTGTTAAGAAATTTAGAATGCAGACACAAGTGATACACATATGTAAGAGGCATCATGCTTTTTATTGAATTTTTTGCAGTTCGATATGACAGTAACATACTAGGCACTCCTACCATCACTGAGACATGAAAAAAAGGAAGGAAAAAGAACTTGTATCTATTTCTATCCACGAATTACCTCTCTCTAAGGGTAAGAAACAGATCGTAGGAGCTACTACTGAAATGATGTATGCTCATATAGTTTTGTAGTACAATAGGCTATATCAAGAAATCAGACAAGGGTAATCCACCATATCCATTCCTCTGTGATTTCTGCCATCTCCATGCGATCTTCAAACTCTGTTGGAGATCTGTGTATTGGGCTGTCCAGTTCAGCTCATGTTTGATCTTTGAAGGGTCAATGTATACTTCAGCATAATCACCAGGAGGGCGGCTGAGGTATTCAACTTTAATTTCTACGCCAGTTGCTTTCTTGCATGCGTCTCCAAATTCCTTTACTGATCTGCCTGATCACAGGGAAATGGATAATCTTAGAATTTTTTTCTTGAGGTTCAATACTACATATACTAAAATGATGAAATCTTCTCTTCTCTGGTAAGGAACAGAAGGTCATGTTCATAATAGATTTACTTATCAAACCACAGAATGCTATATTGAGCTACGTTAATCCCTAATTCTTAAACCAAAGAACCGATTAATCAGGTTAACCATATGAAGTTTAAAAGAAACTTGAATGAAAACTCTGCAAGTCAAAAACAATTATACAAGCATGACCCACCTAAGGTATGGCTTGTATCTAAATGTGCATGTAGACACTTGAAAGTGATTAATTTACTAAAAGCTGAACAAGTCATCCTTATTTGGTCCATGAAAGGTATGTACAATATGTTTTTTGGTAGATATGTGGAGAGAGAGAGAGAGAGAGAGAGAGAGAGAGAGAGAGAGAGAGAGAGAGAGAGAGAGAGAGAGAGAGAGGGTCATGCCAAGATGAGGTTCTATAAATTTGAACTTCGGAGTTGAGGCTTTGAGGAAAATTGTTTGAAAATTGGTGAGGATAAAGAATATGAGTACAGCTTTAATGCGTTAAAGGTTGGGAGGATCAATTCAGCGTAACATTTAAAATGACTTAATGCCACATTGTGATAGATTTTGATACTTGGGTCCAGCCTAAGCTCAACAAAAAGTGAGCTTAGTTGGCCTCAATTGGTCCATGACTTGGCCAGTCTGTGAGGCCAAATCTGCTAACCTAATTATCAGCAGCTGGGTAGTGTCAACGCATCATGCCAGCCACCAAACCCAAAACAGGACCTCCTTTATATATTCTTTAAAACAACCTTATACACATTTTTTTTATTATGGAATAATGCTCAGTGCTGCATCAAAGCATGCACCAGATATCCGGCCATGCTCTCGCAGCTCAGGTCTTGGAGCTTCCCCTAACCTTCCCTCTGGGTCTGATCCAATGACATTGAAATATCTGTCAACAAAAAAAAAATATTATTGTGATTATGGGATTGATGAAATTACTGCTGTTATCAATAAAATGTATCTATGTAAATAGAATACAAAATAAAACTAATTGTAATCAATAGGCCAATTATCAGCTACACACTACTTGGGTTCGGGGCAAAAGTTGCAACTGATAATTTGGAGGTTTAACCAACTTCTGGGACCCTGAAAACTATGCCAAGAATCATACAACAAAACCAGATTTTCTGTAGGTCCATATCCATGCATAAATCTTTCAATCCCAATCATCAATGTTGGCCCCTGTGGCATAGGTGAGCCCTGTAGGAAGTCACAATATAAGAATGTGCACCTGATGATGACTTCCTTGCAAACATGCATGTATAGACACATGCTTGAAACCCTTTGGAGTTTCTGACCTAAGCCGCCCCTGCCCTCCCTCCAAAACATTTCAGGACCCATCATGCTTGACTTAAATCCAAGGTTTTCTAGCCCCCATTTTCTCCATTGATCACTGAAGCACTAAAAACCCAGAGCTAGAAGGATTCAATCGAGTAAAATTTGGGAGGCATCCTATCCACAAATAGATCCTTCGAGTCCACTTGGCCCATGTTTGAACATCACTCTCCAAACTGATATTTATTGTTGGATTAATACTTCTGGTAATCATCCTAAATTCAAAATTTTCAAGAGAGATAGGGTATCTATTAAATGAATTAGTAACATGTAAGCCTTCTGGAGGACCACCAACACCCTCATCCCCTTTTTTGATGACAGAGGGGGGGAACCTCGAGCCACTCTCATCCCCTTAACCAACACCAATACATGATATCCAAGTAGTTCACTGGGACCTAAATTGACATAACCTAGTCAATGAGGTCCCCTATATAATTCCCACCACAGGAATGGCTTGAATCCAGGTTACCCCACAAAAAGCCCAAGGATCAAGAAATAAACTGATCGAAGATTGCCTGAAGTATTAGCAAAAAATGCCAGTGCAATGACCATTAGATAGAAGGTCAGCGAAAGTGGAGATGAAATTTTCCTTACAGTTGGAAAACTTCATGCTGCCCGTAGTAAATTTTGAGAGAATAGCTCTAATGGCATTCAAGTGGCCACGGAAGTTGCAAGATATAGTCTAATGGCAGTGAAACAATTTTGAAATGAGTTCTTTAAGATACAGTAAAAGCTGTATTTGGATGAAAAGAAAATTGTATAGGGACTTTCTTCTTCGGACCCTTTCCTTTCTTCTTCTCCGACCCTTTCCTTTTCTTCTCCAACTTTCTGCACATGCTGCAATGGGCAAAAACCGTAAACCCCCTAAACCCAAACCAAAGCCTCCGGATCCTATTCCGGATCCAGCTCTGGATCTGAAGGCTCAGGCTGAGATGCTTGAGAGCACCCTTCTCTCAGATTACTGGTCCGTTGATGTTAAAATCAACTCCATTGTGGCGGCCATACGAAATGGCGTTGAAATCCCTTTGGGTGCTCAGGAGGAGCTGATTGAAAAGATTCGTCTCCGAAAGACTGAAACGTTTCAAAAGAAGTTTAGAAGATGCAGCGACAAAGAAGAACAAATAGCACTTCTAGCAGATTACATTTGCAGAAGGAAACATGACCGTTTCCCTTCAACCATCCCAGCTGAACTGTTGCTTCTTGTTGCTGATCGTGCAGCCTTACAAATGAAGAATCAACCACCACAGCAAGGGACACCTGCACCTGCACAAGCTACAAGGGCCGAATTTGTTTTTGACCTCCAAGATTTTTATAAATCTGATAATGACAGGAAAGTTAGTATGATTGCTGCAACTATTGCTTCCGAAAAGGGAGGGCTTATCCCGGTGGATGCTGACCCAGAATTGGTTCAAATGGCTAGATCCAGCCTCAGAGAATCCTCATCTTCTTCTACCTCCTCAGGCAGCCTGGGCTCTCATGTTGCTGCCTGAGAAGTGGAAGTAAATTCCAGCAGCGGTGCAAACGTCCCATTGGTCACACACACTGCTCAAGGTACTGTGCCTCATGCTAGCACCTGCAATGTACAGCTTGGCAATGCTCAAGGTGGGCCATCAAACTCTACCCCTTCAAAAAAGCCAACCCATATTAAGGAAAATAGGGGTGGGGGTACCTCCAACGTGGCTATCAAAGCCTCCAAAATTATCAAACCTGATGGGACCTCAAACCCCCAAAATTCTACCAACGTTGGCAGACTTTCCAGCAAGGGTGCAGTTTCTGGACACACCTGTTGTGCAAATTTTAAATTTATAACTCGCAAGCGCACGAACTATTAGATAGTATAGCGATTAAGTGCGAGGTCGAACCCATCGGAACTTAGAAAAATATATCCATTAAAACCATACCACTGAATTACATATTTTAAGAGCTTTGAGAAATATGGAGAAAAATCGTAAATATGGAATAATTTATCTAATCTATGAGTTTTAATCTTAATTTAGAAACATTCTACATTTAAACATAAAATTTAACAATTTAACTAATTTTAATTAAGATGATGGCATTAATCTAAAAATATAAACAATCTCAATCTAATTTAAAATACAAAATTAAGATGCAATTAAATTATTTCCAACCTAGTTCACAATTTTTCAAGAATTTGAATTTATAAACAAAAGAAAATAAAATGAAATAAATATACATATTTACAATGGAATTTGGATTGAAGATTAAGGAGGCATTATTTTCAATACTTTAAAAATAAAATCAAAACCTACAACACGGAGCTCACATTTATTAATTATCATTGATTCAAAATTTTCATTTATAATTAATTTAATTAAGAAAAACATGCCTTTCATTAATCAAGAAATAATCAAAATAAACCTTGGGCTTAGAGAGAATTCAACATAAAATTCCAAATCTAAATTCTTCACATACTCTTAAAAAGAGCCTTAGAATGGAAAATTAAGGTTCTAAACTTTTCCAAAAATTGGATGTTTAAGATTAAAATTCTAAGATTAAATCAAAACATGCATTCATAAAGAGATTAAAAATCAAATCAAACTATCACTATCAACAAACATTAAATGGAAAACCATAGATCTAAAAAGCTTGTTTTAATTTTATTAATAAAACAAAGAATTAAAATTACTTAACCATGAAATTCTTGGAATAAGAAATTACAATGAAAAGTTAAAACACCAACCTGAAACCCATTGTGGAATTTGAATTCCACACTGTCTTCCCTTCTCTTTTTATTCTTTTCCTTCCTCTCTATGCTCCACCTTTTCTTCAATGCCCAAGTTCAGTTTTCTCAATGGGAGATGGCTAGTATTTATAGATGAAAGGAGGTGGAATAAATGGATTGGATTTAAAGATTTAAATAAAGCAATAAACACATGGAGGGCGGATTTGATTTGTGCTAAATATGGAATGACTTAAAGGAGGCAATGAGCTAAATTCGTAAAAGGAAAGTGGGTGCAGAATCCCGTTTTTTACACATATACTATCTTGCAGCTCAGTTTTGACCTTTTTAACTTCCGAATCAGGAAAAGTCATAAACTACAAAATTGTAGCCTTTGAAGTCTTCTTTCCAACGCAAAAGAATCAAAGCAATCGGATATCGGAGTAGAAATTTATGATCAAAATACCAAACATGTATCAAACCTTCCTTATTTTTCTCCCTTTCTTATTTTTTTTCTCTTTCCTTAATCCACTTGCCAAATTCGAAAATCCTCTTATATTAGCTTGTAAATTTCGAATTTCCTATTGAGATAATGAAAATAGTATTCACACATGTGAATTTCTTCATGGGTTTTTCTTAATACGCTTAATAATTGAGCTTGAGGTCCAAAATAACTCATAATGGGCCCAGACTTTATATTTAAGCATTTTTTCTGTCATCCTCACTTTTAAACCTGCAAAACACAAAATTATACTAATTAAATAAAATTAAATAAAATGAGATACTAACAATTATAGATTTAGGAATAAAATATGTAATTATTTTGCACTCATCAAATACCCCCAAACTTACATTTTGCTAGTCCTCGAGCAAAACAAAAACTAAAAACTCTAAAAACAAAAGTAAAAATCCTAAACTACACCACTTTCGCTGGCACAGTCGATTGCATTTAGCGTATGCAACAAGCCTTTAAACCCCTAACTCACCACTAGTGGACGAGTTATAGTCTCGTGAGGGCTTCCAGTGATGATACCCACAAACATCAAAAGTCAGCAAAAATATATAAACAAAAATTTAAACATCATACAATTCCAAAATTATTTTACAAAACTTATACTCGGAGTGTAGTGTGTGATATAGCCAACATTAACTTAGCCTTATTTTTCAAAATACACACAAGTTTTGTAACCACCGGCTGAAAATTCGTTTCGACTCCAAATCTCACAAAAGTATATCTCTTAGAAAGATTTTCACTCAGAGATTGGGTTAATTTTCTCTTAATAGTATATGTGAGTGAAATAATTTCTCAAATACAAATATCTCACATATTTATCATCAAAGAACGACTAAAATCAAAGAAAAACATAGATCTCATGAAATGATGTCATTTTCCTGAGAATGTTGAAGCAAACAGTATTATTTCTCTTCATCTATTATCCACTTAAAATACCATATTAACTGAGGATCAATAGGACTTCTTAATAGGACAAAATGTGGCTTAGGACTGGGTCATATCAAAGAAGGATAATAAGAATCTAAAATTTACACTTTGAACAGAAAAAGTTAGAGGTCTTCAATATTTCATAAACGGGATATTTCTTCCTTTATTTTTCTTATTTTCATTACTTTCACAGCATTTTTGTCTCTCTTTTTTTTTACTTTTTTTTCACATTTTTTTTTTTTTTTTTACATCCTTCATTTATGATGTATGGATGTTCCATTTCTTTTCTTTTTCAAGTGTTTTTTTTTTTTTCTTTTCTTTTTCAACTACCATAATTTTCTTAGAGTACCATCTCAATAACAATCATCTCTAACATTTTTCGGACCCTAAAATAGGTCACAGATTTTTCAATGTAAGTTCAAACTCCACAACCGGAGTTGGGTATGGATAACATGGTTAATAAATAAAAATAGGCTAAATTTAAATTCAAGGCTCAAAAGTGGGAACTAACATGATAATATGACAAAAAATAGGTAGGCTTTAAAGGCTCAAACGATCCAAAACAATGGCCTATATCACTTCCTAAGCTTAATATGACTATTTCATTAGCTTCAAATAAATTCAGAAAAACTTTTGGTGTAATAATCCAATTTTGATGTCATTCTCAGTAATTTGACCAAAACAAAAAATAATGAAATCTAACAACAAATATAATGCGCACATCAAAGAAAATAAGAATTTACTTATAACCCTAAAAAAAAATAGAATGGCTCAAAAGCTCACTGGGTCACAAGTCTCCACTGGTATTCTTTTGGTGATTACTTAACTCATGAATATTTATCTTTTTCAAGCTAATATTAATATGGCTGTGTAAAAATTTCCAAGCATAAATTTCACAAAATTCAAATGGAAAAGCATGATATAAAAATTTTAATCCACATATTAATGCTGAAAAATCAATTTTTTTCAATTTTTTTTTTTAACTCAAAACACACAAAACTAACACAGTGTTGTAACCCCTCAATACTCCCAAACTTAAATTGAACATTGTCCTCAATGTTCCCTAATCTACAGTGGCCAGTTGCAAATTAGAAGAAAATATCAGAAACGAACAATTAAAAATTCAGAAAAATACCTGAGAGGGCTCTCTTTATTCAAAACCTGCAAAAACAAACAGATAAAAAAAAAAAAAAAACAACACCAAAAACACTAGATTGACATAAAAACACAAAAACTGACTCAACAAAAGTGAAGACCTAAACTAGACATTGACAAACATGGACAGACCCAACACTATTCCGACTCACAATCAAAACAACTACTAACTCTTTTTTTTTTTTCTTTTATGCAACCTATTCTAACAATGTAATACTCAAAACAAATATGGAAACAATAATCAGACAAATGGACTAATGCATGAAACTAACACCCTAACATGCATGATCAAATTAAAAATGCAATTTTTTCTGTTTTTTTATGTGCAAAATAAATGCAAGACAACCTAAGGAAATCTATATGAATGCATGAAAAAATAAAAAAAAATTCAAAGAAAATGAGTTGAGAAACTTACCTCGGCATATAGTGCTTACTTCCAAAAATTTTAGAGCGCGCGATTAAAATCTTTTCAAATAAAACACCATAAAGTTTGGTAAAGATTCTGAATCTCATAAAAAAAAATTGTATGATCTTAAACTAAATGCAATTTCCTAATGTTATAACTAGTGGAGGAAATTAAATGATTGTAACCTAATTATGAAATCTAAATTAAATTAAGACCATAAAAATTTCTAAATTAATATCCACCAAATTAATCCAAATCAGATTTTCAAGTAAGTTCAAAGTTGTTCCATGATTTTTCAATTTTTTTTTTCGACACTATAACTGGAACATTCCAAATTTAGATCTACTTTTTAAAAATAGAACATGACTAAATTGCATTAAAAGTCTAAGATTAGAAAATGCTAAAATTAGAAACTAGACATTTTTGGAAGTTTCTAAAAATATAGAAATGTCCAAAAATTAAAAAAAAATCTAAATTTAACAGTGATTCCAAATTAAGATAATCTCCTGATTTTTTATTATTTTTAGAACTTCTAAATAAGGTAACCTTCTAAAATTAGTGTTTCTAATAAAAATAGAAACTTCTAATTTTAAAGAGTTGGCAAAAATAGATATTTCTAAAATAATCATTATTTCCAAAAATAAATAATTCAATGGCGATTTGTTTTAAGTTCCGCGGCAACGGCGCCAAAAACTTGTTGTGCAAATTTTAAATTTATAACTCGCAAGCGCACGAACCATTAGATAGTATAGCGATTAAGTGCGAGGTCGAACCCATCGGAACTTAGGAAAATATATCCATGAAAACCATACCACTGAATTACATATTTTAAGAGCTTTGAGAAATATGGAGAAAAAATCGTAAATATAGAATAATTTATCTAATCTATGAGTTTTAATCTTAATTTAGAAACATTCTACATTTAAACATAAAATTTAACAATTTAACTAATTTTAATTAAGATGATGGCATTAATCTAAAAATATAAACAATCTCAATCTAATTTAAAATACAAAATTAAGATGCAATTAAATTATTTCCAACCTATTTCACAATTTTTCAAGAATTTGAATTTATAAACAAAAGAAAATAAAATGAAATAAATATACATATTTACAATGGAATTTGGATTGAAGATTAAGGAGGCATTATTTTCAATACTTTAAAAATAAAATCAAAACCTACAACACGGAGCTCACATTTATTAATTATCATTGATTCAAAATTTTTATTCATAATTAATTTAATTAAGAAAAATATGACTTTCATTAATCAAGAAATAATCAAAATAAACCTTGGGCTTAGAGAGAATTCAATATAAAATACCAAATCTAAATTCTTCACCTACTCTTAAAAAAAGCCTTAGAATGGAAAATTAAGGTTCTAAACTTTTCCAAAAATTGGATGTTTAAGATCAAAATTCTAAGATTAAATCAAAACATGCATTCATAAAGAGATTAAAAATCAAATCAAATTATCACTATCAACAAACATTAAGTGGAAAACCATAGATCTAAAAAGCTTATTTTAATTTTATTAATAAAACAAAAAATTAAAATTACATAACCATGAAATTCTTGAAATAAGAAATTACAATGAAAAGTTAAAACACCAACCTGAAACTCATTGTGAAATTTGAATTCCACACTGTCTTCCCTTCTCTTTGTCTTCTTTTTCTTCTTCTCTATGTTCCACCTTTTCTTCAATGCCCAAGTTCAGTTTTCTCAATGGGAGAGGGCTAGTATTTATAGATGAAAGGAGGTGGAATAAATGGATTGGATTTAAAGATTTAAATAAAGCAAGGGACACATGGAGGGCGGATTTAATTTGTGCTAAATATGGAATTACTTAAAGGAGGCAATGAGCTAAATTCGTATAAGGAAAGTGGGTGCAGAATCCCATTTTTTACACATATACCATTTTACAACTCAGTTTTTACCTTGTTAACTTTTGAATCAGGAAAAGTCATAAACTACAAAGTTGTAGCCCTTGGAGTCTTCTTTCCAACGCAAAAAGAATCAAAGCAATCGGAATATCGGAGTAGAAATTTATGATCAAAATATCAAATATATGTCAAACCTTCCTTATTTTTCTCCCTTTCTTATTTTCTTTCTCTTTCCTTAATCCACTTGCCAAATTCGAAAATCCTCTTATATTATCTTGTAAATTTTGAATTTCCTCTTGAGATAATGAAAATAGTATTCACACATGTTGATTTCTTCATGGGTTTTTCTTAATGGGATTAATAATTGGGCTTGAGGTCCAAAATAGCTCATAATTGGCCCAGACTTTATATTTAAGCATTTTTTCTATCATCCTCACTTTTAAACCTGCAAAACACAAAATTATACTAAATAAATATAATTAAATAAAATGAGATATTAACAATTATAAATTTAGGAATAAAATATGTAATTATTTTGCACTCATCAACACCCCTGCAAACCAAGACCAACCAAATACATAACCTCTCCCATCAGACAACACTGGTGGGATTTCTGCAGATAAAAAATGGGCTTCCCTTTTTCAAAAAAAGAAGGAAATATCCCTTAACCTGAGATTTGTTGAATCTGGCACAAATACTACTTTTTCTGCTCAATTCCCTGATGATGACATTGTGGAAGGAGAGACACGTTGTCGATCCTTCTTGGTTGGTTATTTTGTTGGTAGAAAACCATATTATCCATTCGTCAAAAGTGGTTTATCAAAACAGTGGAACTCACCAGCTGGGTTACAGATTTACACTATGAATGATGGTTATTTTCTCTTCAAGTTTGGGAATGAAGAAGACTGCCAAGCTGTGCTAGAAAATGGGCCATATTTTATCCAGAGCCGGCCGTTGCTGCTGAGGCGTTGGGATTTATCCTCAAACTTAGACAAGGAAAATTTGGAATCCCTTTCCCTTTGGATCAAGTTCCCAAATCTCAACGGTGCATTCCAGACCACAAAGAATCTGAGTCGTATTGCAAGTTTGGTGGGTAATCCACTTTTCATGGACTCTGCAACCGCTTCTGGATCCAACCTAGCCCAAGCTCGGGTTTGTGTTGAAATCACTCTATCCACTGAGACACTCTTAACTCTCATAACATCGCGTGGAACTGTCTATCAACGAGTTGAGTACGATTGGAAGCCAAGGCCTTGCTCTACCTGCCGAGTCTTCAGTCACTCCAACTCTGATTGTCCCATGGCTGTAAAGCAACCTATGCAAGTGTGGACCAAGAAGCAACCAGCTACTGGTGGCCCAACAAATCCATCCCCTGAGCAACCAAATTCTGGAGGACCTACAAACTCTCCCAACACTTCTTCTGTTCAGCCCCTACCTCCCAGTGTTAAAGGCAAAGTTGTCTGTTCAGCCCCTGAAACAGTCAAGGTAGCAAGGAGGAGCGCCCAAATGCATCATGGAGCTTTAAAGATTAGAGACCAAGAAAGCTCACCAACAAAAAATCCTACAAATAAATTCTCTATCCTCGATGGTCTGGATGATAATCCATTGATTGGTCCGATTGATGATCAAGACCAACAATTGAATTTCAATGTGGAGACAATTACTGAACAAGATGATTTTTCTGATGAGGAATGTCTTCATATTGTTGACAATTTAGTTGAAACCTATGTTTAAGCAAAGAACTCTGCTATGGAAGCCACTACTGTGCCAAAAAGGCACTCCCTCCCATCAATGATCATCATCTCTTGGAATGTGAGGGGTCTCAATAGACCCCATATGCAGAAGGAGATAAAGGATTTAATTTCCACCTCAAATCCCGACATCCTTTTCATTTTGGAAAGTAGGATTAGGATCAATAATCTTCATGTCATTGGCAATGATATCTTTCCTAGGAATTGAAATAATTTTTCCAATGCTACTCACACCAACTCGGCAAGAATTTGGGTAGCATGGAGACAAGACATTGATTTGAAAATCATCCACAGTCAGGCCCAGATCATCTTTTGTGAGCTCATTATGCAAGCTGGGAGCACTCCCTTGTACCTCGCTGCTGTATATGGTTTTAACGACCCAACTTTCAGACAGGACTTATGGAAAACAATCCAATTTTTCTCTCGTATGAGAAAAGAACCAAGCATTTTCATTGGGGATTTTAATTGCATTCGTGGGGCTGATGAGAAATCTGGTGGGGGAAGTCCAAATTTTTATGCTATGGACCAATTTAACAGCTGAATTGATGCTTCTAACCTGATCGACTTCAAGATATCTGGAGCTGACTTCTCTTGGTCTAATTCTTCTCATGGAGATCAGAGAGTGGAGAAAAAAATTGATGGGATATTGGTTAATGAAGAATTTATAAATTGCTTCAACCAATCTTCAAGCAACTACTTCGGGCCAGGTTTGTCTGATCACAGAGGTATTCTTCTCCTCATTGATAATCTTCGATACAAAAGGCATTACCCTTAAGTTATCAACGCTTGGAGTAAGGACCTGGAGGCTCGTGGTATCATTGCTGACTCATGGTCTGCTAGTGTTTATGGTTCTCCAATGTATTGCTTGGTCACTAAACTCAAAAGAGTAAAAAATGCCTTATCCAAATGGCACCGTTCCAAGCCAAAAATAAAACAAGCAAATTCTTCACTGCAGAGAGGCTCTGATTGCAGCTCAACAACTATATGACAGTTCTCCTTCAAATGCTAAACGTGCCATAGTCTTGAGCTCTAAATCTAAGCTAGAGGATTGTTTGAATTGGGAGAAGCAGCTGCTGCATCAAAAATCAAGAATATTGAACCTTAATCTTAGAGATATTCCGAGTAAATTTTTCTATTGCTCAGTCAAGGTTTGGCAGAATAGAAATAACATTTCCTCTATTTGCCTGAATGATGGTAATCTGACTAGGGAACCTGATTCTATAAGCAGCACCTTTGTTAATTATTTCACTGAACTTTTAGGGGGTAGGCATGATAATATCAATACTGCTGATCAGACATGCAACTATCAGAATTTCATTACCAAGAGCAAGTTATCCGACTTTCTTCTGACTTACTTACAGTTCCTATCTGCAGGGAGGAAGTTAAGAAAGTTGTTTTTGGCGCTAATCCGTTTAAAGCCCCTAGACCTGACGGTTTTAATGGATTATTCTTTCAGAAATTTTGGGATATTGTGGGGGAAGATGTCATTTGTGCTATCCAAAACTGCCTTAACTCTTCGAGCCTCCTAAATCAAGTCAAGGCCTCCTTCATTGCTTTGATTCCTAAGAGTGATGGTATGAATCGTCCCGACATGTTCCGGCCTATTGCTCTATCAAATGAAATATATAAAATGGTTTCCCGTGTCCTTGTTAATCGGGTGAAACCTTTTTTGTCGACTCTTGTTAGCCCAAATCAATCGGCTTTCATTTCAAGAAGGGAGATTTCAAACAACATTATGCTCGCTCATGACATTATTCGTGGTCTCCATCGAGAGAATGGTCCTCCGAGAATGTGCATCAAACTTGATCTTAAGAAAGCTTTTGACAGTGTTCGATGGGATTGTATTTACCTCATATTAAGGCAAATGAATTTCAATTCGCAGTGGATTGGATGGATTCGAAACTGCATTGAGTTCCCTTCATTCTCAGTTTTAATCAATGGTATGCCTCATGGTTATTTCAAGAGTTGCAAAGGCCTCCGGCAAGGTGACCCCATTTCTCCACTTCTTTTTTGCTTGGTTATGGAATCACTGTCATGTGCTATTGAGAATGCAGTTGCTAATGGCAGTATCCAGTGCCCCTTTACTTCGGGAGAGTGTACAATTTCTCATCTTCTCTTCGCTGATGATCTCCTAATTTTTTGCTCTGCTGATAAAAGGTCGGCTACTCACCTCAAGCAACTTTTGTTGGATTTTAATATTTTTTCTGGGCTGGCTTTTAATCCATTAAAGAGCCATATTATCTTCTCCGGCTCTGTAAATAACCGTCTTGAAATCATGAACACATTGGGAATGGGTGAAGCTAAACTGCCTATCACCTCTCTTGGATTGCCTCTTTTTTCTGGAAGAATTCGCAGAGCAGACTGTGATGGCCTCATTTCTAAAATTCAGAGGAAAGTTTGTAGGTGGGCCAGTTCATCTTTATCTTTTGCTGGTAGAGCTGAGCTTCTTAGATCCACTATCAATAGCTCTCATATTTATTGGGCGAATGGATTCCTTCTACCCAAATCTTGTATTAATATGATGGAAAAGATAATGAGGAATTTCCTATGGGGCTCAGATAGTTTGAAGAAGCTACACACTATTGCTTGGTCGAAAATATGTCTCCCCAAGACTAAAGGTGGTTTGGGTTTGCGCAGCATTCTTACTATTAATGAAGCATATCTGATGAGGCAATTTTGGAACCTTGTGCTTTGCAAAGACAACCTTTGGACTTGCTGGATCAAGCAGAAATATTTGAAGAACTCTAGCATTTGGCATGTTAAGCTGCGACATGATCCATCTTGGGCATGGAGGTCTATCTTGTCTGTCCGTGATCTTGTAAAGAGGCATGTTGTTTCAGTGATTGGTAATGGGAAAAGTACTAGTTTTTTGTTCGATCCTTAGATTAGGCCTGGTGTCATCTTGTTTGAACATTTTGGGGGAAGACCTATTCACTCGCTCGGGCTTGGAAAAGATGTTTTGGTCAGTGCTTTCATTAACAATGGCCAGTGGGTGTTGCCAGAGGACGTGTCTACCCCTTTCATGACCATCTGGAATCTGATCAATGGTATTTCCCTCCATGCTTTTCCAATTAATGATGAATTCTATTGGACTGCTAGTGATGATGGTCAGTTTACTACGGCCTCTGCTATTCTTTCCACCTGTAGTAGCTTGGAAGAACCTGGCTGGGTTAAGAACATCTGGTTCTCGGGGTGTATCAGTCGCCATTCTACCCTTACCTGGTTCTTCCTCAACTCTACTTTGAAGACTAAACTATTGCTATATAATCTGGGCATTATCCATGACCTGACTTGTATTCTTTGTGGAATCTCATCAACACTTGGTGCACTGCAGTTTCTCCACTGGTGTTTGGAACAATCTGATGAAGAAGTTTCAACTGAACAACCAGTCGGGCAACATCTTGATTGACTCCTCTATGCTGATTCATAGCAGTAATGGCCGCCTTGAATCTTTGGCTGCCCACCTTGCTCTACCTGCAACCATCTGGCACCTTTGGCATGAGAGAAATGACAGAATTTTCAAAAACTCTATCAGCTATATTGATCGACTTTGTTACAATATTCGTATGGATATTCGTAATCGTCTCATCTTTCTCCTCTCCAACTTTGATGTTAAGGGGACAAGTGACGGCTTCGCAGCTTCTTGGAACCTGCCCCCTGCATCTGCTGCTCCACAGATACTGCTGGATAGGAATGCCCCCTTTATCTCTGGCCCTTGCTCTCTAATCATTTCTCAGTTTTCTTTTGGTGGGAGGAACTTTCTTGGTGCCATGTACTCCGGTGACGACATCACTGGCTTCTATTCTACCCCTCTCATTTCCATGGACTCCACTATTCCAATGCTGAATTTTGTACAAAAAATTCTATTGGCTATGCTCAGATTGGACATCCCCCCTATTGCATTATGTTACCCAATGAGATTGCAAAGTTCATTAAACACTCTCATCTCTCCCAGTGGCACTATTTCAACCATATTAGAGCTATTAACTCCCTCTTTGGTAAATTCTGCTCTGGTATTGTTCAAATTGATTGCTGCAAAAGGACTCTGCTCTGGTGCTCTCTACTTTTTCGATGACTGGCAACAACGACAAATTTTATTCTATGGATATAACATCAACTAACAGCTGATCATCGGTTTGCTGGCCTCTTTTATTCTGGCATACTTTCTTTGTACAGATTGCTGTACATTGTTTTGTTAGTTTTGTTGGGTGTTGGCTTTTTGGCCATGTACCTCCTTTCTTTCTCCTTGCTTGGCCCGGGCTGTGGGCAAATTGTTTGTATCTTGGACTCCTTTTTTGATTGAATAACTAACCATATCATTTAAAAAAAAAAAAAAAATTGTATAGGGACTACAGCGGAAAGGGTCGATGGTTGGAAGGTGGAGTGGTTTTCAATTACTTGGAGATATCATTATCTTAAAATAGGTTGTTTAAGAGATACTAATTAGATATATTACTAAATGAATTTTAAAGCCTACAATCATACTAATAATTCTTATATGAAGTTTTATCTTCATCTAATAATTTTATTCTTTTGATTTTTAAATTTTTAAAAATTAAATTAATAATTAATAATTTATATTCATCAAAATTTAAAGACCATGATTATATGATTTAGATTGTCAATTAATATAAAAATTTTAATATACTCCATATCTATATTAATCACTTATTTAATGAACATAAACCAATAATTTTCTAACAAATAAATTTAAATTTATAAAATCTACAATTCTTTTAATGATATATCTCGTTAATATCATGTAGGCAAGAAAAGACACGGCGTGGTCCGTTTTTCCTGAGTCCATTTGGTCTTTGCCTTGTCATCTTTGTCTTTCCATACGAGAAAGGGAGAAATCATTATGTAAAAATGAGTTAAAATACATTAATGAGATATATATATTATTAAATGAATTTTAAAGCTTACATTGGGTCTGATATAAAGTAAAATAAAATTAATAGTTCTTATATGAAGTTTTATCTTTATGTAATAATTCTATTCTTATGATTTTAATTTTTAAAAATCAATGATTTATACTCACCAAAATTTAAAGACCAAGATTATATAATTTAAATTGTCACTTGATGTTGAAAATTTATATACTCCATATCTATATCAATCACTTATCAAATGAACATAAATTATTAGTTATCTATAAAGGAAATTTAAATTTATAAAATCTATAATTCATTTAATGATATACCTCGTTAGTTGGTTGCCGGTGAGTATAATATAGTGGGAAGGTGTTTTCTTTTTTTCCCTTGATACCCTTCTCTTCCCTTAGTCCATAGAGATATCATTATCTAAAAATGAGTTGTTTAAGACACACTAATGAGATATATTATTAAATGAACTTTAAAATCTACACTGTCGCATCTGATATAAAGAAAATCACATAAATAATCCTTATATGAAGTTTTATCTTCATTTAATAATGTTATTCTTATGATTTTTAACTTTTAAAAATTAATGATTTATACTCATCGATATTTAAAGATTAAGATTATATGACTTAGATTGTTAATGATATTGAGAAATTATATACGCCATATCTATATTAATCACTTGTCAAATGAACATACATTATTAGTTATCTATCAAATAAATTTAAATTTATAAAATCTACAATTCATGTAATGATATATCTCGTTAATGTTGTGTTGGCACCGGACAGACACAGGAAGGGTCCTTCCCTTAAATATTCAGTGCTTAGAACTTATATTATCTTAAAAAATAAAATGTTTAATTCATAAATTCAAAATATTAAAAAGAAGAAAATAGGTAAGAGCAAATGTAGTAAAATAATTTCTGAATTATATAGCAAAAATTATAATATGCATGTTTTTTTTAATATGTGAATTTAATATATAAAAATATTATCTAATATAAATATTAGATATATTATAAACTTAAAGCAGTTTTTCTTTAAATTTAGAATTAGTATATTTTTGTCACAGTCGCTCGCTTTTCATCACGACTTTACAAGTATCCTAGAATCCTTGGCTCGAGTAAACTTAAAATTCATTCGGTCGGCACATTGAGTGGGCCATCCCTTCCCTTCCCTCAGTCCACGAGAAGCAGAGATATCATTATCCAAAAAGTATTCTAGAATCCTTGGCCCGAGTAAACTTAAGATTCATTCCGTCGGCACATTGAGTGGGCCATTCGTTCCGGACTTTCCTCAGTCCACGAGAAGCAGAGATGTCATTAACTTTAGATACACTGATGAGATATATTAATAAATTTTAAATTATTGGATTTGATATATATAAAATCACATGAGTAATAGTTATATAAGTTTTACCTTTATTTGGTGAATCAATTCTTATGATTTTTAACTTTAAAAAATTGATGATTTATACTCATTAAAATTTAAAGATCAAATTTATATGACTTAGGTTGTCAATCGATATTGATAATTTATATAATTCATATCTATATTAATTACTTATCAAATGAATAATAAATTATTAATTTTTTATTAAATAAATTTAAATTTATAAAATCTATTTTTCATTTAATGATATATGTCGTTAGTGTGTTGTCGAATGTCGACAAAAGACCGTTTGTGAGCAAGGAAAAGAAAGTTCCGTGTACTCGTGAGAACTTTGAAAAATTGCCTCTGGAGAGTCTCGATCCCAATAAAACTCGCCCGAGACCCTCGCCTCTCATACTAAGCAACGAACAATGGCTGAAATCTTACCCGTTGATTTAGTTATTGAGATTTCACCGGTGGTGGAAACAGATATATCGGCGACGGCTTCTCTGTCTCCACCATCACCGGCGGCAAGAGGCATGAAAACAATCCAGAAGAGAATGTTCAAGTTGGCAGCTCTTACTGTTACACTTTCTTCTGCTGGGATTTTTGGGCTACCCAACAAACTCCATTTCCTCAGCACTGCGTACATCTGTGTGATTTCTGCAAGCTTCATCTTAGGCTTTGCAGCTATTCTGCTCTCCTTCGCGCTCTCTCGACTGCAACCCGTCTCCGTCTCTGCCGCGAAGAAGCTGGTGTGGTCGGCCGTGGCACTAATATACGTCGCACTCGCACTCAAACTGGTTATGCATATGATGCGTTGAAGGTTCTATGTAATGTTAATCAATTGAGAGTTTCGTAAGTAGTGTTACTCTGTTGTTACTCCTCTGTTTCGTTTCTGCCTTACCGGCGGCGGTCTTCTTCTTGTCCGTTCTAGATATTGTATGCAGTTGTCTGGTTTTATATATGGTACGAGTTGCTTGCTTTTGCTTGTAATAATGGACAGACCTCTGATGGAGACCCAGTTTTGCAAGGGAATGTGTTTTTATCTTGGCTTTTTTGTTGCGTTCTTCTTTTTCAGGTGACTTTTTAGTAATTTATGGGGAAACTGAATTAAAACCTTAGAATTAGAATGAATCTTAAAATATTGAATTAAGAAGAAAAAGCGATAAAATTAAGAAGAAGAAGAAAAAAAAAAAGCATATCTGCAGACGGAAACACAATCTTTTTTTTAACACATCTGTTTTGTACATTTTAGCTGAAATAACATGGACGGAAAAAAGTTGCGCTGGTGATTTCCTATTTTAGTCCAAGCCTGAGCCTCTTTTTGAAACTTGTTTATTCTTCAACTCTTTTTTCTTAATCTTTTAAGAAAATAACTCAGTAATAAAGAGCATTTAGACCGGTGAACTTAAACCAAGTGGGGTGGAGTGTAGTATGGTTTATTTAATTTATGTGTGTGAAGTTATATATATATATATATATATTTCTTTTTGTTTTTGCTTTGTACTTTGAAATTTTAATTATACATATTGCAAATATACTTAAAGACTTACCTAACACCAAATAAAATTTTACTTCAAAATTGAATTTATAATTATTTTAAATATTAAAATGATTCAAAAGAATTATTTTTGCTCCTTGATAAAAGAGAACCTATATAAATATCCCGAAAAATCTTTTCCTACACACCCGTTTTCCAAAAGTGGGTGAAAATTAACTTTTTACCCTTTTACCCTTTCACTTAAATGAATGGGCTGTGAAGTGGGATTTTCAAATGAAGTCGATCGATTTCTACAAATAAGATATCAAAATTCATTTAATATGAATTTTATGAAGTCCGAAACTGATTTTAAGTGAAAATGGTATAGTTTTGGAGTTAAAAAATTGTACCCAAAGAATTAAGAGGAAAATTCCTTAATTCTTTGAATACTGTTTTTTCTCATTTGGAGGATGTGGTGTTTTTAAGTGGAAGGATAAAAGAATAATTTATATCTACTTTTAAAAAATGAATGTGTCCGAACATCCATATGACTCCTGATAGAGTCTGATAAATTACCGTAATGACTTAGTACTTAAATTGTCAATGGCTCACTAGATGAATTATGGTGAAAGAATGAAAGAGCTGAAATGACCAAAATGCCCTAGATGGTTGTGACGTTGCAAAGAAATCCATCCTTATCATCCCACCCTTCCTATTTATATCAGGTTATCCTCGGCGATTTGGCGTGAAAAAAAAATTCCAAGTCAAAACCTCGGCGATTTGACGTGAAAATTTTCCACGGGAAAAACGATTCCGCGTCGAACTTTATAAAATTGCCTCTCGAACTTATAAAAGACCTCCCTCGCTCCTGGCATATCTCACAAAGCAACAATGACTGAATTCTTACCCGGCGATTTAGTCATTGGGACTGCAGCCATAAGTAAATTAAGGAGATTTTGACCCCTGATCGGCAGGCTTGTGTGTGGTGTCTGGACCTCCAAATAATCCGAGCTCTTATTTAGTTTTCAGATCTGATCATCTCCGTCTCCCCTGATCACTCAGTACCTTCTTCGAAATTTCTTCAAAGAATTTACTCTTTGACCTCATTTGGCAAGGAGAGCCTTTTTATCCTCTGGATCCATTGGGAATAACTAGTATGAAGTATGAAGAAGCTGAATTGAGAGTTCATTTGAGTTTTACTGTGCATCTTGTCTTTCTATTTCATTAACGAAAGCAATAAATGAAAATTTTATGTTTGGATTCGATTTATTTCATCAAATAGGGATAAAAGTTGGCTTCTAGTCAGGAAATAAAACTACGATATTTTTGTTGTTTGCATAAAAATTTCTAACAAATGAAATCTAGTGAAATTGTGTTTGGAGAAAAAGTTATTGACTACAGATGCATTTTCAGAAAGAAATAAGCATTTTTTAGTTTTAGAGATGTGACATATAAGGTTAGATGTGTGGTGAGAAATTATATATATATATATATATAGTTTTATTTTGAAGAATCTAAATTATTTTACTTTTATGTTTAATTGAATATTTTCATCAAATCATCTCCACCTAATGATCCATTC
Organism: Chimonanthus praecox; assembly: GCA_022113865.1. Classification (NCBI taxonomy): domain Eukaryota; kingdom Viridiplantae; phylum Streptophyta; class Magnoliopsida; order Laurales; family Calycanthaceae; genus Chimonanthus; species Chimonanthus praecox. The sequence continues at coordinate 57,564,092 of CM039090.1, forward strand.
AACAGCAAACCTGTTAACAATCTTTTAACAAAAAAAAAAAGTGCTCCTTAATATATGAAAAAGGATTAAAAAATGATTATTCAAAAACAAGTCTCCCATCTCCCACCCACTACCACCTTGTAAAATAAAAATGGGGAATTGTTTTTCAAAATATAAAAAATAAAGAAATTATGATAATCTATACTAATTAATAAAAAAAAAACTAAAATTCTTCTTGGAAAAAACATCCCTCTTCATCCTGTCTCACTTGAAGAGGAGATTGCCCATCTTGCAGAACAACTCAATCTCTGGCCATTAGTCTTACCGTGGGCATTTCAACGCCATAGGTCTTTACTCTTAAACTTCTATTCTAGGCATGTTAGGATCTACATATGCAAAGATTCCTTGACCATCCCTTCGCAACCTTGTTTCTCATGGGCGATGCACCGACATTTTCTCTTAGGCCTACAGTTCTTTCCATTGGATCTCATCTGATGTTTAGCTTTTGAGTTTTGCTCTTTTGAAGCTGTTTTTTTATGTCTGATTGCTCTCTGAGCTGTTTCTCTCTTGATCTTTCTTTGTGGGTCAAGAAATTTATAACTTTTGTTCTTTTGGTTTGGCCCAAGGTATGAGTATACCATAATTATTCTTTGTAATCTCTTAAATGATATATACTAAACTATTAAAAAAAAAAATTACTAAATTGGGTCAAGCCCAATTTTAAACTTCACCAATTTCGTAGACCGACTTGGCTGCACTAGTCGGGAGAGGAGAAGGTCTTTCTTTTGCAGGTGATTTACTATTTGTGACACGTTATTTGATATTTGGATTGTTTCATTTAAAATAGGGTGGTCATTTAGACACTTCACATTTTTTTAAGAGACACCTCATTTTAAAATTTTATATGAAAATTATCATTTTGCCCCTCAATTTTTTTAAAAAAGATGATTCATCCACACAAAGCTGAGGGGCAAAATGATAATTTTATATAAAACTTTGAAATGAGATGTCTTCTAAAAAAAGTGAAGTGTTTAAATAACTACCCTAAAATATCTGCGTGATCCGTCATCCCAATATCAAGAGGTCAGTGTGGAACTTTCAAAAAGTAATATCCTGTCCAATTCAAATGTTCTAGACCATCATCCTTTAAAAAAAAATTATCATTATTATTTTTTTCTTCTTAATTTCCGAAATATAAAAAAGCAATGAAACTACCTTTTTTTTTTTTTTCCCAATCCCAACCATCGGTGAAAGTTTGAAAAATGCCTCCCTCGACTCTATATAAACTGGGCCGAGACCCTCGCCTCTCATACTAAGCAACCAACAATGACTGAAATAGTGAAATCTTACCCGGCGATTCGATTTCTCTAAATGTGGAAACAGAGATATCGGCGACGGCACCGGCGGCAAGGAGCATGAAAGCAATCCAGAAGAGAATGTTCAAGTTGGCAGCTTACTGTTACAGCCCCTGTTACTCCCATTTTTGCGCTGCCCAACAAAATCCATTTCCTCAACCCTGTTTACACCTCTGCGATGTTTACAAGCGTCATGTTTGGCTTTGCAGCTATTCTCGCGCTCACTCTGCTGCAACCCGCCGCCTCCATCTCTGCCGCGAAGAAGCTGGTGTGGTTTGCTGTGGTTGGCCGTGGCACTTATGTACGTCGCGCTCGCACTCAAACTGGTTGTGCATGTGATTGCTTGAAGGTTCTAATGTAATGTTGATCAATTGAGAGTTTCGTAAGTAGTGTTACTCTGTTACTCCTCTGTTTCGTTTCTGCCTTACCGTCGGCGGTCTTCTTCTTCTCCGTTCTAGATATTGTATGCAGTTGTCTGGTTTTATATATGGTAACAGTTGCTTGCTTTTGCTTGTAATAATGGACAGACCTCTGATGGAGGCCCTGTTTTGCAAGGGAATGTGTTTTTATCTTAGCTTTTTGTTCTCTTCTTCTTTTTCAGGTGACTTTTTTGTAATTTATGAGGAAGCTGAGTTTTATAAAAGAAAATTTGATTAAAAATTTATGTAAAAATAGCTTGATGAAACTTTGCTGTTAAATTTTTTTTTTAGTTGTTTGTCACTAATTTATATAAGAAAAAAAATGAGTTAATCAATGAGTTTAACAAGGATGATTAACTCATCCAATGGTTGGATTAAGATTGATGGTATTAGATTGGGTCTATTTTTTAATAGCTGAATTAATAGGTTAACTTATTTAAATTTTAGTAAATAGTTAGTTAGATAGGATTGACTCAATTAATAAATAATCTATCTTAGTTCTGAGTTAAATTGACTTATTGAGAATTTTGAATTGGGTCAACCCATTTGATGACTTGAGTCAGGTGTGAGTCGGCTTGTATCCATCAATTAATATGCCAGAGGTTGGGTTAATTTATTTTATTTTGATTAGGAATTTGGGTTGGTTTAACTTGTTAAATAAATAATTTAGATCATATATGGATTAGAACAACTCGGTATGATCAAATTATATTAAACTTTTAATAAATGGGTTGATTTGTATAAATCTTTTTAAATTTGACCGTCTACTCAAATCAAGTTTGCCTTTTTCATAAATAGTTTTTAGATCTTATTTTGAAACTAGATTAGGGTGGATCAATCCATTCTGCTAAAAAAAAGTTACATCAATCCATTTAGTTTTAATAGGGTTAACTTAATAATAATGAGTCAAGACGCACCGATCATTTATCCTCTTGCCTTGACTTTGTATACACGGGCCCATGCCTTGGTAAACCTGACATTAGGCCCACTAAATTATTCTACTGTTGTCTGAACTATAAATTAGGAGTTCAAATATTGATTTAAAACTAATATAATTAAATCTCAATGTAATCGCTGATTCAGTGAAACGTATTTATCTCAATAATATATCAGCGAGATAGCGAGTGTAGTGGGGCCGACGAAGGGCTTTTTTCTTCGTTCTTCGTAACGAGGGAAAGATAGAGTGGAGTTCTGGACGAACAAGTAAGCAAGAAAAAGACAGCTCGTCTTCCCTGTTTGGTGATTGTCACCATTTCTGTGAATCCTGTTTTCACTTCCCTTTTTTTTTTTTCCTTGGCACGTCTGTGGAGATATTATTATCTTAAAATGAGTTAAGATAGATACACTAATTACATATATAACTAAATGAATTTTAAAGCCTATTATTCATTGTTGTATGTTTCACTATTTATTTTTATACATTCATTTTATTCTTTTCAATTCATTTTTTCCTCATGTTTACAATTTCTTATCGAGGATATGAGTATTTTTTTTTAAGTATAATCATTTTATTCAACTTAACGAGATCAAAATTTTATTTGAAATTACTATAAATTATTTTCCAATTTTTCACTAGTTTTTTTTTTTGCAAAATTATTGAAATCTTGATTCTGTAATTTGAAAAGTCCATTTTGATGTCTAAATGTACACAGAAATGAAATCCAATTTTTTTTTATCTTCTGTAAATTTTCTAGATTTTTGTAGAGGAAAAATAAAAGAAGAGAAAAAACATATCAATGAGTTGTTACTCTACATATTTGTTAATGTAATATCATTGTAAAAAAATAAAAGTAAAATCCTCTCTTCTGCACTTTTTTTTTTTCTTTTAGAGTTTTTCATGTAAAATCTTATCATTATTATAATTTATTATCTTCTATATGGTATCAGAGCAACTTCCATGTCTAATCATAGGGTCCAGTGAAGTTTCAAGTGCAGCCGCAAGATGCAAATGCACGTGGAGGTGGGTTTGACATGACAAAAGTCCCACAATTAATTCAAGAAACCAATTACTTTATATAACACTTAAGGTACCCTTCTCTCAATAACTATATTTCGAGAGTAACTTCTACCTCAAGAATATTATCACACGTAGAGTTAAACTCTATAAATCTATATACATATAGAAGATAATAGATCACACTATAATGATGATTTGATGAGTGGGTAAAGCTTTGGCCTACCTATTACATTATTACTTAAAAATATAAAATAGTATAAAATAATTAACAAAATTATTATTGAGTTAAAGTAAATGAACTTAGAAGCACTTTCACACACAGACTAGAAGGTTGAGGTCCACTTAGACACAAATACATGTGCAGTTCTTCACTCCTTCTCTCCTACCCTTTCAAGGAAAACTTGGCAATGTAGTTTCTTTCCCCACCGTTTCATGTGAGTAAAAATAAAATAAAAAATATTTAAGATTAGATTTTTAAGTTGAGAAGGACCCCTTTATCCTTCTTTATCCCTCTTTATTTCTCATTTACCTCTCTTTTCACCTATTACCTTTCTTTACCCCTCTAAATCCTCTTTACCCCTCTTTGCACCTATAGAGCAAAAAAATTTTAAAATATTTTTTATTTGATGAATATTATTTAATAATTATATTTTATTATTTTTATATTATATGAATTTAATAAAATTATCTATTCTAATAAAGTTGTTAATATATTACCCCTCTTTACCCTATCTTTGCGCCTATGGAGCAAAAATATTTTAAAATATTTTTAATTGATGAATATTATTTAATAATTATGTTTTATTATTTATTATATTATATGAATTTAATAAAATTGTTAATATATTAGATTACTTCTTCTTATAGTTACTGAATAAGATTTTTTACTCTTAGGATCAGGTATTACTTTACCACTTCAATTACCAAAAAAGATAAGGTAATCCTATTCAAAAGTGTCACCTACTCGACCCTTACAGGGGTTACCTTTGCTAAAATTTACCCCTCATCCAAACGCAGCCATATTAATTAGTAATAAGAAAAAAAACTAAATTTTGTCAAAGCCCATCTTAAACTTCACCAATTTCGTCATTACTTGAACCAATATTTGCATGGTCAGTCAACGGCAAATCTCATTACCATTATCTTTAGAGAATCTGATGTCAATGTTAAATTATGAAAAAATGGATTCATGCCGTTGCATCCATAATATATATATAATATTAATATGCTACATTCATTTAATGATATATCCGTTCATAGGTGGAGTTCGGCCTTTTCTCTCAGCGTGTAAATAGGACAGTCCTTCCAATAAAAAACTCAGTGGAGATTGGAGAACATTCAAAACTTGCCGTCGCCTCTGCTGGATTAAATGGTAACCCTCGCCTCTTCTGGATTAAATGGTGCATCATCTTCAAAAGACCATTTTATCATTTTTTTCTCCTTTCTCTTCCAATAAAATGGTCTTTTTATTAAAAGTGGTACACCATTTCACCATGGTACAAGGAACATTGTTTCATTATGGCCTCATGCTGAGCAAAAAGCAATGGCATTCGTTTTGTCTCCTATAGAAACTAAATGACAATTATTAGGGTTCAGGGATCAAGGCCGGTGAAAGTTTGATTCCCTCGACTGTATATAAAGTGGACCGAGACCCTCGCTTCTCATACCAAGCAACCAACAATGGCTGAAATCTTACCCGGCGATTCGATTTCTCTAGATGTGGAAACAGAGATATCGGCAACGGCTTCTCTGGTTCCACCATCACCGGCGGCAAGGGGCATGAAAGCAATCCCGAAGAGAATGTTCAAGTTGGCAGCTCTTACTGTTACAGTTTCTGTTGCTGCCATTCTTGCGCTGCCCAACAAAATCCATTTCCTCAATCATGTTTACACCTCTGCGATGTTTGCAAGCGTAATCTTTGGCTTTGCAGCTATTCTCGCGCTCGCTCTGCTGCAACCCGCCTCCATCTCTGCGGCGAAGAAGCTGGTGTCGTTGGCCGTGGCACTAATATACGTCGCGCTCGCACTCAAACTGGTTGTGCATGTGATTGCTTGAAGGTTCTATATAATGTTAATAAATTGAGAGTTTCGTAACACACTACGTTTCTCCTATGTTTCGTTTCTGCCTTTCTGCTGATCTTCTTCTTCTTCTTGGTTCTATGCAGTTGTCTGGTTTTATGTATGGTACGAGTTGCCTAGTTTGGTGTAATGCCGAAGGAATGTTTTTTTTTCGGTTAATGTTATATACCCGGAAAATCTCTTTCTATACACCATTTTTTTGGATTTTCCAGTTTCACCTCTAGACTTTTCTCATAATTGCACTCTCACAATTTTTTAATGCAACAGTCACGTCATCTTTCTTAATTGGGTTGGAAGTACTAAGAGGGATGGCCGATATGGGGAAGATGGCTGGCGAGTGGCAAGTAAGTGTAGGACAGTAGCAGATGCAGGCACGGTGGTGCTGGGCGGCTGAAACCCGAACGGAACAGGGTCTCAGGAGTGCATCCACGGAAGCGGGAACAGCTGTAGACGGCCAATCGCTTGCCGTGGATGCACTCCGGTCCGGGCAGAAATCGGCCTTCTCTCCGGATGGTGAGACACTGAGGAAAACAGAAGAAAAAACAGAAGTAGAAGATTGGAAAGAAATTCCATAGTCTTCGACTCAATCTGTCAATCTATGTTTGACCTTTTTCATAAATGGTTTAGATCTAATTTTGTAACTAGATTTGGGTTGATCAATCCATTCTGTTAAAAAAGGATACATCAATCCATTTACTTTTAATAGAGTTAACTTAATAAATTAATGAGTCAAGATGATATTGTGGGGTCCAGTCCCACCATTGCCTAGAACAACAAAAGAAAGAGGCGTGAGTCGCTAGAATAAAAAGAGAAAAAAATAGGAGAAGCCAAAACACGGAAGAAAATAAAGCCAGAAAAAAATAACACACGGCAATACAGGGCAGAGAGACAGGAAAGGAGGAAGAAGAGAGAAGAGGAAAGGTGAGATCTAGACACCGATCTTGCTCTGATTTAACTCAAATTTTAAGGGTTTGCTTCTGACATCGTGGAGAATACATCTACTGGTTTAGATCGCGGATTCAACATCTCCACAGGCTATTTCTCATATCTTTTTTCTTGTGAGATCTCTCCTTATTATATTTTCCATTTTCATTGTAATCCTCAGATTTTTAACATAAGTCTGAAAAGAATATTGTAAGTCCATTATTATTATTATAGTGGTAGAGTTATTCGGAGTTTGATCAGTAGATGCAGGCACACTGTCGAACCACTTAAATATTGTGTCTTCTTACTGTGTATGTGTATGATTGCTCTTATTTTCAGTTAATTGTTTCTATCATAATTATCAATATTGTGGCTGAATTTATGAGATAGGGAAATGTTAATTTTCCCATCATCAACTCATTTATGCATAGTCAAATCATTTCAATCTGTTTAATGAATTGTCAAGTTGAATATTACACTCATTTTATTAAGTTGTATTTCATAATTTCTTTTTTCAAAAAATATTGATTGAAATTTTTTATACTGCATTGCCGTTAATTTTTTGGGGAAAGAAGGTCACCTAAGGAGATTGCGATTAATTTCAATTTTAGAATATTTTTTTCATTGCCTTTATTGTTACAAATAAGGATATATGATTTTTTCCTTAGTTATTAATTTATTGTCGGGCAGATATGCTTCTCTTCTTCTTTTTAATTTTATCACTTTTTCACCTTAATTCATTACTATTTTATTCATTCTAATTCTAAAGTTTTAATACAATTGATTATTTTATCATTTTCAATTTCTATTATTATTTTCTATTCTCTAATTTTTTATAAAAAAAATTGAATTTTTGAAAAATTTGCCATAGTGTCTTTTCTAAGAAATTACATCTAAACAACTGAAACACAAAAGCATTTTAATAAAATAGCCTCTGAAACAACGTTAACAACTATAACTTTTCTTCCATTTGAGTAACAAATGAATAGTTGGAAGGAGAAAGGAATAGCGTTTGAAAATTATACAAGCATTTCTCATTTTGTAAGACTTACAATTATCATTCTCACAATATTAACAGCAATGGTTATAGCAGAATATTTTCAAATTCTTATATTTTTAGTGAGAATTTAAAGGAAAAATCTCACGGTAAATAGAAATAAATATAGTAAATAAATAATTTTCATCTAACATTTCTTGAGTAAAAAATATCATACATGAATTCATCCCTTTCTCGAGGCATTTTCTATGGAAAGTGAAAATAAAGATTTAGAAAAAAATATGAATATAAATTTTAGGATTTAAAATGAATAAGCAAATTATACACTAAGGCTATCATTTGATAAAGATATAGGTTTTAAAAATAATATTTTAAAATAAGTTTGATCTAACCTAGCCATTATTAATGTTAAGATAAAAATTTGAAACATAAATAGAAAACACACTATTGTAGTATAAAACTGTGGATTTGAGAGTTGAGACTTTCAATTTATGAGTATCAAATAGACTGCCTCATAAAAATAAACTTTTTAGATTGTATTTATCTGAGAGAGCTATTTAAACTTTTTAATAATTTAATTAATTTTAACTTTTCATTAATATTCTTAAAAAGAAAGTATTGAAATTGTTAATAATTAATACTATGCAAAGTACTCTATGAAATTTTGTTGTAGTTCTTCTTTACGAAATTTCATTGTTTATTGTTTTCTTTTTCAACTTTAAAATTCAAATCTAATAATAATTTACTCAATTAGATAGTGCTAACTTCTAAGGGAACTGTTTCCCACCTTCCTTGCACATGAAGCAACCGCGTGATTAAAAATATTCTTTTTAAGAACGCATTCAATCCAATTATGAAAACGACTATTTGCAATCCAAATATGTAACTCTACATATTTGTTAATGTGATATCATTGTAAAAAAATAATAAGAAAAATCCTCTCTTCTTCACTTGTTTTTTTCTTTTAGAGTTTTTCATGTAAAATCTTGTCATTATTATAATTTATTATCTTCTATATGGTATCAGAGCAAGTTCCATATGTAGTTATAGGGTTCAGCGGCACGTGAGAGCGTGTCTGAGGTTTCAAGTGCAGCCGCAAGGTGCAAGTGCACGTGAAGGTAGGTCTGACGTGACAAAAGTCCCAGAATTAATTCGAGAAACCAATTACTCCATATAATACTTAAAGCACCCTTCTCTCAATAGTTCGATTTTGAGAGTAACTTCTACCTCAAGAATATTATCACACGTAGAGTTGAATTCTATAAATCTATATACATATAGAAGATTATAGATCACACTATAATGATGATTTGATGAGTGGGTAAGGCTTTGGCCTACCTATTACATTAGTACATAAAAATATAAAATAGTATAAAATAATTAACAAAATTATTATTGAGTTAAAGTAAATGAACTTGAAGCACTTTCAAGGAAAACTTGCCAATATAGTTTCTTTCTCCACCGTTTCATGTGAGTAAAAATAAAAGAATATATTTAAGATTAGTTTTTTTAAGTTGAGAAGGACTTCAATCACATTTATCCAATCAAAACCTAAAGAGCTAAAATTCATAAAAATAATTAAAAATAAAAAAATTAAGATTTAATTTGATGAGTAGAAAGGATTTGTTCCATATTTGTCATGCTAGTATCTAAAAATAATAAAAATGATCAAATATTTAAAAATAATAATTTCAAAATTGGATTGTGTGAGTTTAAGAATTTTACCTGCCTATCTCGTGCTTACATCTAAAGAGCGAAAAAACTTCATAAAAATAATTATAATGATGAAACATAAAAATTGAATTCATTAAGTGTGACTGTATGAGTAAGGGATTTGGCCACTATTATAATATATGAGAAAAGATGGATACTGATCTGAAAACGGTTAAAAAGTTAAAATTAGTTAAAGGAACATTATTTTTCAATTTTTTATTTGATTCTCAACTTTTCTTTTCTTTTGAATTTATACGTGGAAAGGGTTTTAGCCACAATTATAATATATGAGAAAGATGGATACTGATTTGAACACGGTTAAAAAGTTAAAATTGATTAAAGAAGCATTATTTTTCAATTTTTTATTTGATTCTCAACTTTTTTTTTATTTTGAATTTATACGTGGAAACTGCAGGATACGTAACGTAAAATTTCTACAGATGAATTTACTATCTCTAAAGTATATTAAGATTAGACTATGGGATATCAAACCCACAATTTCCTACTTTTTAAGGGGGAAATAACTAACTGTGAGCCTTCGTGTTACAAGCATGTGGGTTGATTTCCAGCTTTATCTTTAGGGAAGTGACTCCTCAAGAAAGTAAGAATGCATAAGCCGTATCTGTGTCCCTTCCAAGGGTCGAATTTCAGCCGGACCGCTATTTCGGCCCAGATTTTGGATGAATTTTTTTCTCTTCAATTTTTTTTTTTTTGAAATCTCAGTGGTTTTATTTTTTTGAAAAAATTCATTTAAAAAAATTAAAAAGGTTGTTTAAAAAAAAATAATTAAAAAAATATAAATATCAGCCGTAATATCGGCTCGAGCCGACAATCGATATTTGTTTTTTTTTTAAAAAAAGAAGAAGAAATCAGCCATTATTTGGCGAAATTTTTTTTTTCTCTAATATTGGCTGAGATATCTCAGCCTTCAGAAAACCGAGATATCTCACTGATGGAATGAGGCCGACAGGTTGAATTAACACGCTTCCATCTCCAAAATCCAAATACATGAGAAAGTGTCGCACAATTTTGTAATCGAAAAAGTTTTTTACCGGGCCAGGCTTACGCTGCCCAACGTTGCACCAAGCCACCAAGTTTGAGCCTAAATTTGACAATGAAAGCCCTCAACTCCAAGCCCGAGCCTAATGAAGATCCCAATGATAAGTCCGAGCCCAAGGAGAAGCCCAAATTGGATAGATATCAGGACTGTACATCACAGTTTCTGGTCATTTTTTTATGTTTTAAATTCTTTTATTGATTTTATCAAAATTTCAACCATTCATATTAAAAATAGTTTTAATGAGCTAAAGTCAACAAGGTTTCAGCATAAAAATCAATTTATACCAACTTAATCTTAGTGGTCACCTGATGTCCTACAAAAAAAATTTAAAGGACACTTAGTGACTTTGACCACTAAAATGAATAGACTATAAATAGAGTTTTGAGATGAATTTAGTCCACTTGTAGCTCATTAAGTCTATTTTCAATCTCCACAATCAAGTTTATCACATATAGAGAGATTGTAAAAATATACATAAAATGTCGGGCCAGACATTGGACTTTGGGTTTGAGCATTGATATGTCCAAGCCCAAACCCAATAAGTAATCTGGGGGGCTATAGATGAATGTCCATGACCTATTTTCTTGGCCCAAGGTATGAACTCTTTAGTCCCTCATTCTATAATACTGGCTACGACGCTGCCACCTATGAAAAAGTAGACAGTCAACAACGTCTAACACATTATATATAAGATTCAAGCAGTGTTCGAACAAAAGACGACATGAAAAGAGGATCTTATTCCTGTAAGAGAACTCGAGAACTCTCAATTCTTAAGTGGAATTGTTAAGAAATTTAAAATTTTAAAGAAGATTTTATTATTTAATACACTATATATTACTGTAGTATATAGAAGATAAACTATTATTTTTTAAGCATTGTGTATTTCTAAAATTTCTCAAATTGAATATCTATACTAATTACGATAACTTGATAAAAATACTTTAAGATTTTAAAGTCTTTTAAATATATTTTCGGTACACCCTAGGGATACTTTATTTGTAAAATACTGTATTTTAAGTATTTGAGAGTGTAAAAAAAATTTTAAGTTTTAAAGTATTTTTATCACGTTATCGTAATTAGTTCAGATATTTAATTTTAAAATTTTTGAAAATACACAGTACTTAAATAATAATTTAAAATTTTTAAAAAGAAATATTATTTAAATAATTAATATTATGTACTATTTAAATGAACCTATTTATAACTCCCAGTGCACCATAAAATCTAAAAGTAGATATCGAGAGAGAGTTTTTCCGGAAGTCGTGCCTTTCTTTAAATTTAGAATTAGTATATTTTTGTGACAGTCGCTCGCTTTTCATCACGACTTTACAAGTATTCTACAATCCTTGGCCCGAGTAAACTTAAAATTCATTTGGTCGGCACATTGAGGGGTCCTTCCCTTCCCATCCCTAAGTCCACGAGAAGCGGAGATATCATTATCTAAATATGAGTTGTTTAAGACACACTGATGAGATATATTACTAAATTAATAATTTAAATTATTGGATTTGATATATATAAAATCATACAAATAATACTTATATGAAGTTTTATCTTTATTTAATGATTCTCTTCTTATGATTTTTAACTTTTAAAAATTGATGATTTATACTCATTAAAATTTAAAAATCAAATTTATATGACTTAGATTGTCAATAGATATTGATAATTTATATAATTCATATCTATATTAATTACTTATCAAATGAATATAAATTATTAATTTTTATTAAATAAATTTATATTTATAAAATCTATTTTTCATTTAGTGATATATGTCGTTAGTGGGTTCTCCACAGGAAAAAGACCGTTTGTGAGCAAGGAAAAGAAAGTTCTGTGTACTCGTGAGAAGTTTGAAAAATTGCCACTGGAGAGTCTCGATCCCTATAAAAATCGCCCGAGACCCTCGCCTCTCATACTAAGCAACCAACAATGGCTGAAATCTTACCGGGCGATTTAGTTATTGAGATTTCACCGGTGGTGGAAACAGATATATCGGCGACGCCTTCTCTGTGTCCACCATCACCGGCGGCAAGAGGCATGAAAACAATCCAGAAGAGAATGTTCAAGTTGGCAGCTCTTACTGTTACACTTTCTTCTGCTGGGATTTTTGGGCTACCCAACAAACTCCATTTCCTCAGCACTGCTTACATCTGTGTGATTTCTGCAAGCTTCATCTTAGGCTTTGCAGCTATTCTGCTTTCCTTCGCGCTCTCTCGACTGCAACCCGTCTTCGTCTCTGCCGTGAAGAAGCTGGTGTGGTTGGCCGTGGCACTAACATACGTCGCGCTCGTACTCAAACTGGTTATACATATGATGGGTTGAAGGTTCTATGCAATGTTAATCAATTGAAAGTTTCGTAAGTAGTGTTACTCTGTTGTTACTCCTCTGTTTCCTTTCTGCCTTACCGGCGGCGGTCTTCTTCTTGTTGGTTCTAGATATTGTATGCAGTTGTCTGGTTTTATATATGGTACGAGTTGCATGCTTTTGCTTGTAATAATGGACAGACCTCTGATGGAGACCCAGTTTTGCAAGGGAATGTGTTTGTATCTTTGCTTTTTTGTTGCGTTCTCTTTTTCAGGTGACTTTTTGGTAATTTATGGGGAAACTGAATTCCTTAGAATTAGAATGAATCTTAAAATATTGATGAATTAAGAAGAAAAAAGTGATAAAATTAAGAAGAAGAAAAAAAAAAAAGCATATCTGCATGCCCGGGTAAGATTTCAGCCATTGTTGGTTGCTTGGTACGAGAGGCGAGGGTCTCGGCCCACTTTATATACAATCGAGGGAATCAAACTTTCACCGGGCTTGATCCCTGAATCCTAATAATTGTCATTTAGTTTCCTATAGGAGACAAAAAGAAAAGCCATTGCTTTTTGCTCGGCATGAGGCCATAATGAAACAATGTTCCGTGTACCATGGTGAAATGGTGTACCACTTTTTAAGAAAAAGACCATTTATCCTCTCTTTTTAAAGATAGAGGAGAATGAAAAAAATGATAAAATGGTCTTTTGAAGATGATGCACCATTTAATTTTATTGGACCGACCGTCCTATGTACATGCTAAGAGAAAATGCCTAACTCCACTTATTATCGGATATATCATTAAATGAATTTAGCATATATATATATATTATGGAAGCAAGGGCATGAATCCATTTTTTCATAATTTAACATTCACATCAGATTCTCTAAAGATAATGGTAATGTGATTTGCCGTTGACTGACCATGCAAATATGGCTCCAAGTAATGACGAAATTGGTGAACTTTAAGATGGGCTTTGACACAATTTAGTTTTTTTTTTTTTTATTAATTAATATGACTGTGTTTGGATGAGGGGTAAATTTTAGTAGGGGTAACCCCTGAGTAGGGGTTGAGTAGGTGACACCTTTGAACAGGGGTTATCCTTATCTTATTTGGTAATTGAAGTGGTAAAGTAATAACTGACCCTAAAGGTAAAAAATCTTATTTGGTAACTATAAGCAGGAGTAACCTAATATATTAACAATTTTATTAAATTTATATAATATAAAAAATAATAAAAAATAATTATTAAATAATATTCATCAATTAAAAGTATTTTAAAATATTTTTGCTCCATAGGTGCAAAGAGGGGGTAAAGAGGAGTAATATATTAACAACTTTATTAGAATAGATAATTTTATTAAATTCATATAATATAAAAATAATAAAACATAATTATTAAATAATATTCATCAAATAAAAAATATTTTAAAATATTTTTGCTCCATAGGTGCAAAGAGGGATAAAGAAGGGTAAAAAAAGATTTAAAGGGGTAAAAAAAGATAATAGGTGCAAAGAGAGGTAAATAGGAGATAAAGAGGGATAAAGAAGGGTAAAGAGGGTCTTTCTCAACTTAAAAAATCTAATCTTAAATATTATTTATTTTATTTTTACTCACATGAAAGTATGAAACGGTGGAGAAAGAAACTATATTGCCAAGTTTTCCCTGAAAGGGTAGGAGAGAAGGAGTGAGGAACTGCACATGTATTTGTGTCTAAGTGGACCTCAACCTTCTCGTCTGTGTGTGAAAGTGCTTCAAGTTCATTTACTTTAACTCAATAATAATTTTGTTAATTATTTTATACTATTTTATATTTTTAAGTACTAATTTAATAGGTAGGCCAAAGCTTTACCCACTCATCAAATCATCATTATACTATGATCTATTATCTTCTATATATATATGGATTTATAGAGTTCAACTTTACGTGTGACAATATTTTTGAGGTAAAAGTTATTCTCGAAATCTAACTATTGAGCACTTACAAGTTCAGATACGCTCTCACGTACTAAACCCTCTAAATACACGTGAAACTTGTTCTGATATCATATAGAAGATAATAAATTATAATAATGATAAGATTTTACATGAAAAACTCTAAGAGAAAAAAAAACAAGTGAAGAAGAGAGGATTTTACTTATTATTTTTTTACAATGATATTACATTAACAAATATGTAGAGTTACAACTCATTGATATGTTTTTTCTCTTCTTTTATTTTTCCTCTAAAAAATCTAGAAAGTTTACAGACGATTAAAAAAAAAATGGATTTCATTTATGTGTAATTGTATCATTATATAATGGTCATTTAGACATCAAAATGGAGTTTTCAAATTACAGAATCAAGATTTCAATAATTTTGCAAAAAAAACTAGTAGAAAATTGGAAAATAATTTATAGTAATTTCGAATAAAATTTTGATCAAGTTGAATAAAATTATTATACTTAAAAAAAAAAATTTGCTCATATCTTCGGAAAAAAATTGTAAACATGAGGAAAAATGAATTGAAAAGAATAAAATGAATGTATAAAAATAAATAATGAAACATACAACAATGAATAATACGCTTTAAAATTCATTTAGTTATATATGCCATTAGTGTATCTATCTTAACTCATTTTTAGATTATGATATCTCCGCAAACGTACCAAGAAAAAAAAGGGAAGTGAAAACAGGACACACAGAAATGGTGACAATGGCCACAATCGCCACATAGATCGCCACATAGGGAAGACGAGGTGTCTTTTTCTTGCTGACTTCTTCGTCAACAACTCCACTCTATCTCTCCCTCGTGGCCCCACCATACTCGTTATATCGCTGATATATTATTTTTTTTTTCAGGTTCGGAAGTGTCCAGTCATAGCATCCAACTAATCCTCCAGGTGTGTGAAAACCCCTTATCAACATAAACTGGGTAAATCAATGGGACCTTATTCTATACATATTCCTATAGAAAGCATTGTGACAAATACCGTTCTACAGATATTAACGGCAATTAGTAATAACGGGATATTTTTAAATTCTTAGATTTTTATCGAGAATTTAATGGAAAAATCTCGTTGAAATTATAATATTTAAAAGATAAAAAAATAGAATAAATAAAAAAATTAATGAAATAAAAATGGTATAGGGAATTTACTAGGAATTTATCACGTTATTAACGCGATGCCGATATTTGAGAGAATGATAGAAAGTGGCCCTTCATTAGAGCTCTCCTGGTTTAAACTCAAGACCTGTCTTTAGATATCTTGTTCCCAAACCAATTGGGATAACCCCTTGAAGTTATTGCTGATATATTATTGATATATTATTGAGATAAATACATTTCACTGAAACAGCGATACATTGAGATTTAATTATATTAGTTTCAAATTGAAACTTTCAATATAATTTAGCGGCCCTCGTGGACAGAGAAGTCAGGTTTTCCAAGGGCCCGTGTATACAAAGTCAAGCAAGAGGATAAAGGGTCGGTGCAACTTGACTCATTATTACACTATTAACCTAAATGGATTGATGTAACTTTTTTTTAGCAGAATGGATTGATCCACCCTAATCTAGTTACAAAATAAGATCTAAAAACTATTTATGAAAAAGGCAAACTTGATTTGAGTAGACGGTCAAATTTAAATAGATTTATACAAATCAACCCATTTATTAAAAGTTTAATATAATTTGATCATACCGAGTTGTTCTAATCCATATATGATCTAAATCATTTATTTAACAAGTTAAACCAACCTTAATTCCTAATCAAAATAAAATAAATTAACCCAACCTTTGGCTTATTAATTGATGGACACAAGCCGACTCACACCTGACTCAAATCATCAAATGGGTTGACCCAATTCAAAATTCTCAATAAGTCAATTTAACTCAGAACTAAGATAAATTATTTATTTATTGAGTTAATCCTATCTAACTAACTATTTACCAAAATTTAAATAAGTTAACCTATTAATTCAGCTATTAAAAAATAGACCCTCTCCTCTCCCTGTCAGTGCAGCCAAGTCGGTCTACGAAATGGGTGAAGTTTAAAATTGGGCCTCGATATAACCTGATATAAATAGGAAGGGTGAGATGAAAAGGATGGATTTCTTTGCAACGTCACAACCATCTACGTCATTTTGGTCATTTTAGCTCTCTCATTCTTTCATCACATTTTGACTATCATCTGCTGAGCCATTGACAATTTAAGTACTGAGTCATTACGATAATTTTATCAAAGAGCTAAAATAATTCTTTTGAATCATTTTAATATTTAAAATAATTATAAATTAAATTTTGAAGTAAAATTTTATTTGGTGGCAGCTAAGTCTTTAGGTATATTTGCAATATGTATAATTAAAATTTCAAACGACAAAGCAAAAACAAAAATAAATAAATAAATAAATATATATATATATTATAACTTCACACACAAATAAATTAAACAAACCATACTACACTCCACCACACTTGGTTTAAGTTCACCGGACTAAATGCTCTTTATTACTGAGTTATTTTCTTAAAAGAGGCTTTGCCTAAAATAGGAAATCACCAAGCGCAACTTTTTTTCGTCCATGTTTTTTTTTTTTTCCTGATTGGGTAAGTGCATTCAAAGAAGTGAAAAAATTCCAAGAAATACAAAAAGTACAGTGAGACATCTCAAACCTCGAGATGACTCCAAGAGCAAAAGAAATTTGCTAATCCACAACTCGGGCCAGGCAAAGAATACTTAAACATGTCCTCTGTTAGAAAAAAAACAAAACTGATCAGAGGAGGAATTACAAACCATTTGAAAATGCAAAAACCCCAGTCCCAATATGCATAAGTTGGCCAAGTGGGTTTGCATTTAAGCAGGTCCTGAAAGAAATCCAGAGGTTGTCCTCCTTAGTAGCAATACTGATATCTTTGACATGAAGACTCTTAAGCACAGAGTGAGAAGAGACAGCAAACACTTTGGACTGCCACTTGCAGGAGAAAGGTTTAGTGATTGGTTAAGGAGTTCACCTTCCGAAATGAGTACCTGATCAAGAGGGAGATTGCTCAAGCTACATCTAATCATTAATTTCTGCAAAAGAAAATGGGACTGGCAGTGCAAGTCAGTAGGTGTAATACCCACCACCCATCTCAAAGTCCCACATCAGTTGTGAAGTGGGTGGAGTGGGAGTTGATATGAGAGAAGTCCCTCTCTCTTGTGTGAGGCCTTTTGGGCCTGACCATATAGGCCAGGGTTTAGGAACAAAATCGTGCGGGTTCATGTGGGTCCAAAGCGGACAATATCATACTTGAGAATGGTAGGGCCAGGTCGTTATAATTAGTATCAGAACACGGTTCAACACTCGGAATATATAGGCTCTCTACCTCTGTGATGTGAAAGAGTCGGAGACGACTCTAGTCTTAAAGGGGTGGATTGTAATACTCACCACCCACCTCAAAGTCACACATCGGTTGTGAGGTGGGTGGGGTGGGAGTTTATATGAGAGAAGCCCCCTTTTCTTGTGTGAGACCTTTTGGGCCTGGCCATGTAGGCCAGGGCCCAGGAACAAAACCGTACAGGTCCATGTGGGGCTTAAAGCTGACAATATCACATTCTGGTAGGGTGGAGTCGTTATAGTAGGAGATAGGTGTAAAGAAGCCGGAGAGGTTACAACTGGAGTAGCATGCACCATGCATGTTATTTTCAGAGCAGTGGAGAAGGAGAAGCCTACAAGAAGAGGTGGGATGATGGACAAAAAATGTACAAAACAAATGTGTTAAAAAAAAAAAGAATGTGTTTCCGTATGCAATTATCATAATCCTTTTTCTTGTGAGATCTCTTCATATTAAATTTTTCATGACTTTTGACACAAGTCTGAGAAGAACGTTGTAAGTCCATTCATTGTTATTATAGTGGAAGAGTTATTCAGAGTTTGATTGAGGATGTTGATGGATTGCTCGTATTTTCAGTTCGATTGTTTGTATCATAATTATCATTATTGTGGCTGAATTTATGGGATAGAGAAATGTTATTTTTCCCAACATCAGCTCATTTATGCATAGTCAAATCATTTCAATCTGTTTAATGAATATTATACTCATTTTATTAAGTTGTACTTCATAATTTCTTTTTCAAAAAATATTTCTCTGTGTTGATGGAAAATTTTTATACTGCATTGCCGTTAATTTTTTGGGGAAAGGTCCCCTAAGGAGATTGCGATTAATTTCAATTTTAGAATGATTTTGAATGATTTTTTTTTTTCATTGCCTTTAGTGTTACAAATAAGGATGTATGATTTTTTCCTCAGTAATTAATTTATTGTCGGGCAGATATGCTTCTTTTGTTCTTTTTAATTTTATCACTTTTTCACCATAATTCATTAGTATTTTATTCATTCTAATTCCAAAGCTTTAATACAATTGATTATTTTATCATTTTCAATTTCTATTATTATTTTCTATTCTCTAATTTAAAAAAAAAATTGAATTTTTGAAAAATTTGCCATAGTGTCTTTTCTAAGAAATTACATCTAAACAACTGAAACACACAAGTATTTTAATAAAATAACCTCTGAAACAACGTTAACAACTATAACATTTCTTCCAATTGAGTAACAAATGAATAGTTGGAAGGAGAAAGGAATAGCGTTTGAAAATTATACAAGCATTTCTCATTTTGTAAGACTTACGATTATCATTCTCACAATATTAACAGCAATGGTTATAGCAGAATATTTTCAAATTCTTATATTTTTAGCGAGAATTTAGAGGAAAAATCTCACGATAAATAGAAATAAATATAGTAAATAAATAATTCTCATCTAACATTTCTTGAATAAAAAACATCATATATGAATTCATCCTTGTCTCGAGGCATTTTCTATGGAAAGTGAAAACAAAGATTTAGAAAAAAAATATGAATATAAATTTTAGCATTTAAAATGAATAAGCAAATTATACACCAAGTATATCATTTGATAAAGATATAGGTTTTAAAAATAATATTTTAAAATAAGTTTGAGCTAACCTAGCCATTATTAATGTTAAGATAAAAATTTGAAACATAAATAGAAAACACACACTATTGTAGTATAAAACTGTGGATTTGAGAGTTGAGTCTTTCAATTTATGAGTATCAAATAGACTGCCTCATAAAAATAAACCTTTTAGATTGTATTTATTTGAGAGAACTATTTAAACTTTTTAATAATTTAATTATTTTTTAACGTTTAATGAATATTCTTAAAAAGAAAGTATTGAAATTGTTAATAATTAATACTATGCAAAGTACTCTATGAAATTTTGTTGTAGTTCTTCTTTACGAAATTTCATTGTTTATTGTTTTCTTTTTCAACTTTAAAATTCAAATCTAATAATAATTTACTCTATTAGATAGTGCTAACTTCTAAGGGAACTTTCTCCCACCTTCCTTGCACATGAAGCAACCAAGTGATTAATAATATTCTTTTTAAGAACGCATTTAATCCAATTATGAAAACGACTATTTTCAATCCAAATATGTAACTCTACATATTTGTTAATGTAATATCATTGTAAAAAAATAATAAGAAAAATCCTCTCTTCTTCACTTCTTTTTTTCTTTTAGAGCTTTTCATATAAAATCTTGTTATTATTATAATTTATTATCTTCTATATGGTATCAGAACAAGTTCCATATGTAGTTATAGGATTCAGTGGCAAGTGAGAGTGTGTCTGAAGTTTCAAGTGTAGCCGCAAGGTGCAAGTGCGCGTGAATGTAGATTTGATGTGACAAAAGTCCTACAATTAATTCGAAAAACTAATTACTCTATATAACATTTAAGACACTCTTCTCTCAATAACTAGATTTCGAGAGTAACTTCTACCTCAAGAATATTATCACTCGTAGAGTTGAACTCTATAAATCTATATACTAGATCACACTATAATGATGATTTGATGAGTGGGTAAAGCTTTGGCCTACCTATACATTAGTACTTAAAAATATAAAATAGTATAAAATAATTAACAAAATTATTATTGAGTTAAAGTAAATGAACTTGAAGCACTTTCAAGGAAAACTTCCATATTTGTCATGCTAGTATCTAAAAATAATAAAAATTGATCAAATATTTAAAAATAATAATTTCAAAATTGGATTGTGTGAGTTCTAAGAATTTTACCTGCCTATCTCGTGCTTACATCTAAAGAGCGAAAAAACTTCATAAAAATAATTATAATGAAGAAACATAAAAATTGAATTCATTAAGTGTGACCGTGTGAGTAAGGGATTTGGCCACTATCATAATATATGAGAAAAGATGGATACTGGTTTGAAAACGGTTAAAAAGTTAAAATTGATTAAAGGAACATTACTTTTCAATTTTTTATTTGATTCTCAACTTTTCTTTTCTTTTGGATTTATAGGAAATTGAAGGATAACGTAAAATCTCCAGAGGCCAACTTACTACCTCTAAATTATAGTAAAGTTAGGCCATGGGAGGTCGAACCTACAACCTCCTAATTTCTAAAGCGGAAAACAACTAATTGTGATTTTCCTTAAGTGTAGTGGTTGTTCCTTAACCCCCAAGCTCAAAGATCTTAGCATGTTACCTTCGTTGATCCTAGCCCAATCTCCCCAAGAGGAAAGTGTTCCTCTCTTTTGTTTTTGATTAAAAAAAAAATTATCTTAAAATTTACCTATTGTAAAAAAATTAAATCAAGCTAGGTTGGATTGGAGCACAATTAAATCAGAGTTGGGTCAGATTGAGTCTAACCCAATTCAAAATCTAACTCCATCCAATTCACTGTCACTCCTAATCTTGGACTGTCAAATAAAGTGAATAGTGCTTTTCAGCAAGTATATGATTACGGTATTACGATGTTATGGACTGACTTATCAATGCCACTAGAGTCGGAACATATCAATTTGTTAGCTGGTTGTAGGCTTGACCTAATGGTTAAAGGGTCCAACTCAAATTGATTCAACTGAAATTTTTAAATAAATAGATAAAAACCAAAGTTAATGTGAAAAAATAATTTTAATAGTACATAAACAAGAGAAG
The DNA here is from genome assembly GCA_022113865.1 of Chimonanthus praecox. NCBI lineage: Eukaryota > Viridiplantae > Streptophyta > Magnoliopsida > Laurales > Calycanthaceae > Chimonanthus > Chimonanthus praecox. Next base: position 57,585,882 of record CM039090.1, read on the forward strand.
GGTCTTTCTTTTATATGGAGCATTGGGTGCAGTATACATGGGTTAGAATACTAAGGTGGCAGTGAGATTTGGGCTTGGGATGCAGAGTACATGGGTTGGTTAGTTGAATTAATCGGGTCAGGTAAATCAAGATTAACATTTTTGCTAAATATCCAGATCCAAACTACTTTTTGGTAAGGCAAATTAGGACAAAATTTGTCATCTTCATCCATTGAACAATTCCATTTCTCAGATGAAATCACCCTGTTAAAAAAATTGTTTTCAAGTGATAAATATGCTATGAAACTTAGAATTATGGACAGCTATACAGCAATAGATAATTACAGATTTTCTGTCTAACCTGATTCGACTTAATCTAAATTTTTTAATTACTGACTTGACCAGGTAGAATGTTATTTCATTCAATCCAACCTAGCTTGATCCAACCATATCTTTTTATAAAAAAATTAACAAAATGAGATGAAAAAGTTATTTTCATAGAAAATGAAAGATAAGAGGGCTTCTCTTACATATGAGTCCATTGGACTAAGGAAAATTTAGACAATATACTATTTTTATTAATTTTAGTTCAATTAGGATCAGGTTTGGGTTTAGGACCTCTCTCCCTGACCCAACTGGAATTTATTTTGGTCAGGGTTGGGTCAGCTCAATTTAATTTCTTTTTAAAAAATGTATGACTCAAACTCAGATTTTTCCGATTCGGGTCGGATGGGTCCATGGATGGGGCCAAAAATTGTTACCCCTACTAATAATAGCCTTACTCTATAAACTATTGAAATAATGATTCTTTGGATCCAAATTTATTCTTCTTCGGTTTAGACACAGGTCAAAATGGATACAGATTTGAGTGTAAAATCCTTCCCGTGCCATTCAACATCAATAACAAACACGATGGACCACCCAAACAGGGCCTCATGGACCAAATTTTTGTGCCAAATATTTACTCCTGTTGGTCAGGCTTCGTGGGTCAGTCAAAATACATGAACCTATTGTGAGTAACAATTCAAAAAAAATATTGCAGCCGAGTCTGGTCTAATCCCAATTAGAACCCTGTCCATTAATTAAGGTTGCCAATGCCACTCATAGCCATTACTGATTGGACGAAAAAAGATGGCCTATTGAATAAATTGGTAAGGCGCTACTACTGAATTTCTGGCCCAATAGATAAAGACCAGATTGATTGTAACTATGAAGGAAGTTACATGGGCAATGTTAATTTGATCCAGTAGAGTAAAGTCCGAAATATTATTGTGAAATTGATGCATTTGGGTTATGCCTAATCAAGAATTGGATGGACATAGACGATTATGCATCCAGATTTCAGCTCATGCAATTGATTTGGTGTCCTTTATTTTCAAGTCTATGAGAAAGAAGGCTCGACCCAACATAGGGCCTAACATGAAGCCCAAGACCTTGAAGACTTTAATTTTAAAATCTAGATTCATATTAAGATGGATCTGAACCCAAAAACGTTAGATAGCCTTTAAAAAAATAAAAAGAGAAAAGGAAAAAAAGAAAATTGTTAAAAATATAAAATCCACTCGTTGGTACAAGACGGCGTTGTTACGGCCTGTATAAATACACATTTGAAAAAAAAAAAAGAACGTTAGATAATTATTAAAAAAAATAAAGAAAAAATTCAAAATAGAAACTAGTTCGGTGGCTATAAGAAGCGGAAGCCGTGGGGAGTTTATAAATACGTCACTCGTTCCTCTTCTTTCCACCGTCTCTCTTCGATTTCTGTCCTTCAATTTTTTTTCTCAATTTCTTTCTTTTCCCGTATTCAGCCGCTTCCCTTTGATCTTTCTCCCATGGGTCTCCTGTCTCCGGCGTTCTCGAAGCTGGAAATTGGAGAAAAAGATGAAAGCAGCTGCAAAACTCCGGCGGCCAAGGAGTTTGGGATGCCGATCGTGCTGGGACGCGCACCGGCTCTGAAGAAACAGAGACCGGAACGCCTCTTTTCCCATATCTAGCCGTTACCCTTCGATTTCTCGATGGGTTGCGAAGATCGTCTGGAAATTGCAGAAGATGATGAATGCTGCTATAAAACGCCGGCGGCCAAAGAGTATGGGACGCAGGTTGTGCGGGCACGTGCAAGGGCTCCGAAGAAACAAAGGCCAGAACGGCTCTTCTCCCATATCCAGCCATTACCCTTCGATTTCTCTCCTTCAAATTTCTTGATGGGTTGCAAAGATCATCTCCTGTCTCCGGCGTTCTCGAAGCTGGAAATTGCAGAAGAAGATGAAAACCGCTGCAAAACGCCGGCGGCCAAGCACTGTGGGATGCCGGTCGTGCTGTCATGCGCACCGTCTCCGAAGAAACAAAGGCCAGTATGGCTCTTCTCCCATATCCAGCCGTTACCCTTCGATTTCTCTCCAAATTTCTCGATGGGTTGCGAAGATCCTCTCCTGTCTCCGGCGTTCTCGAAGCTGGAAATTGCAGAAGAAGATGATGACTGTTGTTATAAATAGCCGGCATGCAAGGAGAATGGGATACCGGACGTGCTGACATGCGCAAAGAATGAAAGGGCAGAACGGTTCTGTTCCAATATCCAGCCGTTGCCCTTCGATTTATCTCCTAAAAAAATTTTGATGGGTTGCGAAGATTGTGTTCTGTCCCCGGCGTTCTCGAAGCTGGAACTTGCGGAACGAGAACATGAATGCTGCCGCAAAACAGCAACGGTGAAGGAGTATGGGATACCAAACTTGCAGACATGCGCACCGCCTCTGAAAAAAGAAAAGGGCAGACGGGCTCTTTTCCAATGCCCACCCCGTTTGTTTCGGTGATTATTGCAGATTAGTTTTGTTTTACTTGTTTGTCTTCTCTTCTATATACACATGAAGATGAGTTAAATGCTCTGTTTTGTTCTCTTTGTGGTATCTGTATTTGCATTTTTGTGCTTTTTACCTATTAATATGATTACCGTTTCAGGAGAAAAAAAAATAATTTGATGTTTTAGGTAATTTGATTTACTAAAAAGTGAAAATGGAAAAACATCCATTGCTATCCATAATCCAGTTATTGGAGCCTTTGTTGTTTTCTTGTGGGTAGTATTCATATTGAGGTGATATATACCCATAGTTGACAAAGTTGTTTAATTTAATCTTCAGTAAATCAGAGGTTCTGTACTCTTGAAGAGAAAACAGGGGACTCTTAGTAGGATTCTGTTCATAGTTCTTTCCTGGAGCTTTGCCAGTCCCCACTCTATTGTTTCTCTCGTTTGTGAGCAAGTACAAGCATGTGGGTTGATTTCCAACTTTACCTTTAGGGAAGTGACTCCTCGAGAAAATAAGAATGCAGAAGCCTTATCTGTGTCCCTTCTATAGGCCGAGGTCTCGGACAAATTTTCGTATCGGCCGGTATCTCAGGCAAATTCTTTCTCTCTCTTCAATTATTTTTTTTTGAAATCTAGATGACTTTTTTTTAGAAAAAAATTATTTAAAAAATTTAAAAAGGCTGTTTTAAAAAAAAAATTAAAAAAATATAAATATCAGCCAAAATATCGGCCTGAGCCTACAACCAATGTTTATTTTTTTTTAAAAAAAAAAGAAGAAGAAGAAATCAGCCTCGGCCTATACGATATGCCGAGATTTAAACCCTTGGTCCGTTCATACCGATGTCCATCAGACCGACAGGTTGAATTAACACGCTTCCATCTCCAAAATCCAAATACATGAGAAAGTGGCACAATTTTGTAATCGAAAAAGTTTTTTACCGGGCCAGGCTTAGGCTGCCCTACGTTGCACCAAGTCTGAGCCTAAATTTGACAATGAAAGCCCTCAACTCCAAACCCGAGCCTAATGGAGAGCCCAATGATAAGTCCGAGCCCAAGGAGAAGCCCAAATTGGATAGATATCAGGATTGTACATCACAGTATCTGGTCATTTTTTTATGTTTTAAATTCTTTCATTGATTTTATTAAAATTTCAACTATTCATATTAAAAATAGTTTTAATGAACTACAAGTCAATAAGGTTTCAGCATAAAAATCAATTTATACCAACTCAATCTTAGTGGTCACCTGATGTCCTTCAAAAAAAATTTAAAGGACACTTGGTGACTTTGACCACTAAAATGAATGGGCTATAAATAGAGTTTTGAGATGGAATTTAGTCCACTTGTAGCTCATTAAGTATATTTTCAATCTCCACAAGCAAGTTTATCATATATATAGAGAGAATGTAAAAATATACATAAAATGCTCGGGCCAGGCATTGGACTTTGGGTTTGAGCATTGACATGTCCAAGCCCAAGCCCAATAAGCAATCTGGGGGTCTATCGATGAATGTCCAACACCTATTTTTCTTGGCCCAGGTTTCTTCGGCTTTTGGGTTTTCAGGCCAAATTGCCATACCTAGCGATTTATGGAAGTTGTATTGCTACTTCTGTTGGACCAGATTGGGCTTTTGAGCTAGACTCAGACCAGGTTGAGTTGTGAAGTCATCTCAGGCTGCAGACTAGGGTCGGCTCAGCCATGTATGAAGTGGGATTAAATTGGATTTTGCAAAACTAAATCTGATTTTCCTCGTAACACTACCTTTGATAGAACCCAATAAGTGGATCTCAAAGAAGTTGACATGCACAAATTGTAGATACCAATGTACTGATCCATTTCATAGTCAACTTTCTAATCAATGCTCAACATCACCAATGCTAACACAAAAATTCATTTTCCATTCTTTTGAAGGCCACAAGGTCTGAACTCTGAAGTCCCTCATTCTACAATACTGGCTATAAGGCTTCCACCTATGAAAAAGTAGAGTCAACAACGTCAAACACATTATATATAAGATTCAAGCAGTGTTCGAACAAAAGACGACATAAAAAGAGGATCTTACTACTACGAGAGAACTCGAGAACTCTCAATTCTTAAGTGGAATTGTTAAGAAATTTAGAATGCAGACACAAGTGATGCACATATATGTAAGAGGCATCATGCTTTTTATTGAATTTTTGGCAGTTCGATATGACAGTAACATACTAGGCCCTCCTACCATCACTGAGACATGAAAAAAAAGAAGTAAAAAGAACTTGTATCTATTTCTATCCACGAATTACCTCTCTCTAAGGCTAAGAAACAGATCGTAGGAACTACTACTGAAATGATGTGTGCTCATATAGTTTTGTAGTACAATGGGCTATATCAAGAAATCAGACAAGGGTAATCCACCATATCCATTCCTGTGTGATTTCTGCCATCTCCATGCGATCTTCAAACTCTGTTGGAGATCTGTGTATTGGGCTGTCCAGTTCAGCTCACGTTTGATCTTTGAAGGGTCACTGTATACTTCAGCATAATCACCGGGACGGCGACTCAGGTATTCAACTTTAATTTCTACGCCAGTTGCTTTCTTGCATGCGTCTACAAATTCCTTTACTGATCTACCTGATCACAGGGAAATGGATAATCTTAGAATTTTTTTCTTGAGGTTCAATACTGCATATACTAAAATGATGGAATCTTCACTTCTCTGGTAAGAACAGAAGGTCATGTTCATTATCGATTTACTTATCAAACCACAGAATGCTATATTGAGCTACACTAATCCCTAATTCTTAAACCAAAGAACCGATTAATCAGGTGAACCATATGAAGTTTAACAGAAACTTGAATGAAAACTCTGCAAGTCAAAAACAATTATACAAGCATGACCCACCTAAGGTATGGCTTGTATCTAAATGTGCATGTAGACACTTGAAAGTGATTAACTTACTAAAAGCTGAACAAGTCATCCTTATTTGGTCCATGAAAGGTATGTACAAAAACATCCTTATTTGGTCCATGAAAGGTATGTACAATATGTTTTTTGGTGAGCGAGAGAGAGAGAGAGAGAGAAAGAATATAATTTGTGGAGAGAAGACACATGCTATTGATGGGGCTTACGAAGGTCATGCTTTGAGCCATTATGAGTATACATTAGATATGGAGAATTAGATACCAGAAGACCCTTTTTCAGGAAATCCTTTATTTCAATTGAGTGATAATACTGGAAATCCAAGATGAGGTTCATACTGTGCAAGATGAATTAGTTCTAGTTAGTGAAACAAAAAACCCACTAAACAAGTTTGAAATTCGGAGTTAAGGCTTCGAGGAAAATTGTTTGAAAATTGGTGAGGATAAAGAATATGAGTACAGCTTTAATGGGTTAAAGGTTGGGAGGATCAATTTAGCAAAACATTTAAAATGACTGATTGCCACATTGTGATAGATTTTGATACTAGGGTGTAGGCAAGCAACTTGAACAAGGTCCAGCCTAAGCTCAACAAAAAGTGAGCTTAGTTGGCCTCAATTGGTCCATGACTTGGCCAGGCTGTGAGGCCAAATCTGCTAACCTAATTATCAGCAGCTGGGTAGTGTCAAGGCATCATGCCAGCCAACAAACCCAAAACAGGACATCCTTTATATATTCTTTAAAAAAACCTTATAAACATTTTTTGAGCAATATATACCTTATATACATAGTATTCATATCATTTGCAAGAGGTTTTCTATTTCAGTTAAGCATAAAATGATGGCAGCAGAATAAAGTTGCACTTACATCTAAAATGTATGAAAAGAGAGTGGTAAAGTGGGAGTCAGTTTTGGAAGAGAGTTTCTCAACGAACCTTTTCCTGTGCCAACATTATAAATGCCAACTTTCTTGGATCTAGCCTTGCCAAGAGCCTTCACATGAGCATCAACTAGATCAGTCACATCAATGTAGTCTCGTATACAAGTACCATCAGCTGTGCTGTAATCTGCTCCTCTAACCTACAATATGCCTCGAACAATTTCGATCAATAGTAGAAAGAAGGATGGTTCAAAAGTCAGATGGTGCTCTCATGATGATGACATTTTTAACATGAGAACCGAACTCAATATTTCACATCTGTCAGAATTCCACAATGTATACTGCATTTTTGTAAAATTGAAAACACAAATTGGTTGACAATCAGTATACCTTCAGTCCTGGAATAATGCTCAGTGCTGCATCAAAGCATGCACCAGATATCCGGCCATGCTCTCGCAGCTCAGGTCTTGGAGCTTCCCCTAACCTTCCCTCTGGGTCTGATCCAATGACATTGAAATATCTGTCAACAATAAAAAAAAAACATTATTGTGATTATGGGATTGATGAAATTAGTAAATTACTGCTGTTATCAATAAAATGTATCTATGTAAATAGAATACAAAATAAAACTAATTGTATTAATAGGCCAATTATCAGCTACACACTACTTGGGTTCGGGGGTGGGGTGGGGGCAAAAGTTGCAACTGATAATTTGGAGGTTTAACCAACTTCTGGGTCTTTGAAAACTATGCCTAGAATCGTACAACAAAACCAGATTTTCTTAGGCCCATATCCATGCATAAATCTTTCAATCCCAATCATCAATGTTGGCCCCTGTGGCATCAGGTGAGCCCTGTAGGAAGTCACAATATAAGAATGTGCACCTGATGATGACTTCCTTGCAAACATGCATGTATAGACACATGCTTGAGACCCTTTGGAGTTTCTAACCTAAGCCGCCCCTGCCCTCCCTCCAAAACATTTCAGGACCCATCATGCTTGACTTAAATCCACCGCTAGAAGGAAATCCAAGGTTTTCTAGCCCCCATTTTCTCCATTGATCACTGAAGCACTAAAAATCCAGAGCTAGAAGAATTCAATTGAGTAAAATTTGGGAGCCATCCTATCCACAAATAGATCCTTCGAGTCCACCTGGCCCATGTTTGAACATCACTCTCCAAATTGATATTTATTGTTGGATCAATACTTCTGGTAATCATCCTAAATTCAAAATTTTCAAGAGAGATAGGGTATCTATTAAATGAATTAATAACATGTAAGCCTTCTGGAGGACCACCATTTTTTATGACAGAGGAGGGGGAACCGCGAGCCACTCTCATCCCCTTAACCAACACCAATACATGATATCCAAGTCATAAACCATCCAAGTAGTTCACTGGGACCTAAATTAACATAACCTAATCAATGAGGTCCCCTATCTATTTACCACCACAGGAATGGCTTGAATCCAGGTTACCCCACAAAAATTCCTTACTACCCAAAGAGAGAATTGGTCTCTCCTTACAACTATGAGTAAAAAAAGAAAATGACTAGAGAATCTCATGATTAACATAAAGATAATTCCTATTATTACTTCAGTAGTTCCAGTCTGTTGGATAATTCCTATTACTACTTCAGTGGTTCCAGCCTGTTGTACCCAGGGAGAGAGATGAGAGTTTATGAGAGGCTAAGCCCACTTAACTAGCAAGACGCGTTTTGGGCCGGGCCAGGTGGACCCGGGCCCAAAGGCAAAACCGTGGGGCTAGCTGTGTGCGAGGCCTAAAGCGGACAATTTCTTGCTGAGTTGAGCCCTAAGCCCTATATGTGGGTCGGGTCGTTACAATGTGCCCATCTCCATGGGGCCTTGCCTCCCCTTTCGCCTGCTAAGTGGCATGTTTGAAACCCCAAAATGGCTGTCCTTTGCAGGATACTAACATAAAGTATTCAATTGAGGAGAGTTCTGGGGCATTGCTCAGGCAAAATTAAGTGACGGATGAACACTGTTGATCACTAAAAGGTGGAATAAAAAATTATTATTAGCTCAACCAAACATCATAGTAATGATTCCAGATTACCAAATTGAAATTCTATTATCGAAGTTGAGGAATCAAGGAACTTTTCCTAACGATTCTTACAAACTCGAGAAATTTTGTTTTGATTATTGATCCATAGAGGAAAATGAATCAAATAATCATTTCATGATAAAAGTAGAATAGCCATCCATTTTGCATGCATTGAGTGGATACCATACAATCGAAAGATAAAATCCATGGGACGATTCATGAATTTGTAATAGCTCAATGTCACGAGAGGAGTTGTTGTACTTATGTCTCCAAAGCCACTTACAAGACCCAGCTTATAGAGTATAAAAAACTAACCTCAAAATCATGATAGCCATGTCAGACTTCTTTGAGTAATCAAGAATAATGTCTTCTGCCATTTTCTTGGCTTTCCCATAAGGATTGATTGGTGCCTGCATTTTCACAGCATTATTGATTGCAGGGAACTTCATACATCACAAAGCAGTAGATATCTTTCTTCATCAGTTATGGGGCTATGTTTGTATAGGTACAAAGAGATCCATGGCCATACAAACAAGAGAGGGTGACAATTGAGTCATCTAATCTTTAAAAATCTCTTTCATACCATGCATGCTTCCTTGAAACTCTTTGACGAGATCAAGGAACTATCAGCCTGACGGCGGCATCAACACAAACCAACATCAATATATGCTGTGAATTCTTAATGCAGAGATTTCCATTCCTACCTCAAACACCATATTAGCCTCTTTGAAACAAAATAAAACATGATATTCTGAGCTCACCTGGGGAGTTTCTTCTGTAATAGGCATCTTTTCAGGTTCCCCATAAGTTGCACAGGTGCTAGAATAAATCAATGTTTTCACATCATGTGCTACCATAGCCTCTAGAACCACCAAAGTATTCAATGTGATATTGTGATAATACCTGTTTCCACAATTAAAAAAGCTCAACAATCCTCAAATATGAACTTAATTATTGTTTGCATTTGGTATTAAATCAAACAGGAAAATGGACCTAATCCCACTTGAAAGGAGTCTACTTCCTAGGAGATGGAACAACGAGCCTAAAGGACTGTACTGAATGGGCAAGTGCAACCAGTGCTGGACAAAGGAAGGTAGGGGAAGCATGAAGCCAACCAGAGATTGGTGAACTCAATTTTGGTGGCATCTTTAGAAACCAAGAACGCACTATGCTTATTGCATATCCCTGAAATTCACTGAGTCATTAAAATATATTCAATCTATTGCTCTCTTGCAGGGTCTGGACATTACTCTCAATCACAAGTTCCCTAAACTTACAATAAATATTGCAGGTATTTGACTCACCCCAGACATTTGAGAACAAAAATATTTCCAAGCTTTGAGAAGTTTCAATTTTTTCCTTTCCATCCCTCTATTGATAGCAAAGAGTAAATAAGATAATTGACAACTATTTTCCCAGAACCTGACTTGTTTCTTATCCATTGTTTTCAAAATTTCAAAAAAAAAAAGGTTTTTTTTTTGTGTGGAAAATGCAGAATGAAAATACCTAAGTGGATCAAGTGTGCTCTCACCCACATAAGCAACAGCAGCAAAATGCATCACTGCATCAAATGCATTTTCTGAAAATATTGTGTTCATCTGAACACTGTTAAGGGAAAAAAAAAATTAAAAAAAAATACAATAATTCTGCTGCCCACTCTTCCATGCACAAGTCAGCTATCTTGGACCATTTTTTTCACACCACTTTCAAGTGGTCACACAAGTAAAGCATGTAACATGTGCCAAATCCAACCCAACTAACATATGGGCTTATCTTTGGAGACCATCTATACCAAAAAACAAATTTGGCCTCTCATCAGGTCCATAGACATGCAAAAGTTGAAGAAATGCCTATAGTCACAGTCTAAGAAACACCAAACTATGAGCAGATCAGCCTATTTTTGGGCAAATGACAACAGACCCTACCACTGCAACCCATGAAAGACCTACCTGAGTAGTGGAATCTGACTATTGAACAGCCTGTCAACATAGACATCATCCGATGCACAACTTGGATGTGGCAAATCTGCCACATCAGCATGTCTATTAGGCAGGCAGCAAGGACGTGGACATGAATTTGATGCACTAAATGGAAACAAAGTGGCATAAGATATGAGCTATCCCCATGTAAAATGCATTGTCTATAAAAATCTTTGAAAATGATCCACGAGTGTAGGATACAGCTTTTCCATCCCCCAAATCAGCGTAAATAAATTGGAGTCTCCCAGGCTCTGGAAACAGATCTCGGAGAATCTTAATTGCAGCAAGGTTTCCCCGAGAAAGATTATCCTGTCAGAACCCATGTCAGAAAAACTTCAGTTCTCCCAAGCGCAGTGCCATACATTTAAAATCAAGGAATACATAAGTTTTAAATGCATAATATTGAGGAAAACATCAAATGGACAGGCAGTTGGCCCATGGAAACAATTTATCAGATCCAAATATAAAGCTCAATCTTAGATTGATAGGATAAATGCCTTAGATAATGATGATGATGATGATGGTGATGATGTTAACATTAAATGGATACCAGTAGAAAGATGGTGCATGGATGGCATCTTACAACTATAGTTACTCGATACGAATCCTTCAGAAGTCGAAGGGCAGCATGTGAACCAATATATCCAGCACCTCCTGTCACTAAGACATGTGTCACTCCAGGTTCGTGGTGGGAGAACTGAAAAGGGTGCAAGAAGATTGATATTCACACATATAGAAATATACAAACACTAAAGTACAATAGTAAATAAGAGAATGAATTAAGAAGAGAATATTAGGGTCTTATACATGTCATGATGCTGTGGATTGGTGGAGTAAGTTGCAGAAGTATAGATCTGGGTGTCAGTCTTATATTGTTGCAGATTCAGACTCAGCAAACCACAATTGGAATTCATGGATTTAAAAGTACAGAATAATCTATCTTCTGAATGCACTCTGTCACACAGATATCCAGAAATGTGCAACATACTCCTGTTGGGACACTCTCTACGTCTGATTCTCTGCAGATTCTCTATGAATTCTTTAAATACTGGCTTAACATTATCTTTAGGGATAAAATATTATCACACCATTTCATCTACTGAAATCTAATTAAATATTGAAATGCTTATCTTTGATTGTTTTAAGTTTATAAATTAATTTTAGTATGGTTAGTATTACATGATACTTTATCGTAAATGAATATTTATTTAAATTTTGTCAAATATCATGCCAAATCCATGAATCCTATGCATTGGGATTTGCCAAGTTGAACACCTCATACTTGGATACTTACAAGTGACAAATACCCATACCATGGATGCAATTAAAAGTAAACAATGATAATAAACAACGTGCTGATGTCCAAACTATTGGTATGTTTGAACCTCAGCCATAGGGTAATGGAGACCCTACCTTTTGTAAATATGAACCTTGTTTATAAACAATCTCCCTTGGATTCTATTAAACTGCAGGCCACACCATCAGATGATCAGATGGAAAAGGCATTCTTGAAGTCAACTTTTTTAAAATGATAATTTTTAGGCTAACTTTTATCATCTCCATAACTGATTGGCCCAGCAGTAGGGCCCAAAGATTAATGGAATCTGATAGGGGTCACAGGTTAATTCATAGAGGACATGGTTGATGAAGGGATCGAATTTACAAAAGGTGAGGCCCACATTGTAATACCCTGCCCCAAAAAATCTCACATTACTAGTGGCGTTGAAAATTCCCTGGTATATTAGTAGTAGCCTTCCTCCTTCTAACACAAGGCATTTTGGGAGCAATAGTGGGTTGGCTCGCCAAAGCAAAGCCGTGCGGGTCCGTGTGTAGGCCCAAAGCGGACAATATTGTGCTAGTGGGACGGGTCATTACAAATGGTATCAGAGCATGGTTCAACTCTCTGCCTGAGGGTGTGGGCTTGGTTGTTGTGTGTGCAGAGCCGGGGACGACTCTGACTTTAAGGAGGTAGATTGTAATACCCTGCCCCAAAAAATCCCACATTGCTAGTGGCGTTGGAAATTCCCTGATATTTAAGTAATAGCCTTCCTCCTTCTAGCAAAAGGCCTTTTGGGAGCAACAGTGGGTAGGCTCGCCAAAGCAAAGCCGTGCGGGTCCGTGTGTAGGCCCAACGCGGACAATATTGTGCTAGCGGGACGGGTCGTTATACACATGACTTCAAAGCTAAGATCTAAACAATAAAGAACTTAGACATTAGTATACAATCATTCCCCATTTTATTAAAAAAATGGTTTAAGTTTTAGAAAATGTCTTCCCTGACTATATTTATCAAGGGTCATTATAACTGCCAAGTCACAGGGAAAAAAAAAAGGACTGATGGAATGGGAAAGAGAAACCCTCTAATAAATAGAAACTTTGTCATTTGAAATCTTAATAAAACTGAATAAAAGATAAACAAATCATAAATTTGTTGAACCAGAATTTGCAGAAAACTGAACCATAAATGTGTTTGACACAAGTTTCAACCATATTGACAATCCATGCAACATAGGCATTCACAGCTTCAAGCACACTCTGGGGGAACAAGTAGGATCAATCAACGGGAAAAAGAAAACACAGTAAAATTGAAACGCAAAGACTAACTAAATGGAAAAATAAAGCATTAGTCATATATCATAGAACAATGAAAAGCAGTTTTTTACAAAGTTATCAAATCCATTCTGATGACCATTCTGGTTTGCCTCTATACTGAACTTTAAGTGTTCTGCCCAATCCAAATTTCAATATAGAAAAAGAGTCAATAAGAAGAAAAGAGAACTTCGAAAGATATAATTAAATATGAAAAATAGTCCGAAGTTCAGTGTAAGGAGGAGGACAAAAAAAAACACAATTTAAAAAAAAAACTCAGAAGTTAAGAATGGTTATCAAATACACATGCATAAAATGGTATAGGAACCTGCATAAATGGTAATTATTTCATATCAAGTTAAGTTTAAGGCAAAGAAAAGTAACACACACTGGAATGAACCTGATCTGGCCAGAATGAACCACATTAAACCAAAACAAACTGGAATGGTATAGATCTAGCCAGATCTAGAAGTGGAAATAAATATGTTTAGATTTAGGTCTAGTCCGGTATACCTATTAGATGATTTAACAACTAAGGTTTTTAAGGCATTGGATTAGAGGCTTACAGGACTCCTGCCACTAGAAAGAGAAGATTGCTTCATAATGAGTATGAAAAGGGCTACCAACACACTAGCCAAAATAACTTTGCCAATACAATGAGGCTTTCTCCTGGCATCAAAATGGTCCACTCCTGCAGGCATAAAACCAATCAGAACCATAAACGAAATAAAGGTTTTAACACAATATGTTACTTTATTTTATAAGCATTTTATTCACACATGGCATGTGACACACTAGTAGACCATTCTGTGCAGAATTTTGCAGTACGCCAGCACCAAAATTTATGGATTTGTATAATTGCCAGCAATAGCCTATGACCCTGAACTTTTGGTGGTGGCCGGCTCCACTAATACATGTCAATAAAAATTCATTCTGTTATTTAATTAGAATAACATATTATGACAAAATAGTATGGACTAAACAATGTAATCAGGCTTCACTAGGATTATTGAGGTTGATCAAGAATTATCAAATTCATTCTTATACACATCCCTTATAAGGAAACAGGAGATATGATATGAAATAAACAGCAGTTAGTTACATGTCTGTTTACACAACACACAACATTTTTTCGACACACCGGCAGATAGTAATTTTCTGAATATAGAAAAACAAAAACTCATTTATACCGGAATTCTCAAAAATAAAAAGTAAGGAACAATAAATTGATGTCACCAATATAAATATGCTCGACTCATACTCAATAATGCGTCTTTAAGCTATATTAGTATATTCCAATCAATTTAGATCAATATAGAGCAAATCAAATGACACCATATATTCATGACAAATGCTAAGGGTGAAATGAAAAGCTTTAAGCATAACAATTTACTTGAAAAAACTGAAAAGAATCCATACTGTTAAGACATGAACCATTTACTTACCACAATGCCAAGTACTATCCCCCCCAGGATAAAAAAAAACAAACCTGAAGGAAGACAAGGTTTGGCAACCCTTGGGTGAGCTCGGTTCTTGCTGAAAGATAGCATGTGGAAAGAGCCTCTGACCAAAATGCACAGAAATCAATTCCAACTCTTTTTCCACAGCACTGCAAAAATGATCCAATTCCACTCACATTTCTTGCCACTAGAGAATCCTGGTGATTCTACACCGATAAAAGCATAAAAAAGTTAAAAATTTAGAAACCAGAAAGACAAAACAAACAATTTAAGTAAATATCTGGAAGAACAGAGCAGAATCAAGAAATTAAAGAATTTCAACAAGGCCCTGTTTGAACGCATGCAAAGAAGGAAAATACTTTGTTGGTAAATATCAATTTTAAGTAAAAAAGAAAAAAATGAGTTTAACCATTGTTTGTTCAAAAATGTTCATTTTCCTAACAAAAAAGTTCTGTTTCCGTGCTCCAAACAGATCTTGAGTAAAACTTGGAGGAAGAAATTCAAATTGTTTTAGCAGTTTGAGAAGAAACAGAGTAAAATAATCTTGTGAGTGCCTGACCATCTGCATGTAAGAGAGAAAGATGGAGAGAGCATCCCTTTATTTTTTAGTCTATTTATCTATATAAAAAAGAGATAGTTGTGATTTACTTCCTTTTATTAAAAGATGACTTGCCTCTATAGGTAACAAATTGGAGAAATTCATAAAAAAATAGTTAAATGAAAAAATCCTAAGAATTGATTCGGTGCATTTGAAGGATTTAATCAGTGCTTACAATATTAGTATTAAAAAAAAAAAAATCGTCTAAGAAAAGTTTAAAGAAGGAAAAGAGATTTGATGATTGAAATGCCTGAATAGAAAAACAATCTTCTGATTAAAGATTTGACTCACATTTTTTATGTTAATATCTAAGAATGCAAAAATTTATAGAAAAAAAATTGTGAAATAGATAAAGAATTATCTAGTTTCAATTTTTTTACCAATATCACTAGCACCAAGCACGTAGTTCTTGCCACTAACAATAAAAGCACAAACTTGAAAGGAGAACACGTAGAAAGGAAAACTCAATTTCAAAACAATTCAAAGCTAAATAATAAATATACAATAAAAATTATTTGCAAAAAAAAAAAAAAGGAGAATTGAAGAAAAATGTGTGTGTGAGAGAGAGAGAGGATTCAAAGGAACCACATTGTAAGAAAAATAAAGAACAAAAGAGATACAACCGAGGAATTATTCAAGTTTTAAAAAAAAAAAAGAACCTGCTATAGCTTCTTAATTAAAAAAAAAAAAAAAACTAGAAGAGTGGAAGTGATCAAAGGAGTCCGTCCAAATCAACAAAGCTAGAAATAAAAAACCTTAAAAAGACACAAAACTCAAGCAAAACCTAGAAGCAATTTAAATAAATGAGAGAAACAATAGAGGGTAGAAACAGAGCAAAATTCAAAAACTCGAAGATTTAAATACCAAAGAATAAAAATAAGAGAGACCCATGAAGGAAACAACACCTGAAAAGAAAGATCAGATTCAAATTACTTGAAATAGTAGTAGTAGCATGAGATAAACAGGAGCATTTGACAGACAGATACAGGGAAAAAAAAACAGAGAAGAGGGGAGAGAAGAGAAAAAACCTGCAAGAGCGCAAGGAGAGAAATGATTTTTGAAAGTGAGAGGAGTTGGTATATTTGAATGGAAAGGGAAAAGGAAAATCCGGTTTTGCATTTGTGGTGTGTTCTGGATCTTCTCCTCCATTTCTCCCTCTCGTACTTCTTCCTTCCAAATGAATCCTCCTCAGCCCACTTTCCATATTTTATTTCTTAATTGATTTATTAATTATTAGTTAATACAAGTTATTGCGTATCTAAGATGAAGCATGTTCTATTCACGACTTTCGAGTGACGTCTGATATTGACTATAGACCATCCGGACTCCAGTATAGGACCCCATTTAGTCCATTAAATGATATTAATAACTCTGTAATTAAAAAGATATGGATTTCATGAGACTTGTTTGTCCAATGGTAACTATCAATCGTGTACTTTCAAGGAATGTGGTAGATATAGTTTTTGAGATAATATTTATAGATTTTTTGAGAAAAATATCTTGAAAACTCTAATTTTATATTAGAGTGCTTCTAAAAAATTAATTTGGTTAGTGTCTCTAGTACGCTGACTCATACTTTTTTTAAATGAGAAATCTTTCATGTGCTAATGTATATTGAAGTTTCTTTTATAAATATACACCAAATAACGCATAAATTGCAGTGCTATCCAAAACTAACGCATAAATTATAATGCGTATATCAGTTACTAACACATATAAACTGTGTTAGACTATCTTATGGTCTAAATCAAACATAAAAGTTACTGTAATTTAGTTGTAAAAATACTTATTTATCATAAAATAACTTAGATTCAAATCATGTTGATAGTTATTTTTTCCATTTTTTTTGAAAAAGAATGAGTATAATTAAAGGGTGCTTATTTGTCTAAATTTGACCTAAATAAATAGGCTTTAAGAAATATTTTTTATTCAACGGGTCGGATTCGAACTTTTAAACCCAAGCACAGTTAAGTACAAACCTGACGGACTTTAAGTAAAAGTCCGAGCCCAACTCCGACCTAAATAAATAGGTTTTAAAAAAAAATATGTGTGATAGACCAAGCTCGATCTAAATAAAGAGGCTTTAAATAAAAACTCGAGCTATTCTTTAACTTTTTCAAACTTATTTTCAATTAAAATATGTGATGTTTTAATATTAAAAATATTCTCTTCAAATAACTAAATGAAAGATCTAAAACCACGTTTCGAAGCAACTAATCCTCGGTTCATAAAAGTTGATTGTCTGAGGATCCATCATCCATTGCCAGATGTGAAGATGAAACAATCTCAAATATTGAAAGATTCCCACCAACATGTTCTTGGCATTCTCTTGGAGACCCTTTTTTCTAAAGGAAACTGCATTAAAATTTAAAAACAGAGGAGAAATAAGAATCAGAATAGAAGAAGGAAGTTTTGTAGTAATTTCTTCTGGAAAGTTTTGGTGCAAATTGACATTGATGATTGACTGGAATGGGGCTTCAAGTTTTTTTTTTTTTTTCGAACAGTCATAAGAAGAAATTCATTAAAAAAGAGGAAGATTTAAAACAAAGAGAGGATCTAAAAGAATTAGACCAAAGAGAAAGGGAAATAAAAAGGAACAACATAGAGGATCAAATTCACTCTTCTTGCTACTTGCTAGCATTTTGTTTTCAAAGCCCACTATCTTTTCTTCCCTCAATTTATATATTTATGTTATTATATGGTGTTAGATTACAATATCCATCATTTAGAAATAACCAAGTAAATAATCATTTATTATAGAACAAACCTAGTCTAGTGTAAAATGGAAAAAGAGAAGCTAGAGTGTGAGACAATTTTTTTGAGCACTAAGTATCTGATTGACCGCATAGGCGGCAAGTGGCACATGCACACAAGGGTCATGGAAACGGGGTAATATCATAAGAGGCAACCAAAGAGGGGTTTATTTAAAAAAACAAAAAAAATACTACGTTCATTTAAAATCACTCAAAACATTTTTAGATCTTTAAGTATAAATTATTTTTCATCTCTAAACCTTTATACGTTTTCTCAACAGGCAAGTGACATAATTTGAAATTTTAGTCTTTGCAGTTGCTTGAGCTCTCAAAATGCATCAAAAACGTTCACTGCAAAGGGTTTATCAAATGTTTGCTTCGTGTATAGCTGGTAAACAAGGTGTGATAAAACCCACTTCAATGGACAGCCAGCCCAAAAGTCCAGAACCAATATCTGTCAGATTCATCTTTATTGTTGCCTTGTTGGACAAAATATTTGTGAATGGCCAAGTATATTTAGGGTGCCAAGGAGAGAGAGTAAGAGCAGCAGACAGAGAGAATAACAGTGTAACCATTGGCTGCATCCTAATCAAAGATCACATCATCAGTTGTGAACTGGTTCACAAAGAATAATTTCTAGCCCACATGCAGGTTGGATGGACCATAGCTGACTCAAACTTGATCATTAATTATCGATTTTACCCTCCCCCCACCACTAAAAGAAAGGGTTGAAACCATATTGTTTTGTAAACTGTTTATCAATGTTAATAACATGTGTGTTAAAAAAATGAATGACAATAAGAATCACAACAGCAACATCAAAATGTATGAGATACCCCTCTCAACCCATATAAATTCCTAAATACATTGTATGGAATACTCATGTATCGGTTACCACCCGTCACATAAACAGTACAGATGGCATCCCTTCAAATGAAAAATCCTATTTAAGAAAAAAAAAACAAAAGAAATAAAAAAAAAAAAAGTGTTTAGACCCTGGACAAGAGTTTCTATCCAAGGCAGCAAAACTAAGATCCTACCGAAATTAAATTGCAGTCACATATCTAAAAGTTCCAACATATATGCATGTATATAATACATAAAACAGGAGTTGGAATATTCATTAAAGGAGAATCAAAGACAAGAAAATAAACCCAATAAATCTAAAGCCATTAACTAATCCTAGAGTTTCTAACACTGTCCCCATGCTTTCAGCCTAGGTACAGGCAACTCTGTTTTCCGTGAGCACAGGAGCAGAAGCATCAAAGATAATGGAAATTCAAGAATCCACATACAAGAGAGAGATCATATGATCCTAAAGCCCCAGCAAAAGCACAGTTTGCCGAGAATAGTACCGTCCATACAAATGGGGTCCATGCTTGGGTGATCTAAACTCACAGAAACAACGGGCATTTACACCACTGTGAACTCGGAAATATCATAGCCTCGCAACCAATAGCATGCAGGCAGTTGAGAAGAAAACACGGTAAACATTATAGACAAAAGAGGTAGAAGGGTTCAGATTTCCCAAACCATAAGAGGTATAGGAGTCCCTGATCCATGATAATATCAGATCCAGCCTGAACCATCAAGCTTGAGCCCCACAAGCAAGATTCAGCATCTCAACAAACTGTACACTTGATGAGGCTGAGGGACCTTATAATTCCTCCACACTATTGGCAAGCCATTTGATTCATTTTTTCGACATGGATGTTAGCCCGGTACAGATTCAGAGTTCATCTGTGCACCACCATGTATGTTGAATCCGGTGACAGGCATGGATCTCTGAGCAAAATCTGCTAAAAGCTTACGCTGATGTTCATTTGTGTGGGGGAGACTAGCACGTAGCAGCTCCACTGGCATCTCCCGACTTATAGCTCTCGCAGCCTCAGCCCCTATGATGGCAGTATTTGGTGCCTGTATGAGTAGAGATTGTGTTATAGTGTCATACTTGGTCAGGCAGTACTTCGTAAGCAACCCAAAGAAAGCATCAAATGAAGCCTGCCAAAGAGCCCGGTTAGGAATGCTATAGTTGCTAGCCGCATGAGGATCAGTCAACAGGTCGGTTGCCCTCTCCAGCACAGATTTTATTATAATTGATGCTCCATCACCTGCAGGACTTCCAACTGGACGAAGAGGTGGCTGCTCAGGTGAACAGACCACAGCAGCAAGGCAAGCACTCAGTGCACTCAGATCCATGCCACGCACACATGTGGAAACTGTTCGGGAAAGAGCCATTGTCGTTTCAGCAGCACTCGAATCTGACGGAAGACCACCAAATAAGAACCTTAGATGACGGAAGATGGTCATGCAGACAATCCGAGACAACTCGCTACCCGGTGAGAGGAGCTGCAGGTACCTTGAGAGGAGCTTCCGCCCCTTGGGAAGAGAGACCAGCCGTAGAAAAACTAGGTCATCATTAGGGGCTAAACCAACTGAGTGGCTGCTATTGCCAGGCCCAAGTGGGTCAACCAGCTGAAGCGAGGCTGCGAGCCCCTCAAGTAATACCTGCCGCCTTCGCCTCATTTGAGAACCACCATCTTGGGGTTGACTGAACTGTAGGAACCGATCAATATCATCCACATCAAGCAGAAGACAGAGGCCATCTTCAATAGTGATTCTGGCAGCAAGCATTGGCTCTTGTTCAAGTGGTCTCTCAGATTTTATCTGTTCACCATCACCAGAGGTAGAAGATGGAAGATCTACCTCAAGGAGGGGGCGAGGCCTGCGGATGGAGGAGAAAGGCAACCGACCAAGTGCATCCACCTGAAGATATGCATGCGGTTCAGATGCAGCACGGGCTCGAGAAGGCAAGTCCCTAAGGTGAGTTGGGCAGAAATGGTGTTTCAGTCTTGATCCAGCAGAGTTCTTCGCTATACAAGCTTGGTGGTAATAGTCATCAACATAGGGGTCATTACTGTGAGTGGCAGCATGCTGAATCCTCAGAATGCTCTCAATTTCTTCAGCGGACATGTACTTTGATCGAAATTGTGGCCAAGCATTATCATTCTTCTGGCTACTGGTATCAGATCCCTGCTGCGAAGACCGAATGTTCTGCCTCCCTCTGTGTGATGGCTTGGATCTCAGGTCTCTCACGTCTGCCATCCCAAGCATTGCTTCATACATGTTTAAGACATTCGAGGAAGAAGGATGCCGATTATATAGCTGAGACTGCAAAGCTGACAAATGAGCCAAAGTTGTTTGCACCTGATGCAACCTATGCTGTTGCTGTTGCTGCTGCGCCAGAACCTGCGATGGCATTAAGCCATTTGGATGTGATAATTGTTGTTGTAACAAATTGGGCAAGAGTTTTGAATGATCCCCTGAAAACAAGTTGGCGTGGTTAAGCCAAGGGTTCTGTGATCTGTTATTGATAGCGATATTTGGAGGTGTTAACTGTGGCATATTTCTACCATAGTGTAATCCATGAGGTAGACCATGTGCATGAAGTTGAGGATTGGCAAAAGGAGAGAGATTTGGTGCAGAGAAAGGCAGCTGGGATGATCCTGCAGCGGCAGCAAGAGCTGGATGGTTTGAGTGGTGCGAATGGTTCGGTATGGCCTGAGATCGACCTGGGGGAGGATAGGAAGTAAAAGATGATTTGGGCACAAGGATCGGTTCACTAGAGCTATGTTGCTGCTGTTGCTGCTGTGGATAGGAAGATGTTCTGTATAATGGTTTGGACTCGGCAAGCCGAGAAGAAGAAGGATGCGGCTGTGACCACCATCTCTTGCCTTCCTGAATATTATCAGTGTCCAATAGATGCCGATCTAACCAGTTAGAGAAATCCGCCTCCTGTGACCAATCTGAGACTGATGGACCTGCCCAGGCACATCATAAGGTACTCAATGTAGTCAAACAAGAGGAAGAAACATCAACAATATGGATGTAAATAACTAATCATAGATAATGCGAGATAAGTCAATGCCACAATACAGTGCAGACAACCAATAAATGTTTTTTCAGTCACATGAATTTTGCAGGCAACATCGTAAGGTACCCAGCATTGTGAAACAAGAGAAAAAGAAGAAATATCAACAATACTATACTCAAATTACAATCAGATCTCTGATAATGTTAAACAAGTCAACTACAATACAAAGAAAATGCCCTCAAACAAGTAAATTGAAATAAGCAATAAGGACAAACAACAACGCATTTTATGGATAGAGAGACCTTCCACCATAATGATAAGTAAAAGCAAGCATATATGACCAAGGACTGGTGACAACCCAATTGATGAAACAACAAAACATGCATATAACTTTGTCAAATAAACACACAGCAGATAAGAATTGAAAGCATGGTTACAGATGCCAGGGTAACCAATATAAAATACAACTCTAATTGATGCCAAAAAAAGTGACCATTTACTGGACTAATAACAGACAAACAACAACAGAAACAGATATCAGTTCTAGATCACAAAAATAATCAGGAAGAAAAAATGGTAATCACACTGAATTCCTAACAAAATCAATCATCACGTGGGAAATATTATAAGATACATCCATTTTCCCTTCTATCTTTTTCTTTTATTACAATTGTTATTTTTTTAAATGGAAAGTAAAAATTTATTGATATATGGGGGAACGGCTTACCCAAGCCACTTCCAGAGAAAGATGTTAAGTGTATGTCAGGTAGATTGACTAGAAAATTACTTTCCTGTTGAAATAAATCATCGAGAAGTTAAAAGAAAAAAAAAAAATTGTGTGTTCTATTATGATTGGAAAATGCCTATGATAAAAGTGAAGACAATTAGTTTGGCAAATAATGAAGGGAAAATACATTGCTCATGAGCATGTCTATATTACACACTATCATGAGACTTGATAGAGTTCCCAGTCGGAGTTGAGCTTCATCAAGCTCAAGGGTTCACTTTGAGCCCCTTCTATTTGTCTCAATTTTGTTTTTGAAAATTTTTATTTATTTTTTGGGCATTGAAAAGTTAACCTCGTGAAGTTTAATTCATTCAAGTAAAAAATCAAAAGGAAAGAAACAGTATAATAGATATATAATGATCCTCGAATTAAAAAAAGAAAAGAATGAAGATCACCATTGTGCATATTGATAACCATCATGATCATCATCATCAATGCCAAAACTCCTCCTCTATCTAGGATCCGCTTTTCAAATTCTACTCTCCATTTGGCCTTATCATAAACTATATAGTGAACCACTCCACTAACTATCATTTCTTCTTTATCCCCTCTTTCCACATTTTGAGTGGTCTACCTCTCCTAGTCTCCTACTCGTGCCTACAATATACTACATCCATGCAAATAGCCCCACCCAATAACTACAAAGGCCCAAAAACCATGCTGTCTGTTCACCTTTAATTTTGCCAATAAACCTGCCACCCCATTAGCCAACCTCCTCACATTTGAAAAAGGCCTTCCCATCCTTGTGCAATATATGGCTGTCCCTAGCAACATGCAAGAGATGCCATGGGGCCTTGCTCTTGCCAAAAGCCTAGGCAATGGCAAGATCACCCTCTAAGAGCTTTCCCCTCTCACCACCCTTCCCAAGGACAAAGTATTCTCCTAATAGCCCATAATTCTGCCTCATTAGAATCTCTAAGCCCATTCAATTTCGAACGTAACAAAACTCCCTCCGCAACAGCTGGCCCCTATTTCCCTTTAGTCCTGCTTTGCTCATATGTTTGAGCTTGCGGGTTGTACTGTCTTTTCTTCTTTTCTTGTTTTGCTTTCTGTTCTTGCACCTCTTGTGCTTTTCTTTCTCTAATATATTAACCATTCAAAAAAGAAAAAGAAAAATCCAATTTCTCCAGGATCACCATTCTCACATTCAATTGAATCTAAGCTGAATCTTCCCTTTTACCACAAACCAACAAAAAGACTGCATTCTAAACAGTGCCTTCCTTTCAAAATTAGAGGTGTTTGTGGAGGTGTCGCAACTGCCCATTAAGACTTTCAACACCAGGTATCGCAACTGCCCATCCCAGATTCTCAAGTCCACCTCCTCTATAATAATCATTAAATCAACCAGTCAATCTAAAAGATCCACATAATCCCAGAATTGCCTTTTGAAATTTACCAACCAAATCACCAGTCCCCCCTAGCAATTCATCATTCTCTGGTTCAACTTAGAGTACCTATCTAATGCCATTCTAAACAATTTGGTGAATTTGAGACCATTCTCCCCTAACCACAAGCCCTTCCAAAACAAGGCGCTATCTATAATAATCAACCAGTCAACCCAAAAGATCCACCGTCTTTCCATTTCAAAAATAAAAAGATCCACCTCCTTTATAATAATCAATAAACCAACCAGTCAATCCAAAAGATCCACATAATCCTGAATATTAGAATCTCTTTTGAAATTCAGTAACCAAATTACCGATACCCATAGCAATTCACCAGTTTGGTTCATCTTAGAGTTCCTATCTAATGCCATTCTAAAGAATTTGGTGAACCCATCTCTCAGACTATTCTCCCCTAACCACAAGTCCTACCAAAACAAGACCATATCTCCTTTCCCCCGAAACAAATTTCAAACCCCTCATAAGAACCTTCCCATTCTCCTTGATCTACATTAAAGAAAACTTCCTCTTTCCCAACTCGACTCCCCATATTTTGCCTCTAAAACCCCCATCTCGACAATGCCACTTTCTCGTTGCCATGCCTTGACGACCATTTACACAAAAAGAGCCTCATTCTGATCTTTTAACCTAACCAAACCTATTTTTATTTTAACTTCAGAACATCCTCCCATCTGACCAAATGAATCTTTTCTCGTCCACACCCATCCCACAAAAAGTCCTTTCGAATCTTCTCTATCTTTCTTGCTATACTATGGGCATCTTAAATAACGATATATAGTAAACCACAATGTTTGTCAATGTCATACTAATAAGTGTGATCCTGATACCCCACCCCCTCCTCTTCCCGGATGATATTTGCCAACTTCTTTTCAACCCTTTCTACAACCGGGTCCCAGATCTTCTTCAACCTAGAGTTGCTTGCACCAATAACCCTGAATAAGTCAAACCATTTCCCCAAAAAAAAAAAAATTCCTGAACAAGTCGATGGGAGCTTGCCGAACATACAACCCCCTTGGCTAGATCCTCCAAAGCCCCTCTTCGACTACCAAACCTACTAGCAAGCTTTTTCCTAAACTCAACACCATCTAAAAACAACTAAGAACCACTTTAACTCCAACCAAGTCCTTTGGATCGGCCTCGTAAAAAAGTAGAGTATCATCTGCAAGTTGGAGATTTGAAATAGTCAATCCCCTTCCTCCAACTCAAACCACCATTTAACAGTGCTGATATCTCTAACTTTCAGCACCAATCTGCTTAAACCTATCGCCACCAAGGTAAAGATGAATGGCGAGAGAGGGTCACCCTGCCTAATGCCTCTAGACACGTTAATAAACAGTGTAGCCATGTTGTGAAAATTGAATCGTATCGTAAATCGTTAATACATCTTGAATCGCAAATCATGTATCGTAAATGGTACAATCGTAAGATTCATAAGTGTTTTCCCTAAAAAATATTTAATATATGAAATAACATAAAACATATCTAAAATGTAATAACATGAACAATTCTCTAACTTTCTTTCAATATTAAGTGAATTCTATATAATTAGTTCATTGGAGCTCAAATTTCAATGCTCCAACTCCCATAAGAGAGCCATTGACTAGGATTGAATATGAAGTTCCTGCAATAAACTCTCTCATCCATTTCTTCCATTTGCACCCAAAACCCAATCTCCTAAATAAGTAATCCATGGTCTTATGCATTTTTCCATGTCCATTTTAAACAATTACCCATGTTTCCTCACTTTTTTCCTTAAATTAAGCACCTCATTCACAAGTGTCACTCCATCCAAGATTTGCTTATCTTCTACAAATGCCCCTTGCAGCCTCACCAATTACAAACTTCAAGACCTTCCTAAGCCTCTGTGCTAGGACATTGGTCAGCAATTTATAAATGCACACTGCCAAATTAATTGACCTAAAGGGGATAACTCAGGGAGGCACCTCTCTCTTGGATGTCATTGACTAGGAGAGCCATTGACTTAAAGTCGTTTTTTGCTTTCCACTGTCCCCCTACAATGAAACTCACTAAACACTCTCAAGAAGTCCTTGGCTACCACATCCCAACATGATTTAATAAACCTAAAGTTGATATATCATCTGACCTAGAGCTTTATACCTCTCAATACAGTCCAACACTTCCTTTATTTCAACCCTATTAAGGCAATGAATAGAGACTTGAACAAGGTGGAACAATGACTAATATCAAGTGGGTTAAAATTATGATGAGCATTCACCTCAAAAAAGGGGCAACAAGAGAAGGTAAATCAGAATCAAAATGTAGAAATTGCCATTCATTAGACCAGGAAAAAGAAAAAAAATAGCTACCACATTGTCCTCAAGCATACTAGCAGACACCTCCAACCTAGAGTTGTGATCAGCAAGATGACCTCAGACAACTGAACCCATAGACATACCAACCCTCCAAAAAATGCCAGCTATGGGTGAAAATGAATGATGATCACTGGCAACATACTGAGTGCAAAACCAACAGAATTGTGAGTCATGAAGAGTTGATCCCACTCCAATAAATACTTTCAAAGAGCCTGCACCAACAGCTAGATTCTCCACAACCTCAAGAGAGAACCTAACCAAATAAGTAACACCTGAAACAGCCATGAAGACAGCAGTAGCAGCGGCTCTCCTAACACTGTTCCGTCCCAGTTGTGTACCTTCCCCCCCACTCCTCCAAAAATAATAATAATAAGAATAATAATAATAACCTCTTCCCCCATCCTAGCAGAAGGTGCAAATAAAGAAAAAAAGATTCCACACAACCCTTCAGCCTCCTTCCTTCCCCAAATAGCACCTAAGTGGAGTTCACCCCCTACTTGATGCCATCATATGGAAAAAACTAGTATTTTTATTACCTTTACTTAGCCACACAAACTATCAATCCCTTGCACTGATGTAACCTAAAATGAACATAAGATACCTAAAACCCCAATTCCAAGCATTTTAAACATTGTTCCCAGTGTACCACATTGAAATTATTTTTTTTAAATAATTTTGACATGGAAGAATTACAAGCAAAAACTACATGAACCAAAGATAAAATGCTTCCATAAAAATTAAATAATCCAAGCAATAAATAAAAGGATCAAAATAAGTTCGTTCAAAAAAATAATAAAAAGAAACGCTGAACTGCAAGTACTATAAGGTATTAGGTGGGGGGAGATGCAACAAAGTCACTCACTTTCCATGGAAAAAGATCGACGATCACCAATGTTTCCCAAGTTTCTTGGCCCACTTACAACCTTGTTTAGCTGTAAGAAAAAGATTATCATGTTACTTAAGAATTAATCTAGGAGCTGCAACAAATTAAATGGATGGATTATAGAAAGAGAGATATTCTGCTAAACATTCGGAGGAGTGAGGCCTTCCAATGTGATGGTGATAGATCCATTCAAAAAGTCTATTTTTTAATAATGGCCCACCTTAATTAGAAAAATCAAGCCATCATCATTGTCATAATAATAATAGTAACAGTGATAATAGTGATAATGCAACTATTATCTGAAAATTATGAGAAATAATTTTTCAACCTTCAAAAAGTAGTCCACTGATTTTTCACACCTAAATATTATTTTTTTTAAGACATCATAATCAATGCTTCCATAGATTTTCAACAGTGATGTTATAAAAGCACAATCCGTCTTTGTAGAAAAGGTTCGTTAGTATCCCCATGAGTATATAACCTTACAAAACTATTAAAGGCACTATTCTTGTCATTCTCCTTTACCAATATATGATCTGTCGTTCTTTTATTGACTACCATAATCACATCAGATTGATAAAAATAACAAGTAGAAAAAAGGTAACCTTTTTAAAAGTAGTTGCCAGATCATCATCTGATAAAGACCCAATTCTTTCAATCTGCAAAATCATCAGTGGTCTATGTTTAGAATGGAGCACAATGCCTTCAAGATGAAGTCTAAAGTCTAACAGTGCAAAAAGCATTGAAAAAGGAGAGGGAAATAGCATTCAATATAAATGCAGATTTACCAGCATCCAATTATGGGTAAGTGTGCAATCCAGTGCCTCAAACCAGGCAGGAACTGGCCATGGGATCATTCTTATGTCTGTTTTTTAGCACACTATTCTTATGGAGAAATTACTATCTTTCGCAACCAAGAACATGACAGACGTGGCATTAAACAAATGCAGTAAAAAGCCAACAAGTGACCCACCACATGCGCTTTCGATGAAAAAAAAAAAAGAATGGAAAAAGACAATTAAAATAAAAGGAAAAAGTATCCCACTTATTGGATATATTCTGGCACACAATTCATTTTCATTGCCAGATCACATATGCACCTTTAACATTTTCTAATTATGAAATGGAACGAGGATTTCTCTCTTTTCTTTTTTTCTTTTTCCCTTTGTTACCGCTCAAAAAAAAACATAAAGAAAATATAAATAAAACCACCTCACTAGACAGAAACTGACCATAAGCACAGTTTCTTACACTAAATGAAGAGAAATTATGATTGTGGGGATTGGCAAATTCATAAGCAATATAAAAATAAAATCAAGTTACAACAACATGCAGGCATGAAACAAAATACCACATATTGAATCAATCTGAAGGCATCACAACACAAAGGACCAAAAGAAACACAATTCATCTAAAAGCAAATCCAAGCTTATGCATAGAAAATAATAAGATCACATTGCAGTATATTTGTTCATATTTTCACCATAAGTTAAGTTAAGATGGTGGAAAAACATAAATAAAAAGATAAACATGACACAAAAGTAGATACCTACAAATTTCATTAATAACTTAAAGAGTTAACAAAGGAGAAAGTTGGAGAAGAAAAACCAGAAACTAAGACGAGCACATAGCTTGAAAATAAACTCAAAAATAATAAAAAGAAATAATACTGGACAATGTAGTAGCATATTAAACTAAAAAAGAATAAAAAGAAATAAGGAAAAAAAATCTATACTAATATTAACATAAACGATAAATTGTGATAACCATAAAATGCTTTCAAAACTGGGAGAAAATAAAATCCTTGACAACCCGTGAGGGTTGGCTTGGCGGTCAAGAACCCACCTGAGGTGCCTTGGGTTCAAGTCACTCTCAATACAAAAGGGAAGTTTGCACAAGCCCAAGGATTAGTCAGGTGCTCTAAGCTCTAAGAGGCCTTGACACCTTGTTATTCAAAAAAAAATACAAAAAACCTTGAAAACTCAGGCCAAATGGTTCATATCCCTATGCAAGAAGGATGATAGTTGAAGATGTTGGCAGATGATATAAAAAATGAGAAGATATCACCATATTTCTGATAGAATGAGAATTTTGAATGTTCCCGTGAAGGGGGGGAACCCTAAAGACTTCTTTCTTCCATCCTTGCTAATGACATAAAAATATGAATACATAATTTTTTACAAATGACTACCATTACAATGATGATTTTTGAAATACATGATGGAATTTCAACCATGTGTACATTCCCAAACATACAGTATCCACAAAATGCCCATGTTATCCAAAAAACATAAAATAACCCAAAAAAATGCATATTGGGAGAGCAATCCAGTACATCTAAAAATAGGGGTTGTTTTTTTGAGCAATAAAAAATAGGGGTTGTAGGGCCCTCTAAAGTGCATGTCAATCACAAGGGTCACAAGGGTAGGGACAGAAACATATTCACATGGATGTCAATAGTACAAGAAACCACCCCATCCGATGATCCTAAGCTATGAGGTGATCTCATCAATAGTCAGACCATTTTGAACATTCAATACTCCACATAATTCCTTATCTGCTCATCCTTCATCCATGTCAAAAGGTGGGCCAAGCCTGTGAAACCACATGAGAACCTAAGCTCGAGTCACCAGACTTCAATCATTGACAACAACATGATTACATGACACATGGAATGCAAGGCTGTCCATTAAGACAACAAAAAATAATCAAAATAATAATTTTTTGCCAAACAATAGTCTAATAGAGATTAGTCTCACCTCCAATGTGGGGTAGGGATACCCATTTATCCAAAAAATATAGGGTTGAAATGAAATTGAACCACCTATATCTCAGTCTTAGATTGGTTGGTTGAAAATGATTTTTCTTACTTTTTCCCCATATACGTTTTCTAGAAGTATTGTCCATATAGCTTATCTAGAAGTATTGCTCCTCCTTTTTTTGGTGGGGTCAGTGGACTCCACTCCTGCATTTGTGTTGTTTACTGTTTCACTATTATTTCTATTTCCTTATCATTGGATATACCCAAGTGTAAAGCATGTGTCCAAAACTCATAAAGATTAAAAGAAGAAGATCAGCATCCAGGCATATAGTCTAAAAGCTTAATCAACTTACTTCTTCTGTGTCTCCAAAGGAAGAGAAATGGAACTCTTCATCATCAAGCCCAACTAGTGCAGTAGCATCATCTTCATCACCCTCCAATCCCCCCAGCTCAACTTCTTCTGGAACATCTTTACCAAAGAACGCATACTGTGATGCATCAAAGCGTGCATTCTCTGCATAATAACAAAAAAATAAAATAAAGCCAAAGGATAGAGCAAAAAAATAAAAGCCAGCATGCTAAAGAAAATGTAGCAAAATACAAAATGTTATGGAAAGTCATGTGCAACAAATCAACATTTATTGTTTAAATGGCTTAGAGTATGGCATCACAAACATGGTTTTACAGACTCTCTCTCTCTCTCTCTCTCTCTCTCTCTCTCTCTCTCTCTCTCTCTCTCTCTACACAGGCATGTGAAACAATTTTTCTCAGCCTTTGGACTTGGATGATACGTTTGGAGAATTTTTTAGGGTAGTTGAGAGTGTATTCCAGTTACTCTTTCTTTTTATGGAGAGGTGATGGTTTTAGAAGCTCATTGTGTTAGAAACATGGCCACAATTTTAGAACCAGGTAAAGGTTCTAACCATTATAGCCAATGGACTAAGTGGAGGTGGCTAAGCATAAGCAAGCTAGTGGATTTTATTTTATTTTTTGGTGATAGGAGTGTACTATGTCAATTAAAGGGAGAACTCTATAAGATGACAATCGAACCTTCAAATGCTAAACAGAGTTGAATGTTGGCAATGGGAAGGAAAGGAGAAATGACAAAGTAATGGTAGCAGAAATGTATGGTAAAATGGATTTTTAGAGTAACATTAAAGAATAGAAATTAGAAATAAATGCATTACAGGAAACCTAAAGGTAGTCCCAGTGTATGAGTAGATGAGGGAATGTTGTTGAAGATGACTATGGCACCTACATATAAGACCAAAGAGGCACCATCGCGAAGAACTGACAGGGAGGCCTTTAAAGACTTGGATGAGGGCATGACAGATAGACATGGAAAATGGATATGAGCATGTAATGATAACGATGATGGTAATAATGGCAATGGTGGTGGTTTTAGAAGCTCTAGCGATTGTTGAGAATTTTAATCACTAAAATAAAAATGTTGAGGATTTGCATATCGAGTGGAAGGCCTATTTTGTTTTTGTTTCAATTTTGGGGGCTTTTTTTCTTGTTGGATAGCATTACATCGTTGAAATTTGTTCTGGTTATGTACAACATGGTATCGATCTGCATTTCCCTCTTATTCCTTCTCAATAATCATTTAAAAGAATACAATGGTCCAACTAGATCACTTTACTCGAACCCATTTATAATTTGGAAACAACTTTTTAATTATGAGGCTCATCTTTCTATATTTGCATCTTGTAACAGTTAAGCTCTCTAACATGCTACAGATTCACTTTTGAGCATCAAGTGAGCCAAATGAATAGCAAAATTAGTGGAATAATGAGTGATAATAGATTATTTTTATTTTTTTGAAAGATGAGTGATATTAGATTATTGCCACATGCCTTATGCTCCATTGAGAGTCATTTGAAGCCATATGGACTCAAGTACATTGACATCCCTTTGGCATTGACAAGCCACTAGTGGTTTTTCAATTGATAATAGAGCAAAAATAAAGAGGCAATTGACCATTCAAAAACAAAGAAACATTTAAGGATCATGTCATTTGCATCAAGGGCACAAGCATCCACTAAAACCTATAGGAGGCAAGACAGGTCTAGCAGGCATGGGGGGGAATGTTGCATGATTATTAGAAGCCATTCAAGCTTCTTTTCAGGCCCTAATGCTCTACAGACTGAAGGACTTTAATGAGGTAGAGCTCCTAGTAAGGAAGCTTTGAAGATTTTAAGGAATCCTTTCAAAAGCAAGCATATAATTGAGGGTGATTCACTTAATGTCATTTGTTGGATGCCAAGTAAGAAGAAAGAGCTCCAAAACTTCTAAGAATGGTTGGTTCAACAAAAACCAAAAAGTGCCCAGCTACAAAATAGGGCAGGCCTTGAAAGTACATGATTCTCCCTCCCTTGATTTGCCTCACGCCATTTGTTGGATGCCAAGGAAGAAGAAAGAGCTCCAAAACATCTAAGAATGGTTGGTTCTACAAAAACTGAAAAGTGCCCAGCTACAAAATTGGGCAGGCCTTGAAAGTGCATGATTCTCCCTCCCTCCCTCGTGGCCCCGTTTTTAGAAAGCTAAAAAACTTTATATGTTCCCCTCCCCATTCCTCACAGTAGAACTAAATGTTGGATTAAAGTCATCTCCTATGGCATTGTTAATCTTCATCTAGGCCACATGGGCCTTATTTCTTCCACATACCCACCCACCCACCCACCCACCACACCACTAGGCCTGTTCATAGGCTGGGTTTGGGCCAGGCTTTGCAAAAAAAACCCGAGCATGGTTATCTCTATAATAGCAAAGCTTGTCTAAAACCCGTCGGACTTTTAAAGGCCAATGCCTAAGCCCATCCGTTTAAAACTTGTTTATTTTTCAACTCTTTTTTCTTAATTTTTTAAGAAAAAACTCAATAATAAAGAGCATTTAAGATAATGGGATTGGATGGGCCAGAAAGATCAATGATATATGTTTGTATAAAGTACTTATAAAAAAATCAGCTTTATTGAATGACTAGCTATGGATTGAACTTGATAAAATAACATCCATGCTTGTCATTATTTTGGGTCCTTCAAAACCATGGCTAGTGTTATTCAATAAAGCTAATTTTTTATAAGCATCATATATGGGCATAGATCTTTCAAACTCAGCCAACCCCATGGTAACAAGTAGGCTCCACATGGAGCTCTCACTGTGAGAGCACATTATGGGTAATTGTGCATAGTTAATAGATACAGGTAAAACTCTAGTTAAAGCCACACCCCATTTTTATACAGAAAAATTGGGCCCATTTATGATTAATCCAAATTGTCACACACACTTGCCGCTCCATGCAATGTCAGATGTCCAAATTTGACACTCAATGAAATGATACATACCCTTCAATTGAGACATAAACCCTTCAATTGAGACATAAAAAATGTTACTCCAAAAATACCATTGAACTTTTTGGCTATTTAATTCATAGCTTAGAACCTTCATATGGAAATTACTTTTTCTCCAGTGCATCATCCACAAGAATACTTCCTAGTTCCATTCTCTCCCATGATTGGATGCATTCGTGTGCATTCCACATTAGGGGATTTACCATTCTCAGTGTCAACCAAGTTAACTCAAGTGCTATCCTATATTCTTAAATAGTTGCAACGCTACAACATACTTCAAATTGGCTCCCTAAGTATCAGATCAAAACCTCCATCTATACCAGGTCACATGAAGCAGCAATGACCACCATAAAATTCTAATCACTCATACGCATTTGCATGCCTAAGTTAGATCAAATGAAATAAACACCCCTCAGCAACAACCCAGCATACATGTAATACAAGTAAACCAGTAAATGTGGCGGAAACACTATCCAATGCACTGGTACATAAAATGGGAAGCATCAACTGTTTAATAGATACAGATTTAACCTTTTCTAACCCAAATCAATAACTGGAACACTTCAGCCCCACCCCCTCCTCCTCCTCCTGACTAAAAACCTCATACTAATTTGAGGGGAAAAGCATCACACTACCAATGCAATCTAAGTATGCATGCAGTTTAACCAGAATCGAGTATATTAGATCATGATATAGGAACAAAATAGCTTCACTTCATTGCATCAAATAACAGCAACAACAACAAAGGAGCTTCTAGCACAATTGGCAACTCCTCACTGCTGCGAGCACAGAGATTGTGTATTCAAGTCATGTTACCATTCAATAACAACAACAAATATATGTGTGTGACAAGATGAGCAACGAGTAGCAATTTGTAGGTGCTTACTGCACACGTCAAAGGTTGAAAGTTCAAGCCCCATTACCAGCTCCAAAAAAAAAACTAGCAATGATGATCATGATGATGATATTAACGAAGGCATAAAAGTCGGTTTAGCACTACAGAGCGAAGCCATAAGAACAGCCAGATCTGTTCTAATTTTCTTCTGATCTCAGGCACAACAACCCTCTTTCATTAAAATGTCATAATGTATGTCGGAGCCATTATGATCAAAATTCAAAAACAATTTTAATTTACAAAAAGGAGAACAAGGAGTCATCCTAACGCCATTATAGTGCATGCAACTGCCCCGAATAAGAGCGAAATACAAAGGTACATCAAACTGCAAGTTACCAAACCACTTGCAATTCTGTGTGCGTCGAAACAGTAGTTACAATACACGCACAACTCCTATAATCAACGTATAACAAATCAAACTTAACATTCAAACTTCCAGCTAAGCCTTCAAAAAAAATTAAACATTCATCTAGAATATCTCTACAGCAACAACGACACGTTTCAGATGCACTGACACCGAAGTTCCCAATCATCAATGACAAACATGTGCAAGCAGCAAATGATTGGATCATCGAATCAAAAAAATCGCGGCTACAGCAGGAATCAAATTCGAACAGTAGCTATAAGTTGTCACAGATAGATGAATGAAAACATATAGAAAGGGGCACAAAAACGATAATTTACAGCAAACTAACAACGAATGATAATAATATACAAGGAAGAGATCGGACGAAAAGAAGATGATTGGACCTGATAAGGTTAAATCCTCCTCGGCTTTAGGGTTCGCATTAACCCCACCCCCACTGTCGAATCCTTCCATCTGCTCAGCACTGAAGCTCAAAACCAGAATCCGAAAGCTTCCCTTGTCGATGTAAGATACAAAGGCATTTAGGGTTTTCTTCCCAGTAGATTCAAGGTAAGGAACAGAACCCTAGAGAGTGAGATGAGGAAGGAGAGAGAGAGAGATGTATAAAAAGATCTCTCTCATTTATGAGAATGAGAGGAAAATTTGGACAAATGGATTTGGTATGTCAATTGGGTTTTGGATTCACACGTGAGTCTTCACTCAGGGGGTACGCAATCGAGCTGCACACGTGTGCGGTACCCAATTCGTGGTTGGCGTGGGCCAGACATGATGATATCACAGATTCAACGTTTAAATCTTGCAAGTGAAGCCTAAGCTGATATAATAAAATATTTAAATTGATGGGACACGTTTTTGGGTTGTTCAACTTTGATGTGGGTCCACCTTCCACCCTCTTCCATTGTTCAGATGCAGCTCATGCGTAAAAATTGTGCAAATTTTACTATATAAAATATTTAAAATAAAGTAAGACAGGTGAAATAATTGGTGAATTACTAGATCTATTGAATTGATCATTTCTCAAAATATAATGTAATTTGGTAGATTATTGTCTCTAAAAGTAATGTAACATTCATGTGATCTATCTTACTCATTTGGAAGAAAATGCAACATAAATTGATTAGTATTTGACACTCAACGTCGATAGTTATTTGTAAGATGTTTCATCCAATTTAATGAAGCATTTTATGTTACTAATCTTTAGCTATAGATGCTTGACTTGGACAAACATTCTACTTGACTAATTCTCAGAGCATGTGAAAATCTCTCTATCCACATACGTCGGATATAAATTATGGAGAGTAACCATTTTTATATTAAAAGGGTTTTATGAGAATACCTCCCGTATAAAAGGATAGAAATATGACCATTAAACTAATCGAGTTTTACATGAGAAAAAATTAATAGTTAAAAGAAAAGTTATGCCGATTTTATTTGAGAGGTTCTGATTTTTATAATTTTTCATATTTTTATGTGAATAAGATGACTGAATACTTTTAATAAATTTTTGTTAAAGAAAGATCTTCCTTTGATAGATATGAAATACGTTTTTTGATATGAAATACATTTTTTGTGATTTTTTATTCATTGCAGTATGAATTTTCTATTGTGTATATGAACCAGATATTTCTCAATCACGTAGTGTTCTAAGCATCTTTGATACCCAATTGTCTTTCTATTCGATAGCTTTTGAATTTATTGATATTAATGGTGTCAAATTCCAATACATTATAAGATTGTCATGTAAAAAAGATAATACTCTAACTTTTATAAATTATTATACCAACACAATACATCTCATTTTTTATTTATTTTCATTTCATTATAATTTAGTAACATTATGTAACTGAAATTTTGGATTTAATTTGAAGCGATTCTAAAACGTTGGTGACTTTAACTTCTTTCCTTATAAATTTGGAAAATAAATAAATATTTGAATTCAATTGTGGTTCTAATCTTTTCTAGCATTTTATCCACTTCAAATACAAAATGCTCATAAGTTCAACCTCAAGCTTGTGACAAACACATGATGGCAAAACCTGATACTCGTGTTGAGCATATAGAAATGCATCTACAATCGTATAATACAAGGATGCAATTCAGGGCGGGTGATATAACCCGAGAAATCATACAGGTTGAATTGAAAATTTTGGGTTAGCGGGTCAGGTCGGACTAATAAGACAAAAATTCGCATGAAATTTGGGTCAGATCGTGTTGAAGCTTTTACAAGTTAGCTCGAGTCGATCCGACCTAACCGACCCGACTCCGCTAATTAGATTGAAATGGGTTCAAAAATGCGGATCGAGTCAGAATTTGGATTGATTTGTGTTAGAATTCAAGTCGGGTCGAGTCGAGAATTTCAAATTGAGAATTCGCATCGATTCAGGTCAAGTTGGGTTCCATAAATATTAAGTTGGATTGAGTCGAGCATCTTAAAACTCAAACCGGGCCGAGTTGCAGCCCCTATATAATACTCATGTCCAAAGATCTAGAACTATAAATTCATATCAGGGCCCACCTGTTAACATTTATTCATAAAAAATGAATAATTTTAATTACTATCATTCAAGTTGAGGTAATATTTTCTAAAGGTAAACGATAAAGGTCACGAAAAATCAGAGAAAGAAATGCAAAAAATTTGTTCAAAACTAAACATGTTCCATCTTATTTTAATGGAAACATCGCGATTAATAAGTATCTCTCTATAAAAAAATCTATCGTCTGTCAAATTTTCCTTTTATGATGAACACAGATCCTGTTGTTCAAATTTATACATGAAAACAACAAAAGTCAAACATTTATCCAATGCATGGATTAGCATGTAAAAAAATAAGAGAGCGACAAAGAACAAATACAAAATGGTAGGTAAGAAAAATCAAGTTCTATTAATTAAATAAGATTATAAAATAAATGAGTTTTTTTTTAATTTACGTGTAGAAAACCGCAAGATATCCAATATAAAATCTTCACGAGTGAGCACACTATCTTTAGAATACATTGAAGATAGACTATAGGGGTTCGAACCTGCAACCTCCTGCAAGCAGGAGGCAACCAGTTAAGCTATATATATATATATATATATATATATATATATATATATATATATATATATATAAATGATGAAAAAAAACTTCTAGAAAGATGATTACATCTCTTGACAAACGGTTGGGTGCTTTTCTTCTATTGCCATTTGTTTTTATTTGATGAATACACCGGATTTGTCATTTCTTGTTTGAGTTGTACATGTCTACGATTTTATTCCATGAATGGAATTGTTTTTTCATTCCCTGCTTCTTTATTAATCTTTGGTCTATCTCTTCTTCAAATGCATGAGTTAATGCATTAAATCCCACGCAGCAGAATTCTTCACTGAGAAAAGGCATTGGAATGAGAATCCAACTCTTAACATATTTTAATCGCTTGACAATTCTCTAACCACACTCACCATCGTTGTCTCTACCTAGATTGGCCCTTAGAAGCAATTTTTGCAAATGTATTCACACCAACTCAAGTGCAAATGGGTAACTTTAAAAGACATTGACTCATATATATTGACTATAAATTTTCATGTTGATTAATGAGAGAAGTTATATTTTTCAAGACATTCAAAGTTTCATATTAAAAATTTGTTAAATTAAAACAATGAGTTTTAAAACTCATCTTGTTGTCAAAATGGGTATGATTGCGATCAATGAAAGATGGGTGAGTGTGAGGGATGGAATGGATCCATTGGAGTCATCGTGACCCAACATTCTAATGTTCGCAACAAACTCACATGCAAACTGTAACAACCCAAACCGATTTTTCGAGATTTTAGGGTCTTAGTAGCAGTGGGCCCAGCGATGGACTTCGGTTTGCCCGATTTCGAGTTTGGCAACTCGAAAGACATTTTGGTAATTTGAATTATTGAACTTCTTGTCATGCCAAAATATTTTAAAATTATACATTTTTTCTCTCTTGATGTTCAACATTCAAATTGTTTATAGATATTAAATTTAATTTGTTATTTTTACCAAAAAAAAAAAGAAGAAAAAAAGAAAGAAGAGATTAAATCCTAAAGAAACCCTAAACCCTAATCCTCACATACCCCCCTTCCCCCCCTCCCCCTCCCTCTCTCTTCGCAGCACTGTAGCAATGGGAGCTACAATGCCGCCACTCTCATCTTTCTACCTCTCAATTCTCTATTTTCCCTCTCAATCCCTCTCCCTAATTTCTCTTATCTCCTTCCCTTCTCTCGAAAACCCTAAGACCCTGCAGCCGCCGACCCTCTTCTCTTCTCTTTTCTCTCTCCATCTTCTCTTCTCCTCTCTCTGTCTCTCTTTTCTTACTGTCGGCCCGATTTCTAACCCCGTTTCTCCGCCGCCGCTCTCCCCTCCTCAGCCCGAGCAGCCCCGGTTCCTTCAGATCTGCCTGATACCATATTCGCCGCTGTTAGAGTCCGATCTGAGGCACTTCCCTTTTCTCCTTTTTTTTCCCTCTCTTTCCCTTTTTTTTTCCCCTCAGTTTCCCAACTGGATTGCTGAGTCAACTCAGTCGAGTCACCGAGTTGACTCGACTGAGTTCAGTTTGGGCAACCCATGCCCAGTCGACTCTATAGCCCCCAGGCCCGACCCAGCTCGCCAAACTTGGTTTGACTCGGACCCAATTCGGCCAGCCAGGCCCAATCCACCTTTGACCCGGCCCGATCTCCGGTTTGACCCAATTCGGCTCGGCCTGATTTCAGGCCCGGCCCGTTTCGACCTAATTTCTAACCCAGTTTCCAGTTTTGGGCTCAGTTTCGAGCTCAGTCCAATTTTGGACCCAGTTTTCAGTTTCGAGCCCACTTCAGTCCGGTTTGGAGCCGACTCGCTTTTCGGGCCCGTTTGAAGTCCAGACTTCGTTTTACCCGTTTTGCCCGGTTACTTATCCTTGTGCTCTCGTTTCAACAGATTAAACTTCCTTCAACACAGTGGATCCGTTTTCTCGCTTTGGATTTTAGCAACACGCACACATGTGAGAGGACTCACAACCGATTTCAGCATGCACTTATGCATACTACTTCTCTGTCAAATGCTTTGGTACGGAATGTGGCGAATGGGATTCCCTAGTATTATGAGCCACTCGACAAGGGAGATGTTGATATCATTATGTGGCAGGGACCCCATCCGGGCGTGTTCGTACCCTTAACTCATAGGAGTATATATGAGTTGTTTATTTGATCTCATGATGGATTGACGGCTTGATAATATGATTGGTGAAATGTGTGATAACCTGCGATTGTTGCAATTGATGGTTAATAACATGTTGTAGGATCACATACGGTAGATAGTAGATGGTATTGCATACTATGCTTGTTTGGAATATGTTTTGATTGATAATGTGTTTGGATGGTACATGCTAGTATGTGATAGTTAGAGATGTATACACCTGATGAATGAATGTGATATTATTTTGTATAACCACGTTTTATTGTTTAATGATGATTGGCTGATAACATGTTCGAGTGCCAATGTGTTGGTCTACTAAAGATAACTATGCACATACTTAATTATGATTCATTATTACCATTTTGGTAACATGCTTGTAAACAACTGGGCATGCATGTAGCTAGTAATCGTGGGATGTTAGTGGTGCATAAGTACTAGACTACACCAGGATCTAGAGACTCTCACTAGCCTATCAGGTAGTTGGGGTTGAAGGTTGTATGAAGCCGCGCAGTGGAAGCGTGGTTGAGCTATGAATTACCTAGTGGTGGATCGTGGGTGGATGTACTTCCTAGTGTGGGTCAGTCTACCCTTTGTGGCCTTTTAATGAGCCTGTGGGAGGGCGTTGTCTGACTTGGAGGGCGAGGTACCCTGGAGTCTCAGTCTGGACAAGCGGTGAGACAACCATGATGACCTAAGGGGAGTCCCTGGGTTGAGTATTGATTCACCCAAGGTAGACTTAGAGGTCATTATAGACAAAGTACCTGAGCACGTGATGGATGAGGTGATCCCCGAATGACAGAGTAGGCTGAGGAGGTGCTCGTCTGCTCATCGGTCGAGGGATGGTGCGGTGAGGGACAGCTCCCGCTGGTATGGTTTGTGAATCCCGGATGACCGAGTAGGTTGAGGACAGGCTCGCCTACTCATTAGTCGAGAGATGGTGTGATGAGATGTTCCAGGCTAGGACACCTGTAAGGTGGGGACAACCTACGGTGTGATGTGATAAGATATTCCAGGCTAGGACACCTGTAGGGTGGGGACAACCTGCAGTGTGGTGTGAGATGATATTTCAGGCTATGACACATGTAGGGTGGGTACAGTCTGAGGTATGGTAGTCCAGGTTATGACACCTGCATGGTGGGTACAGTTTGAGGTATGGTAGTCCAGGCTATGACACCTGCAGGGTGGGTACGGTCTGAGGTATGATATTCTAGGCTAGGACACCTGTATGGTGGGGACAACCTGTGGTGTGATGTGCTTTTGTGTTTACCCGCGGTTATGACTTTCGGGTTCATTGTTGAGACTTGTGTTGTGGGTGTTGACTCACCGAGAATTTATGGGTGCCTAATGAGTGAGTTCGGCCGACTCACTCGGTTGAAGACCTATAAAATTCCGATGGAGGTGTTTATGATGGGTGTGTGGGGACCAGCGAGCGAGGCCCGAGGTCACAGGTGTGACTACCTGGGGTCTGGTACTCAGTCGATGAGACCACGAATGAATCTGGTTGGTAGTCCGTCGAGGACTGGCGCGGTAGTTACCCCCGTGTGATAGTCTATTTGGGACTCTAGTGAGCCCAGCTTATGGGTTAGTTGTGGTATGTGTATGGGTTGTCCTGTGAGGGTCATACGATTGTAGTGGTTGGGCATATAAGGGAGTTGCCTTAGAGTTGCATTGGGTTGGTTAGAGGATGTGCTGGAGGCCCATATGCTAGGGGTAGGGCACACGTTTGTATGCTTGTACATGTAGACATCCTAGATATTGATGTCTCCATATGATTATACACAGTGTTGCTTGATGACATATGATGCATGTGTTACCCTCACTGGACATGTAGAGCTCATCCCTTGTCTCACAGGTACTTCATAGAGGAAGGGTCGACGGGACCCTCAGTCAGACGTTGGGCGTAGAGTTGCAGCTTTGTACTTTGTCATTGTTCCATTTTGTAATTGAGGACTTACTAATGTATTTGAGATATGCGTACTTTTCATTAAGTCAGATGAATGTAATAATAAAATAAAGTCATTGTTCCTAATTATGATTAATACTTTATTGGTACCATTGGTTATTGGTTTAATTGTGGGTTGCCCATAGTTACTTTGAATTGCAGGAGCAGTGTCTCCCATTTTTTTAAAAAATATACCCTTGAAATAGTAACAGATTGGTTTCGAAACTTTATATCAATTTAACGTACTCGTATTGGGACGGGTTGTTACACAAACTCATTTATT
Organism: Chimonanthus praecox; assembly: GCA_022113865.1. Lineage (NCBI taxonomy): Eukaryota > Viridiplantae > Streptophyta > Magnoliopsida > Laurales > Calycanthaceae > Chimonanthus > Chimonanthus praecox. The sequence goes on from CM039090.1 coordinate 57,627,939, forward strand.
GATGAATATTGATTGGATACCTATCGATCATCCATTTGAACGGAATATGAAATTGACTTATAATCAAGGAAGATTAGTATCACAAGTAGAATATTCTTAGCTTGTTGTGTATATTATGAATTCTATTAGATCAAATATTGCATGTGTTGTTGACTGGCTTGGTATATATAATAATAAATCTACCTCAATGCTTTAGTATGCCATATTTAAAGTTATTGAGTACTTAAAGAAAATAATACATTGTGGGTCACCTTAAATCATGTCATTAATCACTCCTTCATTTATACATAAACTTCTAGACATTTAATAGCGTCATTATTGTAAACATATTTTCAAAATCTTGGAGGAACATTAGAAAATTTCAAAATTGTCTTATTCAAATTTACCTAGAAATTATCTTTACATTCTTAAATATTTTTTAAAATATCTCTCTCCTACAATTATAATAAGCAATCACCTTAAATAAAAAAAATTTAAACGGTCTATCTAAGCTGCATTTAGAAGGAGGGTAAATTTTAGATGGTCAAAAGTTACCATAGGTAATATGAAAATCTCTTCCTTAAAAAAGATTTTAAAAAATTAAGAGAGATAAAAAGTTAATTTTTTACACCCTTTATCCCTCGTCCAAAAACAGTCCTAGAGTTCTCTCTACAGTCACCATTTTCATTATAAAAGTGGGAGCATTGTTACAAATCTCGTTTTCGGAATATTAACGGCAATTGTTAATACCAGAATATTTTTAAATTCTCAATTTTTTATCGAGAATTAATGGAAAAATCTCATAGAAAATATATTATTCAAAAATAATAAAAATAAATATAAAAACTAAATAATGTGGCCGGAGTTAAAAAATATAAATGGTATTTTATAAATAAAAAATGTGTCTTTGACCCAAGTATTTTTAACGAGAATTTAAAAGTAAAATCTCATCATTTTCACGAGAATTTGTCGTTTCTCGTAATAAAAAATGTATTTTTAATAAAATCTACCATTAAAAATAATATATTTAATAAATTTGAATTTTTAACGCGAAAAAATCATTTTACCAAAAATACCTGTCGCATTGAGTGGGAGCACAGTTTAATCAAGATGCGTTTGGATCATCCCCAGTCTAGACTGGGCCACATGGTATAAACGGTCAGATCATCCAAACATGTGCTCCGTACGTATTATTCAGCAGAAATAGGCAGCTAACTGTACACTGATACCGAAGAAGTGCGTTATTGCAAATTAAAATATAATTCGTCTATATAAAAGGAAATAAAAAACACGCGTTATTTTCGGTATCAATCTACCGTTCCCTTTTATCGTTTGTCGGAATCTTGCGTTTTGATTCTTTTATTCTCTCTTCTTCGTCTGATCAGTTATTCGCTGGTTTCCGATACATGAAATTCGTATAGAAATTAAAGAAGCCCAGATCAGATTGTTCACAGAAATTGCTCGAAAACGTGTAAGTTGTCCGATTCAATTAAGGGTTTGAGAAGGGTGGGGAGGTGAGGTTGGTTCTGTTGCTGGGTGCATGCGAATTTTCGCGTGGGTTTTGTTTTCAAGAAGAAATTGGCATCTGATTTTGATTTGAAGGGAATGGAATTGGCTTCTCTTGTCTTGTTCGGATCGATTTTGGAGGTTTCTGTAGCACCAATGTGACAAAGCTGTTTGGCCAAAAAAAAGGTACATGTTTCCTTACATTTCTTAGTTTATTCAATCTAGATGGGATCTTTATCAACTATATTGTTTGTGTTACTGCGTATGAGTTTATTTGTAATGGTTACGATGTGTTTGAGATAAATTATTTATGTCTTCTCCGCTTCTTTTATTTCTTGACGATTATTTGATTACGTTGGTAGATTATCCTCTTTTATAGAATGAAATTGAGATTACAGGTTTAGCATGATGTTGTTGTTGTTTCTGTATAGTGGGATTCAAAATGCCCCTACCCAAATTCTACCACATACAATCACTATCAACATTTCTTTGAAGTGGTACCCACCTTTGTCCAATCCTAACTCTTCAAACCATTGCTCCTTTGAGCTGTCAGGTGCCCAATTTGTCCCCATCTGACCATTGACCTACTACTGGATTAAAATTCTTTTGTGATTGACCATGAAACTAGGAACCACAATATCAAAGGTTAGAGTCATGTCATGTTGGCAACTAGAATGTGGACAGAAGAATTTACATTGCTCATCAACATTTCGAAGAAGGACCATATATTCCATCTTGCAGAATGTGGATACCCGGAGTGTTGAGTGGTCATACACTCATACCTGTTAACAGGGCCAATGTTTGGAATTAATGATGTTTTCATTTCAGATAACTTTTGTGACCACTCCTATTCTGAGATGCATCAGAACTCACATTAACCCAAATTTAATATATGGCTTTCCCTTCATCTTATGGTGTTAATGTTTTCCATCTTCATGCTTTATTTACTGATATTTGTAATAATTTTTTTTATGAATGATAGGGAATATGGCTGTTCTTTGAGAAAATGCTTTGGCTACACTATATTCATTGGCGAAACTACAGTTAGAAGTCAGGAGTGGGCCCATATAATTGTAGGAGTGGGGCTCTATGGATGTATTCTGAATTTATGTGCTAAATGTCAAAATAATATTTTGATAATATCATACACATTTTGATCTTGTACAAAGGCCCCCTTATATAACTCATATAAGGGACCTATTAAAGGAATACACATCTGCACTACAATCAGTTTCCTATACAATAGGTAACTGCCCTATAATTAAGATATTTAATTATAAATTTACAACTCATGTCAACACCCCCCCTCAAGTTGGTGCGTGGATATCGCTCATGCCCAACTTGATAAGAGAGTCGAGAAACACCTTGCTAGCTACAGCTTTAGTGAGGACATCTGCTAGTTGGTCTTCGGACTTCATGAATGGAAAAATAATGATTCCGGCTTCAAGTTTCTCTTTGATAAAATGTCTGTCAATCTCTACATGCTTAGTCCGATCATGTTGAACAGGGTTATGAGCAATGTCTATAGCTGACTTGTTGTCACAGTATAGTTTCATTGCCATTCTTGGTTTGATGCTTAAGTCATTCAGTAAATTTCTTAACCAGAGCAACTCACATACCCCAAGTGCCATACCTCTATACTCAGCTTCAGTACTTGATCTTGATACTACTTGTTGCTTTTTACTTCTCCAAGTCACAAGGTTCCCACCTACAAAGGTGAAGTATCCTGAGGTAGATCTTCTGTCATCAGCTGAACCTGCCCAATCAGCATCGGTATAGCCTTCAACCTTTAAGTGTCCATGATTTGAGAACAATAAACCTTTACCTGGAGCAGACTTTAATATCCCAATATGCGTTCTACAGCATCCATGTGAGGTTTACGTGGGTCATGCATGAACTGACTCACCACACTTACTGCATACGCAATATCTGGCCTGGTATGAGATAAATAAATTGGTTTTCCAACGAGTCTCTGGTATCTCCCTTTATCGGTAGGAGATGTACTCCAACACTCAAAGAGTTTATGATTCTGCTCAATGGGAGTATTAACTGGCTTGCATCCTAACATTCCTGTTTCAGATAATAAATCAATGATATATTTTCGTTGAGATAAGAAAATACCAAGCTTTGATCGGGCCACCTAAATCCCAAGAAAGTATTTAAGATCTCCAAGTTGTTTCATTTCAAATTCAGATGCTAAATACTGTTGTAAACTAGAAATCTCCTCATGATCATCACCTGTTACTACTATATCATCAACATAGATAATTAGGGCAGTGGTTTTACCTCTTTTGTGCTTTAAAAACAAGGTGCGATCTGAGTTACTTTGTTTGTAGCCAAAATTCCTCATAGACTTGGTGAACTTGCCAAACCAAGCCCTTGGAGACTGCTTCAACCCATACAAGGCCTTTTTCAGTTTGCACACCATTGTTGTATCTGAGTATTTTGGTATGCCTGGAGGAGGATCCATATAGACTTCTTCAGTAAGGTCTCCATGCAAGAAAGCATTTTTGACATCAAACTGAAGAACTAACCAATCTTGATTAGCTGCTAACGACAAAAGAACTCTCACAGTATTAAGTTTGGCAACTGGGGCAAACGTTTCTTGATAATCTACACCATAAGACTGTGTATATCCTTTTGCAACTAACCGAGCTTTGTATCTCTCAATCGTTCCATCTGCTTTGTGTTTGACCGTAAATACCCATCTGCACCCCACGGTCTTCTTTCCCTTTGGTAAGTGCACGAGTTCCCAAGTGCCATTTTTGTCCAATGCTGTCATTTCCTCTGCCATAGCCTTGGTCCACCTAGAATCTGCCACAGCTTCCTGTAATTTATTAGGAATAGAGACAGAGGATAATTGAAGTACATAAGATGCATATGACTTAGATAACTTGTGGGATGACACATGGTTACTTATTGGATATTTAACTTTAGCTTTCGGGTCAGGCTCATATCTAGTTGCTGGTTGACCACGATTAGATCGGGGTGGAAGGTGATATTGAGATGGTTCAGATGTAGGTTCAGTTATACTAACAATATCATGAATAGTAGAGTCAACAAGAATAGGATCAGGTAATACCTCGAAGGAGTCCTCTGGAGACGATTGAGTCAGTGGGTTTGTAGACGTAGGAGACATTGTACTATCATGGACTTCACGTCCTGCAACTGAGTGCTCAATGGAGGATGATTCGGGTGTCTCGGCCAATATTTCAAACAACCTTATTTCATTCTGATTCTGTACTGCATCTTGAGTCTCCCCCGGAAGTGAAGAATCGGGTAGCGTTGTCGAATAGAAAAACAGGCTTTCATGGAATATGACATCCATGGAGACATAGAACTTCCTAGTAAGGGGATGATAACAGCGATAGCCTTTTTGAGTCGAGCCATACCCGACAAATACACATTTCAAGGCACGTGGTTCCAGCTTGGTGCGCTGATTTGAATGTAAGTGAACATACACAACACATCCAAAGACACGAGGTGCCAAATGAACAACTGAGGGAAGCGTACAGTGGTCAGAGAGTACATCCAAAGGTCTTCTGAAGCCAAGAACACTAGATTGTGTACGATTAATCAAGTAGACAGCGGAACTCAATGCTTCGCCCCATAAATGTGATGGAACATGACCCCTAATTAAGAGAGAACGAGTGACCTCCAAAAGGTGCCGGTTTTTCCGTTCAGCAATCCCGTTTTGTTGAGGAGTCTGAGAGCAAGATGATTGATGGATAGTACCAACGGAATGCAGAAAATCAGTCAATTCATTCGTGAAATATTCACCCCCATTATCAGAACGAATAAACCAAATTGTGTTAACACCATTTGATGGAAAAGACGATACACAGTACAAACATCGCTCTTGTGTCGCAGCAAATAAACTCAAGTCATCCTGGTAGAATCATCAACAAATGTAATGAACCATCTCATTCCATGGGATGTAGAAAGAGGGGCAGGCCCCCAAACATCCGAGTGAACTAAGGCAAAAGGTGCGTCAGTTTTATTATCATGCGAATGAAAAACAGTACGATGGCTTTTCGCCAGTACACAAGTTTCGCAAACAAAGTCTGAAATATTAGAACCAGTAAATAAAGATGGAAATAATCTCCTAAGGTAACCAAATGAGGGATGACCCAATCGTGCATGCCATAACCAAATCTCCTTCTGCCGTGTAAATAGGCCGGCGTCCATAACATGAACGAGTGCTCCATCATCTGATCGTTGTAACCCATCGTCCAGATAGTACAAGCCTCCACTTTGTTTACCACTGCCAATCTTCTCCCTGGTATGGATGTTCTGAAAAAGACAGTAAGTAGGAAAAAAAGTGGCAACATAGTCATGAGATTTGGTTAACTGAGTAACAGAAATAAGGTTACAATTTAGTGATAGGACCAATAAAACATTAGTGAGAGATAAGGATGGTGACAGGGTTACAGTGCCGACACCGACAACAGGGGAAGACACACCATTGGCATTAGTAATGGCTGATTTGGGACAAGTAGAGGATAAATGGCTAAACCGAGATTTATCATAAGTCATATGGTCCGTAGCACCGGTGTCAATTATCCAAGCACTATTTCTAGTAAAAAAAGTAAGAGCAGAATTAGTGATACCTGTCTTGGCAACGAAGCCGGAAGCAGTGACGACGTGGCTCTAGGGAACTGAATCCGCTATGGTGGGATTAGAAGACCTGGGAGAGGCCGTCTTACCCTTCGGATGCCAATCAGGGTAACCATGGAGCTTAAAGCATGTATCGATCACATGATTAACTCCATTACAATGAGTATACTTACGAACACCTTTCTTTGGGTCCGGACGAGTACCAGATTTGCGAATAGCCATAACAGCTCCTTCAGTAGATGGCGTCCCAAGCATAGCATCTTGGCGATTGGCCTCGGCACAAATGACAGCATAAGTAACTGGAAGAGTTGGAAGCGGTGTAGTCGCAAGGACACGACCCCGAACCCCATCCAAATGGGAATCAAGACCAGCCAGGAAAACATACAGTCGTTGAGAGTTGACTATGGCGGTATACCTCTCAAGATCCCGGGTACATTCCATAAGGCAAGGTTCAATAGCATCAAGCTCCTGCCATAATGTTTGTAGTTTTCCAAAGAAAGAAATAATAGAACCTCCATTTTTGCGAACAGAAGTGACCGCACAATATAATTGATATGCCTTGGAGGCATCCTGGCTGATAGGATAAGTTTACTTGGCAGCTTCCCAAATCTTCTTGGCAGTAGATAGGCGAAGGAAAAGGGACCTAATTTCCTTAGTCATGGCGTCAAGAAGCCAAGATTTGACTATACAGTTCTCATCTTCCTAAGTTTCATATTCCTCAGAATTGGTGATGTCGGGAGCCGGCTTACTACCAGAGATAAAGCCCCAACGTTTCGGGCCCCTGATCTTATTCTGAGCATTCAAAGACCACTCAACGTAGTTAGTACCGTCGAGGCGTTCGGGAGTAATCAATGAAGACATATCTTGGAGGTGGAACGGAGGCAAAACAGTAGGAGTATCTTGTGCTTTCCCTGTCGGAGGGGAGGATGACTCAGGCATGATCTAGGGCTGAAAAAAGGTGGAAACTCGCGTTTTATGTCACAGGGAAGTTGGAGTAGCGTGGCAGCAGCAGAATCAAAAAGTGATTTGGCTCAAGGGGCAGGGCACACATGCAGTCGGCGCGGCCAAATAAGCAAAGGAGAGGGAACAGCCGGCGGTGCAGATGGCAGCAGCAACGTCGGAGCGGCACGCCGTGTTCGGAAATCAGACCCACCGGGATGGACCAGCGGATCGGAAAGCAGAGCGGCAGAGAGACGGCGAAACCCGATCGGGCGTCGGATCTGAGCTGGGAGACAGACGGAGGGGGCAGGCGAGTGGGCGAGAGAGGCAAGAAGCAGATCCGCACAGCAGGAAGGAGAGACGAGCAGCTGGCCGGCAGAAGAAGCAGGGACGGCCGGCAGATCTGGAACAGTCGGCACTGCAGATCTGGAAGCAGGGAGACAGACGGAGATGGCCGTTCTTGGGAACTGCAGAGCTGAGCCCAGGGTGCGGGCCGAGAGCCGTGACGCCAGCGTCCAAGTAAGGGAGCAAACCGGAGCGGAAGGAGGCACCACCGGTAACGGATCTGCACAAACCCGGCAAATCTGCCGATCTGAGCGGCGGTAGAAAATAAGACGAAGGGGCAGATGTAGCGCCGGAAAAACACCCCTTGTCGCAGCGATGGGAACCTGGCTGAACAGAGCGGAGCCCGGAGTGGAGACGGTGGGGAAGTCTGAGAGACCGGCGACGCGGCAGACGGTGAGACCGCAGATTTGAAAGATGACGGTGATCAGATCGGAAGACAAGAGACACCGACGGAAAGAGGAACAGCAGCAAAGCTGAGCGGTAAGCCCTCCCTGGCACGGGAGGAAAATAAGTTGAAGAGAAATTCCGTCCGACAAGACGGAAAAAAAAAAAAATTTCGATTCCTATGAAAGGAGATCGAACCTTGGCTTTGATATCATGTCAAAATAATATTTTGATAATATCATACACATTTTGATCTTGTACAAAGGCCCCCTTATATAACTCATATAAGGGACCTATTAAAGGAATACACATCTGCACTACAATCAGTTTCCTATACAATAGGTAACTGTCCCTATAATTAAGATATTTAATTATAAATTTACAACTCATGTCAACACTAAAGCCTATAAAACTTTTATTATCTAATTACGGAGGACAATTCTGAGCTTTATGTTTTTTTTTTCCCTGGTATAATCTGCCTAATAAAAAGAATTCTGGATGGTATGATTCTACTTTGCAGAATGAGCAATTTGTGTAAAAGTAGAAAAATTCTGGGAAGGTATAATGTATCATGTGCAAGTTTGCAATATGTATCTCTGTAGTGACTGTGGTGTGGAAATACTCCTTTATACAGGGGATTCATGGTCTTTTTTGCATAGCATGGACAGATGGTGTTTTTTTTTTTTTTGAATGGTCAGACAGATGGTGTTTGACTACAGGATTTCACTTAAACTTGCCAGATTTTGGTTCTATTACAAACTTATATCTTATGGCCTTGACAACATCTTCATTCTGATTGTTGGGATGGATCATAGGTCTTAGAGACTGGATCCTCCCAAGTCTTTTATAATAAACACTTTCTATGGACTGGGATGAGGGTGGATAGTCCTGAAGTGTGCACGCTTATTTGGCATATAAAAATTCCTCTGAGAAGAGAATTATGGTTTTTTGTTAGATTTTCAGGTCTTGGTAAGATTTAACCTTGGATAATTAAAGAAGAGAGAGTTGTGGTAAATGATTGCCCTTTGTTAAAACAACAAGGAGAGTGGTCATCATCTGCTCCATTCATTGGCCATTTGCTAGTAAAGTTTGTGTTTCTTTCAGCTTCTTCAAGTGAAGTGGATGACAAGGCATATAATGGACCAACATTAGTCTTGGTTTTACTTAAGTAGACTAATATATTAATCATCTTTTAAAAAGATGCATTATTTTGTGGTGGTTGTCCTGGTTTGGTGTTTATGGAAGGGAAGAAACAATTGATATTCATGACAGTTCTTTCTTAAAGCAGTTTTCTTTTGGAGGGTTCTTTTCTTTGGTGCCCTCCCTCTTTGTATCCTTTTGTGTTCTGTGATTAGTGAAGTTCCTTTCAAAAAAAAGAAACAATTGATATTCAACAATCGGTTGTTAGAATGTGAAGAGCTGGTTAATATTCAACATCTTGAATGGCTACTCAACTATTGGCGCAATTTTCAAGATCTCCTTAAAGTGGTCATTCCTATCTCTTGATGTTACTCAACATGTCCATCTTAGTTATTTTTTTCTTTCAAAAAGATAACAAATGAAGTATTTCATTAACTGTAAAATGTACAAGTAATAGAAACAATATAAGAGAAGTATCCTCATCCCTGAACAGGGAAAAAAAATCGAAGAACACTACAAAACCATCCTAACAATCTACTTTTGGCTTGGCTAAATAGTTTGCCACCCCATTAGCTAAAGGCCTTACATTGACAAAAGGAAACATCCTCATTCCAACAGAGAAAAGAGATTATCCTAAACAACCTGCAAAAGTCTCCATGGATCCCACTTCTTACTAGAGGCCTAAGCAATTGTGTTTGCAAAATCCTCCTCAATAATTAGCTTACCTTTTATCTTTCCAAAAATAAATAAATTAGCGTATCCTCCAGTTGCCTACTCCATAAGTGAAGTGCTCTCCTAATGGCTTAGAGTTCAACCTCAATGGAGTCTTTTAGTCCCGTTGGATTTGAAAGTTACAAGAGCATGTCTCCTAAATCATTCTGCAACACACCCCCACACTTGCTACACTAGCCTTACCCCTAGATGCTCTGTCAACGTTAAACTTAAGAGAACCCTTCAGTAAAGGGAAACACCCCTGCTTCGGCTTAGTATATGCACCTTCGTACCATTATTTTGTCTGCTTGTCCTTTTTTGTTTCATGTTACAAGTACCTTTCTTTGCTAGATGATGTAGTACTAATTAATGGAGAAAAAGGTTTGGAGGCAAATGGTCTGAAAATTAGTTAGTGACATTATATATGAAGTGTTAGTTAATGGATCATATAATAAGAAAGATGAATTGATTAGAGTTGAAAATGACTTTGTATCACATTTTAAGAAAGTCCAAACTTGGGTGATAAAGAATCATATGCGATGAGGGATGGATGGTAAGTAGAAGTTGGCTCAGCCTCCCTTATGATGATTGAAGATCAAAAGAAGAGAAAGGAATACTTGAAGGATCAGATGATGGACTATCTTCTTAGAGAAGAGGATGTTGTCTTATTCTTACAAGTATACATATTTGATAGTTTTTATCCTGATCAATCTCATCATTGGGGACAAGAGAAACATTGAGATGAACAAGGAGGGGAATAGGCAAGGGTTCTTCATGAGTTATGTAAGTGGTGGAAAAATAATAGATGTTCTCAAAGAAGTAACATCTTTTGAGGCATGTTTTTGTTATATATACCAGGTCAAAACACTTGTGTCCTTTTTGCTTGGTGGAGTAACCATGAAAATACTTCACAGATGGAAGTCCCAGCTAGCTACTCAGTGGTTCAATATATTATGAAAAAAAGTACACCCAAACTTCCTAGGTTTCAAAAGGAATGGACTTCGAGAATTGTTGAGGACTTTTCCCACCTAGGAGAAGGCATCCTATTTATCAGGTATCTTGTAGTCAAAACTATTTTATCCCAATTAGTTAAAACTAATTGCTGAAGACTTTTCCTGAGTTTGGATATGTGCCTAGCAGACCTAAAGCAACCCCTGTTAGGAATATTGAAAGAATGCAAGTAGAAGGAACACGAAAGAGAGGAAGACATTTAAAAACTTGATTGGAAGGGGTAAAGAAGGATGTGATATATTGTAGGGTAATGGAGGATATGGTTTTTTATAGGATAGATGATGCAGGACAAGGGATAGGGTAACCCTAAATGCCTAAATGTAACCCTTAAAGATTAAAAGGGATGAAAATAATGCACCCTAAAGCTAAAATAGGCTGTATTAAATAATCAAATAATATATGCAATTAATTAATTTAAATTTGACACAAATAAACATGCAAATTCCAAAAAAAACTAATGCTAATGTGCTTAGGGTCTATTAAATGGGTAAATGGTAAAAGGTTTGATATAAAGGTGTTTAATGGGATATGGTCTGAGGTAATAAAATAAACAAAAGGGTAAGTAAGGACTGGCTGGAAATAAGAAAGGGTCGAAAGATAGGAAAGGAGGGATTGAAAGATACGGCAGCAAGGAATGGGTTTAGGTGGTCGCCTCAAGCAAGGATAGGGATTAATGGAGGCCAAGAGGAGTGGATTTGAGGGTGGCGAAGGCTGTATGGGAACTTGGAGAGGTCTTCTGGGATTGTAAAGTAAGGATGACAACAATAGGGGAAGTAGTAGGGGGTTCTCGGCATGGGAAAGAGGGCTTATGGAAGGTTCGGCTGCAAGGCTATGAAGAAAATGAAAATAGGGAGAGGGGAAAGAAGAAAGATGAAGATAGGAGAGAAGAGTACCTGGCCTCACGTCCTCTTGGATTCCGCCAAGCGTTGGATTCCACCAACAATCACTGTCGCACCATGAGAGGTATTTGCGAAAATCTCAAAATCTTATTCATTAATCTGTTTTTGCCTCAAGGAGGCTACAACTTATATAGAACTCTTCCTTTCTTAAAATAAAACATTAACTAAATAAAGCAATAAACAAAATAGAAACTAACTAAAACCAACCTAAAAGAAAAGTTAAATACAACAACTACTAATTATGGAAAACAACTACTAGTTATGGAATCTGCAATATATGCTCCGCATCATTAGAATAAAAGAGAACTTTGAAAGTTTATCCCAAATAGATGGGATAAGTGGCTCTCATGATGAACATTTGGGAACCTTCATCTATATAAGCTGGAATGACTAACTTCTAGAAGATTGCAGTTTTTGTGTTCAATGATGTCATTTTGTTGCAGAGTATACACACATGAAGTTTCAGATTCTATACAGAATTTTCTACTAAATAGTGTTGTTATTCATGGTTAAATTATCTTTAGCATTGTTTTTCTGGTAGTACTACTATTAAAGGTTTATCATTTTATTTTCTCCTCAAGAGCCCTATAGCAATTTGTATTTTCTAGAGATTATGTGATATATACATATATACATATATACATGTAATATCAGAGCACACCAGATATTGTATATCATATAAGAAAATTGTGTGTGTGAGAGAGAGAGCCTTGTATTTCCTTTATTTCTTGCATCAAGATCATAGAGATTAGGGAAGCCTCATACTTGGAGAGTTTGTGATGGAAAAGAGGCTACCTTTGATGGTGGATACAGAGGTGGACGTCTTTAGCATAGGGTAGAGAGATTAGTGTTATGTATGTATAATTACACCGGTTGGGTTGACCTGACCCAACTCAATTACCAAAAGCTATGACCCAACGGGTCATCTTAAACCCAACCTGTTTTTTATTGGATTTGTGTAGATTTGATCAATTCTTAAATGGGTTAGGAACCTGGATCCAAACCCTGTTTATTGGGTGGGTTTGGGTTAGGTTAGTGGGTGGGCTCTGGTTTTTCCAGGTTTAATTGTTGAGCAGATTTGACTTGCATAGGGTGTGGTTGGGTTGCTTGGTTAACGTCCCTTGATCCCCTTTGTTTAATGGTTAGAGTTAAAATGGTGCTCTCAACCCGAGCTTTGGAATGCCCTTTTAATTCTCAACTTCATATACCTGTGATCCCCTTTTAATCCTGGTTGACTTGAACTTGGGTCTGCTCCTTGCTTCCTACCTCATTGCTGGGGCATTTCATGTTTCTACACCTGGTTGTCTTGAATTTAAGCATTTGTTTTGCCAAAGTTGTTGGATCTGTTTTGGACTTTGGTAGCTGGTAAGGTGGAATGCCTCCGCATTTTACCCAATTTGACTTTATGTTCCAGAAAAGACAGAAATATAGAAAAAATAAAAAATAAGGAAAACAGTGAAAAGTTAAAAACAATGCTGAAAATGCATAATTGCATCATTTAACAACAACTGAAACGAAGTTCCATAGAGTCTCACAAAATTAGGGCATGTTTGAAATTCTAAAATTCCAATTCTACCCAAGAAATCTTAAGCCATAAGGGCTTGTTTGGAATTCTAAGGATGTGTTAATGCTAGTTTACTAAAAAAATCCACTCTACCAATCAGGTGAGGTTGATATTTTTTTATAAAAATGAGAGAGAGACAGAGAGACCACTTTCCACTTTATCCTGCTCTTTTTTCTCTCATCAACTTTAATATTTTTTACAGACCACTTTGTTATGCTTGTAGTGCTATTCTTGACATCTTTTGATATAGGTGCAATGGAGACATCATTGTTGAAGACTTTGCTAAACACTACATCTCAATTTGGGCTTTTATCATCATGTAACATAATAAAGTCCGAGCTAGTTCACAAATACTACCAAAAGATAGATGAGTGGTTGAAGCTCTTGAGGCCTGTCTTTGATGAACTTACTGATTTTGAGATAACGTCCGATGAACAACTTAACATGGCATTGGAAGACTTAGATGCTGTGGTCAATGATTCACGGAAACTATTGGAAAGCTGGGACCAGATGACCAGTAAAATTTATTTTGTAAGTACCCGAGTCGATATCCACATATTCAGTTATGGGTATGCTTTGTTGTGTAGGCCTTCACCTATTTTTTGAAGCCTTATTTTCCTTTGAATAATTGAGCATACATGGTAATTAATTGTAGGAAGTTATCTTTTCCTTCCCATTCTCCATGCATATCTTTCAGATGCACATATTTTAAAGTAGGTTAACTGCCATGGAGAAGATTGAGCCAAGAGACACGTGGTACAAACAAATTAGTGTGCTATCATTGTGATGTCACCCTCTGTCTATTTTTATCTTTACAATTATAACTGTTACACTGAAAACCACAGCTTTTAGGATTACATTCTTATCTCCACAACCAACTGGAATACTGTACTTGCAGGTGCAAGTGTCTTTAGTTGTCCTTCACACATATACCAAGCTCCCACAAGTTTTACCTCTCTATTCTCAAGCTAGGGTATGAACTAGCTTGAAGACATTCCTTCCTTCATTCGTCTTCTTTTTCTTCTTCATTTTGGGTGGAATGAAATAACTTGAAGACAATTTCTGCCATGCAAAGACGTACATGCTGATTAGGACGTCCATGATGGCTAACGGGTCTATTAGAGATCTCGGAAGCGACATGACACAACTATCAAGACAATATGGTTGGAGATGACCAACATATCTAATGTCTGTGCATAGATCTCTGATTTGATTGCTTGGAAGGCCTGATTTGATCGTTAATTTCATTAGATCCGGTTTTGGGAGCTGTTTTGTCCATCGGATCGTGATTGGGATCGATCCAAACCGTTAAATGAGTCCAGAGTTGCCATAGTAGTTGATTTAGGAAGTTTATTTTATTTTAATTGAGTATCATGTTTATGGAATATAATAAGTTAATTTAAAGGGCTTGTATTGTTCACACGTGGCACATATGTGTGTGTTTCTAGGGTTCCATAGGTTTTTCTTATAAATACTTGTAAACTCATTATTTTACAATAGAATACAAGTGAAGAAAATTTTTTGCATGCTCATTTGAGAAGATTGGTTGTGTGACTCCATCCCTCATTTGGTGTGACTCCAAGGATTAGGTGCTTTCTATCCTTTCTCTTTTTCTTTTTCTTTTTCTTTTCCCTTTCCTTTTCTTCTCCAACTTTTCCCCATTTTTTCCTGCGTTTTTGGAACCCTAAACAACCTAAAAATCCTAAATAAACGAAAATCTAACCCAACTAGACCAGATCTCAACTTTGCAGGTCACCCAACCCGAACCCTATCGGGCTGTAAGGACGTCCAGGTGGCCGTACAAACGAGCTATTTTCTTGAATATGATCTTAGGATATTTGGAAGCCCTAATCTCGATTTGTGATTGCTTTTAGGGTTTAATATGCTTGCATGCTATGGATCTATTTGGATCTTTTGTTTTTGTGATGTTATTTGGGTAGATCTTGTTTTAATCATTGATTACGAAATATCTTCTTCTTAAATCAACGTTTTCATTGCATATTGTGAGCATATAGCAGTAGTTATTATTCATATTATTTTTTATTACATTATTAAATCTAGGATTTTGAATGTCACAACCTCATTTTAGGGCACACTTCACTTCTATGCTGCGTCATATCTGGTATTAGAGCTTAAGGTTAGGGTTTTTGGCATTCTATCTATTGTCGTTCATATTCTAGTTGTTGTCGTTGCATTAGTTGTTGGTGTCTTTTGCACATTGGGACCTGTTTTTTTTGCACTCTAGATCTAGTTTACTCCATGCGTACACGTAGTGGTCTTGATTACCATAGAAAAATGGACGTGGATCGGTTGAATGAGGTGTTGAGAGGAATTAGTGACCAAGTAGAGAATTTGAGAGTCCAGTTCACAGGATATTCTGCCAACACCAATGCCCGTTTGGGGATCTTGGAGGACATGATAACTCTAGTGATGAGGGTTCCTAGTATGATGATGGAGAAATGGGTAGAGGACGTAACGGTCATAAAGGCGAGATGGGCGTAGAAGAGCATGGTAAGCCTGACCAGGCTGGGACATCACACGAAGAAAGTGAAGGTGGATGAACCTTCTTTCGATGGGAGACTTGATCCCTCAGTCTTTTTTGGTTGGCTGGTGGGCATGGAACACTACTTTGAGTGGTATGACATGTCAGACCAGAGGTGTGTTAGGTTTGCCAAAATAAATTAACGGGTGATATAAGACAAGGGGTAGGGTAACCCTAAATGCCTAATGTGGTTCCCTAAAGATTAAAAAAAAGGGATGAACATAATACACTCTAAGCCTAAGATGGGCTGAAATTAAATTCTAATTAATACCCACAATTAATTAATATAAGATGACCACAAATAATCATGTAAAATATTAAAATTGTAGTGTGTTTAATTGATTAAATGGTCCATGGTGGCTTGGTAATTAAGAAGAAATAAGATGGGAATTATTGGTGATTGAGGGACACGGTCAAAGGGGTAAATCAAAGAAGTGGTGGTAGGTAGGAGATGTGAATTAGATGTAAGGTCTTAAATATGGAAAACTAAAGTAAAGGAAATAATGAGGGTGTGTAGGGATTTGCGGCGGAAGTGGAATATGGAAACAACAAGGCCGGAGGGGTATGTGGCAACTCTTATAGAGTTGTGGGAGGGTCAGGGCAACAACAAAGGGGGAATTTGGATGGATTTTGGCTATGGCAATGGCTAGGGGAAAGAGGAAACGAAAATAAAGAGAGAAGAGAAGAAAGGAAGAGAAGAATCGTACTTGGCCTCACGCCCTTGGTCTCTCACCAACGAAACTCCATTCGCAAGGAATGACCGAAAACTCTCAAAATCGTATTCATTCAATCGTGTTCTCCCAAAAACGGGATTACATAGGGTATTTATAATAATCAAAGTAAGAAAATACAATTAGAAACTTCTAAATACACTTAAAACGAAAATAACTCGTTAAAAATAGGAAATCCTAATTTCTAATTACTACCAAATCGAAAATAGAAAGAAATAAACAAAGAAACTCCTGCTCCGCATCAACGGGTCAAGCTATGCTAAGCTGGACAAACCTAGGACATCATTTGGAGAGGTGGGGTGAGGTGCCCATTATTCATTGGGTCGAGATGAGGGAGAAACTTAAGGAAAAGTGTCTCCTGCCTACATTCATGAACAAGCTCTTAGACCAATTTCATACCATGTGTCAGGATTCCATGACTGTCACTGAGTAAATGAGCAAGTTTGAGGAACTCAAGCTGCGTTGTGATGTGGATGAGGACCTTAAGGTGTCTTTCTCTAGATTGAGGGGGGTGAGGGCTGACATTAGGCATAAAATGATTCGACACCCTGTGGATTCTTTAGAGAAGGCATACTACATGGCTCTCGAGTACGAGCAAAATAACTAAATGCCCATTCGGTAAGATTAATTCTACCGAAATTTCGGCAGAGTTCTGTCTGTAATTTGGACATCACAATTTTTTTTGCAACCTGTTAAATACCTTCAAATAACACTTTTAATAAAATTCCTCATTCTTATAAATACTATGGGACCTCCTATCCCCTCTAAAACATTCATCATCAATAATGGTTAATCAAATTGGGGCCTTCGGCTTCTGTCAACTTTCACATTGAATAAACATTACAAATTAAAGTACACATACTTCCAAAGTTTAGATTGCAACATATCTAAAGATCAAAACATCGAAATACTATATTCTAAGTATCAATCTTATAATTTTAGAGTCCTAACTCAATTCATTGCTTCGCGATAACTCAGGGATGTCTTGGGTCCCTTCTCCGACCTCTTGTCCTGAAATGTTAAAAAAATGAGCTACACGAGCCCTGTAGGGAGAATAAAATCTTATCATATGATTTAAATTCTAACTCAACATAAAAACTACGAGTAGTTTAGAAAAACAAATGAATATTTTACTTTTGGAGAAAAAGAAACATCATTCAATACTTTAAATGTAAAAACTCAAATACATCTCGACCATGAGTACTGGCATGGTCTATTGAATCAACCGCTTCCCGGGTTACTAGCCTGGTGGAACCACAATACCGTCTCGCACATGTTTAGGGTCTTTCACCCAAGGGCTCCACCCCTTCTTGGTCTACTTAACCTCGACCTTGAGTTCTCTTATTTTGAGAACCTCCTTCCTGCGGCTGTGGTCTCGAGGGGGCTACCGAGACCCTCGATGTTTGTCTACCACTTTGTGAAGATCTAGTAGGCTATGGGGGTGAAGGTTGAGACCAAATAGGTTGTCGGGGCTCAACTGTCGATCTTTGCATAGTGCCTTCCTGCGGACAGTTACATCTGATGTGCCCTGGTTGTCTACAACCATAACAGAGTTAGGGTCCTTGTGCATGTCTTCCTTGGGCCGAGAGTTGCTGGCATGGTCGACTCGAATTTCGTAATGACGGTGGCGGAAGCCGTGGCTGCTGACTTTCCTCCACGAAGGTCCTCTGCTTCTTTGTAGCTCGATGTTTCCCCTATGAAGATTGTGCTCTAGTGTCGTAGAGCCTTTTTGAGTCCTGCATTTCTTCCTCAGCTATTAAGGCTCTTTCTACAGTCTTTGAATAGGTCCTAAGTTTCAAAACTGCTATTTTGGACCTTATGGAGGGTTTTAGACCCCTCTTGAACCTTTTTACCTTCATGCTCTCACTGTCACCAATTATGGAGCAAATCATGAGAGTTTTGCAAATTTTACTTCATATTGCATTATGGACATCTCTTGTTGGGCTAGGTTAAGAAATTCTTCGAGCTTCACGTCCCTGACTACCTTGGGAAAATACCTTTGCAAAAACAATTCTGTGAACTCCTCCCATTTCAAGGTATCCACGTTCCGAGAACGCATCACCGTTTTCCACCATTGATACGCTTCACCAGTGAGCTGATAAGCAGCCAAAGAGACCCTAAACCCGTCTTCATTTATCTACAAAGTATCCAAAATTTTCACGGTCTGTTCCATCCAGTCCTTGGCTACCATAGGATCCGACTCTCCTTTAAACATGGGTGGGTTGTACCTTCAGAACTCCTGCATTGCGACTATTGCTCGACTCATTATTATTCTCGGACTATGAGTGAGCCAGTTGGTAGACCTAGCAAGCTGTTATATGGCTGCTGCCATATCTTGCATGGCTTGCATCATCTTAGTCCTCTCATCATTAGCAGAATATTGAAGTAAAAGAAACAACTTAGATTATTACAATAGTAACTATTTCATAACAAATTCACACTTAGCTCACAGGGATTCTATGGCAACAATTACAAGCAAAGCTAAACTCTCTACCCCAAGGCTTAGGTGTCTTTAACCTAAATGTCATGAATCGAGACTCCGTGACAAGACGAACGCATGCGAAGGTCAGCTTCGGTGTCAAAATTGTATGGCCGAACTCGGAAGAGGGAGGCTTTAATGGCGTAGAGATTTTCGGAATGCTCGAGAATGGCACGGAATGCACAAAAGAGACAAGAACAATGCGGAATGTTCCGGATGGTTCAAGAAGACTCTCCAAGGTGCTAAGGTCATGTGGAGTTCTCTAGAATAATGTAGAGTTCTCTAG
Source organism: Chimonanthus praecox (assembly GCA_022113865.1). Classification (NCBI taxonomy): domain Eukaryota; kingdom Viridiplantae; phylum Streptophyta; class Magnoliopsida; order Laurales; family Calycanthaceae; genus Chimonanthus; species Chimonanthus praecox. Next base: position 57,647,072 of record CM039090.1, read on the forward strand.
TTTAATGTAGAAATCTGTAGAAGTGTGTAGAGTTTTGTAGAAGAGTATAGAGTCTTGTAGAACATTGTGGAATGATGTAGAAAAGTGTGGTAGTGTAGAGATTCTTAGTGTGTTCTAGAGTGTCTAGGAGTGTGTGAAGATATTTTGTAGGGAACCATTGGATTGGTGTCACTTGGCATAATCCTAGCCACACTTGGTCAATGGCCTCACCTATATAAGGAGGTGAGGAGCTTATTTGTAAACAACCCTCAACCCTCATGAGAGCTTGAGAGAGGATTCAAGTTAGAGAAAAGTGGTTCTTGCAAAAGAGTTGGAACTACCCAAGTTTGGAGCTTGTTAGATAGCTTCAAGGTTGTGTACTAGCAAAGAGTTCTAGCCTAAGTGTGTGAGTAAAAGCTTGAGTCTCCAAAGCCATGTATTCTCTTTGTGTTCAATTCAAGTAAGTGCATTCTTGGTGTTCCATCTCTCTTCCTCAACTTTGTGTGCAAGAGTGTGTGATTTGGTTTGATCACATTGGTCCAAAGAGTGACCAAATTGGTGGTATGACTAACTCGCTTGATGATGGACTGTTCAAGTGAGTGCTGTATGGGTTGAATTTTCGTAGGATTTGCCGCCAGCCCCGTGACATAAAGTTTTGATACCACACTGTTACACCCCGAATGTAAGTTAGGGAAATATCCAAATTGCAGATGGAACTTCGCCGATTTTTCGGTAGAATTCCTCTCCCCGAATAGACATTTAGTTATTTCCCTTAACTTATAAGTACATTACCTTTCAAAAAACATTAATTTTAAGTCCTGGAATTTTGGGTTGTGATAGATCATCGATCCAATACACAAATCATAAGATATTGGTAAAAAGCTCGATGCACATGTATCGTTAAATGCATTGTGTGGCTCACTTTCAATGATTAATCATCATAACAGATTGTAGTTCCTTTGCTATGTTCGCAAACAAACATTGTGTTATTGAAGTGGCATCTAGTGGGTTCTACTTTGTGATATTCCTGACTTGCTAAATTATAGGGAGGGGGGAAAAAGGAAAATTCTAACTTGCTATTGTTCGATGTATCCAGGTTTTGCAAACTGAGTCATTAATGACAAAGATTCAGACATCTGGGCTGGAGATTTGCAGGCTTGCCAATTCATTGCTTCAATCTCACACAGACTCTTCAACTTTTGCATGTGTTCAGGTATTTACAAGTCCATAGTTCCTATCCAGGGGTACATTGGACATCCCATATATTACAAGATGTCTGAATATTGCGATAGAGGTATTTATGATCCATGTTCAGAGGATATGAACAGTATTGTCATGCCTTGAACTGTGTCACGTTGGGTGTGTTGTTCCGGATTTTTTATTTTAGAACCTTTCTTTAGATGGATGTTGTTCATTAGTTCCCTAACGTCAAATCCTAACCCTTTGACTAACTCTCTTCAGTCTAATGGTTCAAGTACAACAGTGATCCAGATTCAGTGTAAAAAAGCTGAAAGATTGGATAGAAAGGCTTCATGATTCTTTCTTTTTGGTTCCTTTTCTTTTCTGAAGTAAAAAAAGCAAAAGAGCGGGGGGAGGTTGGGGTGGGAGGGGGTGGGGCGGGGCGGTGGTGTGGAAGTATTTCATACATTATGGTGCAAACAAATGGGTCCTACAAGGATGAACCAAAAGCCCAATGGTACCATATCATTGAGCTGAAGGTCAGATATAATAGAGTGCTATTTGTGATGCTATATGTTTGTAGAAACTAAATTATGGGGGAATTGTTTACCCTTCCACACCCACAATCATCATTGGTACCATTCACCCATATTGGTTTGACGCAGAAAAGTGTTTTTGCAATTTTTTTATTTATTTATTTTTGGCATGCACGTATATATGAGTCTAGCAAGAACGTATGCTTCCCTTGAGTAATTTGTAACTGTCAATTAGGACTGTGGGTATACAATGGTATATTTTTGAAAGAAAGTAAACTCTATAGATTTGACTGTCCCCCAAAATAGTAACAATATTAAGAAACTTGTTACCATGGATTAGGGTTAGTACTTGGCGTGGAAATTGTGGTGTGGATATGCATAACAATTCTCGTTTATTGGTCTGCCTTTTGAGTTCTATGCTTTCACCTTATCCTACCAAAAGATCATGTTCTTAGGGACTCCACATTCCATCATCTCCGTCCTTGCTCTCTCAATCGAAACCTTTGAGGACCTACCCCTCTCCGAGTGCACTATCTACTTGTAACCCATCAATTCTTTGCACTGGAGTTATTTTTTGAGTTGTGTGTCCAAACCACCTTAAACAACATTCCCTCATCTTGTCTTTAAGGTTTCTCTAATGTAGTTGCTTCTATCTTCTGAGGTTACCACTTCCCACACATCTATCTTAGCATGTGTGTCTTCATCGTCATTACTTAGATTGTCTATATGCTTCTTCTTTCCCTGTCTACCTATCTGTCTATCCATCCATTTATTCTTATTGTTACTTCTTATCTCTTTCTAGATGCTCTTTTTTACATGGTAATTAGATAGATAGTGTTTCATGTTGTTTTACATATTAATCAGATGGTTTCTCCTAATCATGCTGTTTCATAAAATCATTTCAGCAAATGCAGTGGACAACATCTGATCAAATATCTGATGTCATTAAAGAAGCCATGGGAGATCTGCAAGATAAGAGTGTCCCTAGCTCACAGAGCCTTGCTAAGATTGCAGATTCATTGAACCTGAAATCAAATCAGGAGCTTCTACTTGAGGCTGTAGCCCTTGAGAAGGTGAAGACCAAGGCTGTTAATGACCAAAACAATGGAGATTCTGACAGCATTGATGATATGATAACACTTGTCACACACATGCATGACAGCCTCGTGAAAATAGAGCAATGTCAGAGCATTAATGGGATCACAATTCCTGCTGATTTCTGCTGTCCACTTTCTCTCAAGTTGATGTCAGATCCAGTGATTGTGGCTACTGGACAGACTTATGAACGAGCTTTCATAAGAAAATGGCTTGAGCAGGGTCTGATTGTTTGCCCCAAGACACGTCAAACTCTCTCACATGTGAATCTGATACCAAACTATACTGTCAAGGCTTTAATTGCAAACTGGTGTGAGTCAAACAATATTAAGCTTCCTGATCCCGTTAAGTTGGCAAGCTTAAATTCACCGTCAACTCATCTTGCTCATACAGACTCTAGTTCTGGTGATGGGACTACACGTCCCAGATCACCTGAATCAGCCAAGTCTATGGTTTCACAGAAGAGCTCCGTTTCATCTAATGGAACTAATTTGAACGACAAATCAGCATCTCCTTCACATTATAATTCATTCCCAGAGGGCACAGTAGTTAGTAGGCTGTCTTTGGGATCACGTTCAGATACTGCAAATGGGTTTGAGAAGGATGCCGTTAAGACATCATCAGGAAGTTCTGGAGAGCGAAATTTGGGTCATGATGGACAAACTTCGACACCATCAAGGTGGGAAGTGCCTGAAACGAGCATGGCTGGTGAGTTTCAAGGTCATAACCGAACTACCTCCATCTCGAGTGCAGTCTCCAGTAATGAGGATCTGCAAGGAACTGGGGATGCTAATGAGCAGTCACATGTGTCAAGGGATCTCACTCATTATGGAAGTGATGCTTCTGGTGAACTGACTTCAGATGCCCCAACTTCATCTGCTCCACACAAAGAACCTGAATTTTCCTCCTCTCGCTTGGCTGAGACTCGGCCTCGAAGCCAAAGTATTTGGCGTAGGCCATCTGAACGGTTTGTCCCAAGAATTGTTTCCTCGGGTTTGGAAACAAGAGCTGATCTCTCTGGCGTTGAAGCCCAAGTTCGAAATCTGATTGAAGATCTGCAGAGCTCTTTGCCTGATGTGCAAAGAGCTGCCGCACATGAACTTCGTACTCTTGCAAAGCACAACATGGATAACCGGATTGTGATTGCAAATTGTGGAGCTATAAACCATTTGGTCAGTCTTTTGCACTCAGTAGACCCTACTACCCAAGAGAATGCTGTAACTGCACTGCTGAACTTATCAATCAATGACAATAATAAAATGGCAATTGCAAATGCTGGTGCAATAGAGCCCCTTATCCATGTGCTTGAGACAGGGAGTCCAGAAGCAAAAGAGAACTCTGCTGCAACTCTTTTCAGCCTCTCTGTCATGGAGGAGAATAAGTCAAGGATCGGGCGTTCTGGTGCAATTGGACCATTGGTGGAGTTGTTGGGAAATGGGACTCCTCGAGGGAAGAGAGATGCTGCGACAGCTTTGTTTAACCTATCTATTTTTCATGAAAACAAGGCCCGAATTGTGCAGGCTGGGGCTGTGAGATACCTTGTTGAGCTGATGGACCCTGCAGCAGGCATGGTTGATAAGGCTGTTGCCGTTTTGTCAAACCTTGCGACTATACACGAGGGACGAATTGCGATTGGACAGGAAGGAGGGATCCCGGTTCTTGTGGAGGTTGTTGAATTAGGATCATCTAGAGGGAAGGAAAATGCTGCGGCGGCTTTGCTACAGCTCTGCACAAGTAACAATAGATTCTGCACTATGGTTCTCCAAGAAGGTGCTGTGCCACCATTGGTGGCACTTTCACAGTCTGGCACGCCACGTGCTAAAGAGAAGGTATGGAGTCTATAGTTTATTAATGTATGTTTCTATATTCTCTTATGGGCCTTCACTAAGAGAATTATCCAATGCTAGTGTTCAACATCGTTTTGTAGTTTGAATTTCTTTACACTTGTTTTGTGGGCGCCACCTTCTATATAGAGGCCATTGGCTAGAAATGGTGTTTTGAGGACTGCATAGCGTTCACCTATCAACTGGCAACCTATTTTTTGGGAGATAGCAGGTTTGGACAGATGGTGGGTGATCCAACTGTTTACTGGCCATGTTTTATTATAAAAAACCATGTTTTCTGGCACGTGCTTGACCCCCCCTGCACTTTGCATTTGGCCTGGGTTTTGTGCTGCCTCAAAACAGCAGTGTTAGCTTTACTAAGAAGACCTTTCTCTGGATAATTTTTTTTTTGAAAGGTACTTCATTAATTAAAAAGAAAAATAACAGAGTACAATAAGCTGGCCAGAAATGGCCAGCAACCGAAAAGAATACAAACAGACTCCTCCCAAATTACAAAATTCTATTAACAATTTCCATAGAAAAAGATGCCCCCTGACGGGCCAAATCATCAGCAGTTTAGTTTGCTGATTGATGAGCCCAGACAATCCAAAAATCATATAGAGAAATTAGATGCTAAATCTGCTCAATTTTATCCAAGAAGATCCATGGGCACTGAGAACTTAAAGCCCATCCCACTACTATTTTAGAATCCCCTTTGACACTACTCCCCTTAACCTCCAACTTTTCCAACTCTAAAATGCCTCTCCATAATGTGAATAATTCCACCTCAAGTACCGCACCATTTGGAAGAGGCCCGGCAAAGACAACACTATAGACCCAGCGTCATTCCGGATTACCCCACCATACCCTGCAAGGCCCACCTCTCACATATAGCTACCATCAAACTTTAGTTTGAGGAATCCAACGGCTGGAGGGGTCCAAGGAACATTAGGATGGACAACTGAATGTGGTAGAACAGAGTCAATTGAAGCCCAATTTTGGCACAAATCAGAAACTGAAATACCCTAGAGTTTCTCTGAATATTGCTTAAAATACTTAAGAATTATTTGATGTTGCATGCTACAGAGAAGTCATTTTTCAAAAAGAATTTGTCAATTAATTCATGTTTTGAACCCGAAGGGGTTGGTGTGTTGGTTAGGAACCTGCCTTAGGAAGCAGGAGTCTTTAGTTCGAATCCCATCTCACCCCAAAGGTTTTACCTGGTGTGTGTGGGTAGAGAGGCTTGTACACGTCCCGAGGACTAGTCAGGTGCTCTAAGAGGCCCTGGACACCTCGGTCATAAAAAAATAATTAATTCATGTTTTGAGGTCAAAGTAAATTTCTATGTCTGGGATTGCAAACTCACCACCCAGGTTTTGAATTGGTGCATAAGCAGGACCTGTTGAGCCATGCTGTGTAAGTGTGGCCTTGTTTGTAATAATTGATCTACAAATAGAATTCTAACAATATTCAGTGATGCTGGTGGTTTGAGGCCATGGCACATGGGTAGGTCTTCGCTTGTCCAATTGTAAAGGTTGTGGGGTCGAGTTACACCACTCACATATCCTTCTCCCTCTTTGATATTAATTTAAAGTGGTGTAGTGATAGTGAGAGAGGCTCCCTCTTTGATACAACTAAAAAATGGTCACAAGTGGCGGGTAGAGAGATATGTTGCATGGTAGTTCACTATAGCCTGCCATTATAATGTTTGTAATCTTTAAGACAGAGTGAGTGAGAGAATTGCATGTAGTTCGCTTCTAGCGGCCACAATATTATTTATAATGGTTGAATTGAACATTATGTAGGGTTTAAGTTGGCTGAATAAAATTTATGATGGAAACCATCACAAGTTGACACCAACACAACCTCACCCTTGGAGTTGTGGGACTAATGCCCTTGCATTCTGTCATATTTTTACTTAGCAAGAGGTATTATGTGATGCTCAGTTGACAGGTTCCATGTTATTTTGGTAGACCCAGCTATGTACAAGTGGGTGCAAGCACCATTGATCTGGTCAGTACCCCTATGTTGAAATGTATACTCCCGTCATGCAGTGGATAATGCTCTGTTATCTCCACTTTCAGTAAATTTTGACCAATGACCCATAATTATCAGCATTACCTACAGTTTGTTAGGTCAATGAACACTGTAGATTTCCTTATTATGCTTGAATTTTGTATTTTTCTGGTCTTCAGGCACAGGCACTCCTCAACCATTTCAGAAACCAACGACAAAATAATGCTGCAAGGGCTTGAGTTCAACATGCCAGCGGCATCTCTCCTGCTTCCAGTCGATTGATGAGCAGGATGCATTTCTGTCGATGCATTGTGTGTGCAACTTTGTGTGGTAAGTATAGAAGGCGTGTGAATTCCATTGTTGCAATAATGGCATCGAAATGCTGTTCTGATATTGCTTGTGAAAATGATTTGTAGAGTGATGATTGAAGTCCCGCTGATTCTTTTTCAGCACAGATTTGTGTGCATACTTTGATGGGGATGGTTATTACATGCCATTTCTAAGCTCTGTAACATGTATATTGTCCGGTATTCTTTTGTACTGTAGTTACACATCGAGCTAGCATAGTTCTCTGTTTTGTTGATAGTTTTCTATTTTGTTGACTGATTGTTCTTTTTGGTGCTCAAATGCTCTTAGCTTTTGTGATTTTTTAAGCATCCTTATATTGGTCTTAATGCCTACCTGTCAAGACATTTTGACAGTTACACCAGATTGTGTATGGAATCCTTCCTCTCCCCCTCCCTCTCCCCCTCCCACCTCCTCCCTCCTCCCTTATGTTTATTCATAGTAGCAACTGTTCAATGTGTGTGTGGCTGATCATCTATTTTAGATTGTGAACTGTCATAATGAGATGTTCATATTGGATGTTTTGGCCTGTGGGTGCTGACATGATTGACTAAACTTAAATAGTGGTATACAGTTGTATCATTCATAAAAATTAGACTGTAGGCTTGATTATTGTTTACTTCTTCTTGTGAGGTGCATATGTCTATATATATATATATTATGGGTCCTGTATCCTGTTGCCATTTGCAGTTGGCGGGTTGTGGTGAAGTTTTACTTTGTTGTGTTGCTCTCCTGGCTACCTTCTTGTTGTGCCTTTTGCATTCATTTCCCATTACTTTCAGGATGAAAGACGTGTGCACTCACATTTATCTGGAAACCATCTTTGTAAAATATTTATATATCATCTACTTATTTTTTATTTTTTTACAACTACACCCAATCAATTGGGAGTATATTGACTCGATGATTGATTAGTATGCCTCTGACTTGTGTCATTCTAAATATTGGATGATGCCAATGGTGAGATGAGATTGATTTGTAACTAAGCTGGAGTTGCTATCTAAATGCTGATCTCTTTGATTACTCAATGATATCTATTTGTTACATTGTTTTTTTTTTTCTCCTTTTTTTATTATAATGATGAATTGTGTTATTAAAGAAGTGAAAAATGTACACATTTGAAATGCTGCACAAGGAGAACTTGAGAAGCCTCAGTCCAGCATTGATGGTTTACGAATGAAATGAAAAGAGATACCGCATCAAGCCATGTTTATAAAATTGTTCCCCGACAGTCTCTGGATTGATTTTCTGAGAAACCTGCTGCATATAGATGAGTTTCATTTGAAGTTTCTATTCTCTTAACCTAAGATTGTAAAATAGATGGTTGTGTGATGAAACTAGCTTCAACTGGACTTTCACCTGTTGTGCTCTAAGGCAGTGTGTATCGTTATATTCATTTATAAAATTCTTTTTTCTATTTTTAGAAAGTTTTGCTTGACTTTTTCTTACTTTTAGTCAAGAACTACAATCAAATATAAGTGTATTGATCATATTCTATGACAGATACATATCGTCATGTTAGACCCTTATTTGTATTTATCCATAGGATATATTTTATGGAATTTTAATTTCTTATATATAATGAATAATGAGAAATTTAGTATATATCGGCAAAAAATTAGATTTGGGACTGAAATTTCAGTGTGTAATTATGTCAACAATTAAAAGAATTTTGCAAGCAGCGGAAGCGCTGGATCCAGGAAATAAAACCATTTCTTTTAATTAAACTTAAAATATGTATTATATAGTAAATTATTTTTCTGTTTAGTAATAAATACATGAATTGGTTGGAATAAGCTGTTATTCATATGAGCCAGACTGTAAGGCCCATGTTGGATGCTTTGCCATGCCCCATATAAACTGTGGGCCCAATCTTAGATACTTTGTCATGGCTGAATAATTTATGGAATACACTTAACTAAGTGGAATCAAATAAAATCCAAGGCTATTATTCTTGCAATTACACTAATCTTTTTGTTCTCTTCCTATGTCCGTTTCCATTTCCTTCATGTAACAGCTGACAATTGTATGACACCTTGAGTTTTATAGTGGGGATTTATGCTGTTTTTGAATCTATAGTGACTTTTAAAATATATTAATTAAAATTTAATAATATAAATATTGAATTTTTCTTATTTTGTTTGGTAATTACATTGAAAAAATATAAGAGGAAAAAACTTACCTTAAGGGAGAGGTAAAGTGAACACCTATTAGGCTGCGTTTGGATGAGGTAAATTTTGCAGGGGTTGTTTGGAGCTGGGCCGGCCCTGAGATCCCCTAAAATGTTAAAAATGTCAGGGGCCCTAGGCGGAGTGAGATTTCAGAGGCCCTTTGTGACTGGTTTATTAAGGAGTTTAAGTGTATGGAGGTCTTTTCTATCTGGAGGCCCTAGGTGGTGGCCTACGCCGCCTATGCCCAGGGTTGGCCCTGGTCCGCGGTTACCCTTGACAAGTGTTAGTAATATGAAAACCTCTTGGAAGGAAAGGATTTTCAAAAGTGAAAAAAGAAAAGGTAAAAATTTGAATTTCTATCCTTATTATTTGGTTACCAAACAAGGATAACGAGGGAAAACTTGAGAATTTTCACGCTTAACCCCTCATTACCCTTACACCCCTTCTCCAAACGCAGCTATAGTGAAGGGACTTTCAAATTTACATTGGAGAGGATAAATTTGATATTTTTTGTGCTTTCCTTTCATTATCAAATAGATGTAAATTAGAATTACCTTCGTTTTTCACCCCTCTACCCCTCATCCAAACAAAGCCAAAGAGACTATTTATTTTTTTATGACGAAAATAAGACCATTTTATTTTATTTAAAAATAAATATAAATTATTATCATGAAAGTTTACAATGAAATTTGATAAATCTTTTTACTAGTTGTTTTCTCTTTAACAGTTATATATTCAAACTTATGACTTTTTAGATGTAAAATAAGCATTTAGCAACTACAATATAAGCTTAAAAAATGATATAAATATCAAATTCATATTTAAATGTTAATAGAAAATTAATTTGGATAAAGTAGTTTCGATTGTGTGCATGCCATTTTTTCAAGCCACGTATCATGTGGGATTCACCTGGCCAAGAAAATAGGCTGGTCCAATGATAAGGACGGTTATCATCCAACTTTTCATCTCACTCGTCAGTAAGTTTGATAGTGTGGAATATTTTTGAGCCATAGGATCTATATGGAGGGCCCACCTTGGGGGCTGATCTCATCTTGCAAACGAATGCCAGCTGTGTATTCAAAAGCCACGTGGAGACGAATCTAGTTTTTAGGTTCTAAACTGCAGATTAAAATATTAATTAAGGACCTAAGACCTTTTCATTAATCACCTACCTACTCAATAATTAATCAATGGAGGGATCTTTTGAGGTGTTCACACCACGCATCATTTTGACAAAAAAAACTAGCCAAAATAATTCTTGTTATTTCTTCATAAGTTTTTTAATAAAAAAAATTAAAATTAATAAATTAATAAATTTTTAAAATACCAATGAAAAATGTATTAAACATTTAGATGAACTGAAATAAATTACAGTAAAATTTGATAGAGTCAGTACTCTATTCCACATTATATAAAAGAATGAAATAATTAAAAAATCACTTAACAAAAATGATATAACTTCTGAGTCTTCTGATGTATTCAATAATAATGTATAAATACTATAAAGAAAAATCTTATTCAAGTGAGGTAGATATCCACTCTTCATCTTATTTTCTTTATATTCTTATCCACTACATATTGATTAATTAAACAAAATTTTAGATCTAATTTTTTATTTATTTATTTTTGGTGTTGATTGTTTTTAGTTTTTAATGATCTGTTAACCTTTTTTAATGATCAGAACAATTTATATGCTGGCCAACACACTCTACACCAGCTGGTATATACCAAGTCTAATTACGGCATGTCACATACCAGTCTACATGTATTTTAAACTTTGCTTTAAATAAACTTATTATATTTTATATAATATTTTTTTAATAATTTCATGCAGGACAAAGAAGAGAGAGGAAAAGAGGGAGATTGTGACTGTGGTTTGAACCTTTGAGTACAAAAGGGTGAAATCATTTAAGAATATGATAAAAAAACAAACCCTTCAATGTGAGGATGGCGAAGAGATTTGGAAGCAAAGCGACTTGGGTTCACATGGGGAAAAGGCCACGTGGCGCACATCCCAAGGCCCCCCTATAAACCCTAATCCATACTTACTTTAATCACTTACAAAGATAGGGTAAGAAAGCTTGGATTTGGAGTTTCTGAAAAACATTTTATATTGTGGGTTCTTATGTTCTCGAGGTGGGCCTCACATCATCTCCTAATTAAGGGTTAGACTACCTAGGGAAGAAGCTGAATTGTAGTAAACATTTACACTATTTTAAGGTTTTAGGGCATGATTTGGTTGAATAATCTAGGGAGGAAGGTGATTTATATTACACATGAGCATGACCCTTAATAACCTAGACAGAGTCTGGGCAGCTTGGGAGTTTTGAGTTCTAAAAATAAATTATTCAAAGTTTGAAAAATTAAGAATTATAATGCAATTGTAATACTATAATAACAAATAGTGAAAAATAATGTTACTCTATCTTAGAGAATGGTTTAGGTCCAATTGCATCAAATTATATAATTCAGTTCAATTTTTTAAACGTTGTATAAAGACGTTAAGTGATCTCACTAAATCAACTTTTTTTTAGATAATTAACGTTAAAAATGAGACTAAGGGTTTGCTTGACTATCAAAGCGCTTACCTCACGAAACGAGGTCTTGAATTCGATTCATGCTCAGACTCTTCAGGTCAATCCCCATCAATTAAACCAATGTGTATGGATTAGGAGGTTTACACAATGCTTGTCGGATTAATCTCACCTCCAATGTAGAGTGAAAATACCTATATTATAAAAAAAAATTATAGATACACGAAATCAACAACAAACCTCATATATTAGATTTGTTAAAAGAAATTCCAACTCATAACATCTAAATCTAATTTAAAAAATTCAACTTAATATTTAAAATATAGATTAATATTGATAGGCTAGCGATCCTCCCACGGACATTTTGTATTTAGCGACATGAGTTTTAGTATATTCCCGAATTTGCCCTTTGCATGAACAATAAAATTTCGATGGGCTGATTTTTACTGTTCATGTGAATTTCGGCGAGTCGATTTGAAATTTCGAAGAGTCGAATTGCACTGTTCATGAATTTTGACGAGGCGACTTGTAATTTCGGAGAGCCGATTTAGACTGTTCATGAATGTTGGCAAGCCGAATCGCAATTTCGGCCAGCTGATTGCACTGTTCATGAATTTTGATATTCTTTTTTCTTCGATACAACAGGTGAACGGCAAATTAGGTATCACAGTAAAATCTATGTCTCTATACACAAAATGCGTGTATGATGATCGCTAGCCATATTGATATAGTAACTTTTGAAATGATATTTCAATCCATACAGTTTGCGGGTCATATTTTACTTTAACCAGTATAGATAATTGCAATATTATAGTGAAAGTATGATTATTGAAATAGGTGGGATTCTGACAGGTAGTGGTCAATATTCCAGAGAGGAGCCAAAGTTTGAATTTAAGATCTAAACCATCCAATCGTCGACATTCGCCGGTGAACAACTGACGACTGAGGCGTAATCTGCTTAGGCAAGTGTCAGGCGTGCTGATCGACATGGGATTAAACATCACTTTTTTAACACTCACTCAACACAATGCATTTGATTATTTATTTATTAATACTATTAATAATAATAAAATGAAGATCCTGTCGTCAGCACGACGAAGAGTTGGCATCATTTTTAGCAATTTTCTGATTTGGGTTTTAGCATTTTAATCAGTATTTTATTATGTATTTGAGTAACATGGCTGGATTCTTCTGATTCCAATGGAAAATTGGTTTTAAGGAAGACAGGGTCTGAAGGGTTGCTCAGAGAATCCCACTGCTGTTTTGTTCTTTTCTGAGACTCTAAGTGATTTTTTTTTCTTTTTTCTTTTCTTCGTGTTTGAACGTGGGAGAAGAAGAACTGGTGTTTGCAGCCAATGAATAGAATAGATGGATTTGGATTCTTCTTCTTCCTCATCATCTAAATGCTAGTGATTTTGAAAATAATAATAATAATGCAAGTGGTCTAAATAATTCTATTTCAAAAGTGCTTAGGCATTAATACATTTTGGGTGCTAAGTGCAGATGGGTCTTAATTAAGATTAACTTTAGATTCCAACATCTGATTATCATGAGAAGAAAAGGTTAACAAATCTGAAACACATGTCAGAAATCAATCTCCTGCAAACCACAAAAGTCTGGACCATGGAATATGAGAATAAGAGAGAGAGAGAGAGAGGGGATCTTAGGAGAAGGTAACAGTTGGATGAGCATGGCTGAATATTCATTCAAAACTTAGGTTTTTTTAATTATAAATTGATTAGATATTTTTAAAATTTTATTTTAGGTGATGAAGAGGAGTTCATGTGAGAGATTTATGTTTATATAAAGAGTAGATTAAAAATCGAAATGAATAAATGATTTTAAATGTATCTTAAAAGACTACAAAATATTAATTGTATGTACAACAATTCAACTGTAAGTGTACGTTTTAACAAGTTAAATGGAGAATAAGAATAATTAGACAAATTTGAATAAGTAATTTCTCAAGAGAGCATAGAGATAGATAAAGGGAGGCTTTTTTTTTTTTTTTACCGAAAGTGTTCAAACGTCTCACCCTATTAATCTTTTAGGGCATATGAAACCTTTCAATCTTTACACATTGTGTAAAACTACGTGAGTGACCATTTGAGTTTAAGCATGAATCGAAAACAAAGCCCCCACTTCCTTAGGTAGATTCTTGATCTTTAGATCAACTCTTAGTGCATGGAACGTACCGGCCGAGATTTGAGATATCGGCTCATAAAGGTGGTTTTAAAAAAAAAAATAGAGAGAGAATTTCTCAACATATCAGCTAATACCGAGATTTAAATCCCTGCCCTCGCAGTGAGACCGACAAAGATAGTTGTCACCACCAAAACAACACTCATTAAAAAACCAAATTTCTCTCTCTATCTAAAGGAGACTTTTTATTTAAATTTTAAACTAAAAATGATTAAAAATTATACTTATATGCTTTAATATTCTACATGTATATATAAAATTTAAATTTGAGTATAATAAGATACTTATCAAACTTTATTGAAGTCATCAACAGAGAGATAGGTTAAACACGTCTCTCCCTCTTTCCCACACCAACTTCCATTCGTACACCACACTTAAAAAATAGAATAATAAATGAAATAAAAAGACTTCTATCTTCACATAAATAAATAAATAAATAAACAGCCACCTCACAGCATCATATCCCTACCATGTCCGGTCATCTTGTTTGGAAACTTTCATATCTTCTGCCTTGGGAATAAAATTTTCTTTTGTCCAGCATAAGTGATGGCCTAACTTGCAAGTGTTTATAATAGGAAATCAATCTTCATGCATATTTTAAGAGAGATGATCTACTTAGATTCACCGTATAACCCTTTCTACCTTTGCTGATTTGAAATAAAATCTAAGTCATTGGATAAAGTCATGTCAGGAAACATGAAATACTTTTATAGGATATAGTAGCATAACTTTTAGAATTACTCTCTCGGTTATGTATTTTAAAATTGTCTCAAATTATGTGTCATATTTCTTTATTTTCACGTTAAATCAAAGTTTTAACATTTTCGATAAGCTCTAAATCACCTTCTAACGTGATGGGAAAACGACTTTCTTTTATAAAATTTGACTTGCACATATGCGGCATTCAGTAATTATTTTCACCTCCGACTCTCATCATCTAGAATCATGCATTGTTGCATGGTTTTCAAAATCATTCATATTAGGTTTGTATTAATTTAGAGAATCTATTAATAGACTTTTAGCACGCTTCGTGCGAAAATAATCCTTAAGATTTTTTTTAGAAATAAGACAAGTATTTTGGGATGGAGAGAGTATATATTTAATTAAGTAGTTTAGATAAGTCAAATTAAATCCATATTTGATGTAAACTAGGTAGCAGGTATTCACATGGGTGTAGTTCAACTGGTTACCTCTCGCTTCAGGAAGAGGGAGGTTGCTGGTTTGAACCCCGTGGGTTAACCTTGGTGTGCCCTAGGGGTAGTGGGCTCACCCATGGAGGTTTTAAGCTGGGTTTCCCTCAGTTTCCCACACGTAAATTCAAAAAAAAAAATATAGCAGGTGACCATATGAATAATTTGAATTAAATAAAGTTGAGTTTAAAGTCCTGATGCAGTAATGGTCAATGATGATAGTTTTTGGTTTAACCATTTAATCCTCAAGAACTATGTTATAGATACCAAAATGGGTGATGCTTATTATGGATAAATCAGATTGGTGCAATTCCATCATTTCAATTTTCTATTTTAATATCATTTTTTGAAGTTAGGAGTGACTTGTTTGCAAAGATTTATGATGAGAAGTTATCTAAGCAAATTTATTATCTTATAACTTTTTTATTTTTAGAAAATTGAGTTGTAAGAGGGGTTAATCTATAATGATATGTACAACTCAAGGGATTCGATCAATTAGAGATTAGTGATTTCCTCTTGTTATTCCTTATGGGTTCAATCACTTTTTTCAATTTTTTTTTTAATTATTTCAATTATTTTTATATATTACCGTTCATCAATCTAAAACATTATTCTAACCCCAAGAAGTCAACATGTCTGGCAAAAACTACTAATAGGTCCCCAAATATATATTATATATTATATTTACTTAACCTAATAGATTGTACAATAGTCGGTGGATGTTTATTGCTACAATTTTTTTTATAAAAATATAAATTCAAATCATTATTTAAAAACTCATCAGTCTGAATTGACTCAACATTTTTTTTTTTAGTTTTTTCAATCTTATTGAAAACTTATCTAAATTTTTTTGACTCAAATTGAGTCTGACTTTTGAGATTTTGAATACTGAGTCAAACATGGACTTACTCAGATGAAACCCAACCTTGTCTATAGATATAGAGTAGGCCTATTGCAGGTCATCTTTTAACAGTTCGAAGTACACCTGCAATATTCTTGTAATTTAATGGAGATCAGTGCTCAAAGTATATGAAGGCTGTAAATTTATAGATTGATAATGATATTGGAGGGATTGGTCTGACTTTCAAAAACTCGTTTAAGAAAGCATGGGTTTTGTATTCGATTCATATTAAATTTTAGATTTGCACATGATTCGAAGATTAGTGAGAGATCAGACACCTTAATACCTCGGTTAATAAAAATAATAATAATAAAAGACTGTCTAATTTTTTTTATTTGAAATTTCTATTCATGGACTCCACGGCCCTAACAAGAAGTTGCCATGAAAAACCAGTATGTGCGAGAAATGCGGCTACTTGCCGCCTATTATAATTTTTTTTTCCAAATCTCACATATTAAAAAGATACAGACCCTTTGGAAAGTTGCTCTCAATATAAAAACCTAAAAAGGGTATTTATTTATCAATCAAGACTCTAAAATGAGATCAAACAGTTGTTGAATATTTTTGAGTTTTGAGTTTTGACCCATTTGATTGATGGTAGTATGGTAATGGAATGGTGCTGGGTTTTTTTTTTTCCCTTCTGAATTTGATACGATAAAAACCACCAACTAGTCCTTCTTCAAGTCTTCCTACACCTCTCTCTTTCCTCTTGCGTAGGGAGAGGGAGAGCTGTTTATGAAAAGTCAGCGTCTGGAGAAGATGAAATGAGAAAGAAAGGCTTTCCTTCTCTCTTTGTTTCTTTTCCCTCTGTCTCTTACAGGTTATGAAAAGCTGCACCCTGTTTATATTTTGATGATCCGTCCATCCTCTGTCCTTGATTTCACTGATTAAAACCCATCTCCTATATATAAGTATCCATTCATTTCATGTAAAGTAGTCTCTTCTGGCAAAAGATGGAAAATGATCGAGGAGATCTTGCTGATGTAGTTGGAGCAAGTGGCAGCTGCTGCAGCGGTGGAAATGCAAGCAATCCGGCCATGGATTGGCAACTCCCATCAGGACCCATTAATGTTCCATCGGAAGCCGAAGAACCCGTCAACAGTTTTGGAGATCCGTTCTCAAATATCCAAGATCCATTGCTACATGAATTGCAATTGGAAGGCCCAGTGTTCTTCAGTGGATCAGATTCAACAGGTCTAGTTAAGACGAATGTCGAGGAAGAAAGAATTTTCAGTCAGCAAATTTTGAGCGATGAGATGAAGAGGCCATGCAATGTTTTCTCCAGAATGCTTCAAATCTCTCCCAATGCAAATTTGCCAAATTTGCCCCACAACACCAATTTTACCGCCGCGGCAGCTTCGACAAGGGGAACTAAGCCGCCTCCTTTCGATACTAATGACATGATCAAGACAAATAATGCAAGTTGCTTGGTTGAAAATAGCTCGATGCAGATTCCGTTGCCGCGAAATCCAGGGATCAAGCGAAGGTAAGGATCACCTGCAACCTTGTTGAGAAATGAATTGATAAAAAACTAGATAAAGGAGTAAATTTTTAATAACCAGTCTGTATAGATCAATTTTATTTTGGGTTTGGGGATTATTAATGTTGTTATTGTTCAATCTTCTTCAACATCCAAATGTTATATTGGAATCAGCAGCATGATGAGGAATGAAAGCAAAAGATATTGAATTGTTGGGAATACAGGAACTTGGGTTTCATCTAGCTCAAGTGAGTACCTCTAGAACTTTTGTATGAATTGACAGGAGAGTTATCAGCAAACTCTTTGATTTGAGCTTCTGAAGTTGAGGTTTCTGTCTATCAACAAAATCTTGGTTTTCATAAGATTTTACATAACTATGTGTTCATGATACTGAGCATAAACTTAGTTTTCATGGTGTATAATTATCTGAAACGTTTTCCGGCCTAACTCAAAATGGAAGGAATTAATCAAATCCCTTTATGTTCTTTGGCCCAACACATCACACACACCCCTATGGTTTTCACATGTTGATCATACCACCAGCTCGTCGCATTAAATGAATTAATAAATTCTTAAAGAAGAGAGAACTACAAAGCAAACTATAAGCAAATTGTTGCTGTTGCCATCTCTCTTCCCTTCATCTTCTTCTTCATCTTCATCTTCTTCTTCTTCTTCTTCTTCATTTTTCTTATGTTGTCATAAAGAGGAAGGGTCAAAGTGTTATTGGCTCGATTTTATCCAGCCTGATTTAGCTCGTTTTTTTAACGGCCCAACTTCTTTCTCATTTTGTATGAAAACTATATACAGTGAGAGAAGGTGAGAGTGCCTTCCCTTGGATTAACATTGTAGCCCCTCTCGGAAAACTGAGAGTTTGGTTGTATTTGTGAGAGAGTGATGGTGAGAAATTGGGTTTGGAAATATTTGTAAATTTTTATATCCCCTCTTCAGTTTAGTGAATTCTTATGCTGTTCAGGCATAGACCTTTGGCTGAACCACGTAAATTATTCTCTCGTGTCAATGTTTGATTTCTTGCATTGATTTTTTGATTTTCTCACAACACAAACTTTATAAAAAGACTAAAATACACGAATCTAGGGCCGATGGGGCCTCGTTTATATAAAAAAAACCTCGTTTTCGCAATTGGAAAGTAATAAATTTTGGTAATGTACATTCAGAAAGAACCAGACGAAGAAGGTGGTATGCATTCCAGCACCAGCAGCTGCAAACAATAGGTCCACTGGTGAAGTAGTTCCATCCGATCACTGGGCTTGGAGAAAGTACGGGCAAAAACCCATCAAAGGTTCTCCTTATCCAAGGTAATTTCACATTCATCTTCCATTAATTTCATTCAACGTACAACCATTGAGCAGATTCTCTATCTATATTTTTCCTCATCACCCCACAAGAAATTCTAACTATTATCTTATTTTCATCATCTCCAACATGAATTTCTCCAATTTTCAGTTTCTTAGAGCAAGCAATTTAGATTTGGTAACGTGAGATTTCATTAATTGGTGATCTCATATGAAACCAGGGGTTATTATAGATGCAGCAGCTCCAAAGGTTGCTCTGCAAGAAAGCAGGTCGAGCGGAGTCGAAACGATCCTAACATGTTAGTGATCACTTACACCTCGGAGCACAACCATCCATGGCCAACTCAGAGAAATGCACTTGCAGGCTCGACGAGGACGCAGCCAGTGAAGAAAGATGCAGCTTCTAAGAGCTCACCATCCACTGAGACACCAAAACCCAGAGACTTGAAGGAAGAAACAGAGGAGTGTGACAGAGATAACACATCAGCTGCTAATGAGGAGCCTGTTATAGCAAGTGGGTCTTCATCCACCCCACTAGTTACTATCAAGGAGGAGATGAAAGAGACAGAAAAGTCTATAATGGAGATGCCCAATAGCCAATTTGATCAAGATTTCGGCCACCACAGTGTTTCGAATCACTCCGACGACTTCTTTGCTGATTTGGGAGCACTGGAACCAGACCCATTAGAACTCATGTTCTCCCAAGGGTTTGCAGAAGGGAAAACAGAGGTGCAAAGAGAAAACAGAGACATGGATCCTTTCAGCATCTTCGACTGGTCTGGGAACTCATTTAGAGAAGCTGGGAAAGGTTTATAGCAAGACCTTGGAACATATGGCACCATTCAAAACATGTCTTTTAAGTGTTTTTCTTCTGGTGCATTTTCATCCAGGGTCTGGCCATAAACCTTTCATTCCAGTTTGGATTTGAAAGGGGAATCTTTTTCTTTAGTTTTTCATGTTATTTACTTGAAGGAAGAGTATGCAGATTACTGAAAGAGAAGAGTGTTGGTTGATTGGAAGCACAGACCAATGAGACCCACATTCGTCCACTATTGGAAACATGTGGCAGAAAGCCGGGGAACAGAACCTTCTACAGTAGAACAAGTGCATGTCTGAGGGATATGACTGAAAAAACCTTACAAAGTTTACAAGGAAAGTTGATAGATCATACATTGAGATGAGCTTTTCACTTTCTATCTCTTATCTTTTCAAGTGGGGGAATATAATTCAAATTCACTTTGTTCATGTGGTATGATGGTGATTGTGAAAACCCATGACAGATGATAGGGAAAGGGTAGAAAGATACAAAGGGGGCCCTTTGTTTCTTAATTAATGCTCTATTTCCTTCATTAGTTTGAGCTTGTTGCAACTTGGTTATGTTTGGTTATGTTGGATGTTACACACTGTATAATCTTTGAATTTGCTTGTTATTTATTTAGTTTTTTTTTTCAGATACTGATAGAAATATTGATATTTTTAATAATAAAAGATATAAAAATTATAATATTTTTAATTTGTCATCTTTAAATGGTGAGAATGTACACTATTTCGCTTGTTATAAAAATACAATTATTCTTATTCCTTTTCCTCATGTAAAGCAGTAACTCAAAGGCACGAGGCAAGATTATAGCCATAAAGGGAATTACCAGAAACACTAGTTTATAGCTTATTTTTTAATTAATTTGTTATTATCTTTTAGAACCGACACATCTGCCCATATCACCGGTCTAGTCACATCTAAAATCACCACACATTGAGCAGTTCACATCACCTTTATAACTTCTATTTCATCTATTTAAAGTATGATATATTAATTAGTTTAATAGTTTTGTTTTATAATAAAAAAATACTTTGAAACTTTTATAAGTATTGAAGTATTTATTCTTAGTTGTTAGTAAAGGTGTTCTAGATAGAGATAAGTTGGAAAATAATATGGTGTAAAAAATAAAATTTTGGTAGAACCTAACCTTTTATAATAGTAAAAGGTCTATTTTTTTTTTTCAGACAGTAATATAAATGTCGATATTTTTAATAACAAAGAATATAATTTTTTTCCTTATTTTAACTTATCATCTTTAAATGGTGAAAAAATACGTTGTTGTCCTCATGTAGAGCAATAATTCAGAGGTCACATCTAAAATCACCATATATTGAACAATTTTAACATGACCTTTATAACTTCTATTTCATCTATGTAAATATGGTATATTAATTAGTTTAATTAGTTTTGTTTTTATAATTAAAATATACTTTGAAACTTATAAATATTTAAGTATTTATTCTTAGTTGTTAGTAAACATGTTCTAGATGGAGATAAGTTAGAAATTAACGTGGTGCAAAAAATAAAATTTTGGTAGAATCTAGGGTTTTGGGCTCTCATCGTAAAATTGATAATGTTGATTTTTTTTAATAATGAAGAACCCAACATCCCCATTTCTCTCCAAATATGAGAGGATACCGGCATATATATAGGTTAATCTTAAAACCAAATTTGTGGGCATCTATAGTGCGCCCCAAGAGTTTTAAGAGGGCTATAGTCAAGGCACAAGTTAAGATGAGTCTGAAGTTTTTCCTAGATTTAAAAAAAAAAAACCAAATTTATGGCGAAGTGATGGGTAAAAGTTCTTATAAATAGAAGACGAGAGACAATCTCAATTCGTAAGCCTTGCATGTATAAAAAAGAGGAGTTAATATGACTAAAGAGAGAAACAAAGATATAAGTAATAGTGAAGTATTTGAATGTATAATTTATTTATTATAAAATTTAAAAGACCGACTCTAAATAGATAAAATCCCTATTTAGTAAACCGGATCACCTTTTTCTTCAAGAGCATCAATTCTATAGGCTTGTGGGACCCATGAATGTGGCCCAGGTGCCTAAATGGGCCAATTTCCTTTTGGTTTGACCTACAAATCAGCCATTTCAAGTGTCATTAGTAAAAGACCAACATACATTGCCATAAAACAATTTAGCTGAAGAAGTAAAAGAAGATAATAAGAGGAAAACAGAAGAAATAATGACATACAAGATAAGAAACACATGCACGTGTTTACTACACGTGTGCAATTGCACATGCATGAATTCTCCCACTTCATAACATGCCATCCACATAATACGCGTGCAACCGTCTTTTACACGTGCTTATTGCTTTATTGAAGAAGTGGTGGGTTTGCCAAGGTTCAATGCATCTATCTAAATGACATTTATGTCATTGTCATTAATACTGAAGATTTTATTAGTTGTGATTTGTAAAGAATTAAAATTTATAAAAAGTAATATTTATATAATTCAATATTATAATTGAATCAAGTCTCCTTAATTATGTATCAAAATTATATATAAATTATCATCACATAACCATGAAACCTTGGCATGTGTTGTATAGTTTGCTTGAAGCCTAAATTTTCTTTGAAAAGATTTTCATAGAAACATTTTTTATCAAGTGGATTTTAGTGTAGACTATTTTCAACAAATCAATTTCTAAATAGGAAAAGTAGATTTGCAAACCTAAAATGGTTTTTACTTTTCAACTTCATACTTGATTTGTATCCATTTAAAGTATTGATTGGATAAATTGATGTGCACCATTGATGGACATTTGATGACAAATGTGCTAACCAAAGTCAATGAAAACCTATCACCTCAATGTGAATTTTCCTCCTTCATATAGCCCAAATTAGGATAAGTTCTTGTACTTGGCATCTTACTTGAATTTTTAATTACTTCATTTAAATTCTCCATGTAGCCCATTTTAAATAGTTAGGCCAAATAAATCACCACCACACATTTATCATTGATATGGAGCACCAAACAGAATTGAAGGGGGTATTGGGAATCATCCTGTGATCTTTTCCTCATCAATTTGCTGTTGTGTGAACCTCTTCTTGAAAAATTTCCAAAGTTCTTGACTTTTTTTGGTTGTGTTTGGAAAAATCTTGCAAAATGAAATAAGATTGAAAAGTACAAATTTTTTTAATTAATGTGTGAGAAATTCAGATACACTCCTACTAAAATCCCCACAGATGAGTTTAACACACTAATGTTAAGCTATGAGGGCTCGAATCCGCAACCTCCTCCTTCCTGAGGCGGGAGACAACCAGTTGAGCTACACCTATGTAGACAAAAGTACAATATTTGATGAGAAATGCATGGATAGTTTTAAATTAAGTGAATAAGATATCGAAAGACTGAACTTGTTGAAATTTCAAAATAACACGTGGGGATTTTCAATTTTTTTTTTGATGACGTGAGTGATATCTTTACCAACATTAGATGTGAGACTAATCTCACGGGTTTATATAAAACTTCTAATCGACACACACTGATTAATACAAAAGGAAGTGACCCATTGGGGTTGAACGTGAATTGAACTCAAGACACTTCTTTCAAACATTATTTATATTTTGAAAAAAAAACCATATTATATTTTAATAAGAATTCTGCAAAGGAAAACCAGTGTTTTTAAAGTCTTGCTGAATTTATGAGCTAGAAAACTGGAGAGGGTGAAGGTGCAACTCAGGTCAAGTCCAAACCAAACATGAATAGCCTTTTGCCTTAGATCAGGTAGGGATGGGAATATGGGATTGTCTGAACTTTGGTCTGGATTTCTCAATCAATGTCAGGATTTGGTTAGAATTGGGTTTAGCCCAAACCCGATTAGACTTAGACCTACTGGACTGGAGCTGACTCAGACAGGCATTTAGTAATTGGTTCAGTTTGGTCTTGGTTGGTCTTTCAGATTCTGGATTGGGTCTGGGTTAGCCTTGAAGTTGACAGTGGGGCTCCAGTTGCACCGACAGGAGGAGACCTTTCCTTAAAACTATTGAACCATCTCTAATTTTTTATTTTTTAAAGGTTCGGAGGTGTTCAAGCGTCGCACCCGACTAACCCTCCGGGGTATGTGAAAACCCCCTATTCGCACACACCGAGTAAATCGATGGGACCTTACTCTATACATATTTCCATAGGAAGTGACCCTTCATTAGAGATCCCATAGTTTGAACTCAAGACCTCCTTTTAGAGATCTTGTTCCCAAACCAATTGGGATAACCCCTTAAAGTTGAACCATCTTTAATTTGTGAACCTGTCATTAAATTATAGTGCAAAGGGAGCAAATTGTAATCCAATACTGCATGATGTTTAATGTTGGAAGATAAAGAAAAAGATAAGTAAATAAAGTATTATTAATGGAAGTGTATATTTTAAATGGGTCGATGGTAATAAAAAGAGAGAGACAAGATAAGAAATGATGGAATATAATTTAAGATGGTTGAGCAATATAAGAACTAAAGGTTATTTGTACTAGTCTCATTAGCTATATCCAGATAACAGCTAAGAACATAAACTGAAAGATTCCAGAGCTACAAAAAGTGGAAGGTATTGAAATCAGTACATGAAAACTTAGGTTAAGGTGGTAAAAAAGGACATCACATATAGTGGAGTGGGGTGACAAAAATATAATTTTTTTATAAAAATGAATGAGAAAAGTCGAAATTTTAAAGTTGACTTCAAAGAAAAAAATGACTTTGATAATGATAATTGATTTGTAAAGGAATTGAAGCTGATAAAATACAAAAAATAAAGCTCTTTAAACTTATTTCATTATAAGTTAGAGTCACAATCCAAATTGAATTCTACTAGACACGTGACGAGTATTAATAAATCTTGAAATGATTGCTTGTATTATAGGAGAATGATGGTAGGATTTGGGCCCATCCAGCTGGTGATGTATGGCCCATTTCTACATTCATCGAGTTCCATATCAACATGGATGTGCCAAATGAATGTCCAAGTGGAATTAACCCCACTACATGCAAATGACATCACGATTTTTTCTTTTTTTGATGTCACAGTAACCAAACTCTTTACTCTCACATACCTTCAAAAAGATAATATAATTAAAAGATGACTCTTTTATCTCTTCTGTAATCCATGTGCCAAACAAGTGTGAGAACATGAAAGACGACATTCTCTCAGGTCTCTCTCCGTCACTTGAATTGTTAAATCTGTCAACTTCAATTGAATGGTTATCTCCAATTTCCAAGTCACCTCCGTTGATAACAAAAGTCTAAAGTTCTCATCTATTGGGATTGCTCCTCTGATTGCCATCATATCTCAAAGAAGTTGTGGGCAACTAAGTTATGGAGAACACTGTTGTCATGATTTTTCAAGGAATGGAATGAATGGAGAATAATGTGTCCATGCAGGAATTCTAAAAGTTCGAGGGTCATTTTGTTGAGGTAATGTTGGGAAGGAATTACCTTTTCTATCCGATAGAAATAACAATATCGAATAAAGAAGAAAATCAACTACACAAATAAAGATTTATGTGGTTCCCTCTTGGTACGTCTATGGGTTCAACTACATTATGTTTAAAGACAAGAAATCGAAGGAGAATCAGTTGTAACTCTTGATTACAGTTTTCGCTCATAACCTTCTCTCTAAGAATTAAGATTTGCAAAAGGTGCAATGTAAAATTGCAAAATTGCCTTCTAATAAAATTTTTGGCTTGGGAGCTCTGCCCTTGTACCCACGAACACGGGGTGTTATCTCCCTTTGACCTCTGCTAGTCTAGCGCATAGCTCGACCTGCGATTGAATTGACATTACATCTCTGATGATCATACTCTATAAAACCTAACAGTAAAAATATTTTGATAGATTTCTCGTCTTTTAACTCTGTTGGTGAACAATAATCTCTGTTAACTTCACCATTTTGCTTTCATGTTAGGTTAGTACAAATTACAAAGTAAGACATTGAATGATGAGATAATGCTGCCCAATTAGGAGTTAGTCACTTTGGTTCTTTCCTTTTATGGAATTAGAGCATCCAGCACTCTACTACTCCCCTGGACATATGCATGTATAAGATTTAGGTAGCTCATCTTTGTGGGCCCTACAATAGATGGGCCGTGGCTGAAAGATACATGGTCCTAACAATCCTAACACAACCAGTCACAAGGGCCATTTTACCTTTGAATGTGAAGCAGGGTCAAAAATTCGTCAGAGAGAGAAAAGTTCGATCAAATATCGGTTGATTTTTATTTTTTATTTAAAAAAAAACAAATATCGGCTTGGGTCTAGTCGATATCTCGGCCGACATTTATATTTTTAATTTTTTTAAAAAACAGTCTTTTTTTTTATTTTTTAAATGATTTTTTTCAAAAAAAAACCACCAAGATTTTCACAAAAAAAGAAAAGAAAATGAGGAGAGAGAAAAATCTCGGCCGAACCGAGATATCGGCTGAGATCAAAATTCGGCTGGGCTGAATTCACCTGATGTGAAGAACATGATTTGCTTTCATCATTCCACAATCTATTTTGCAATCGTCATCCATTCACTTGCTTAGGGTTATCTGACTGTCCATTGTTTTGGGCACTTCCATGTTGGACAAGACCCAGCAAAATGTGACACACACACTCATATAATAGTACATGAGTGAGAATTTTATCATGAAAAAGGGGTTGTCAATGGGTTTGGATCTTGTTTTCGGGCTTCTTGGACAAGCCAATCAATTAAATGGATTAGTAGATCTTACTTGGTGGCCCATGTAATGGGGGCCCAACAAATAAAAGGTTTGAAGTTGAAATGTCCAAGCCTGGCCTGATCCTGGAAGGTTAACATCCCATTGGGGATTTAGAGAGCTAAGAGAAACTGGAACCTGGGATGAGAATATGGCTTCAAATCTAAATAACGTGAAAAGCCCAGCCCACAAATAATAAGCAATAGAAAAGACCAGGCCTTGTTGAGCTTGGCCCATTTTCGTGTATCGAATGAGAATTTGGCTGATAAGCAATGGAAAAGACCAGGCCTGGTTGAGCTTGGCCCATTTTCATGTAGCGAATGAGAATTTGGTTCAAAAACCTATGGCTCAAAAAGCCTGGCCTACAAAAAATAGGGCTTGGAAAATCAATTAGCGAAGTATTAACTCGAAATAAATGAGATTTTAATGATAATGATCTTCCATATGTATTTAGTAGGTTGAACTGCCTCATCAGGTTTAGGCATGTGTTATCTGCAAATCACAGTCCCAAACTTACCATTATTTGATGTAATGGTTTCACTACTCTTTAACCATTCTAAAGAAAATAGGCCCACAAATGACAAGTGTTTTAGCGAAAATTGCAGTTCATCAGAACAATCCCAAATCTAAAATTGTTTCAACTTTCAATGTCACTAGATTGCAAATTGTTGAAGAAGATGATATCACTTTCGTAAAAGTGAAAACTAAAGTAAATGTTACTTAGTAAGTTAGTGGTAAAGGTTGAGAACGACTCCTGATTTGGACATTGATATGATCTTCTATTTCATCAAAAATAACTTGAAGAGGTAAAATTATAAAATAAAATAAAATTATTTTTGAATTTGGGTATTTTTTTATGATATGTCTAAGTCTGTTTTTTTTTTTTTTTAATTATTTCTTTCCATCACTTTCTCATCGCCCAAATGTAACGTATTAATGTATTATCATATGGGCGTGTGTTGAGTCCTCCATTTGATGTGTGCTAAGAAGGTCCTAAGCTTATAAAAGGGTAAGAACCACCAATAGTGGTTAACCATTTTGGTGCTAACACCGGAGGACACTGAAGAGTGACATGTACTGATTGAGGGTGATGTGCAACTTGTCTTGAAAGAGACAAAGGTAAGAATATTATACCCGAGAGTACTATAGTCATATATGTGTTGTGATCTCCTCACTTGGTTAATTATTTTGAGATGAGAAAAGCGTCCATGGCAAATGGTATCAAGGCCAACCCGAGCACAATCATGTAGACTTAGGGGCATTGCAGCAGAGATCCCTTTATGCTTGAGCCCTACATGAAAGAGATGTGGGTCCTGCTGAAAAGGAACCCGTCATGCGGGCTATGTTAAGTTCCATATCAGATGTGTGTTAGGAAAGGTTCTGAAGTTATAAAGTAAGATAGGCATCGCCTATAGTCGTTAACCTCTTAGACAAAAATATATCTAGGTACTGTAGCCAGCTCCATCTTAGGTTCTCCTCACCTCATGGGCCTGTTTAATATCTTTCCGTCCAAAGTCCAAACACCAAACACAGCTTCAGTGATGACTTGTATTTTTCTCGGGTTGAATTTGTCGGGCTTTTAGATTTTCGGGCCGACCTGTCCCGTAGGAATTGATCGATTCGGCGCTTCCATCCTAAATTCTAATCCCGAGTTACTGACCAATGTCCATCGGGTAGGCCCGTTGGATTTCTCCTTCTCCCTTTCGGCCTTTCCTGCTCCCACTGCCCACTCACCTCCTTCTTGTGTCACTTTTACGTTGAGAAGTAAAATTCCCTCTGCGCACAAATGGACGCCGTTGGATCAGATTCCGACGGCCGAGAATTCAAGAACGCTAAAGAAATGTGGAGAGAAGAAATCGGAAGAGAAGATGAAAAAGACAAGAAACAGGAATGGTATAGGAAAGGCGTCGGATACTGGGAGGTGAATAAAAATGTCTCTTCTTTTCGGGCGTTACGTTACTTTCCAAGCCTACCGATCTACATTTTTTTAACGTTTTTTTTCTCTTTGTTTTTCTGGCAGAACGTGGAAGCCTCTCTAGATGGGGTTTTAGGGGGATACGGACACGTGAACGAGGCTGACGTGAAGTGCAGCGAAGCTTTTCTGAAGACACTTTTGGTAGATAGATTCGGTAGCGGCTCCAGACATCTCGTAGCGCTCGGTAATCTCCCTCTTATTGTGTGTCATCCGATATTTTTCGGGTCTTGTCATCTTTTTCCCGAGATGGGTTTTGGATTTATGGTATTCTAAAGAGCTAGGGCTTTGTTAGGGGAATTACGTAAAAACCCTTTCATGTGTCTATAATGCTGAAAACCTCCTCTCTTAATTATATGTAGTTTGCACTTTGCACCCATGTGATTAGAAAGAGTTTGGATTCGGTATGGCACATGCAGCACCGATTTTGGTGTTAAAATGCATTTAAAAAAGAATAATGTATGATATATTTGCGGCCCACGAGAAACCTATTTTGTAGATTTGTTTTCTAAATTTATTCATAAAAGAAAAAGTTTAATTCAATTGATATAGAGCAAAAGTTCTCCTGGGTGGTAATTTCCTCTAGGGACACTCTACGTTTATCATGGCTGGACCCGTCATGGCTGAGTAGGATAGGTAGAAGACTTTATGGATAATATAATTTAAGAAAAATTCTTCAATCTAATTATCATAAATTATTAATTTTGAATGGTGGGTAAGATTCATTCAAAAGAGGGGGGAAAGCCCAAAAGAATTACAATATGCCCAGCCTGGGCCAGGCCAAAAATAGTCAAAATGACCGAAAAAGGAGTCTAAAAGACAAAGGCCCAAAACAAGCCCACGTACAAGACCAAATCAGTGATATAGGTCAACAGAAACCTGTGAGAAAATACCTGAACCCCCAAGAGTATAAGGTTCGGTAATAGATTGAGCATGGTTATCCCCAATATGGGCAATCTTTGGGCAATCAGGGCTGAAAAGCTTGATAAGGGCCCTGATGGCGCAAACATGGCCATGGAGGGACCAAAACTTAATAGTGGACTTGTTAATCAGAAAAGTCAAATCCTCACGCAACAACAAGTGATGAAGAGGACGGCCAAACTGAAGGAGAATGAGGAAGATTTTTTGAATGAAGATCAGAGTATGCCGATTTAAGTCCATGCTCGTAGCCTGAAGAAAATAGGACCTAAGAATATCAGGAATACTGCTGAAATAAAGGGCACCCAGCACAGGGCTAGCAGAGGTCTCAATCCAGGTGATAAGAAGGCGGTTTTGAAGAGGAGCTTGGGTTCGTGGTGGGTCAGGAGGCTTGGCTGGAATAGGAGCAAGAGGAGGCAGATCCCAAGAAGCCGAGAAAGCACCTCCAAGGTTCAAAAGGTCCTCATTCGAACATAGGAAGAAAATGCGATTTCTTATGTCATGAGAGATGTTTATGCAGACTTGACCAGGATTACTAAAAGAGTTCTTGAAAATCCTGGCATTCCTTTCAGTCTAAATATGCCATATCAAAGTTGGGAGAGCAAGTAGGGCAGCCAGCTTCTCAAGACGGCTCCCCATGGAGTGAACCAGCAAAGAAGAATCAGTAAGGATGCAGTTTGAGTGAATGGAGAATTGGAATTTTCTGAGCATGGAATGCCAAATGGTCTGAGTGAAACTGCATTGTAGAAGGTGGTCATGAGACTCGTCATGGGCATTGCAGAGCACGCAACAAGTGTCCCGAATCAGCCCAAGATTGCGCAGGATATCCTTGGTCTTGAGAGCATGGTTGAAAAAGAACCACGCCATAGTGGAGTGTCTATTCAGGCAGCGCCGAAACCAAATCCTATTCACCCAAATAGGTTCCTCCAAGGTACTGGAAGAAGCCCCGATGGCAAAGGAAATGGAGAAGCTCCAAGAAGCACTAGCAGTCTAGCAAAGCATATCGCCAAAGTGGTGAATAGGAATAGAGACCTTATTGATCATACTCCAAATGGCAGAGATGATAGGGGAAGTCGTCTGTGGAAGAGACCAAACAGAATGAGAAATGAAGAGGTAATCCAAGGTCATACATAGACCTCCCACCGAAATGATCTAAAAGGATGAAACCCGGCTTAATCCATGGGTCCAGCCAGAATTTCACTGAATCTCCATTACCAATGATAAACAAAGAATGCTTCTTCACCAATTCACGAACAGAAAGGATCGATCGCCAAGCCCATAAAGAGTTATATTTCAATTTAACATGCCAGATGGAGCGATTTCTCAAATACTTGTTAGCGACCCACTTGTACTAGATACAATCCCTGCAAGTAGCGAGATTCCAAAACTGTTTCATAATACAGGCCTTGTTGACGGCGATCACACTTCTAAGGCCCAGACCACCCTTAGCTTTAGGAATACAAATCTTGTGCCATCCAATGGTATGGAGTTTCCTAGATGTTAAGGAACCCCAAAGGAAGTCGCGCATAATTCTTTCAATCTTCTCCAAGCAAGTTTTTGGCAAGAGGAATGAATTGGCCTAATAAACGTGCAGGTTGTTGATAGTCGACTTAAGAAGTTCAAGTCTTCCGGCGAAAGATAGCATGGAACCAACCCAGCCATTAACTCTGTTTCTGACCTTGGTAATGAGCCCATCATAATCAGATAATTTCAGCCTGCCAGAGAATAAGGGAAGGCCAAGGTAAGAGAGAGGCAGCTTAGCTTCTTTCATCCCCAAGATGGATTGAATTACATCCCTCTTGCAAACTGATCCTGAGAAAATAATCTTACTCTTTGTGGGATTGAGGGCCAACACAGAGAAACCAGCAAAGTCCTTCAAAATTTTCATAAGAGAGTAGGCAGAACTAGTATCGGCCGAGCTGAAGAGTAGAAGATCGTCAGCAAACATCAAGTGGGATATGGTGCAATCCCCAGCAGTAAATGAAAAAATGATTCTCCCGTCTGCAACAACCTGATCAATGACGCAAGATAGAGATTCCATGACGATACATAATAAGAAAGGGGAAATGGGGTAACCCTGCCGAAGACCCTTCTTACTTTGGAAGAATCCATTAGGCAGATCATTGATAAGAACTGAAAATGAGGGAGAATCGATACAGTTCCTAACCCAATTAATCCACACTTGATTGAAGTTCATTTGATGAAGAATAGCATACAAGCAGTCCCACCTGACACTGTCGAAAGCCTTCATCAAATCAATCTTTATGCACATTCGAGGCGGGCTGCCACCCCTATGAATGCCTCTAACAAGATCATGGGCGAACATAATGTTGTTGGATATGTCCCTGCCAGGAATGAAGGCCGATTGGTTTTGGCAGATAAGGATTGGCATGAGAGGTTTAAGCCTGCGGACCAGGACACGAGTAACCATCTTGTAGAGTTCATTAGACAGGGCAATAGGCCTGTACAAGTCCGGGCGATCAACACCATTACACTTCGGAATCAAGGCAATGAAGGAAGCTTTAACCTGCTTAAGTAAAGAAGAGGAGTGCAAGCAATCTTGGACAACACAAGTAATGTCAGGCCCAACAATGTCCCAGAACTGCTGATAGAAGTACCCATTGAAGCCATCAGGTTCGGGGGCTTTAAATGGATTGGAATAAAAAACATGTTCAATCTCCTTACAATGAATAGGATTAGTAAGCAAGTCAAATTCCTGAGCTTGGAGTTTGCGAACAATGTTAAATTGATGAGGTTGAAAATCACCAGAGGCATGGGTAGAGCGGTAAGGATCTGAGCCAAGAAGATTGGAGAAGAAATTCACAAATGTGGAACAAATGGTGTCCATATCATTGCTTACAGTACCATCATTGCACCTCACGGAGTTGATGTTGTTAGAGTTTTGCTTGGCCTTCACATAACAGTAGAAGAATCTGCTGCCCATGTCCTTGAGATTGAGATTAAACAGCCTAGATTTTTGTTGTTGAAGCCTTGTTTCCGAAGTCAGACAGTTCTCAAGCAAAGCCTTAGCCTCCACCAGATTGCTACGTGCATCAGCAGAAGGGTTACTGTCATAACCGAGTTGTGTAGAGAGAAGTTTATCCCGCAGAGAAGCAATCTGCACATTGATTTTAGGCTTAGAACGATGCCAAGATGATAATGCCCTCTTAACTCTCTTCAATTTAGTGACTGCAATGAACATAGGAGTGCCAACCACATGTGCAGACCAGTTTTCATGAATAATTCTTCTAGCCTTAGGGTCTTTGCACCATCCATTAATAAACTTGAAGGGGAAGTGTCTGGGAAATTTAATGCTTTGAATACAGGTGGTAACGCCTCGATGATCCGAAAGCCCCGGACCAAAGTAGGTACCAAAGGATTGGTTGTATTTACTGATAAAGTCTTGATTGACAAAGATCCTGTCAATTTTTTATTCCACCCTTTTATCCCCATGAGAGCAGTTATACCAAGAGTGCTTAGCTCCAACAATTCTGAGATCTAATAGATGAGATTGATCAATACAAGAGTTAAATTGGTCAATGGCATGAAGGTTAGGTGGGGCTCCACCCAGCTTTTCTTCTACATAGCGGATACAGTTATAATCACCCATATAAATACAAGGGCCCATTGCCTGTCTGGAGAATAACTCGATCTCTTTCCATAAATCCAGCCTGGTTGTGGGGTTATTTGAACCATAAATTGCAGCAGTTTGGAGAGTAGAACCATCTGCGGGGTTACATATTTCGCAAAAGATCACCTGCGGCAAAACTTGCACAATACGCAGGTTGATATCATTCTTCCAAGCGATCCAAATCCGAGCAAAGCTAGAATAAAAGGAGTTATGAAAAATCAAACGGATTATAGCAATCAAAATTTCAAACTCTAAAATTACGAAGCAGAAATGGATGATAGAAAAATTTTAATCATCCATTGCCCTTGCCATTTTCTACATATCCCAATTCCCAAGGGAAGATGTGTGGCCCACTTAACATTTTAACTAGGACTCTCCTAAATACGGAGACTTTCTTTTTATGTTTGATAGATAAGGTCACAAAATGGATGATAGAACTTGAAGGAAATTGATTTTAAGTTAAAATAAAGAATTGCCTAGGAGGTGCAAGGTTTGGGTGCTTATATGAGGGATTGCCTCCCTCATGACAGCGGTTGTGAAGACAATTTGGTTTACCAATCCTTGGTCGACAGGTTGCAGCTCTCTGCCTAGAAACTTCCTACACCGCACCCTGCTTGTTGGATCGATGATGATTATAGCATCCTTACCAAAAGTGTCTCCATTGGGAACTGCACGGATTCTGCTTTGTTCAATGTGATCGACATGGATATGTGCGACTTGATACTTCGCCTCCATTGGCAATTTGATTTTTGCACCTTACATGCCAGCCATGCCAACACCTACACCTTCATGAAGGATGATTTGACGTTTGTTCTTGCATCCTCACCGCTTGCTGCATTATGTGATTCGTCTCCTGCCCTCCCGGTTATTGATGCCAGAATTGATGCTGATGAGATAGACCCCGTCGAACTCGAGGACAAGTTTTTTTAAGACCAGGGGAATGATGTAGGACACGCAGTAGAAACCCAATTAGTATTTCCTATTTTCGTATTTTCGTATATTTTTATTTTTAGAATTCTTATTTAGCAAGGAAGCCAGGTCGGTGGCTTTCCTAGTTTGTTTAGGAGTCCTTTTCTATTTTTCCTTCTTTGTTTTCTTATAAATATGATAGATGTAAGAGAGACATACACCCCTTTTCAATGTTATGAATTGAATAAAAGAATATTAGTGTTTTGGCTATCTTCTCCTACTTCAGCCGAGTTGCAGACAACCCTATCACTGCTATTGTTGCAGGTTAATCTTTGCTGGCTTGTTACAGTCCTTTCATTATCGGATCTTGGGCTCCATCCCAAGAGAAATCACCATCACGATCTGCTTTGGGCATTTTCTCATTGTTGCAACCATCGCCATCATCTCCTTCTCGCAACACTCCCTTCCGTCTCCCTCTTCACTCGTCAGTTTCGCCTCCAAACCCCAGGTACAAGTCACCTTCTTCATCCCTCTTCCTTCCTCTAGCCTCCTTCCCTCCTTCCATCTTCTTCCCTTCGATTTCTTCTCCATTTTCCCTCTGTTGCTTCCACTGCCACCCCCTTCTCTTTTCCCTCTTTCGTTTTTCTCTGTTTTCCCCTTTTCGTTTTTCTCTGTTTTCCCCTTTTCGTTTCTTTCCCATTCGTATTTTACCCTAAATTCAGCCCTAATTCGTCTTTCCTTTTAAAAGCCCACTTGCCAAGCAGTCTCCTTTAAGTTGTCACCCACACGTGTGAACTAACTTAAAGCGCGTGGTCCGATCTTTTGTCGGGACTGATTGGTATTTTGATTTGTTCCCCACTTCCGCTACATCACCTAGTAGGACGCGTTTTGAAAACCGTGGACCACACTATGGTGTGCCCAAAAGACCTTGCAAGGGTGAGGGGACTTGGATTGGGTGGGTGGGTGGGTGGGTGGGCGCACGATCCTAACATTGAAGACACTAACTTTGCCTTCATCACACCTCTAGACAAATCCACAGTGTCCTGTCAAAAGCTTCGACAACCATGTAAAGGCAATTTGTCAGTTCATTCATGTAAAAAGATTGGCCAAACTTTTTAAAATGATGAAAGTTCTCACCTACAAATGATTTGTTGCATTTTGGCTGGATGCTCTAGGATTTGTCTAGGTGGTGCTATTCAATGTCTGAAAAAAATAAAAATGAAAAAAATTATAATTTCGGCAAGAAATCTTCCTTTTCTTCTTTATATTAAAACACAATAACCATGAGACATTGTCTGTGCAAAGACTCCAAATGCAATCATGAAAGTCTTAGTCACATTCAACGTATAGTTTTTTTATAGTTAATAATTTTTATTAAATAATTATAAGATGTCATCATCATCGAAGCCTTGTACCATGTACTTAGAGTTGGCTCTGTAAGATCGTTGATGCCTCACTCAACCCTATCTAAAACTGTATTTTGTTTATTCTACAACATGTTTTATTCAATTGTGGTATTTGATGGAAACCATTGAGGAAATTCAGAATATCTTCACCAGGGGAAAAAAAAGAATCCTTATATCTTGAGTAGGATAAACATGAGCTTGGAACATTTGCCGTGGGAAGCTAATAAGGAGGTGGGTGTTCTTGCAAAGGGAGAGGAAATAAGGTTGATTACTTTTACCTGACACAAGTCTGCGTTTTTTAGTGTTTCTGTTCGGGTTCTCCCCTTTGTTGTATATATAGCTGTTCCTTTCTTTTTCTTTAAAATAAATTCTCTCTCTTTTTTTAGATAATGGTAAATTAATTATCACTATTAAAAAGAATCATGTTATCTTAGTTCCTTCTAGACTTTAGTTCTTATATGCTTTTATTCTTCTATGCAATCTCAAAATGGCATATAAATACATTGGTGCTACCTGTAGGTTTCCTCTCTTGTATAAATTTTTAATTCTATGATTTCATTTTACATGAGGCCAGGTCTCTCTGAATGGGTTATATATTTTCTATTATAATCTACAAGGATTATATTATGCGTCCCATCCTGTGTAGCATTA
The DNA here is from genome assembly GCA_022113865.1 of Chimonanthus praecox. Taxonomy (NCBI): domain Eukaryota; kingdom Viridiplantae; phylum Streptophyta; class Magnoliopsida; order Laurales; family Calycanthaceae; genus Chimonanthus; species Chimonanthus praecox. The sequence continues at coordinate 57,682,846 of CM039090.1, forward strand.
AACTTGGAGAGTGGATAGCCATTTACTTTCTCTCTCTCAATGGGATGGTTTGTGGATTCATGCTACTGGTTTTCTAGAGTTCAGTTGGAAAAATTCATGTCGTGATTACTTAGCAAAAAGTACTTGATCCTTGGATGTGTGGACTATGGATTCTTATGATATGTGTAAATGGTGCAGATTGTGGTTCCGGCATTGGCAGGGTCACTAAGAATCTGCTTCTAAGGTATTTTAATGAGGTGAGTTATGCTGATATCACTATTTTTTTTTTCTGTTTTTTTGTAATACTATTATGCAGTTGATTGTGGGACTTAAATATCATGAACTGTTGATCCTTTCTTTTCCTTCCTTTGGGTTTCTCTACAGTTTATTCATTTATTTGAAATAGTTTTATGGGCTTTTGTTCTGCACACTTCTACATGAAACTCTACTTATCTTTTTTTTGCTACTTTGTAATTTAGTGTCCCTTTTTCAGATTAATTCTCAGAAGTTTCATGTCAAACCATGCTATACTTTGACTACAGGTGGATCTAGTTGAGCCAGTATCACATTTTCTAGAAGCTGCACGTGAAAATTTAGCTCCAGAGAACTCTATTAGTGTGGAGACCCACAAGGCTGTCAATTTTTACTGTGTCCCTCTTCAGGTAGTTTCTTCTCACTTTAAGAATAAATCAAAGCAAGGATACCCAAATGCATTACATGTCTTGGCATGGTACCATGTTGATACTGATGCTCATGCCAGATAATACATGGATTCTTGTGAGATGCAATTTAATCAAATAGCTTTTATGTTCTTATTCAATAAATAGAAGTTCCTTATGATGTTCTTGTGATAGTATTCTGTTCATTATTTGTGAGCTCCTAAAAACCTTCAAACCTAGCAAAAATATCAAATGGAATGTGACTGACATAGGAGCGATCATGTGATTACTTTTCTGGGGCCCACCTGGGCCAGTGCTAGCAAATAGATGTTTGATATATTTTAAGGAACCACATGAATGAGGGTGGGTGAATTTCTCATTCCCTCAAATCAGCATTTCTTTCTGAGGTGGGCGGTGCAAATTTTGACTTTATAGCTATTACCTTTTGCATGATCCATCTTACAGGATTGGATGGGGGACAGAACTTCATCAACTCATTTGTTCCCCTCACAACCGCTCGTGTATTGGTGCTAAACTGTGTGGATATCAAGGCATCTAATCATTGTATTATTTAACTGCATCATTTCTTTAGATGAGGTGGCTGTATTCATGTATTTGCTAGGTTTCAGGAAATAGTGTGGCAGCATTATTGCTTGCTATACAAATGTTTTTACCCAGTTATGAATCTATGATTTAAATAGAATACTGTAGTTACTGGGAACTTTTCCTTTGTTCTTTTGATAGATTTGTAATTTTTATCTGTTCTAATACATTCTGTTGAAATATCATTTTCCATTTTGTGATAGGAATTCACTCCAGAAGTAGGAAGATATGATGTCATATGGATCCAATGGTGTATAGGGCAGCTTGCAGATGATGACTTTGTATCATTCTTCAACCGAGCGAAGGTAAATGCATTTTAAACAATTTTATATCTCAAAAAATCTATATTTGTGCATTACCTAGTGGATAGCCATGAGTTTTGACATATCGTTTCCCATTTCTTTTCCTTTTTTTTTAAAGAAGTAACAGGCATTGCATTGCATTGAAAAAGTTACAAAAATGTACAATATAAAGAGAGAGATTGGATGAAAAAGTTTTATTTGGAGCAATGATGATATATAAAGGGAAGCAAATAAGATCATTGAACACGATGTAATTGCTTTAAGATTGAGCCAAGGTTATGAAACGAAAAGATTTTGTTTTCTTGAAAAAAAAACCAAGAAATTACATAATCACTAATAGCCAAGGAAGCTCCCATTTTAGTTAGCTTATCAGCCACATCATTGGTTGACCTTGGGAATGCTTTGAATTGAATATTCTAAAAGACAGATTGATGGAGGGGCAGGAACTCCTCCTGTGAAATCAGAAGTGGCCCAAGCTCGATGGACCAAGCCTGAAAATGTATAAAGTCAATCAGGTAGTTTATCTCTTTGTGTTGTTCTCTTTAGCTCTGTATTTGCACCTCTGGTGCCTCTTTTTTCTCATTAGTACATTAACCGTTCAAAAAAAAAAATGTATAAAACCAAGTCCAGTTGATGGAACCTGAAATTTGGCATGGCTCACTTGTTGTCTCATTTTTTGCTACTTATATGTCCATTTTCAAATTATTTTAGATTTTAAATTCTTTATATGTGTCAATATAATAATTTAGGAAATTTGATAGAATCCTAATTAGGTTTGATTTCTTTTTTTGCTTTTCTTATATAAGTTCATTACATGAGTGGAGGAAGACATTGATATTGACATCAAAAAGAAAAAGGCATTGTTGTTGAGAATTTATGAATGAAATAGAGTTGGACAGGAATCCTATGATTCTTCTTTATGAATGGGAAGTTTGCTACGGATATTGAAGTCTACTACTCAATTATGCAGTTTAGACCAATCATGGTGGTCAGATGTGTGTCTAAGGCGCTAGAAGGGGTTTTGCATGGCGCAGATGTGTGCCTAGGTGGCCTAGGTACACCTTGTCTTGCCTTGTGCCTTATGTGATGGGGCACCTTTTCATTTTTATCTTTTTAGGTGTTAAGATGCAAATAATAAAATATTGTTTCCCTCTTAAGTGTTAAAATATAAATAAAAAATGTGTTAGTTACATATATTATTTAAAAACTTAAATATAATAGAACTTAGGTTAGGGTCTAGGGTAAAGTGGAAACAAAAGAGAGTGGTCCATGGGTTGTGTAAACCTGTTTAATGGGTTGAGTTTGGTACACCACCTGTTTAATGGGTTGGGTTTGGTATGAGTCGGGTTGGGTCAATCATTTAATAGATGGGTTGGATTGGGTTAGCCCATTTAAATATGGTTGGGTACTTTGGTCGATGAACCCGTTTAATAAACAAGTCATGCTTGATAGAAGTCTAATCAACGCATTTAAAATTGGTTGGGTTGGGTCACCATTGAATAAAGTATGAGTTGGGTCGGCAACTTGTTTAATAAGTTGCCTTTTTTTTCTGAATGGGTACAATTTTATTGATAAGCGAAAAATAAAGCTGAGAGAAAGGCTTAAGAAAAGGCCCAAAGAAACACAGGGAGCAGTTTAATCTTTACAAATACAGAAACAACAGCTAAAGCTATACAACTGGGACCTCACAACTCTAATCTCATTAAGGTGGGATCCCTCCTCAGCCAGATGATCGGCTTTCTCATTAGCTCCTCTGGGAATTTGAAGGATAAGAATATTACAGCTTACTGTAATTTCTCTGTTTTCTTCTACCATGTCAAAGATATTTCCAAGGGCAAGGACTTCCTCCTCATCCATTGAACGACAAACTTCGACTCTACTTCTATAATATCTCCATTAAACCCCCAAGGCACTTAACAAGCAAAGCTGTTTTTAATTCTACTAAGATAGCCTGAGAATTATGCAAGGAGCAAGCTAAGGATTAGGAAAAAATCTTTCTATTATTCAAAAAATATATATATTATTTTCCTAAAGCATCTCTGATGACACCACTAAAACCAGCTATTTCTAAAGAAATAGAACTATTACCGTCAAAGTTCAGTTTTAGCCTTCCAGTCAGGGGGAGGAGTCCACGGGATTGAGGGCTTTGACATCCTTATCAATTCTCGTGTTTAGTGTGTGTGTGTGTTTATGTTCGGTGGGGGTGGGGTGGGGTGGGGTGGGTGGGTGTGTAGGTTTGCGTGGGTGTGGTGGTGTGTGTGTGTTGCTGCTTTTAGTGGGTAATATGTTTGTTTATGTCTCTTACACCAAATAATTTCCCTTCTTGTTTCTTTTGCTTGTTAAATGACTCTTTCATCACTATTACAAAAATTGTCTTAAGTATTTGATCTTTATCCTGTGTCTTTTATCTTTGGTAATAAAAATATGTCAACCAATTGCCTTACACTTTAAGATTGTATTTTCTTTTCTTTGTTGACCTTTTACTTGGTATCCTTATTTGCTCATGTGGAACTCTAAATTGTTTAGAGTTGCTAATGAATACTTGCTTTCTGGAAAGGAAGTTGTGTTACAATAATATAGTAATTTAGATGCTATCTTCGTTGCAGTTTTTGGGTGCTAATAACATTTCCCTATTTGTCAGGTGGGCCTCAAATCCAATGGGCTTTTCATCCTCAAAGAGAATCTTGCCAAAAATGGTCTCTCTTTCTCTCTCTCTCTCTCTCTCTCTCTCTCTCTCTCTCTCTCTCTCTCTCTCTCTATCTCTGCGCGCGTGTGTGTGTGTGCGCACATATAAAATATTGACATTCGTGCATACATTACGTATGAATAGATTCATGTATGTGCATGCTCAAGAATCTTTTACTTATGAGAAGAGAAACTTTGGTAGTAACCTTCCAATATAATGTGCTTTCTATATTTGTTGCATGTTCAAAATTGATTCATACCAACTTTTCGAATGAGAACAGTCCTAGGTGTGGTGGCATGTACCAAGAAATATTTCAAAAAAGAAGCACCAAGAAATATGTGAGAATCAAGAGAACATGCATTGATTGTTTATATCAACACTAGATCGTGGACCACTTCACAAAAAAAAAAAAAAGACGACATCTTGGATCACTACTGTCCAGAGAAAGCAAACAGGTTGGCCAGACATCTCTCTAGTTGGGGAAGTTCTACCAATGTGTTTCCTGTAAATGGTGGAAGAGAAAATGCTATGACTGGGATCTTTTTTGGAGCCTCAACCCACATGGACTGTCTTCTACACACCGTTTGGAGCAAAGGAATCTTTTCTGGAAGCTTTTTGGTGATAAAATGCAACATTTGTCTATGAACGTGTGCATGAACTGCAGTAGTTGTTACGACTGTGTTCTTGCATATGGAGTTCAGACTCTTGATGTACTATAAAATCTGTTTTTCTATAAAAAAAAATAGCTAAAGATCTTGGACCACACTAATCAGAGAGAAAGAGGAGGGATGCTTGCTGATTCCCAGTTTGGGTCTTCAATGATGAATGGACATCACTGAAAAAGATACCACTTTGATGATGGATATCAGGTGCTCATGTACATATTGCTCCCTTGGTTGTCAAGACGACTTAAAGATGAGCCAGAATTGGTAAAATCAGGCTACCTAATAAAAAGATAAATGGATAGAATGCCATCTAAAGTGGCTTCGACATGTGTTTAGAGTACCAAATGTGAAGACCATAGTTTTGAGAAAGGGTGATGCTCAGTACCTAGTTGTGAATCCTGAAATTGGTTTATTGAAGTCCCTCTGCATATTATTGGTTTCTGTTGGAACGTTGGCCTTGCAGATTTTTTTTTAATAATATATAACAATGCTATTTGGGCCCACAACCTTGCACAGCAAGGACTTGCCAATTGTGCCCTAGGAGAATTTTGACTCAGATAATCTATATCACAGGAGGAGAGAAGATCATGGTTTATGGCTGTCTTTGTGCCTTGCAGTGTATTTATCATCATTTGGTTCCCTGCTCCTATCTATAGTTGGTTCAATCATCCTTTCTAGCTCTATCCCAGGCTAAGTAGGTGATTCCTTGATTGCGCAACTTACCTTTGCCTAACTGTATCATAGGGGCTCTCCTAGGTTTGTCTTCTAGGCCTGTATCATGTGGTAACTAGCTATGATGGGTTATCTGTTGGGATATTTGTAGGGTGACTAGCATCTCTCTCTCTCTCTCTCTCTCTCTCTCTCTCTCTCTCTCAGAAGATGGGGAGAGGAACAATTGGGTCTTCCATAACAAAGTGGTGTATTGGGAAATATGGATCCCAATATCCATTTGATACATTTACCATTTGTAAGAAACCAGATTTGAATTGGTGATTTGAGGATTTTCAGTCCCATGCTTGACCAGCTGAGATTTTCTAATAATTCCTAATGCATCATCTTAACATAGGACTTGGTTCTATGTCAATTAAATAAGGAAATAAAAAGGAGTCTTGCACTTACCTAGGACTTGCAATTTCTTGGGTCACCAAAAGAAGATTTTGTGAGTATAAGGGTAGAGTATAGTAGAGATTTGTTGCCCATATTTTTTAATTTGTATGTATATTAGATCTATTTACAAGGCTTATAAAAAGCATAGTTGTCACTTATGTTCTAGAGGTCGTTTCAGTTGGCCTTGGAATAGAACAATTCTTTGTTTTGGTCGTTTCAATGTTCCATTTCTAAAAAAGACGCTATGACAAATTTAAAAAAATTCAAAAATATATTAAGTAAGAAAAAATTTAAAATAGAAAAAGTAAAATTATGGGAAATAGAAAATTAATGATTAGAAATAGAAAATAATAAAATAGTAAATTATTTTATAATGATGGAATTATTGTTGTATGGAAATAGGAAAATAATTACTAAAGTTGAAGTAAGAAATTAGTAAATATTATATTGAAATCAAGGAATTAGAAAAAATAAAATAATCTTTCTTAATGAACTAAGAAAAAGAAGTGATTAAATTGAGAATAGAAAGAACAATAAATTTATTTGTTGGGTCGAAACATTGTATATTTTTTTGGCTGTGAATAACTTAGAGAAACTGATTAGAGACTAAATTTTTATATTCGAGTGCTCCTTTCAGGATTCATGCTGAAGCGAAATGAAATTGATAACCATGGTAAAAAGAGAGTTTTCTGACCAGACCCATCTATTCTGACTAATTGTATCTTAATCAGATGAGGTTCCTACTTTGCTTCTTCTCCCCTTGAATCATTATGTTTTTGTTTTTATTTATAATAATTAATTAATTATTTTCATTTATTATAGACTAGTAGCTGCTTTGGGTTTGTCTTGGTATTAGCTTGTCCAGCTTACCTGGTTGTAACCCATTACATCTATTGTGCACTTCTCGTCTACCTTTCTTTTCTTTTCTTTTCTTTTTATCTTTTTAATAAAAATCAGTTTATCATCATAATCATAACTGAAGTCATTTGTCCCATCTATTTGGGTTAGTTCTTTGAATTTCACTTTTTACTCAACCCTATCATCCAAATGATGTTATTTGTCACTCCAAAATATATGATGTCCTCTCTAACCACCAAAAGTGATATCTTTAATGGCCTCCCTCTTCTTCTCGTACCTTTAGCTCTTAATCCTTTGTCTCTTTGTTCTAGGCTGTTTTGGACAGTTATGGATGTGGTCAAACATTACTTAACATCGTTTCCTCATCTTTTCTTCTATTGGAGCAACCTTTAGGCTTCCTCTAGTTTGCTGATTTGTAGTTCTTTTATTGTTATGCCTCACATCCTAAAGATCAACATTCAAAAAAAGTATTCACTAGTTATATTATGCTACAAAGATGACTCAAGACCTTTTTTGAGGGGGTCAATATGTAATATTTATATTTATCAAAAGGCATCTCTATAGAAAATCTTAATCTGGCACATGTATTCACGGTGAAACATGTCATCTACTCATCTAAGATCTAACTGATTCAGTATGAACTCTCTTTTATTTTTATTTAACTATTTATTTATTTTGAAGGCTTATCAGGGACTGACAGTGCTTTCATGAGGACAATGTTGTCCCAAAAAAAAAAAAATATTATGTGTGAGAGAAATGTTACCAGTTGCTCTGAGATGTAGCAAGCAGCTGACTGGATGAATGTTTTACAGGGTTTGTGTTAGATAAGGACGATCGAAGTATTACTAGATCTGATTTATATTTCAAAGACCTTTTCAGTCAGTGTGGACTGCACATTTACATGACAAAGGTTTGTTTGGATTTTTTTTTATATTATTTTTTCTTTTCAAAGGTAGATTATTTGTTATCATCAATATCTTATATGGATGGGGTTTATGTAAGCATGAAATTCAAATTTACATTCTACATGACAAGGGCTTGTTTGGATCTTTCATATTTCCATCAGTATCCCAGTTAGTGGGATAAAGTGACAATTTTTATCATGATGGAGTCATAATTTGCTATTTGTATGCAGGGTTTAAAAAATCAGTTGTCTAGGTTGACTCAGATTTGGCATGCCTGTACCGAGTTTTGGGCTGGGAGATGGCTGAGTTCAGCTGATTCCCAATTGACTCTGTGCCCTGAACCAATTCCAAAAATTTAAAACCCTGGTTGTAGGCCTCAAGCCTGTCTCAATGATTGTAGACGATCCAAATTAGATAGAGGCATCAAGACAGAAACTACCAGAAGTTAATACTAAATGAGAGAAATAAAAATATTTTCTTTCATTAAGGTTCTACATGTTCTTTAAAGGTTCTAACGTTCTATAGTTGGAATTAACAGGGTGAATTGTAGGATACAGATACATGGGATGTGTAGGTTTGTGATTTGTGATACATCAATTCCATAAAAATTGAACCTATGATATAGTGATTCAAACTATTGGGTCTAATTTGGACCATTGAGATGCTCCAAAGAAGTTTCAGATTTTGATTTTCTTTTGATCAAATAATTATCCTTTTTCTCCAGTCCTATTTGCTTGTTAAATGCTTTGCAGGCAAAAATTGGACTCAGGAGTTTTCTTGTTTGGAACTTTTGGGGCACCCCATCTGCAGTTACTCCGATTGGATCAATTACCTGGATAACTGGACCATGTTCTTACTTGCAAGGATGGGGAAGCCCCCTTTCCCTCCGAGACCCTTCTTCTAAGTCTACTTTGCCAAACTTGACTGATGGCTCCTTATTTTCTTATGATGCTGCCTCATTAGCAGTCTGTTCTAGTGTGATAGGAGAAATTATCTGTTGAGAATAGGTTGTGATCTCATTCGCCTTTTTTGTGAGGTCCAGTTTGATTCATGGAGATGAGCTGTTTGGAAAGGCCTATCTTTAGATAGGAGACCTACTAAAAGATAGCTCTGGACAATTGTGTGTGTTTAGAGGCCACAAAGATTTAGTGGTCTGGTGGATGGGCTTAATTCAGCAATGAATTTATCAAACAATGGGTTCAACTCAGCTAGGGCCAATTCATGAAGTGGGGACCATGAAAAAGAGCTTACAATGATTACAATGAATTGGTTCTCAACGGATAATCTTCCTGTGCTAGAGACCTGCTTGGTCTGAAACTGGGTCTTTGGGACCAGCAAAATGGACCTACTACTAGGATTCTACATTACTTGTTAGTCTTTGTTATGGCCAGGCAAATGAATGGCAATTTGTCATGCTCAAACAATTGCTGCATTTTTGCATGTTTATGTATTAACCTTCATTAAAGTCCACTCATCAAAGGACTCAAATCATCTTATGGCTTCCTTTGTTTCCTCTATAATTGATTTTCCATTTCTCATTCCCTCTTTGGATCCTCTATAGTTTCTAGTTGCTTTGGTTGAATGAAACCCCATGATTCTTTTTTTCCCTATACTTCCTCGTAGCTATTGATCACAATTTTTTGTCTGTTTCAGGACCAGAAGGGATTTCCCAAGGAACTATTTCAAGTGAAAATGTATGCATTAACAACTGATAAGCCAAAGAGAGTTCATGGGAGCAGAAATAAGACACGATCGTATGGGCCAGCTGTGATCAGGTCATGAGTTTCATCTCTGAAGCCAAATGACAAAATCCAGTAAAAATTCAGCTACTTCCCATTGTAATCTGTCTATTTGTAACAAGTGTGGAAGACAAGAAATTACCTCATGTAGGTTTTGTAAGGCTGCCTAATTTGTTGTAGCCATGTTTGTACATCTTTTATCAAATGTAAGGGATTTGGAATTGGCAGAGAAGGGAAAAACTGAGGATTTTGGGGGCATTGGTTTGCTTATAGAAAAGTCTTCCCCTTCCCCCACCCACCCATATGATTCTAACAGCTTTGTTTTGAAACTGATGAGAAAAAAATTATTGGTCCTCAGATGTATCTTTTTACTTTTTACCATATTCCATCATAAATCAAGGCCAATGATCCACACATCAATTTGATACTCCGGCTTTCTATTTGTGCAGAAAACTAAACTAAAAACCTGACCCACAGGTTCATCTCCACCAAAGACCAAAAAAAAAACTCAAAAGACATCAGATTTTTTTCCCTCTACTTTTGCTGTAGCTAAATTTTTTTGATGCGATTCTTCTGATAATTGAGTGTTGGTTGAGTATGGGAATCTTTGCTTTTGTATTCGATTATGTCCATCAGATTAAATTCTAATTGGGCATATGGGTCAGCCAGTAAACTGATATGAACAGATATTATACACTGGATCTTAGAAGTAAAACCAAGAAAGATGTGAAGGATGGAAAAATTGTGCATTTCCAATGCATGCTTACAGTAGAATGCAACAGATACAATTTAAGGCAAACTTCATTTCTTTTGCTTCTGGGGTGGTGATGCAGAATCCACAGAAGATTTATATACCCGATCGATCATTTTGGAAGCTAGATGTAGGCTTGGCTGTTGATGGTTTGATGAATTTGTGCACATCAAACCAATGCCAATCATTTGCTTCACTTGCTCAAATGAAGTACTTGTCTTCATTCTTTCATCTATGACCTTTTGCACCTGGCTGGGGTAATGTTGCTTCATCAACTCTACAAAACTCAGCTTACCCTCCTTAAATTCTTTATTTGAATGCTTGTTATGCTTCTGGGCAACCAATTCCAACAAGAATACTCCAAGCTTATAAACCTCTGTAAACACGAAAAATAATTCACCGTTAAGGAATTTTTTGCATATGTGGTCTGTACATACCAAGCAAAAATAAAGGCCAGGACGAACTTATCAAGGGTGTAATTTGTGCAAAATTATGATGATACCAATAGGCGTACTCAGTTGTAGCATGGTTTGAACTTTGAAATATTAGCTGATAAATATTGGATTTCCAGAAACCCAATGTGGGGGCAGGTATCAATATTTAAGACTGCCCCCTGCAAATCATTAAAGCACCTAGTAATTCCTTATCAATCAGATAGGATAGAATTGAAAGCGTACCTTTTGAACTATTTTTCTTATTTTTAACCTTGACCCTCGAAATCAAAGGCCTAAGACTGTCAGTCAGCACTAGGCTACTGATTGTTAGATCATATTTCACTTGAGGCCATTGCTCTTGAAGATAACACATTGTTCTAATCACTTCCATCAGAACCTTCAACCTCTGCCTCCATGGAGGAGACCTAGAGAGCCATGTCTCAACAGTGTCTCCATCAATCCATCTAGTCACAACAGCTCTGAATTCCCTGCGATCACACCAGCCTAACAACGGGACCAAGTTCTTATGCCTCAGTTGAACAAGAGTTCTACATTCTTCAACAAAATCTCTGCGAGATTGTAATGTAAACTTGCCCCTCTGAGTTTCAATTATCACTTCAATCCCCTCTCTCAACTCCCCTCCATAAATCTCAGTTCTTCCTCCCTTCCTCTTGATCAAATTCCCCTCTGAGAATCCATCTGTTGCTGCCTTTAGAATTGCAGGTGTGAATTCATGCTTCCTCTGAAAAACCAGTGGCAAAAGATCGGGTCGTTGCAAACACATCCACCCAAAACATCCCACCATCAAAATAGTACATGTAAGTAGACAAATCAGTAGAATGATTGACACTGTTTTAAATTTTCGATCTTTTGGAAGAAGACCCGAGTGGAGAAAGCTTGAGGCATTGAACCTTTGAAAGAAGTAATCTTCTGAAATATTACTCTCACGAAAGTGGTTGAAAGAGAGATTTAGAAATGTGAGGTTGGTCAGATGAGAGAAGGTTTCAACAGGTATTTCTCCAATTAAGTCATTGTAACTTAGATCAAGAGATTCTATTTGAGAGCAGTAAAGAATGTCTGCAGGGAAAGTACCCTTCAGTGAATTGTTAGAGAGATCAATGGTAAGAATGGTCAACGGGCAGTACTTCCAAAAGAAAGTGAAAGACAAGAACAGGGGAGCAATCGATGGGCGGGCTTGGAGGTCGATCTTTGTGAAAGAGGTGTTGCAGTTCTGGTTATTGGATATGTTGCAGAGGTGCCGTGCCACGACCGTCGATTTGAAGACATCCAAGAGGTCACCGGAGAGAGCATTACAATATCTTAGAGATGGGTTCTTTATGCAGTTTTTGAAGATTGTCATCCGGAAATCCAGCGGCGGCGGTAGATTCAGATCTTCTATAATTGTTGAAGAGAAGCCTGTAAGTATTGATGTTGAAATTATAAAGGATAGAAAGGTAGATTCTATGATAGATGCCATCTGAGAGAGAGAGAGAGAGAGAGAGAGAGAGAGAGAGAGAGAGAGAGATTCATTCAAATGAAGGGGTGCCGGTTTGGTAACGGTTGCATTGAAATAAAACAGTAAAAGATTCTTCTGCTTCTTGCTTTCGTAGTTTTGTGATGACTTACACTATGAGCAATGACCAACCTCGACTCCCGAGTGACCTCTTACGTGGGACTCACTAATTGAAATAGTGATGTAACTCATGAAAAATCACTGTGATCAGATTAATTTATAAATATGGTTTAGGGATTAAAGGATACAAAAGTTTAAGGATTAAAAGATTATTAATAATAATTAAATTTTGAAAAACTTAAAAAAATGGTTTAAATGATCCTATTAAGATGATTTTTATGGGTCATATGCTCAATTAATTTTTTTAATTCGAGTTGAGTGAGTAACTGAATTTTTTTTTGAGATTTTTCAAATTTTATCTGAGTTTCTTAGTTAATAGAATTTTATGTTGATATGAAATTTAAATATTTGAACACTGGTTTTGATTCATATCTCATCCAATCTAGTAGCGTACAAGAGTGATAGTAAGTTTTTATTAATATCAATGTAATTACCTATCAAATGAAACTAAATTTAAGAAACTTACAATTGATGTAATGACATGTTTTATTAGTGTATCTCGCTACTGTGTCTCATTGACCTAACTTTTTAAAAATTAGTTCTAAATTTGGGTACACGGTTACAGACCCATCGTGTAATTCAGTGGGGTCCATTGCCACAGTATATACTATATATGCTCATTGTTGTTTTGATAATGGCTCTTAATTCAGACACCCTCATCTTATCCTCTCAATTTAATTATTTAATAGAATAGTTAGGAACATGAAACTTCTCCAACAATTTTCTCATATAATACTTTTAATAATGTTGATTTTTAGATTTAGCATACTTGGATATTTTTCAAATTTGACGATAATAATTATAATTTTATTTGCCTTCCTTTATCATTATTTCATTCTTTTTTTAACTTGCATTTTGTACTCTATAAATATTAATACAATATGCCTCTCTCATCAATTGAGAAAGACACAATAAATTTCTCATATCAATTTCTTAAAACTTATATATACTAATCTATTAAATTTATAAGCACTTATATAATAAAAACTAAGATGCTATAAAAAAAATTTAAGTAAAGTCGGTCATTATAAATAGAGAAAACTTTAAACTTCTAACTAAATTACCAAAATCGATAATCATAATTCACGAAATCACAAATAGATCCATTAAAATTATTAGCACATTTCAATCATATGTAAAGTTTATTAAAATAGAAATCAATTATTTTATACAAAGTTACGATCTATTCAATAAAAAATGCAACCTTTACTTCACTGGCCAACCGACTCGGCCCGAGTCGTTGCCTAACAGAATGGGTAGGAATAGGGATTGAAATTTTCCAAACTCTAACAGTCTAACCCATTTCCCTATTCTTGCTCGGACTTCAGTTTACCCTCGTCTGCATGACTACTGAAATGGTTATTGCCTGTGGTGGACCTGCAGTGGCGATTGGAAATGTTGGTAAGTAACCCATCAACAAACATGGGCTCAAATTTATTTGGAACAAGCGTATGGGTGATCACGGATAAGAACCGTTAAAAAGAGGTAATTTTTTTTTTAATGGGCCATCGATAGAACCAAAAAAATTATATCTAATTATTTTATCTCATATTAGGTCATTTCGATTCAACACATTTACCTTCAATTCAACTTTATTGGAGACATTCATAATAACTTATCATATAACAAATAATCATGCTTCTCCAGTGAAATATCATTTTAAGGTCCACACTACAACAACTCTCACATATTACTGGATAGCCCTTTTCTTCTCTCGGACACCTTTCATATTGGCTCTAAATAGTCCCATAAAATATATAATTTACATTAATACACGAAAAATTCTAGAGCTATTAAATCTAAAAGATTAAACCGTTTATACTATTTATATTACGTCTGCTTATCTTAAGTTGAGTCTCACCAGACATATGACAAGTAATTATAAATCTCAAAATGCATGAAAGGAGAATTTATAAGGTACTCAAATCTAAGTTTTGCATTAACAACTAGAGAGCTTACATATTTTAATCCAGGAAAAATCACTTGATTATAGGGCCATCATTTTAAAAGGAAATGATTTGTGTACCCCTCATTTTTCCCTAAGGTGCACTCTATATGAATGAAATGTCAGTTTTGGATAAAAATGAGAGGTGCTTTATTAAAAAAGGAAATAAAAGTTGAGGGCAAAATTGACATTTCACTCATACGAAGTGCATATTGGATAAAAATGAGGGGTGTACAAATCATTTTCCTTTTAAAAGTGTCTACTCATTATAATGGCAATGGTTTGTCACACAAGGGGCCCACCTGAAGGGTACGAATAATTTTAGTAGTGCTCAGACTACTGAATCCTCTTACCCCGTCACTATCCAACAACAAAACTAAAAACCGAGTAGACGGACAGAACTCTGTTTTTCTTTCATCAAATCTACAGCGTTGTCTCATCTTCCCATTTCTCCTCTGCAAAAGCTCTGATCCTTTCAAAACACAATCTGCTGAGGATTTTAAACTGACCCATCAGAAGAATTCAGATGGCTGAACCTACTTCTCCTCGTCAAGAAGAATCCACCATGACAAAGGAGGCGGAAGAAGTTCAAGAAATTGTCGAATCTGCACAGGAATGTGCCAAAACAGACGAAACACAAGAACCCAATAAACAAAACGAGGAGATGATGAAAGAAAATGTGGAATCACCTCGACCAGCAGAAATGAAGAGAAGTTCCACATTCAAAGCCAAAGAAGATAGAAATTCTCTCTCTGATCTGAAAGAAAACGAGAAGAAGGCCCTGTCGGCATTGAAAGAAAAGATCGAAGAAGCCATTCGAAAAAACAAACTCGTCAAAACTGACAAAGAAAAATCTCAAGGTAACAAAACAAGAGCTGAAGAAGCCACAGAAGAACCCAAAGCAGAGGAGGAGAAGGAGAAAACTGGCCTCGACGAGAAGGCAGAGGCAGGAAAAAGCGATATCCATCTGGGGTGTGCCGCTTGTGGCCGGTGAGGAATCGGATCCCACCGACATCGTCCTGTTAAAGTTCTTGCGGTCTCATGAATTCGATGTCGAGGACTCGTTCGACATGCTGAAGAACACATTGAAATGGAGAATGGAAAACAAGATCGATTCGATATTGGAGGAGGAATTCGGGTGTGAATTTAGTTCGATGGCATACATGGAGGGTACAGATCGAGAAGAGCATCCCATATGTTATATAACATGTATAGTGTGTTGGGTGACGATGAAGATCTACATCAGAAGATGTTTGGGAGTGAGGAGAATTGCAAGAGGTTCCTGAGATGGAGAGTTCAGATGATGGAGAGGGAGATAAGGAAGCTGAGCTTTGAGAATGGTGGAATCTCTACCTTCCTCCAAATCAACGATCTAAAGAACTCTCCCATGCCATCCAAGAAGGAGATGAGACAAGCCATGAAACAAGCGGTCACCTTGCTCCAAGACAACTATCCGGAGTTTGTCTCTACTAATGTAAGGTTTGCATTGCAGCCTTTTTAGATTATGTCACTAATCTAGTTTTATATATATATATATATATATATATATGTGTGTAAAAAATCAACATATATAGGATGATTTTGATTAGTGATAATTATTTTGTTAGGGTGTGAACGAGAGTTTCACATCAATTGTGAGGGGGAAAATTTAAGGACTCATAAGATACTGGATCACTTCACCAACCAGGGTTAGTCTTTTGGGTTGGAAGCCCAGTCCTAACATTGGAGAGGGAAATTGTTGGAGTGCGAACGAGAGTCCCACATGGTTTGTGAGGGGGAAATCGAAAGACTTATAAGGTGTGCCACTTCACCTATTAGAGTTAGTTTTTTTGGGTTGAAAGTCCAGTCCTAACATTTAAGGGGGAGATTGTTGAAGTGTGAATTAGAGTCTCACATCAGTTATGAGCGAGAAATTTAAGGACTTTTAAGGACCGAGTCACTCCACCTATGAGGGCTGGTATTTTGAGTGGGAAGCCCAGTCCTAACCTCTTCCACTAGACATATAGATCATAATATTGTCCAGTCAACAAATTTTTTCCTCTCCTTATGTAGATTGCAATTTGGGTATGAGTCTAAATAATATCTACATATTTTATTAAGATATATATAGAGACATACATTGAGACATATTGTATTAGATAGAAAATCCAACCAATATTAGATGGTATTTAAATCTAAATCAATGCCACAAATACTGCTCTCAGGATATTATTCACTATCAGTAATTATTGGGATATTTTCAGTTTTTTTAGCTTTTACTGAGAGATTATCGGAAAATCTCCCAAAAAATATAATATTTAATATAATATAATATATATATATATATATATATATATATAATTGAAATAACCATTGATTACTTTAATAATTATCTGACAAAAAAAAATATAACTCATTATCTAACATTTATTAAAAATACTACCAGTATTTGTTACATTAATCTAAAGTTATGAAAGAGAGTGGTAAGTGAAATCAACCATCTAGATTTCTCACAAGTGAATATCTGTGCATGAATTTAGGGTTTCATTAAATGGCTCTTTGGGTTTATAACGACCCGACCTGAATACAGGGTTTAGGGCATGACTCAGTAAGATATTATCCTCTTTGGGCCTCGCACACGGCTCAAATCCGCATGGTTTTGCATTTGGGCCCAGGCCCACATGACCTGGCCCAAAAAACCTCTTACATGAGTTCCAATTGGGTGGCTTTAATAAACCCACCCCTCCCTTTCATTCCCACCGATGTGGGACTTTTTAGGGAGGGGGAGGGGTACCACGGGGTTGATTACCTTTGTAGATTGCTCCTCATAGATCACTATGATTTTTTTATCAATTCAAAATAAATGATATGGACCATCAACTACATGGGGTTGACCAGGGGCAGCCCATATTTCTCGTTGATCTTCAACTGATCGATGAATGATACCCAACATGCTCTGTCTGGATTGATCATGAGTCATGACCTTAGCTTTAAATTTTTGTTTCAAACAAGTATCAATCCAGTGCAAAATTCTTTCCTAATCAGTCAAGACAAGGTCATTGTTGATCCAACCTTTATATTTTGAGAGAAATCTTTACATATGTAGTTCATTCTTTATAGTTTTTAAGGTGTTTCAAATGTAAGTAATATAAAAAATTAAAATGGATTCAAAATAATTTTCAGTTTTTTTTAAAAAAAAATCTATTACCACACTAGAAGTTAAAACTTCATTAGGAAAATGGGTTATTAGAGTTTTGATTGAAACTTCTAATTTTCTTGATTGGGATTGTGCAGATTTTCATCAATGTTCCTTTCTGGTACTATGCATGGTACGCTCTGTTTTTCCCATTCTTGACTCAGAGAACAAAGAGCAAATTTGTGGTTGCTCGTGCAGCCAAGGTCACTGAGACTCTTCTCATGTAAGTATTCTTGGGTAATTTTGTGTGGTTTAAAACAAAATCAGTAGAATATCACATGTTCATTTGCATTCTCAAAGGTACATTGATGCTGAAGACATCCCCATACGCTATGGAGGATTCAAGAGAGAGAATGATAACGAGTTCTCTGAAGAGAATAGTGGGATATTAGAGCTTATTGTCAAAGCTGGATTAGCTGAATCTGTTGAAATACCTGCGCCTGAGGTACAATCATCTCTCTCTCTCTCTCTCTCTCTCTCTCTCTCTCTCTCTCTCTCTCTCTCTCTCTCTCTCTCTCTCTCTCTCTCTCTCTCGCTCTTAATGTCTAATTCGCTGTGCATTATTTACGTAGCGACTATAAATTGTGTGGTGTTACAACACAAGACAATCCAAATTCTTTATGTCCAACAAAATATTTCAATTACACTATAAAATTTCGAGATTGGTTTGAGGGTTGGACATTGATTTTGATGATTTCTTCACTAGTTATGAGAACCCAGATTGATTAATGTTTTGCTTGAACAGATTGGAACTACTATCCTTTGGGACCTGACTGTGTTGGGTTGGGAGGTTAACTACAAAGAAGAATTTGTCCCGACTGACGAGCAATCATATACTCTGATTGTTCAAAAACAGAGGAAGATGGGTTCACATGAGGAGGCTGTTCGCAACTCTTTTACAAACAAAGAGCCTGGTAAGGTGGTATTGACAATCGAGAATGCCACGTTCAAGAAGAAGAAGGTCCTGTTTCGATACAAGGTGAAGAGCACTTGTTGAGGTCCAAGGTAATTCTATTTCATGCATTTTCATTCAGTCATTCTATTTCTTGTGGTAACAGTAGTAGTACATGTTAAGTTGGAGGTTGTGAAAACAAATTTACTCGTTCCAAGCTACAATTATATTACTAGACTTTATATAAACTTTGAGACATCTACTCTCAATAATTAGTTTTTGAAAGTGAGTTCTAATTTAATAATGTTATCAAGTCATAGTTTTCTAAGATGGTATCAAAGCAAGTTCTACGTACAACTATTAAAAGTGAGCAGCTGTATGTGAGGGCCGGTGTGAATGTTTTAAGAGAGTTTCATCTCGTCTAATTTAAAAAATTAATGACTTTATATAACACTTGATACACTCTTCTCTCAATGACTAACTTTTGAAAGTAAATTTTACCTCAAAATATTATCAATCTAACGAACAGTGACAATTTCGAGAGAGTGCCCAAGTAAATGGATGACCTTAGCATTTTTCATTAATTTTATTTTTGACTGTGATTGAGAGTTTAACAACTGTTTAGACGAACTCGTGTCAATGTTGACGTGGCCTGGGCTGTGTGGCTGCTATGACGCTTGTTTTTTGTCCCTTTCCTTCTTGGCGCTGGGACTATGCTGTGGCCTCTCACTGCTGGTAATTGTTTGGGGAGGTTCCCCTCTTTTGCCTTTTGAATGGTACTTACGAGTTACGAATTCGTTAAAAGAAAACATTAATATACATTTATTGCATGTATTACAGTTTTATATAATATAATGGGCTTTTGGACCTAAGCATGAAAAGATCTAAAAAAAATTATGAAATGGCTTAAAAATTGAGCATAAGTCAAAGTCGAATTAGCATCTGGGATAAAATTAATGCACAAACCATCTTTTCTCAAATCGAGCACATCAAGTTTTCTAACCTTGTAATAGGGCTGCAACTCGGGTCAAATCAAGAATTTTGGGTCAACAGGTCGGATCGGGTTGAGAAGATAAAAATCCAAATGAACTTTGGATTGGGTCGCTTTGAGGATTTTACAAGTTAACCCGACCTGACTCTACCCGGCTAAAATAGTTTCAGAATGTAGGTCGGGTCAGAATTTGGGTTGATTCTGGTTAGAATTCGAGTCGGGTCAAATTATTAAGTTCGGATTGAGAATTCAGGTCGGATCGGGTCGGATTCTATATATATCAATTCGATTCGGGTTGAGTTTTAAGGAACCCAACCCACCTGACCCGAGTTGCAGCCCTACATTATAGTTTTATAAAATTCAGCCCTCAGGCTTAAATGTAAATAAGCCTAAGTGTATCATAGTTTAATACAAATTACCTTTTGGAGAGGCCAACATGATCTAAAATGGTTCTAGTTAAAAATGTAACTAATGCTTGAAGGCTATTTTTCTCACCAACCGAGCTACCATTAGTGTAAGGTTTTAGAATTACATTAAAAGTTTTAGTTTTGACTTCTCGCATTTATGATGATGTTGTGGTAGCTTAACTGGTTGCCTCCCACCTCAAGAAGCGAGAGGTTGTAGATTCGAACCCCATGACATAACCTTAGTCTGTCCTACAGGTAGTGGGCTCACCCGTGGAGATTTTATGTTCGGTATCCTGCGATTTTCCATATGTAAATTCAAAAAAAAAATGCTCCTTTAAATTTAATCAAAGGAGGACAACATCAAAATGTAGAGAGAGAGAGAGATACATGCTTGTTTGTAAGGTAAAGATGTTAGAAGGCTTGTGCTCATCAAGCACAAGTAAACACCACTTTATTACTATATCGCGCCCTCAAAATACAAGGAAAGATCTTATTCAGCTCTTATTCTTTCTTACCTTCACTGCTTAAGACATACATAGGGAGAGAGGGAGAGGGAGAGGGAGAGGGAGAGGGAGAGAAGAGGGTCAAGGGCAGAAGACAACCCTGTAGTTAGAACCACTAGGGCAGGTGAATGTGCTAGTGGCATCATCCTTAGGGTAACTGTAAGCATCTGGGCATCTTTCCTTGAAGTAACGCGACAACGGTGTAGGTCCACAGCTCCCAGAGTTGCAGCAGTACTCATCAGTCTTGTAAACGGTACAAGGATTGTTGCACCCACCTGGAGCTTTCAGCTCGTTGGGACACTGCCCGACGATATCCGCCGAGCATCGAATGCCTCTGGCGCAGCCGCCGGATGTCGGGCTGAAGTCCATTGGAATGTTGAAGCCATCCACAAGAGAGATATCGATGAAATCCTGGTTCATGAATTGGTTCAATGCATATTCAGCCAAAGTGTTGGGTGGTTGCCCGTAGGCCTTGCATTCCAGAAGGCCGCCACAGTCGCCGGTCTCGCAATGGCCCTGTCCATTGCCGTCGAAATTGCAACCGGTCCGACCCCAGATACGGGCTTGTGTCGTGCCCGGGTTTGCGGTAATCGACCATGATTGGTTTGGGTCCAGACGTTTTCCTCCACCGGGGAACGCCCCCGCCCAGATAGTGTATGAACATTGATTTTTTATTTCGAATGTAGCTGCATGGGCGATGGTAAACAAGAGAGGGAGGAGGAAAATTGAGGCCATGACTCGGCAAAAATGAAAAAGAAAGTGTTATTGGGCTTTAGCTTCTTCTCTGTTTTGTGCTTACAACTTTGAAAAGAGTTCCTAATTTATAGGCCCAAATATCCATTTGGGTATTGTCTGAGCAAACCCGAATACCCAATTATTTAATGTTGACTTGACTTTGGTGGGCCCCACTTGATTGTAGACCATGATTTTTGCTTGCAAAGTCGAGAAATTCATGTCATTTTCGAGAAAAAAAGAAATGGATGCAGCGGTAGATGACTTCTACTTGGATAAGTCCAGTCCATGATGAGCCTCATCAGTAGTGTTTTTTTTATTTATTTACCTTTATTTATTTAAGATTCAAACTCCTTTTTTTTTAAGACCAATGTATTCTAGCGTCTCACTTGACTTAGGCATTTTACTTGACTAATTCTTCTGGCATGTGTAAACGTCCTAATTTTCACACGTGGGATACAAACGGTAGAGATCAGCTCTTTTTATGTTGAGGAGTTTCAGATTCAAACTTTTCTTAAGAACACGTGGTGGGTTGGCTAAATGGCCCTCTGACATCTAAGCTTTGTTGTATTGTGTCTTGCAGTTTAACTTTTTAGTAAAAAATATTGAACCAAAAAATATATGATAAAAATAATTTCTAAAATAACTTGTATAGAACAAGTGGGTGTCTTGAAATTCTAATATTTTGTGAATAAATTATATAGCAAAAGTTGGTTTTAGTTTCATCATTCATTTGGATTGAGGGAAAACTCTCATAGGACATCTCCCGTTTTCTGAGACGAGAGAGTACCCGTTGAACTACACCCATATGTGTACATCTACCACCAATTTGAAGTTACACAAGTGAGAATGATAATAGAAGTTGGATCTCATTATCTTTTTTTCTCTTTTAGGTTTTGTATAACTTTTCTTTTTAAATATTTTAACATTATCAATTTGATTTTCTTTTATCCTTTGTAGCCCTTTTTGGTGAATAAGTATGATTACAAATATTTAAATAATTTTTATCTTCTGTCACATTTAGTCAAATTCCTCTATTTTATTATTTTTTTCTTTCAAGTGGACATTGTGACTTCTTTTCCTGAATTATGCTGTTTAGTTTTATTACTTTGCTTTACGTTCTTTTATCTTCTTTACTCAAATTCTCATTATTAGTAAATTATAATTAAGTATAATAATATCTCTATTGAAGAACCCGTTTCGCATGGTTGTACCTTGGGCTTTAGGGCCGACATGGTGGACTTGATGTATAAGAATTGGTACATTTAATTTAGGATATGCCACGTGTTGAGATGCAAACTGTCCACGTGTCTATATAAAACATGAAGTGGGCCCAACCTCAAGTCAAGATGAACAGGATGACCATAGAAGTCATGTAAAGACAGTAGACTTATTTTCAGTCATAGAAAGTTAGGCCTTTTCTGTGGAATTAAATGAATTAAGGAAAAGGAAAATCAGGATATCTTTTCTCCTACAAATCAGCAAAAACACACGAGAGAGAGAGAGAGAGAGAAAAAACAAGAAAAGAAGAGTTTGATTGTGGAAAACAAGGGAAAATTTAATGGAAGTCTGTTCATTTCATGATAAAAATACAGTCATACAATATTTGGATTGGATCAACGACTGGGTCGGTCTACCAAGAAAGAGGGTTCTCAAACTACATTTGAGTTGAAAATTTAACCATCGTATTAGAGTATTTATGGAGTATTAAAATTTTAATACAAACAATGACAAAAAAATTAAAAAATATCTGAAAAATTTTAGAAAATAGAAAACCGATGGATTGATGAATCCTAGATTTGGCCTAACTTGACTCTATTTAAAATACCCACATAAATTCCATATTTCTTTAACCCAATAGTTTAACCCCATGAACCACACATACTAAGCCCAAAGATCCTAGTCCATTCCCTCCATTACTCATGGTACAATGTCCTCAATTAAAGAAAAGCCCCCATTTCTTGCATTTTCTATTAAAAATATATATAATTTTCATTTCATTTTCTCATTTTTGTCTATTTTGGTAAAAATTTGTTTTGTTTTGAGTTAGATTGGATTGAATAAATGTAAACTCAAATTAAGTTGATTGGATCAAACTTCAAAAAAATCAAGTCGAGTCAAGTAAGTAAAAATCTATTATATTGTAGAGTCAATCCAATCTAAACCTGACCCAATCTGATCCATTGTGATCCTTAGCTATAAATTGAGTTTACAACTTAGATAGGTTAGGTAGAGTTTTAAGTTTGCTCAATCTCATACCCTATTTGTGATTAAAGCACTCAAACTTCAAAATTAGAGCCCGGGGAACCTAATCTAGCCTCATTCTATATATGTGAGTCATCTGTCTAATCTCAAAACCATGTTGCATATGTATGTTTTTCAAGTTAAGGTTTTTACGGGTCTAAGATAGATTAATTTGTATTAAGGTGGTTTAGACATGTTAGTATGAAATAAAAGACAGGATACATCTCCAATAGGTAGAGTTTAAAAGGTTACAAGTTGCAAGTATAAAGAGTAGAGTACACTAATGAAAGCTTAGAAAAAAGAAGAAGACAAGTACAATAACAAAAGAAAAAAAACAAACATACATTTTTTTTTAAAAAAAATATGAAAATCTTTTCCAAAGAGGAGGCAATGGAAATGGGACTTTTGTGGATAACAATGAGTTTGCTGTCAATTGTAGATCGATTGATTTCATCAATAGACACGAGTCCTAATTAATCAGCAGTTGAGATTTTAAATTTTTGCATGAGAGGCGTGTGATGGTAGCCCATCTCATGCATTCATGTGTGGAAATGTATTAAAAAAATTCAGAGTAAATCCAGATGGAGACACAGACTATTATTGTTGCTGAGTTGAAGGAGGGGAGATAAGGAACAAATTGTCCTCACCACCTTCCACGTATTAGGCTCTTAAGATGAGCACCGGAAAGAGATTGCAGTCAAGATTGTCTTGAGCAGAAAAACAGAACTCTAGAGATGGATGGATATACAAAACTATCAAGATTGCAGTCAAGATTGGTTTAGGCAGGATTTTGGAACCTAGATATGAACATGGAATTGTGGACACATTACAATCAAGATTGTCTTTAGAAGAGTATGGAACTTTCAATCAGAATATGCCTTTCGAATTCTAGAAGGAATTTTAAGCTGCGTTTACATTGGAAGTGAGTGAAAAAAAAAATAGAAAACATATTAGTTTTTTCACACCCAATACTTTATCTAATAATTTTTTTGGAAAAGAGGTGTATATAATATAAGGAAGTGAGATGTTGCGGTTTCGAGCTTCCATGGTCTAACCTTGGTGTGCCCTAAGGGTAGTGGGCTCACCGTTTTACACTGGGTATCCTGCGATTTTCCACACGTAAATTCAAAAAAAAAAAAAAATCATATTATATGAATGTATTTTCTTGCATTTAGCACCTTATATTTATTTTATTTTGAATTTACGTATAGGAAACCGTGAAATACCCAGCGTAAAACCCTCACGAGTGACCTACTACCTTTAGGACACACCAAAGTTAGGCCACGGGGGTTCAAACCTACAACCTCCTACTTCTTGAAACGAGATGCAATCAAGGTGCATCTTTTATTTTACTACTATCTTGTCAAGAAAATAATGTTTGAAGTGTTTAAAAAAAAAAAAATGCTATGTTGATAAGCTAGGTACCTATTAGGTCGACCTTTTCAAATCCAAATTTCCCAAAAGAAAAACACTTTAAGTTTCATGCATTGGGCCTAATTACATTCATCTCTAAGTTGAGGAGTCATCAGCATTCAGCAGCCGCAAGCAGTCATTTTTTATTTACTTAAATTAATTGTTAAATATAAAGATTTTTCTATTAAGATCATCAATGAATCATCATATCATAATGTAAAACTAAAGAACCAATTTAAGTCATAATATTTTTTAAACTGATCTAAAAATGAATTATTATAGAGTTTTAGATGATGACTTAGGCCAAACGGCCAATGTCGCTAGTTTTCGATAAAAAAGCTAGTGTCTTGCTTGAAGCTAGTTGTGTGATCAGAAAATGAGTCTTTTTTATTATATGGGTATCTTTATGTTATATTGGAGGTGAGACTATTCCTATAAATACACGAAATCACCTACAGACCTCATCTATCATATAAGCTCAAGATTTCATCATTAGAGAAGATTTCATGTCATTGTAGCTAAGATTGGAGGAGGATGGATTAAGATAAAAATGTGTTTTAAAACAAAAAGTTTGATTTTCATTGAATCAATGCAAATCAATTGAGGCCATCTCACTCGGAAACTTGGGTTGGTCCTCTGAGAAAATTGACAACTTAATAATACAAATTATTGGATTGAATTTGGTGCCTTGCCTTAAATTAGACGTTATCTCTTAGTGCATGTGCCTAAAAGTCTCAACAAGTCTGGCAGCCCTTAGAAAAGTCAAGTGATCAAACAAAGAAAGTGGTGGCAGACTAGCAAACGAAGTTCCAGCCACTCCTATAAATACCCACTCTCTCTCCTCTCCTCTAAACAGGCTTAAACCACTCGAGCCCATTACACATAAGTCCTTTCTTTTTGGATCCTTAAAAAGCCCATTAAGTCACATTGGTCCCAAACATGGATTCGAAGATCATCCCTTCCTTCTTCCTCATCCTGTCTCTCTTCTTCACCTCCTCCCTTGCAGCCAACTTTGAGATTCGCAACAACTGCCCCTATACCGTTTGGGCAGCTGCCTTCCCAAGCGGTGGCCAACGTCTAGATAACGGCCAAGTTTGGAATCTTAATGCGAACCCAGGCAGCACAGGCCGCATCTGGGGCCGCACAAAATGCAACTTCGACGGGAGCGGCAGGGGGAGCTGTGAAACCGGCGACTGTGCTGGGTTGCTTCAGTGTCAAGTCTCTGGCAAACCACCAGCCACACTTGTCGAATACACATTGAACCAAAACAACGTCGACTTCGTCGACGTCTCCGTCATAGATGGCTTCAACATTCCAATGGACTTGAGCCCCACCTCCGGCAGCTGCAACAAGCCCACACGGTGCACTGCAACCGACATCAACGACCAATGTCCCGCTCCACTGAAGGTCCCCGGAGGGTGCAATGGCCCATGTACCGTTTTCGGGACCGATCAGTACTGCTGCAACTCCGGCAACTGTGCACCCACAGACTACTCGCAGTTCTTCAAGCAGAAATGCCCAAATGCTTACAGCTACCCGAAGGACGACCCCACAAGCCTTGCTTCATGCCCCTCTACTAACTATAGGATTGTCTTCTGCCCATGAACTCAGCTTTCCATCTCACTTGAATGTGATAAGGAAAATAGGGTCTAAAATATCATATCTATCCAAAATAAGAAGGTTGATTTCAACCTTGTGAGACTACAGTCGTATGTTTGAAATAAAGTCTCTTTCATGTGTTTGATTAACACATGATAATTATTAGTATGAAAATGTTAACAAGAGCTTTGAGTAACGAAGATGGTTTATTTTTATATTCAGTCATTGATGTGAGTGGTACATTAAATTCTAGTGCATAATTTTGTTAGTACGCAGTATTATTATTATTATTATTATTATTATTATTATTATTGAAGTCATTTATTTTGTTATTAAAATTGATTTTTATATTTAGATTTGACAAATTATTTTTATAGAAAGACTATGCGTGAATTAAGTCCACAACATCTAAACTTCAATCATAAATCCTTATTAGATATACTAGGTTTTTTTTTATTTTTTCATTATCCTCTCACATTTTACCCTTAAGTGTGGCCCACTAATAAGGATCAGATAAGACTAGCTACCTCGTCTAGACTTGATTGTGGTGAGCTGGGCCGTAGCCTAGGGTCTCCCAATGTGACCAATGGGCTATAGGGCCCCCACTTACACTGCTCTCAGGGCCTAGGGCCCCTATCAATGTACTGCGCCTAGGGCCCTTAAGAATCTTAATTTAAGTTAAGATTTCAAAGCCAGTACTGATGCTGAACTTTGAGTTGATTTGTGGATAAATAATTTAAGCTCAATTTAAGACTTGCTCTCGCACTTGACCTCTTAGGACTTGTTAATGATATCTATAAGTTAAGTAAAACTTGTTTAAACTAAATTTGAATAAAAATAAAGTTATATCCAATAGTTTTGATTGAACTTTAAATGATCTCACGTAGAGGAAAGACGCTCTGGCAAAGTTCTCGCCCAAGCATCCACCAAAACATCCCCACTATAAATTACTTAAATTAAGTTTGTATTTAGGACCGTCCCTGAAATCCCCTAAAATCTTAAGGGCCCTAGGCGGAGTGAGATTTTAGGGACCCTTTGCGATTGATATATTAAGGAGTTTAAGTGTGAGGGGGTCTTTCTGTCTGGAGGGGCCTAGGCGGCCGCCTATGCACAGGGCCGGCCCTGTTTGTATTAAGCTTTTGTTTTGCATGGCCTAATAAAATAGCTAAAAAATGGACTGTTAAACTTATTTTACAAGCAAGGTTAAGCTTAAATGCTCCACAAATACACTCTTAGCTCGAAGATTTTGATTCTGAGCTTAGCACGATAAATATTCATCCTAGTCCAAGTTCAGATCTATTTAATTAGGATTAGGTTTCCAATCAAGCTCTACAACTCAAACGGGCCAAGCTAAGTTTTGAGTTTGTTTGAGCCTAGGCCTGATATGAAATTAAAAAGCTTGAGTTGAGGCTTAAATCTGAGAAAACTTGAATTAATCAAATCTGAACTCAGCCCAAATAATATTTGTTGAGTCCAAGTCCAATTTCAAAGCTGAATATATATATATATGGTCTTTATTCAGATTCAAGCTTTTTTCAAGTTAAAATAGAAAAAAATTCATATTTATTTCATAAAACATAAATTCTATATGACACCAATTTTATATGTATACATAATAATAACTAAAAAATTAGATTTTATAAAGTTTAATTAGATTTCAGACCAAAGTTGAGCTTTCAGATATTCAGTCTGGCTCAAGTCAAATTTTAGTTTTCTTTTATTAGGCTATTTGGAGTCTGATCATAAGAGATGTACTAGTGGATCCAGTGAGGGGTCAAACATAAAGTCAAATTCTAGCTTCTCTTTTATTGGAGGGCAATTTTGTAATTTCACGGTGTGTCTTATGCAAACCTTAATTATGGTAGTATATATTTTCATTTTGTGAAAGAGAGAGTTGATCATCTGTAAGGAGAGCCATTTTTTCTTCGTTTTTTTCCCTTCGAGCATAATGGATCAGTTTGAACCCCGTGGACGTACCGAAAGAGAACCACATAAAATCTTTGTGTTGTGGTTTGCTTCTCTTTGTTGATTTCTCTTTTCTATCTTCGATATTGTTGTTTCCGTGAGATAGAAAAGACTTTTCCTCCCAACACCCTTCTTATTGATGAGGGCAACCTAAGCCTGGATCAATACGAATTCAAAAAAAATTGAATTTTTTCTCCTTTATCTAGAGTTACAAATATTAGCTTAAATTTCATACTTAGAGCCCTTTAATACTTAGTATTCCAGCAATATATGCCCAATATAAGAATATCAAGAAATATGTAGGGTCAATAAAATCCATTTTTTAATTTAAATTTAATAGTTTTATATATTTGATGTCTTTTTTTTAGCGGTAAAGATGAAATTTCATTAAAGATAAGATAAAAACAACAAAACGAAAAATGCAATACAAGAAGGCCTAAGAGGGATAGGCCCAAGAGCAAACAACAAAAGAAAAAGAGAAGAAACACAATAAAACAATCATCCTCCCGGAAGATGAAAGACACCCAAAAACAGCCCTTGAACACCATTTGTAGCAAAGAAGTCCGCAACGCCATTTGCCGACCGACTGATATGATTGAAGGAGACCTCCAAACCCACAAAAAGACACTTAATTTCCCTTACTAAGGTGATCAGCCTCCAAGGAGGACGCCTCACACTCCTAGCCCATTTAATAGCTTTGGAAGAATCGCTTTCAATAACTAATTTAACTCCCCCAAGGCTCACCCCTAGAGTAAAGGCTCTCCAAATACTAAAAAGTTCCGCCTCATTAGATTCCTTAATCCCCACCGATTCTGAAAACATGACACGAATAGAGCCCACATGGTTCCTAAGAACACCCACAATACCTGCCGGACCCGATTTACCCCTCGACGCCCTATCCACATTAAACTTAAGGGTCCCCAAAGGAGGAGGGGACCAATCTACTATCAATCTCCTTTTTTGTCGAGGAGTAGCCATCATGCAACCATCTCAGGACTGACAAAGATCTCCGGCCTTGAAATCTTTAAAAACCTTGTTAGAATACAACCACGGACTCAATCTCCACTTTGCTTTTTGAAAAAGATCCTCAATATCCAAAGATTGCCCCTCAAAGATCCTTGCATTTCTCTCCTTCAAAATTGTCCACGATACCACCGCCGGGATAGAAACCCAGGCTAGCTTCCTCTTGTTTCTAATGCATTCAATAAACCATGATGTCTAATGTCTAACTTTATTTGCTAAATTTAATAGTTTTATATATTTGATGTCTAATGTAAATAAAATTTATTTTTATAATTGTAATATTATCACTTGAATTTGTTTCGATAAGATTATTTTCATTGATATATTAATATATTTAAATAGAAAAAAAAACCTGATTCAATTACAACAGATAATTTTTTGTTGATTTTTGTTTGGTGCACCATCATCCACATTCTGTCCCCTGAAAGGGAAGCAAGCACCACCTATACGGAACGTCATCCAATCAATGGTTTAGATTTTTGAGATTTAGATTCAAAGTTTTAATTATGAAAAGTAAGATTTATTTAATTTTTTATCTATTTGATTTAAGTAAATAAAGTACATAGTTAATAAGGAGCTCCCTTTCTATTTTTATTTTGTTTAATTAAAATCTAATTTTTTATATGTTTAATAAAACTGATTTATTTTTATTTTTATATTTACAACCAAGGGTTAAAAAATATTTAAGTGAATGTGTATCACCTAATATGGACGTATCAACGATACACATCATTATTAAAATATAATGATCATTTTTATGGAGTATTAGGCCCTTGAGAGTCAAAATTTCAGTATCAATAAAGTATGTCTTCAAAATATGAAAAATGTCCTAAAATTTTGGGAAATGTGAAAAAGAAAAAAATTAAACCCAAGAGGACCGGACACCTTGGTCTTCAAAAAAAATGGAAATGTTGAAATATTAAGAAAACCACATAAATACTCTGAAAATTATATGAATCACATTAAGGACTCTTCATTTAATTCTAAAAATATCTGTTTATCACTTCATTATTTTTTTTCAAAAAAAAACTCGAAAATAAAAAGTATACAAACTATTTGTTTATCTGAGAAAATATGGCTTTCATTAAGATGTCATACAAACTATATCATTGACATTAACACATCTCTATTGAATTTCATAAACATAGAATATTATTTTATTAAATTATTAAAAAAAAATTCTAATATGAGATTATCTTGAAGCTGTAACTCAAAAAAAAAAAATTGATGAAAATAATTAAAAATGGTTAAATTTTAAAGAAAAATACTTGAAATTGACAAAAAAAACATTTTTCACTTAAAGAACTTGCTTTTAAACCTTCTTAAAATCACACTTAATAAAAAATTCATCTTAGAGTAATTCAACAGACTGATAATTTAATAGACCGCATGTTTATTTATCCTGCGGTTTATTTATCGAGACAAAAAAAACATTTAATTATAAGATGAGTCCTACTCTATGACGTATGAAAACAATAAGAATAGTGCACTAAATTGTAAAACAAAAGAGGAAAAGTGGGCTGAATTGAAAAATGAGATCACTCCGCATTTCTTCTTAGTATCCTAAGGTGACTGTCCAAATTATTTAATGATTTTTATGATATTTAAAATTCTTAAAATAACTATTTTGCTTGACATCTTCCTGATGGCTTTGGTGACCAGTAAAACATTAGCCTAAGTAAAGTGACACGATCACAGGATATCGATATTTTATTTTTATAATAAGAGGTATTTGAAATTATTATTTTATTTATAAAAAGTGTTATATCTGTGATTATAGGTTTTTTATTCGGAGTTTTAAGGTAAATCAAGGATTTTTGTGAAGAAATCCAGTGTTTTCGGTTCAAATATGGTTTGAACACGGAGAACTTTCTAATGATTTAACTCAGAATTGTAGAGTACACTTTAATTAGAATAAGTGGAAAAAAGTACATTAAAGAGAATTTAAATGCAATTGAAATAACCAATTAAGCTAATTAAAATAACCCAACACAAAAAGAACAAATTAAACTACAAGGCATCAACTCAAAATCCTTGAGAGATGGAGAAAGAAAGCTTCTTACTTTAGTAATTTCAAAATATTCAAGTCTATCTCTCCAAAATGTTCTTTATTTTGGAATCTATCATCCTTTGCCACTATTTGAAGTCTTTGGTGGGAACATAACAAAAGAGTTTTCAAGGATATAGCCAAGTGATATCAATCAGTTGCAAGACATGCCTTTGTCAACAGTGTCTCTTGGGCTTCTTCACTCTCGGAATTCAGAAATATTTCTTTATCTGACATCTTACATACTTAGAAGGAATGTATTGATATTGTGTAAGCCTGAATTGCTTTCTTCTTCGATTTGCTGTTTTTTTGTTTGTTTTGTATTTGCATTTCTAGTGCCTCTTTATCTTTTATATATGAATCATTTCTAAAAAAATTATTCAAGTCTTTATTGGTAATTTAAGCTATAACTAATTTATAACCTTATTTTTAATAAATATAAAAAGAAACAAAATAATAGAAGAGAGCACATATAGACACCCGGAAATACTGTCCCAATACACCCGATTCCAAAATTTTGGATGAAATGACCGTTTTGCCCTTCCACTTCCTCTTCCACTGAAGCCGTCGTTCCTTTGGACGAGTGAACGATCGATCGAATAAGGAAAAAAAACCATTGGGCCCCACCATTGATCGAAACCCATGATCTTCCTTAGCCGTAGATAGGTGGGCTAAGGGCGATCATAGTTGTGTCAATCCTAAGGTCAAAAGTGCAGGATCCACTTGGATCTAACAAAAAAACCCAAATCATGGATTTTCTGAAGCCCCAAACAGCAGCTGAAGAAATTGGCCAGAGGAGGGTCCCACCATACCCATTCCTTTTTTTTATCGTCTATCCATCTGTACCATCAGATCTCTGATCGGAGTATGGTGGGATCCTCCTCTGGCCAGTTTCTTCTGTTGTTGTTTTGGGCGTCCGAAACCCAATTTTGTGGGTTTTTTTCATAGATCCAAATCGATCCTTCACTTCTCCACGTAGGATCGAGACCACCATGATCGCCCCTGACCCACCTATCTACGACTAAGGATGACCTTGGGTTTTGGTCAACGGTGGGGCCCACGGTTTTTTTTTCCTTCCCAATCAGTTCGGTAGTATATCCTTTGAACAAATGCGAAAACCGTTCGGCTGATTCTTTCAGTGATTCGGTGCTTTGAAGTGGAAATACAAAACGGTCATTTTACCCAAAATTTTAAAATTAAATGTATTGAGACAGAATTTCAAGGTGTCTATATGGGCTCCCGTAATAAAAATACCAAGTTTGAAAATCGGATCAAATCTTCTCTCTTTCTCCTTCATCTTATCATTATCTTTATCGTGGCTTCCTTCCATTCGCTTGCAGTGAAAGCCAGCCACAAGAAAGTCCCAACAAGACTGTCCACACCCACGTTGTTGCTGGGCTTATTCATATAATATCACTTGAAAGTATAGTTTCCATTTTGGCGTGAGGGGTCAAAAATTTGTCCGGATATCTCGGCTGAATTTTCAAATCGATTTAGATGTGGAGCGAACTTTTTCTCTCTCTTTACAAAAAAATTGGAAATTTCGATGGTCTTTTTATTAAAAAAATTATTTAAAAAAATAAAAAGATTATTTATATATATATATATATTGGTCTAAACCCACAATCGATATTTATTTATTTTTAAAGAAAGAAAAAATTGGCGGA
The DNA here is from genome assembly GCA_022113865.1 of Chimonanthus praecox. NCBI lineage: Eukaryota > Viridiplantae > Streptophyta > Magnoliopsida > Laurales > Calycanthaceae > Chimonanthus > Chimonanthus praecox. Next base: position 57,715,770 of record CM039090.1, read on the forward strand.
TAGGCCTAGAATGCTCTATGGAGGCTACGTTATTCTTATTTGAGCTAACCTTTGCCAAGTGGCAGCAGTGGGATCAACATGGACAGGAGTAGATGGATTTTGTGGTCCGTTGAATTAAGAGAATTTGGATTAATCTTCATGGGTATTGGAGGCCCAACTTGTCCCAAGTGGGCCCAGGCCCATAACTGTTCAATTGGACTTTATTTCTAACACAACTGGGTCTATTATATTGTGTCCAGTCTCCAGAGTTCTCATTTTCTTCCGTCAATTTGAACATAAATCTGAAGAGCAAAACTCGTCAAATTCGTTTAATTGGATCGGCTCATCTTTGATTGGGCCCTCGTCGAGTGTGATAGATATGATGCCTTCATCACATTACACATTTTTAAATCTTTTATTTATGTGATAAGTTATTTGATTTATATATTAATTAACTCTTAAAAATTGACCAATTATAATTTATTAAATGAGGTTAAAGATATAAAAATATATAATCTAAGGATAGTAAGTGTAGAATTATCTTTATCTAATTATCATCACAATAGTTAAAATATATACTATCTCTTATTGATGTCAATGATAAATTGAGTGTCTCTTTCTATAAAAAAAAATAAATATGAGCGTTCCTTTTATTATTTTAAATTAAAATAATTAATACAAGAGAATTTTAGTGCAGTTTATCTGGTCGTTCTCCAAGGCAGCGACACGTGTCCAGCGATCAATTATGACCGTGAAGTCGAAATTGGTATAGAGACGTGACGCTACCAACACTCATTTCTGCCAACATTGCAGTCAAGCCTTTAGGCAGATTTTTGGAACCTTAGACATGAACTTAGAATCGTCGGCATATTCCAATCAAAATAGCCTCTTAATTTTTTGAGAAAAAAGTGTACATGTGTTATATTAACTCCTAATATAATGTTCAATTAATATTTCTAACCCCTAATATAAAGTTATGATAATTGATAATTTAATTTTACAGTTATGAGCAGTAGTTTAAAAGGCCAATATTTTTCTCTCTCTTATTTTTTTTTTTTAAACATATGAATATCGGCCGATATCACTGATATATATTGGATATTGGCCGATATATATTGGATTTCAAAACCGATACGTATCGGCCGATATCTCGACCCCTGGTTATAAGTATTTAATTAGAAAAAAGTATTTTAAATTGAATAGCTCCTCTTAGATTCAGAGAAACCAATCTCGGTAGAAAAATGTGGTTTTAAAAAATAAGAGAGATATTTCTCGACCGAGATATCGGCCAATTCCAAGATTTAAATCCTGATTAGACTCATGTTTGGAGTTTATAAATTTTGATTCAAATCGATTCTAACTCAGAGATAGAATTAGAGGCTTGCTTTCTTTCATTCTAATTATTAAAGCCTAAAATCAGATTACATATGTATTATATTTTTTTATTAAAAAAAAATATACTTGAGCCAGTCTAACGTATCTTGAACTGAATCAAGACTTGTTAAAAAAAATATAGTCAAGAAAATAATTTTAAAATGTTACAAGACGTCTTCACATCCAAATTTGCCCAAAAGCACTTAACTTTCATGCACTGGCTCTAAGTTACATTCATCTCTATTTTGAATGGCCATCCGCCGCAGCAAGCAGTCATTTTTTATTTAGTTAAAAATAGTTTTTAAATCTCACAATTTTTATATTAAGCCCATCAGTGAATCATCATATGATAATTTTAAAAAATAATGGACCAATTTAAGTTCATCAAGCAGCAATTTTGGTCTGAAAATTGAACTGTTTTAAATTATTAGATGATGACTTGATAAAACTGTCATTATAGCAATTAGCTGCGGGTTCGAGTCCCATGGCCTAACCTTCGTATGTCGTAGGGGTAGTGGGCTCACCCGTAAAGAGTTTTACACTGGGTATCCTATGATTTTCCACACATAAATTCAAAAAAAAAAAAAAATAGATTTTTTCACAACTAAATTCTACTACAATGAATAAATCAATGGGTTGTTGAAATGGGCTTATTAAATAAAAAAAATTGTGTTTCTATCCAATTTTTATTTTTTCTCAAAAATTTGCCAAACTTAGCTTGGTCCTAGTAAGACCCAACACTGTTTATTATAGAAGTTTAGAATTACAAAACTAAGATAAATTGTTTTGGGTTATTTTGAACATATCTCAAAAATGACAACTTAAAAAACTCTAATATAATTTATTTAATAGAATTTTGAATTGATTGGAGATATTTGCGTTGCCCTAACTTAGACGTTAGTCTTTTATTCCATGTGCCTAAAAGTCTAGCAGCCCTTAGAAAAGTCCCCTTAGAAAAGTTAAGTGAATGAATACCAAACAAAGTTTCAGGCTTCTATAAATACGCACACTCTCTCCTCTGCTCTAAACAGGCCTAAACCACTCGAGCCCATTACTCATAAGCCCTTCCTTTTTGGATCCTTGAAAAGCCCATTAAGTCCCATTGGTCCCAACTCCCAAACATGGACTCGAAGATCCTGTTTTCCTTCTTTCTCCTCCTTTCTCTCTGCTTCACCTCCACCCTTGCAGCCAACTTTGAGATTCGCAACAACTGCCCCTATACCGTTTGGGCCGCGGCCTTCCCCAGCGGTGGCCAACGTCTAGATAACGGCCAAGTTTGGAATCTTAATGCGAACCCAGGCAGCACAGGCCGCATCTGGGGCCGCACAAAATGCAACTTCGACGGGAGCGGCAGGGGGAGCTGTGAAACCGGCGACTGTGCTGGGTTGCTTCAGTGTCAAGTCTCTGGTAAACCACCAGCCACACTTGTCGAATACACATTGAACCAAAACAACCTCGACTTCGTCGACGTCTCCGTCATAGATGGCTTCAACATTCCGATGGACTTGAGCCCCACCTCCGGCAGCTGCAACAAGCCCACACGATGCACTGCAACCGACATCAACGACCAATGTCCCGCTCCACTGAAGGTCCCCGGAGGCTGCAATGGCCCGTGTACCGTTTTCGGGACCGATCAGTACTGCTGCAACTCCGGCAATTGTGGACCCACAGAATACTCGCAGTTCTTCAAGCAGAAATGCCCAAATGCTTACAGCTACCCGAAGGACGACCCCACAAGCCTTGCTTCATGCCCCTCTACTAACTATAGGATTGTCTTCTGCCCATGAACTCAGCTTTCCATCTCACTTGAATGTGATAAAGGAAAATAGGGTCTAAAATAAGAGGTTTCAACCTTGTGAGGCTACTAATCATATGTGAAATAAAGCCTCTCTCTGTCTCTCTCGTGTTTATTAACACATGAGAATTATTAGTAAGAATCAATGAGGATTATTAGTACGTAACTCATTTTAGTCCATTATGTGTTGATTTATTTTTTTTGCCTTTCTACGTGTATCCTCAGCATCAAACTGAACAACGAAACCGTGAATTAGTCATTATAATTTTTTTTTAATGAATTCAACTATAAATTGATCTAATTAACAAGTGATGATTAATAACATAGTAAATTATCTATAAATAAATTCTTGCGTGTGATTAATTTTTGCTTTGTTCTTTCAATTATTGTTTGTACACTTCTATTCACATCAGTGATTGGATAAGATGAAAGGAATTACATAGATAACAGGATTGATCGAAAACGTCTTTATTCAATCTTCTTAACTTTGTGAGATGGAATTTGAAATTTTAATAGCAAAGAATGAGAAGAGTTTGAATTGTAAGCACAGAATTTAATTGAATCAAATTGAAGGTAAGATAAGTCTCCGATCGAGGGCAACAAGTAACTTGATTTATTTCTGTCAATTTTGGTTCAGCTTTCAGATTGAATGAAGTTCATTTTTCTTTCAGCAGACATATACAAATTTACCGTTTTAATTTCAATTCAAATCTATAATTTTTATACTGAAATCAATCATTAAATTCTACAAAAACATAGATCAGTTTTGCTGAATTTTAATTACTCGATTTCAGTCATCATCTCCGACAAGAACTGGGTTTCAGAAACAGTTTCTTATTGAAAATTTTTGGGCCGAATTATTGCATAACAGAGTCTGATTTGATAAGTGTATTTTATTTCAGATTGAAGATATGAAATATAGAAAATTAATTGATTCAGTTTGGTAAATTTTTGAGTTACCCGATTAAATCAATTCGGCTCCAGCTGATTGAAATGTGTAGAAATTAAAATCTATTTTTCTTCTTTTTACTGTTGGCTGAAACTAACTGATATTGTTCAAATCTGAAATACATTATTTAAGTTTGCTAAAACAAAATTAGTTCTGCAGAAATCGAACTTAATTTTAACCGAAATTGATTTCATGGCAAATATCGCAATATGACGATTTTCTTATTTTTTTTAAAAGAAATCGAGATCAGCTTTATTTTTTTTTCAAATAAGTTTCTATTTGCCAAAGAATTGGAGAAAAACATTAATTGGCATTGAAAAAGAAATAATATTCGAGAAACTTTTCGAATTTTTGGGTAATTACGCCATTTAGGTACTCAAATGCACGATTTAGATTCTCAAACGCACCATAACTTGAGTTGAATTTTAGTTTGCTGTTTTTTTTATGTTGAAAACATAAGTAGACCTTAAAACCAATCACAATCGTAATAAGTTGGTATCAGAGCTTGTTTCGTACATAAATATGTAGATAAATACTATTGTACATGTTTGCCCACAAGACTAGTTTGTTGGATGGAGTAATCCAAGTCTTTTATAAACCCCTAAATCTCTCTCTCTATACTTTCATGTGGGACTCGTTCGTAGAAGCCCCAATAATTCTCCTCTCAAATGAGACCCTCCGACGGAGAGAGAACAACACCGGCCATCCCATTCGCTTGGGGGATCTCCTGAGCCCACGTGAGGTAGCCTGAGACTTGACTTTGATACCACTTATTAAGACCTCGGCTTGCAGCTCAAAAGACTAGTCTAATAGGTAGAATAACTCAAGTCCTTTATAAACACCTAAAATACATTCTTTATTTTATATGTAAGGCGGTATTTTTGCTTTTTTTCTATTACTACATCAAATAATAAGACATAGTTTTCAGAAGGCAAGGATCAACATAACCAATTGGACAAAGATGTGAGGTATGGTCCAAACTCCAAACATTGAAATATCCACCCATCCTTCTCTCTGTCGATAGAGTTAAACTAGCCGAATTCGGAAGATCTTCATCAAACTAGCTCTACTATAAAAATCAAACCAGAATAATCTCCCACATCAAGAATGAAAGCAAATGGAGTCTTCAAACTCTGATTTGGTATGCGTTTTAGCCACTCTTTTCCTCCTAGTTTCCACTGCAACTGCAACTCCAAACCATGATCCCTTCCTTAAATGCCTCTCCCAACACCTTTCATCCTCCATTGAAATGTCCCAACTAGTCTTCACTGCAAACTCATCATCTTACACCTCTCTCTTGCACTCTTCCATCCGAAATCTCAGATTCTTGTCCTCCAAAAAATCAAAACCTCTGTTCATAGTTGCACCCACTGATGCATCCCAAGTTCAAGCATCAGTCATCTGTTGCAGGAAACACGATCTGCACTTAAGAGTCCGAAGCGGTGGCCATGACTATGAAGGGCTCTCCTACCTCTCTGCTGACCAATCACCTTTTATCATCATTGATCTGATCAAGTTCCGATCCATCTCTATCAACATTGAAGAAGGCACCGCTTGGGTTGAGGCTGGCGCCACCATCGGCGAGGTCTACTGCCGAATAGCCGAGAAGAGCAGCTCGCATGGATTCCCTGCAGGCATTTTCCCCACCGTTGGCGTCAGCGGCCACTTTGGTGGGGGTGGGGTTGGCACGATGATGAGGAAACATGGTCTTGCGGCTGATCACATCGTCGACGCCTACTTGGTAGATTCATATGGAAAAATCCATGACAGAAAATCCATGGGTGAGGGCCTCTTTTGGGCTATCAGAGGAGGCGGTGTGGCGAGCTTCGGCGTAATTCTCTCATGGAAAATCAGGCTAGTTCCAGTTCCTCCAACAGTATGTGTTTTCACCTTAGACAAGACATTGGAACAGGGTGCAGCCAAGCTCGTCCACAGATGGCAGTACATTGCACCCAAACTCCATAAGAATCTTTTCATCAGAGTCATTGTGCAAATTATAGGAGAAAGAAAAATACATTTCTTATTCAACTCCTTGTTCCTTGGAGGTGTTGAAGAACTTATTCCCTTGATGGATGAGAATTTTCCAGAGCTGGGTCTGAAGCCAGAGAATTGTACAGAAATGAGTTGGGTCAAGTCTATCTTGTACTTTGCCGGATACCCAAGTGGAAAAAATGACCCAATAAATGCTTTACTGAGTAGACACACCCTATACAAGGATTACTTCAAAGCCAAGTCTGATTTTGTGACAGAACCCATATCTGAAATTGGACTAGAAGGGATTTGGAAGAGGTTCATGGAGGAACATACGGCATTCATGATCATGGACCCAATGGGTGGTAGGATGAATGAGATTTCAGAGGATGAAATACCCTTCCCACATAGAAAAGGATCTCTGTACAGTATTCAGTATCTAGTTAAGTGGGATAAGGAAGAGATCAAAAATGGAGAATATAAAAAGCATATTGATTGGATTAGGAGGTTGTATAGGTACATGAGTCCTTATGTGTCCAAGTCTCCAAGGGCAGCATATCTAAACTACAGAGATCTTGACTTGGGATGGGTCAAGGGAGAGAATTTTAGCTATTCAAAAGCTTGTATTTGGGGTAGAAGGTATTTTAAAGGTAATTTCAGGAGGCTGGCACTAGTGAAGGGTGCAGTTGATCCAGATAATTTCTTTAAGAATGAGCAGAGCATCCCACCATTGACTTTATACTAGAAGATTGAGAAGAATTTGGCATTGTTAGATCATCCTTTCTCTCCAATCGGATTTCATTTTACTTTTGGAAACATAAGTGTCTTATCTTAGTTTAAGTATCTCAAATGTTACAGAGACCCATTAATTTTACAAATTAATTGATATGAAATTTTTTTGTCATGTCAAACATGTTCTGATATAATGTTAAAAAATTATGAATGATAATATTATTTAGATAGAATTCACTCTCAAAAGTTAGCATTGACAGAAGGCTGCCTCAAATGTTATCGTCATTGAGTTCACAAATTAATGGACATATGACTTTTTGTCACTTCACATTGTGTTTTTGGCTATGTTAATCTCATGTTCAGAATTTTTTTGTGTATATATAAAAAATATCACATTAATAACTATTTTTATTAATTAAATGTCAAAAAAATTATCATGTAGCAACTATATATAAAAAAGGCCCTCAATATTTTTCACGTATATTGAGTGACATTTGCCTTCATATTTATTGTAATTGAGAAAGAAATAGAGAGATATAAATTTGTCCATTTGTTTAATTTATTTATTTTTACAAAAGTTATCCCTTAAACAAAATTCCAGGTAAAATTTCACTGTCTTTGGCTTTTGACCCTACAGAGGCTTGCCAGTTCGAGTCATCGTGGTCTAACCTTGGTGTGTCCTAAGAATAATGAGATCACTCGAGGGGGTTTTATGCTGGGTATCCCACACTTTCTCACATGTAAATTCAAAAAAAAAATCTCCTACTTACTTGCTTCGTATTGCAAATGTATTAAATTTTACTTCAATTTAAGTTTTATAAAATTGACTTTTTTTAAGATTTTAAAAATATGCTCTAAAAAAAATCAATAAACATATAATATAACACTCATATAATTTAGATTTAAAACCTTTATAATTATAATAATAAGTGTTTATTAACTTTGTTCAAACACTTTCGACCCATTCAAACTAATTCAAGTTTAAATTAGAAGATGTAGACAATTCATGGGCTTTTCTTTTTAGTTTGAAAATTTGAAACTTTAGCTCAACCCGATTTCCTATTAAGTCAAATAATTTAGATGATTTTTTTAAATTCGACTAAAAAATTTTAGTAAAAGTATTGACACATGTGACTCAAAATTCTATTGAATCAACTCGAACCACTAGCTAGAAATTAGATGAAGTTTGACTTTGACCAAATTGTCCTAATTTAGTAAAAGTCACTAACTCGTTTGGCCCAAATCTTTTTTCAGGTCAAGATTTGCTCTACTTATAGAGACGATCAATATTGAGTGGGCTTTAAAACTATGAGCTGGATCTCAAATTTATTATTATATAAAACTATGTTGAAGTTTATAATTTTATATAACACCTGAACTCATTCTACACAGAAAATGATTGTTAAAATAGCATTTTCATGAAAATAAATATTTATTTATTTTTTCCTTCTTTTTATTCTAAATATAATTAATAGGATTTAATGAAAATTATCATATATTAAGCATGGGCATTTCACTATTTTAATAATAATAAGGCCCACATACCTCAACTGGTAATCTCCCACCTTTGAAAGTAGGAGGTGTCATATTCGAGCCCTATGGCCTCACGTAATGTGCTCTAAAAGCAATAGATATCACCTGTACAGATTTTACGCTAAGTTTCCCGTGATTTCTCATACATAAATTCAAAATAAAAATAATGATAAATATATATAAAAAATTATCATTTCAACCACACCATCCACACTATCTTACCAAACAAGCTTCTTAAATTGAAGCCTTATTGTCATTCATTATTTATACTATCATCTCTTTTTTTCTTAGAACAAGATAGCCAAAAATGTTTATATAAAAATTTACATTCATGATATAAATAACAACTTTTTATCTGACTATTAATTTATTTAAAATTAATTTAATAAATGAATTAGTTAATTTATACTCTTTTAATAATTTGGGGTGAATTAAAATTTTATACAGTATAATTTAAATCACTTGACCTTAAGTTGAATGTAATATGAACCGACTCCTAGGTAAACGGTTGAAAATAAGTGAATCGATCGAGTTGGGGGCTAATGTCGGAACCAAAACCGAGCACCAGACTCTGCGAAGAGAGCCTGGCCTCCGAAGGAAGTCCAAACTCTGATGCAGTGGCGGTCTTGAAGATCACATTTTGCAAAACTCAAAATTAAAGTTTCCTTACGATATTAGGGTTTCGTTCATCAATGGCTTCTCATTCCCATCTCGACGATGTATGACACGTTCTTTCAATCAAATCTCTCTTTTTACTTCTTTTTTTTTCCATGCCGTAATTTTGACGGTGCTAATGTCAGGAGGATGATTTCGGTGGAGATTATCCCGGTACCCATGCTACCAGACGACCTGGTATTTTTTTCTTAATTCTTTATTTATTTTTTGGCATTTGATGTAAGTGCCGTTTTTTAAATTCTTTCCTCATCTTTGATGGAATTTTAGGCAATAAAAGAAGTTTTGGAGATCTCGACGATGATGACGATGATTTTTTCGGGTCTAAGAAGGTATTTTTATTTATTTTTTTTATTTATGTGGACAATACTTGAAGCCCTTTTCCTTTTTCTTTTTTTTTTCTAAGCCTCTAGCACTTATACAAAAAATAGAAATTAAGATGATTTGTAAGGTCTACTTCATACAATTTTTTTAATGATGGAGAACCCAGGACTCCACCTGAGTACAAGAGCGATGTGTAAAATCTAGATGCACGTATCCACTTCATACAATCCTGTAATCCCACATATTGTCATATGAACCATCCATTGTGACGTAATTGAGTTACAAGTTCTCATGATCCAGTTTCTGGTTACATGATACATAATAGGGTAGGGTTCAATGACGTCACCAAATCAAATAACTGGTTGTTGATGTCTAATCTAAATGAAATTAGTCTTATAGAATTTGTATAGCCACCTGTTCTAAATTTTTTAACTAAAAAGGACAGCTAATTGGAGTTCCCATAGATTGATATGAGGTACTGATTACAATGTTGATTGTCCATTACATGGTCTTAAATTAGACAGCTAAAATTTTTAGATGAAGCTGGATTTTTTTTTTTTTTTGAAAGGTAACGTGGATGAAGCTAGATTTTGAAACAAGATAAATCCAAAATGACCAATTTCATTTATATGATTTGGGGGACCAACACAAATAGAGAAAGATAGGGTGACGGAAATCCACATGTTACGTTGGATGAGTGGATAACTCTAAGTGATAGAGGTAGAAATGATCACATTAGGTACAATTTTAAAATAGCTCCAATAGATGACAAATTGAGAAAAACCTGCTTGAGGTGGTTTGGGCATATAAGCAGAAGAACTAAGACGACCCCAATTTGTAGAGTTGAGACTTTACAAATTGCAAGTATAAGGGGGAGGGATATACCACCTAAAATGTGGAGGGAATGAATGCATAAAGACTTGATAGATAGTGGTGTGATGATTGACCATATGGTTTAGCTGCTTCTTTTTTTATGACGGAGGGGGGAAACTCGAGTACAACCCTACTAAGCCCCATTTCGAGTGACGTCCCACACCCCCACAGGATAGCCACCCCGTTATGCCACGGGGACTCGAACTCACACCATCCCGCTTCCTGACGCGGAATGTTATCAGCTGAGCTACCCGTGTGGGGCCCAACAATCATGGCACTGGCCCATTGTCTATAAATACTCCAATATACTCCAATATACTCCAATACAACTTGCACCAATAACCAAGCCATGCCCGTCCTTTTCTTCTTCACAGACCAGCATTCACAAAGCCCCTCTCCAAGCCCTTCATGAAGATCCAGTAGTAGGGAAAAATGCGGCATCGATGGAATGAGGAAAACATGAGATGGTCCTCTAATCTTATGACACTAAGATTTCTTGTTGGTGTAGAGAAATGTAAGGATTTCCCCTTATTTCTCTCTCCTATCTCTGAAGTAGGATGTAGCTTATTTCTGGAAAATAGCAGTCTACCAGTACTTGAAGTCTTGAAAGGATTCTGCCATTTCTGTGGATCCATGGAATTACATTGAATTTTTGGGAGCCAAACTATCCCTCAGATTCATTACTATTAGTTTCTCAGTATCGCATTGTGGTGATAATTGGATATGGGTGGGATTCCAGGATTATACTATATCGAGAGACAAATATTAGTCAACTGAATTTCTGAGATTTCATTTAGCATTATCTCATGTATCTCATTGTGCATCCCTTCTATTTTGTTCTAATAATTCTGCACCCCACTGCTCCATATCCATTAATGCTATCCTGTTATTAGATTCCACTAAAGGATTACAGCTTTGCTAATCATGCCTATTGAGAACTAATTGCTTATTTAAGAGGAAAAGACAAAAAAAGGCCGCAAGTTAGTCATTAAATAAAAAATAAATCAGTTGAGTTTATTCATGCTAAAATGCTGGAAACTAATTTTCTTCTTTGTGATAAAGGGAAGTGCAAAAGTAGAAGAAAGTGTCCCTGGCGTTGCCACAGGAATGATTTTATCTCTTCGTGAAAGGTAATGATGCTTTCTAGGGTTTATTTAACATCCTATGTGTCGATTGTTTTAGTTATGCCATTTGGACATGGTTCGTTCATTACATCTTATTTATGATTCAATATGCAGCCTTCAAAACTGTAAGGATACACTTGCAACTTGCCAGGTGTGCACAATTTCTCTCTTCTAGGTTTACCACTTTTCTTAGATAGATAGATCATATGAATCTTCACCTTTTCAGAAGTTTGATACATCAGCCCTCAAAAATATTAATTTGTCCTCATTTTGAGATTTGCCATGCATGTAATATTTTCCATGGAAACACTTATTTATTGTACAATGTGTCCTCAGGGTTGATTTGGGAAATATGATGTTGTTTCTAGATGTATTCTCTCTTAAGACCACAACTTCTAACGCATGTTCTTTCGCCACTACTATCATTAGGGCATGTTTGTTTACTTTCACATTGGAGAGATTTTAATATGGTAACCATTCAAAAATAAATAAATAAATACACTCAAAACAGGAAGAGCCCATCAAAGAAAGACAGATACAAACACTATATCCCGAAAAAACAATCCATTTATCCTGTGCATGTGCAGTTTCACCTGGTAATTGTGCTGCCTTAGTGTCCCAGGGTTCAGAAACACTAGAGGCCCACTAAATGGACAGCTTCTATCTCACACCTGCTAAATGCTAACACTGGCGCATTTCTCCATGTTTGGACAGCTATTGCTATTATTTGGACTGTCAAAAAACTGTTGTTAGATTTTGTGCATATTCTGCATATACTATTCAATGGGCTTGCCAGTATCAGCAATCACCTCTTCTCCTTTGGAACTTAAATGAGGAGCTCATTTTGAACTTTTCTCTCATTTGTCTCAGTCTGAGCTTGAAACAGCAAGAACAGAGATCCAAAAGTGGCACACTGCATTTCAGAATGAGTCAGCGATACCTGCTGGCAAAATTCCAGGTTAACTTCTTCTAATGGCTGATCTTGTCCTTTTTTACAAGATTGCAATTTTATGTTTTATTATGATGGTTGATGTGGAAATGGGCACACTGAACTTTTTAACTTTTTATTCTTCATAGAACCCAGCTTGGTGGTGAATTATCTTCAAAATCTGAAAACATCTGAGGAATCTTTGAGAGAACAGGTTGGATGCATTTTGAGTCTCTCTCTCTGAGCAAGTACTGTACCTATAATAGGTCATATTTCATTAACTGGTTATGATTCTTTTACAGCTCGAGAAAGCAAGGAAAAAGGAAGCTGCATTCATTGTAACTTTCGCAAAAAGAGATCAGGAGATTGCAGAGTTGAAGGTGTTAAAATTTACCTGATGTCTATATCTTCATGCATGATGTGCTTCCCTTTAAATATGACATTTTTTTGCCTTACATGTTTGTTCGAGCTAATTTATTATGAGGAGTTAATTAACTTTTTTACTTAGACTGTTACTTGTCAAGAATTTCATATATTTGTCTTTTGCATTTATTAAGAAGTTTTCTTGGAAAACATCCTGCTTGACCACTTCATATTTCCAAATGTAATGTTTCTATGGGTTGTCCACATCTTCATGTGATTAAAGAAAAACATATATTTGTTTTTTTAAATACATTTATTTTATGTTAGGTAAACCATATGTGCATATAAATGAAAAATTCATTAAATTCTTATGTAAAAAAATCTGAAGAATAAAACAATAAAAACATAAATATTGCGAACATACAATTAACTTTATTTTTTGTTTGTAAAGGGTCTCTTTGAAATTGGAATGGATAAAATAGAGGATATTGTCACAGTGACACCTGTTTCAAAAAAAAAAAAAAATTGTCGTTTCATTAACACAAGCTGCAACCACTGGTAATACGCGATCTAGAACTGTCAGTTTTAGATGCTTGTGTCATGTTTCACAAAGCTGGAGTTAAAAGAAGCATGGCTTTGTGCCATCCTTGCGACATTTGATGTATGTAGCTGAGCTGATGTGAGGTGGGGTCAGTTAATGCCCCTGGAAGAATAGAGGTGTTGTGACATTGACACAAGCTGCAACCATCCGTAATGTGAGACCTACACCTTCAAACGTTTGGATGCTAGTGTCACGTTTCACAATGCTTGAGTTAAAAGAAGTATGCCATGGTGCTGTCCTTGCTACACATGATCATAGTGGTCAAGGTGCAAGATATGATCAATGTGTGAAAGGGTTCCTAGAGCCCAAAGCAAAAGAATTTTGTTATTTGCACTTATTTAGATGTTCAAATATATGTGTATAGTCATTAATTTGTGTTTATCTCATTAATATTATCGGAGGACAATTTTATTTCTCTCTAACACTAACACATGGGCAATTGGGCTTTCAAACATACAAACAAATATTTATTATATAGTTTAACTATTAGACTTTCAAACTAAATGCTACTGACTATGGATTTATATTAACAAGGAAATCTAACATTTATCATTGAAAAAGTTAAAAAGATCACTCTAGAAAAAAAAATCCTGAAAACCAGACGTAGTTAAGGTGAGCCTGTTTAGAGAAATTGGTTTGGAGCCTAGGCACGTGTAAGGCATGCCTTTGACTACTGTGCACATGTTGTCTACATCTGAGCTGATGTAAGGTGGGGCCAATGCTGGCAATGGATGCATGACTTAGTCAATACCTCTGCAACTATAGAATCCTTTTCTTTTAAATTAGACTGTTGGTTGAATATTTCATTTGTTTCTTGTATCTATTTTAGACTTGTATAAATTTGACACTTATCTCATAAACTTCAGGCTGCAATTCGGGACCTGAAGGTGCAATTTAAACCACCATCCATGCAGGTTCTGTCTCTCATTTCTTTTATACTGATTGAGCGTAACTTGACCAACTCTCTATCTCTAATAACTTCTATATTTGATTTTAAAACTGCAAAACTTAGCAATTGTGAAGGTTTTTTTAGTGTTGTACAACCAGCTCAGCTGTCTTGCAAAATTGCTTATTTTTCCATTGCTGTTCCAACATTGGCAGGCAAGAAGGTTGTTACTTGATCCTGCCATACATGAGGAATTCACACGTCTTAAGGTACATGCACGACACTTCAAACTATTGATTGTATGATAGGAAGTTAAAAATGACAAACAAACAGAAGTCTCCCCAAAAGAAAGACTTCCTAACTTGTTCAGAGTAATGAGCTAGTGAGCTACCATGACCAGACTAACTCTACCCACAACTGCAACTTTCAGTTTGAGTAAAACTAACAGAAGCTTAAATACAAGTGCCATTCCAATAGACATAGAAAGATGCCGTGCTGCTTATTTTTAAGCTTCTGTTTTTCAACTTAAACTGAAGTATTATGTGTATAAGTGTAAAGTCATGGGAGCTCATTACTTGAATTGGGTCTTTCTTTTATGGTGACTTTAGTCTCTTATAAGCTACCAAATAAGAAAAGGGATGTTTCGTCTCTGTTTTACTTTGGTTCCTTGTTTGATTTATCCCTAGTCTACTTAAATGAGTTAGGATATGTTTCTGATTTCTAATGGCATTCGCTTTCTTTTCTCTCATATTATGTTGATATTATTGCAATGAATTAAATAAAAAAAGAAAGACCAAGTTATTGCAGTTATTAAAAATATCAAGTTCTTGTTTCAGAAAACATCAACTCCTTAAATAGCAAAGAATATCCTTACTTGGAGCTTCATTTCATAATTCTGTGCCACGTGTGATTTCTAACCACCAATAATATCCTCAAAAGATTTAGTTTCACCCTAAAGGTACTCAGTCTTCTTGCTTCATAAGAGATATTGGAGTAGGTACCCTCACATGGGTCTTCTCCAGCTACATGAACTTTGTAGCTGCGTTTGGATGGGGGGTAAATTTTGGAGGGGTTACCCTAGGTAATATGAAAACCCCTCCCTTGAAATGGGTTTTCAAAACTTTTTACCCCTCCCCCATAGTTACCAAACAGGGGTAACGTGGGGTTACTCCCCATTACCCCCCATCCAAACGCAGCTTGTATCCAAGGCACTTCTCTTTCTTATCCTGCCTTGGACTCATTCTTGTCACTGCTTCTCTTGCTTTACATTTTCTCTCAAGCTCCTATCTTGGCACCTATATTTGAGGACTTTTGAGGATTGCTCCTCTTTTTTTAGGAGGGCAATGCATCGTCATCATCAAGCCCAACTTTTCCATGTAGATGTTTTGGCCTTTTGAGTTATACTTTTCCTACTCAACCCTACTGTAAACGCAAATTTTAGAATATCAAAATTCAAAATTGATTTTTTTATATGAAAGGAGCAATTGTTCTAAGTATTGGGGCAAGAACTAGTCTTTGGAAGACTGATGAAGACATCATGGGACACCAACAAATAAGGATGCATCATAATTTAGATTTTACCTCAACATAGTTGGATGATGATTCTAGCACCATCCTATTATATATGACAATGGATAGGGAGTGTTGCGCCAAAGACTAGCTCAACACCAAGTACAAAAAAACTGATGAGCAAACTTTCAAAAGAAATGCAAGGAATGATTTTTGGTTCAAGTACACAAATTTTCAAGTGGTCTTTGACGTTCTCCAATGATGGCTTTTGAGACTTAATTCACTTATTGGAGAACTGTTTCGACAGTCTTTAAAGATCCGAGTATGGGACCTTTAGAGAAAAGATGAGCGTCGAGAACAAGGTTTAAAAACTTAGAATCAGGTTGAGACTCTGCTAGCACCGATATTGGGTCAATTTTTCAAGTCTACTCAGTATCGGTTTGACTTAGTCGAGTTAAGTAATTTTTTTGGGGGGGTAGGGGCTTCAAAATCTCACTTTTGTGTGATTTCGACATATATAGAATAATTATTGCCCATTTTGTTACAGGGTGTCCTTGAGTGACACGGAGAATAAGGGTGTACTGGATAACATAAATCTTATGCCAATACAATATTAGCACATGCCTTGGACATCCACTTTTGTTAGGGTTTTCTTTCCCTTTTATTTTCTCTAGTTCATGAAATAACAAGACCTCTTGGAGGCATTATAAGTTGCTTGTTTGGATTAAAGAATTCTCTATCTTTGATGTATGTTTTATCTTGAAACTTTGTTAATTTAATTTGTATTTTAAATTCCAAGCTTCTTATTCATTGAGTTTGAGATTTCCTTGATGCAAAATTTCATATTCAAGGTGTTTGTCGGTCCTTTGTTAGAATTTCTTTCTGCAGGAATTTGACTCGCCCTAAGTTTTCGGTTTTCTCAATACACATTGTATTGAGCCAGTTCACTACGTATGTTCTTTTGGGTGTTACTTGTAAGACTTTTTCCTTAGATCTAGCTACTATAGCCTTGGTCTCAGAACCTTATTTTAGGTGAATTGATTTAGGATTTCCTTTGTGCTAGAGTCCAAGTTCAATTTCCCTTGGATCTAGTTTTACAATCTAGATCTTAAAATCCCCATTGAAGTCCTAAGGTTTGTTTTCTCCAATTAGAACCTTGGTCTTCATAAAAAACACATTATCTAGCATTGTTTTCCATATTACAAAATAAATTGAGATACATTCTTGAAAGTTTTGAACAAGTATACCTGTCATAATTGTAAGTTGCTTAAAACGTGGCCCTCAGAAGAGATCCCTTCAGCATTAGACTAAGAAAAGAAAGCAAAGAGGAAAAAATTCCTTGATGTAATGAAACCCATGTAGGAGGAGATTTCTTTAATCTTCAATTTCCATAAACTCAACATAAAAGTAAGTTTGTTTGTAAAATTGAAAATTATTGTTGTGGACTGAAATGTTGTTTAAATTTTGATGTGCAAACAATTAGAAAGAACTGTCATGAGTAGGAAATCAAGTTGACTTGCTCATTTAGACTGTAATTTTATACATCTACCTGAGAGAAATTCTTTCTAGACAATTTAGACCATACACATCTCTCTCTCTCTCTCTCTCTCTCTCTCTCTCTCTCTCTCTCTCTGCTGCTTTGCTGCAGCCCTAGAACCTGAGATGAACTTTTCAACAACTTTTTTAAATTGAAACTCCCTCATTGAGCTCTCATATGAATTCATTCCATTATATCCCTCAAAGCTCTTTAGAATTGACTCTTTCCAGTTGTCTTGGACCTTGGCACTTTTATCTTCTATATCTTGAAACAAATTTGGTATTTTGAATTGAACTGGAGATACAATACCTGCTTCCATTTTTCATCATAGTATGTCATCAATTTACAGTGTGTGCCACTGGATTTATGATTGACTAAAAGCCGTCTCCTATATATGTATGGAATCCTTACCTTAGCAAACTTCCGAGCATTGTTGTATATTTTCCCCAAAAGAGAGAAAACAACATATCTTTTATCTAGTGACACTTTCGGGTACCCTATCAGAATGCCAGGACCCTTATCTTTCTGAATTAATTACAATCCTACACTTTTTAGTTTATTGAAATTTAAATGGAATAATTCTTAGGTAATATAACCAATCATTTTTACCATTTATGACATTCCAGAATTTGGTTGAGGAGAAAGACAAAAAGGTGAAAGATTTGCAGGACAATCTTGCTGCTGTCAATTTTACGACACACAGCAAGATGGGTAAGATGCTAATGGCCAAGTGTAGGACCTTGCAAGACGAAAATGAGGAGGTTGGACAACTTTATTCTGAAGGAAAGGTACTATTGCTTGCAAACTTGACTTTGGTAGAGTTGTATGCATTATTCCTAACTTGCCAAAAGTATTTTTGTGGTTAATTTTTAATGGCTCTAAGCTATCAAAAAATGTGTCCATTTCTTCTTTGTTTGTCTGTGTTACTATGCATTTAATCTGTTGTTTCTTGTAAGCATTCAATTTATACTGTAGAAATTAAATTCCTTATTCCTGTTAGTGGTGCAATGGAATTTTTTCCTCCTCCAAGGTTGGGACATTGACTATTATTTCTTTATTAATCAATTCATCTTTTTCCCCCTTTAAAATCTGTTTCTAGACTTTAAAGGCATCAATTGTAAAATTGTATTTTTTCCCTTCTTTTTCTTGTACAAGAAGCTATGGTCTCTTGTAATGCATGATTATTTTGTGGTTCCTGCTTGTTACTAATCTGCACTCATCATTGTAGATCCATGAATTGACGATGAAACTTGCTCTGCAAAAATCTCAAAATGCAGAACTCAGAAACCAATTTGAAGGTCAGTGTTATATCATCAGACCATTCTCATTGCCATCGGTATGATGGTGTTTTTTTCTGTTTTATTAATACCCATGTGTCAGCTTTAACTTGGATGTCAATTATTTGTGCCTGCATTTCATTTCAATTATATATGGTGCGTCCATTGACTGAAGCCCACCACACCCACCCAGATAAACACATAGGCACACATGCATGTACATGCAAAGTTTCTTATACACAGAAAAACACACATTCTTGTGCCTTATTTCACTCCATTTGTTGGTCATGGCCTAATTTTCTCATACTCAATAAATATGGTAGGAGCTGGTTTAAGGCTGTTTACAGCTATCGTTGTATGAGAATGTTGTTCATGTCCAATTCTTATACTATTGATTAAATACTGTGGAACCTGGATAAATGCTGTTTGCAGCTATTAGTCACTGTTGGTCCTTTCAGCATTACCTGTTAGGGATGTACTCCCTTTCAGGCTAGTCATTATGCTAGGTATATGTATTGTCCATTTGCAGTTGCAATTATTCTATTCCTACTCACTACACTTGGTGTATGCTGTTCCCATTTATAGTCCCTATCATTCGATTCCAAATGCAATGTCATAATTTTTTGTAAAGCGTGTCAATGCATGTGTTCTGAAATGTAGACACTGCATTTTGGATTAACTGCATCTATGTGATTTGTTTGATGTACTGATTTCCATGTTATTGGTTCTTATCATTTTCTTTTATTTCTTTGCCATACAGGATTATATAAATATATGGAAGGAGTGACAAATGATGTGGACAAATCAAATGAAATGGTACGTCCATGCATCTTATTTTTAGCAATTAAATAGTAGAGCGTCGGACAAGAACATTTAGCACAACTGGTAGGGCTTGTTGTTACAATGCAAAGGTTGTAGGTTCAAGTCCCCATGGGCGTCAGATAGGGAGACAGCCCATGAAAATAATTTACCAGATCCAAATATAAAGTTGAATCCTATATTGATGGGACAAATAGCTTAGGTGATGATGATGAAATAGTAGAACATAAGCAATTGTAGATGAATGCTTAGAAAATAAGGGAAAAAAATTCATATGATATATGCAGAAAAGGCATTCACCAACTTCAAGTTGTAAAATGTGCTACCACATTTCTTTAGTTTCATGAGAAATCAGCAGAAATTGAATGCAACAAACGTTGGATCTCTAGGAAGTATATTAGGAAGTTTCCACCCACCAAGAGTTAAATTTTCTCCTCCATTTTCCCCTAAATTTCTGTCACATTTCGAGCATAACAAGAGGGGTTTGCCACATTTATCTTTTCTATTAATGGATTCAATATATAGTCCCAAGGTAGTATGTGCAAATTGTATATTATGGGGCGTTTTGTAGTCTCTCTGAGATGCTGACATGTCTTAAAGTGGGTCAGTATTAAACACTGAGTTGGAAAGCACTGGATACTGGAGGAGATTTTACCGAAGAATTTTGGTAGAAATGGCTAACACATATCATTCATGTATGAGGAGACACATGATGTAAGCATTTTCTTTTGCAAAATATATGCTACAAATGTTCACCAAGTATTTTCTTACATGTGTTCTAAATTTCCAATAAAAGCGTGTGATTTTGAGGGGGTCCAAATGGAATCTCCAGGCCTTGTGCATGGTCACATGTATGACCATTATAAGTGGAAAGAGAATATTTCGACACTGCCTCTCCTATGAACAAATCAAAGGAAATGCAAGCCATTTCTCTTGGACCGCTAGCAAGACTAGCTTTTAGCTTTCACTCGTGCATTAGGTTTTGTTGGTTATTTTAAATGTTCCTGATTTTTTTTTTTTAAAAGCATTGCAATTTGTGGTGGTTTTTTTCCCTTTTGTCATTAGGTATTTCAGTTAAATGAAAAATATGGAAACAATAAATGACAATTTTCAGACAGTTAAATGATGAAAATTTTCTTTTCTAGACTTTACCAGAGGAAAAAGGGTAACAAAAGACTCTCCCTTTTCACTGGCAGAACAGGTGTTTCAGCTGTCAAGTTCTTTCACTGGACAGACATGAGACTCACTGGAAGTTGTCATGTTCTTTCTAGCTGGAAATAGTGCCTACTACTGCTACATTCTCCATTTTGGGGCATAGAAATACCAATGCGAGCATTCTGTTGTATTTCAGGTACTTATTCTACAACAGAGATTAGAAGATAAGGATGCTGAACTGAGGAAACTGAAAAAAGAGTTGTCACAGAAAGAGCAAACTGAAGAAGGAAAAGGTTCTATTGCAGACAAGACTGCCATTGATGAAGAGATTGAGGTCAGGGCAGAAATTGAAGTTTAAAGGAGAAAAATCTCCTTGTTTTTATTGGGATTGTTTCAATTCTTATCCTCTGGTGCACTTCAGATTAGCCTACAATGCGATCTCCCGTTTTTGTTTTTATCAGGAACGTTACAATTTTTATCCTCTGTTGTACTTTTAGATAAGCTTACAAATGTTCAACTCTCTTCAACTCTCTCTCTCTCTCTCTCTCTCTCTCTCTCTCTCTCTCTCTCTGTGTGTTGTATTTGATCTAACGGTGCCATATTGTATGGAGCATTTTCCCAACCCAATTTATCACTTTGTCATGTCCATTGAACATGAACTTTTTAGATCAATAATTATTGAGGAGATGAAAGGGATATACAGCAGAGATCCATTTAAGGGAATATACAAAAGGGTGAAGAGAGACTGACTCTTACATCAAATGCATTTTGTCCCTTTACATTTTAACTCAACAACGGTAAAATAGAAAAGCATTGCTGTTCCCTTCAACAAAAATATCGGTGCCCAAATAAATTCTCCTACAACTTTTTTCTCTCCTAACTAATTTGAATCCTATTGGTCCAGTCTAGTTGGTGATGGTTGAACCAAATCTTATCAGAGAAAGATGCAGTCCTTGCTGCTGAAACGCAGTAGGTTACTATGCCTCAGTGCACCAGAGGTTACTCAGGGATAAGTGATGGGTAAACCTGGCAAAATCAGATCCAACTCAATTCAATTATCTGATCCAACTTGATTCATTTAATAATGGCTAGATCAACTTAATCTATTCAATAAATAGATTTTATTAATGTAGTTTTTAATATAATACTAATACATATTTCCGCTACTAAAAAGCCCCCAAAGAAAACCAAATTTACCAAATACCTTACAATTTAAGCCTTAAAAACTACAAAACCTGAGTGTCATGCTTTCACATTCTAAATAAACTTAACTCGTTAATCCATAGGATCGATAAGATTTGTAAACCAATTCAAATTGTTCCTGGCCATATCATACGAATCATGTGATTGAATCGTGTATTATAATTTACAATACAAAGCACCAAAACATATAGGTGATTCAGCCTTCAGGCTCATTATGTATTATATTCATGTACAGATGTATTATCTAACAATTACAGTTCTAGAGAAATATTACTTATATTTACCCCATATTACTATAATATTTATCAGCTTCTAATTAAATATTTACAATAAAATATTATATAAAATCTAACTTTAAATTGATGAGATTTATAATGCCTCATCCCATTAGCCCGCACGACTTTACGTTGATAAACCAACTCACTGTTGCTCTCAAAAGGATTTGACCTCTCTTTACAAAGGGACCAGAGCTTGTGGATCATATAGAAACAGTGCTCCTAGACATGGCGTCATCTAGGGCAACTGCAGTTGCTGTCCTTAGATCAAATCTTATTTACCAGGCAATAGCGATAAATGAGACAATGGGTTGTTGAGAGGGGGGCTTTATATCTTTAAAACATTGTGTTACTTTTACTTGATTCATTTGAAACTCTTTTTTGAGGCCCAGTTTCGAGTTCCACCTCGGCCACTTCTCGTAGAGTTACTTAGTGTGGATAGATAGACTTACATATGCTTCAAAGATTAATCAAGTGCTCTAAAATGCCTCAACACCTTATTAAAAAAATGTACATTCATTATTCTTTCAATAAATTATCTCACTCTAAAAAATAAAATAAAAAAGGGAAAGAGAAATTAAAGAGGTCCGAGCACGCAAAAAGTACCTGTAACATTGAAGCTAAGTTTCAGTTTTCAAAAAAGATTAAAAAAGAAAAATTAAAAAGAACCAGAACTAAGAAAATAAAAGGACTAAAAATGGTACTTTATACAAAACAAAATTTCTTATTAATCTAAAAATACAAGAAAAGCCGCATTCCTGGATACATGTGAAAACGAGCATCCAGCTCAAGGTGTATGTGAGTAAAATTTGTAAGAAATGGGCTAACTGGAATGATGAGAATCACTTGGCAGACAGAAAAATGCTTAATGACAAAGCTTGCTGCTCTTCGCTCAACTGAGAAAACCACTTCTTTACAACTTCAGCATGACCATATTGATTTGAGTCAACCAGAAGTTCCAAATTCTTCTGAATCAGTTCATCAAACTCAAATGGGAGAAGATCAACTAAAGCCTTTGCTGCAGCAAATTGAGAAGGAAGACCACTTGGCCGTGCAGTCTTTGAATCCAAAAATGCAGATATGCTGCATCTCAAAGCAAAGATTCCTTTCTGATCATATCCACCAGTGTCAACACCAAGCCTATGAGATTAAACAAAATGTATTAGAAAACAAATTCCAATCCAATGCTTCTATACCAGAGAAAGCCATAATATTCTCATGAAGGATGGCCCCCTGCGAACAAACACAGACCCCTCTCATGGTATGCACTCCTTGTGCTCCTCTTGTGAGCCCACCAATGGTATGGCAATCGGTCCATCCGAAAGGTCTACTAAAATATGAAGAATCAAGAAATCATCTTGATTCATGGTTCAAAAACCAAAGCCGGTCACTGTACCAATCCTCGTTGATAAACAATACGAATTAGGCATATTTTCAGGTATTGGTCAAATTAGTCTGAATCATTCTGAAACTTCAAAACCCTATAAAATACTAAAAGAGTATTAAAAAAATCTAGAATATTGAAAAATATTGGATTGTAAAGTTTGTTTTAATTCAAACACAAATATATGGGAAAATATTAATCCTCTTTAAACCAAGTGTATCCTACATTCTTGTATGTCTTAACTGAACCATCTGCTGATAAACTTGATAGTTTTGATTTCCAATCTTTCTAATATCTATTCTGGTCCAAAGGTATATAAATAAAAACTAATAATTACTAATCAAGTATTAAACAAAGCAAATCATTCTAAACATCTCTAATATTTAAGATATGTTATTAGTGGTTAGATCTACATGCAAAATATGGTTTCATAACATTTTATCTTCTTTAATTTTGAAAGATAAAATAATAATTGAAAAAATCACAAAAAATGTCAAAACTGAAAAACAAAACTCCAAAATCTTAATATAAAAAACAAAAATTTCTTCATAGATCTAAGTAAGAGAGATTGTTTTGTTTTTTTTTTTTTTTTTGAATGGTTACTATTTTTTTTTTTTTTTAAGACCAAGGTATCAAAGCATCCCCACTTGACTTAACCAGGCATCCCACTTGACTAATCCTTGAGGCATGTGTAAACCTCCCTACTTGCACATGCCGGGTACAAACTATGGAAAGTGGCCCTTTTTTATGTTGAGGGGGCCTTGATCCCAAGACTCTCCTACATACAAAGGTGGGAATATGACCATCAACCTAACCCCTCAGGGTTTGAATGGTTACTATATTAAGAGATATTGTTAGTAATTAGATATGGTTTTAAATCATTTTATCTTATTTCCTTGAAAAAATAGCAAAAAAATGTGATTTTTTATTAAAAAATGCCAAAGTAATTGTTTGGTCCCAAATCTTGTATGCATGATGTCTTACCTTCATTACAAAGCAACAGATACCATTTTTCAAGGATAAAACTAAAAGAAAATGATTTAAGTAAAAAATAAAAAATAAACCCACATAAAAAAATCCCCTTTCAAAGTTGATGCCCCTTTCTATCTTCAAAATCTTCTCCAAATCATGTTAATTTCCCCTCGTAACCTCTACAAACTTGAAGATAAGTCAAGGTGATAAGGAAAGGAAAGAAAAACTTAGAGAAAATAGAAAAAACACTGCCAACATAGTCCCACAAAACTTACCAGTCTCGGTTTTAAGCGCATGACTGATATCTTTCGAAAATAATCAGCCGATATTTTCAATTTCTGTACAATATTTTGATTATACCGGTCCCTTCATGAATCGGTGCCAGTTCCTACTTCAACCTAACCGATACAATACATATCAGCTGGTATATTAAACCATGCCGGGACTGGGTGGGGTCTATCAAGGCCATGGTTTAAAAGCTAGAAAAGCTTTGGGATAAAAAGTAATTTAAAGCAATCAAAATTCTATAGATTAAAAAACATAGCTTGATAAGCCAATCAAGGTGACTTTTGTTAAGGTCCATATTCAAGTATAGACTTTTACAACGGACCTAGCAACATACGCCAAAGTGAGCCCCACATGAGCACCATAAGGGATGCATGGGTGAGCATCCTTCTACATCCATAGAAACCCACAAGTAGCATCGATTAAGTCTCAAAAGGAGCTCCTTTTTGGGCACATTATTTGTGCACCATGGACCACTATAGTGTAGATTAGTTGTTGATTAAATTGATTGTCATCTTGAGAGAAACCTTAGCAAACTAATTTCTACTTTTCTACTAACAGTGTGTCTAATTGGATAAACTAAGATCAGCTAGAAACCTTTTGTTATTATCAAATATCACGAAGACAGGTCCAGTTCAAATAGGGAGACAAATCAAAGAAATTTGTTCTCATCATACCAATTTATTCATCTGAAATCCCAGTTTCCTCTTCTTAACTCTCCTCCTCCATCATACCAAATTCAGTAATGTATCAGCACCATGGGCTCATGGGCTCTCTCTTCTCAATTTATTTTATTTTTTTAAATGGCACAAAGGGAGTTGGGTGGAATATGTATTTGGGTCATGGCATCATGCTCACAGGACACACCTCCATATATATATATATATCCAAATTAACTTCACATTCCTTCTAGAGGCCACCATTAGTTACAAATGTGCACAAAAAGTTATGGTCAGGGTAGAAGCAGCAACCAACAAATGCATCGAATAATTAACATGTGCACGTCATAATGTGGTATTAACCAAATCAAGCTAAAAATAGTAAATAAAACATACCTCCCCATTTCAGCAATAAGTATAAAGATAGGAGCTAAAACCTCCTCAGAAACAGGTGATTCCAGCAGTTTCAACAGTTGGAGAATAATTTTGTCGAACATCCAATCCCAGTCCTGAATGAAAAAAAAAAAAAGGATTAGCATAAGGGTAGAAGCAAGTCATATTAATTCAAGAGACAAATTGAAGAAAAAAGGGCAATGCATATGAACTTCAAATTGCAAAGACCTATAATGAAAATATTAACAGAGGATGTTAAATGTGTAAGCATCAAACAGTAACTTAGAGAGGACCCATGAAGCACCCACTAACATAAAACTAATCAGAAGCATAAAAAAGATGTAGAGAGAGAGAGAAAGAGAGAGAGAGAACTGAATACAATGCTCAGCGGCCAGAGGTAGCACACTGTCCAGACTCTAGATCCAACCCATTTCTAGAACATAATTATACTCGACATGTATAAAATGTCAGTTGGAATTTGATTACTCCAAGTGTTTGCTTACATATATTTATTTATTTTAGTCCACTATAAATAACTTGATAGCAATTATACAAGATGAACTTCCTAAGTGTATGTTGTTTGCAAATGTAGTGCTTATTAACCAAAAAATAAAGCAACTACTGATGCATAACTACAGAGAGACAAAAGGAAAAAAACTGATCAAAATGGATTGCAAGTTTAGCCTTCGGAAATACAAGGGAGGAGCAAAAGTGAAAATAACCTGGCTCTAGATTGTTATAAGCTTCATTGTTTTGGAACTATGGAACAAAATGGGAGGCCCGAAAATAACACTTGTTAATAGGTTTTAGTTTAGGGTGAGCAAAATGAAGATTATCTAATGGAGTCATAAGTGATCATTGAATGCCACTTGAGAACTTTTTCTCATTTTCATAAGACGGGCAGTTACACCTTAACAAAGTGCTGGGCAACAATAAACAAGTGCCGGCATCCTAAACACATGCTATGAAGGATCTATAAAGCAAAAGAAAGAAGTACATGATAGAAAAGTAAAAAAAGAACGGATAATAATGACTTGCAATAAGTACTTATTATAGAAACGTTGAGATGAGAAGTGAGCCGTAAACAGCAATGACTTGCAATAACACTTCAATGATGACACCCATCAGGGAAACAAATGCCAGACTCAAGGTGAAGCTCAGCAGTCACCAATGTCAAGTTTCACAATCGCCAATTTTGGAATACTATAATCTAAAAATTTCCCAATAAAGTAAGAAAGTGTCAAACAATACTCAATATTTACAATTTGAATGTTGAACATGTTTTAAAGCCATTTTTATGAATAGTTAAAAAGGCTGTTGTGATTGATGATTTGGTCCTTTTTTATATTTAAAACTTAATGTGTTCTCTAAAAATTATTAATAAAAAAACAATACTGTGTAGACCGATGAATCAAAGACAAGTTCATAGGTCTTTGCTATTACACAACCATTAAACAAAATAACTTTCAGATTTAAAAAAAAAAAAATTGAAAAATAAACAATTTTTATGTTTCTTCCTCCTTCATAGCCAAAGCTTTTGTCCCATTTATATGAGATGAGCATGTTTTTATCTCATTCACAATAAAAAATACTTGCCTAAAAAAAATCATGGCGATACATGAGTCTAATGCCAAATCCATGGACATGTTATAAACATCATTTCAACTGAAGAAAATGAAGAAAAAGAAAAGAAAATCATTCTACCTTTGTTGAAAACACCGAAAGTGCAATGTGCGTTTTTGGCCACACCTATACAACAGTCTACACTTTCAAATCCTTCTTTCTCTCTTCTTTCTTTCATTTTTTTCTTTTTTTTTTATTTTCTCTTTGTTAAAAGAGCACATGGTTCTTTCTTCTAAAAAATATATATAACAAAACTGAACAGAACACCTCCAAGTAATTGTTGTTATTATAGCAGACCATAAAATCAAAGAAAAAGCTTAAAGGAACACAAAAAAATGAGGCTTGTTAGGGAAGAAGATGAACAATGACCAAGCATTTGATTGAGTTGAGAAAGGAAAGAAGGCTTAAATCCCCTCATTTCAAATGTCAACTGGAGATGAGTGGAGAGGACTTTACAGAAAAGCTTCTACAATCAGAACAAGTTGGTCAAGTCCCTACTAAAATTCCTTTACTTGGACCTGCAAACTGACCTGAAGATGGTAAAGTCCATGTCAACTCGGTTGAATACTTTATTCCCTAAGATAACTTTGTTTATTTTTAAGAAAGGTTCTAAGATCAAAAGAATGACTAAAATCATATGAAAAAAGTTTACCTTACAAAAGGAGAGGAAAAAAGAAAGCAGGCGATCATTGAATCGAGTAGAGTTTCATCCCAGTGCTTATAAAAGTGCAGGCCACCAAATGAATGATCAAGAAAATGAAAGAGTTGACAAATGAAAAGATGAGCAATTCTGGTCAAACATAGGGATACTAAGACAACAAAAAAAAATAATAAAAAATAAAATCATCCACCAACAGCAAAGCACAGGTGATATAGAAAAGTGAAACTGAGCTTAATCCAGGAAAGGAAGAACATACCATGTAGTATGAGATGAGTTCTACCAATGAAACAGTGTCAAGAAAGAAAGATGAATCCAAGTTGGCCACACAGTCAGCTTCAGAAGCATCAGCCATTTTATCCATGGATAAACTACCAGACGTGCTGAATTCCATAAGTTGTGACCCCATATCATTTCTATTCTCGGGCCATATTTTGTCAATTCTGTGTACCTGGACAGCATCAACTGATGAAGTGACTGGTTTCCTCAGATGTTGATGTCTGATTCCTGAACCAGCATAATCCTGTAACTTCTCCAGGAGCATCAAAATGATATTATCCATGCATACTGCATCTTCAGCAAATGGGCAGTTCACACATGGAGAAAACCTGGGCTGAATGCCAACCAATTCTCTTCGTCCTTCAAGGAGTACAACAACAGATTTTACAGTAGTCATTATCAAACTGTGGCTGTTCTGTGCAAAATATTTCTTCCCACAAACCAAAGCAAAAATATGGAGAACCGTCAGAATCCACGACAAATCATCTTTACACATCCGAAGAATATTATATGAAGCCTCACAAACAAAACTAAGAGAGTCAGTTTCTCTACACAGAGATGATAAAAGCACAGCCCCAGCCTCTAACTGATCCGATGTAGCTGACCTGGAAGAGATCATTATCTTTCTGCCGGCCAATAACACAATTTTGCTACCTGACTCAGATGGAAGCAATGGCTTACATGAGATATCTAGATACACTAGAACACTTCTATCAATGAGAAAATCCTCAATGAGGCTGAACAGGAGATTGCACTTGCAGAATTCTAAAAATAAGCTTCTTGTCTTCACATTAGACATCACTGCAAGAAGACCACGAGAAGCTTTGTGAGATACATATTTAAAGAGTGAGTAAATGGATGGAACACTACAAAGCAAAAAAAAAAACGATGTCCATTTCATTGATCTGACAGTCTGCCAGGAGGAGCACAAGATTCCCGAAGTGGAAAATTCAAGTCATTCTTCTTCTTTTTTTTATACGAAGAACCACAAGACCCCCACCTTTTCTCGATGAGGACATTGGGTAAAATCTGAATGAAATGACCGCCTTCACTTATCACTTACTTTTTTAGGCTGCTAGACTAAGGACCAGGTATGTAGTCCCTGCTTCTTTGGGCTGTTTGGAGTTCCATAAATCGTCTAAATGATGTAGGGCCACATCTAAAATATAGTCTTCATCCAGTAGGCCATCCACATCATTAGGTTACATCTGTCTAAAGGCCTTTTTAGCATTGCCTATCCATGGAGCAATCTTGGATCAACTACCACATGTACACGCTCAAAAATTAAATCATCGATTTGGATCACACTAAATCAAAAGTCGGGATAATCTAAGCATGGGATTGAACATGTTCAAATTTCAGGACTGACAGTCCCTGTTTCAAGTCAAGTATCAGATAATTCTTTCAATGCAGAAAACTATGTTCAATAAGGGAACCTAGTTAACTAATCTGCAAATTGTATTTGAACTTTTCTCCCTGTTTCCCCTTTTTTCTTGATAAGTATTGATTGTATTTCAAATTTCTAAATTCAGATATAAATGAAAATTCGGAAAATTTGTAAATTACATTTGAGTGATCTATGTAAAATCCACATCCAGATCCTTCTAGGTGTCAAATACAAAACCAACTCAGATCGAGATGTAAGACCAGATCTGCATACTTCTCAATTCTGCATCAGATTCATGAACCAGATAAGTGTTTGCATGATATTACTTCTACAACATGTAAGCCTATTTATGTATCTTTTAGACCTATTTCCTTCAGATTAATGGGTCATTGGATTTGAATCTACCCATCCACATTCAAAAATCAATTGTATTAAGTTAGGACATAGCTTCAGATCCAAAAGCTCAAAATAGATCCACACATTTGTTTTTCAGAATTTCAAATTTTCGGATATCCATTTACATCCCTTGTTTCAACTCATGAGACTTGGACTGCCTAAGAAAATAAACCATTCTACGTCAAGACAACACCTTTTCAGAGGTATGTTGTCAAGAAGGTATCAATCCATCCAAACTGATATAAAAAAGACACAGAAAGGTATCATAAAGATCCTTATGCACTGATCTTAAGGTGTTTTCGTTACTTCAAGGTCTTTTTTTCTGAAAATAGAATGACAGGTCAGAATCTGAGTAAATCATCTGGACTCCCCCTCCCCACTCTCTCTCCCAAATTCCTCCACTACTGTAACAAATTAATGGTGTCGGGGTAAAAAGAGATTAGACTCTATTAAACGTGTGCATCTGTGCACTTTAAGGACAGAAGTCAAGCTACTTAACCAATTCTGGATGCAACAAACAGTGCATCAGTAATTTGACAATAAAAATCCTGATAACAAAGTATTGGGCCACAAAGCGGCTTTGTATCTTGCAAGATAAGCTAATAAAACTAGCAATGACATTAGGTTGCACATACACATTAAAAGAGAAATTTCCAACGTCTCTGGAAGAGTAAATTTTTCACAAACCTCTGCTTATTTCTATTGCCAAAGAATCCGACCAAAATAAATAATCTCCAGCCTTCCTACTTTTGGGATTTACCCGTGTCACCACCAACAAATTTTGCAGCAATAGTGAAAGGAATATACAAGCTTGGTCCCTAATACAAAACACTAATTAAGTTAGCTCAAGCTATTCAAGATACAACCAAGCAACCTAAGAGCTTGAAGGAAAAACCACACAAGCAGGATATAAAAGATTGAAACTCAGACTATAGGAAACCTCAAAAAACAAATCTTCCTTGGAAATTTTAATGAAAGAAAAAAGAAATAAATAGTATGCATCATAACACTTACTCAAGTTGCAGATACTGCTCTGCTGCAAGAGCAAGTAGAACCTCTGTACCAACCCAATGCTTCTGATAAGCCACAGATATCTGAGAACTATAGCTCTCAATTGTATGGAGTATCCTAGAAATGCTGTTTTCATCCTTTTTCTTTGAAAAAAGAACACAACACCCTGCAGTGTTCCTTTGCGTAATTTCATTGCCAACATTGTTGACTGTATTTGTGGCAAGACTCTGACTTTGTATAGGCTCTTGTCTGACATCTTGGACAAAACTGGAATTGAACTGTCTAAGATATGGGAGAGACCGTGCATGGTCAGTACACTCCATAGATCTAAGGGATTTGGCAGCAGACATCTGCTCAATGGATACAAATGTACCAGTTAAGTGTTCTTTAGCATGTAATAAATCGTATTTGCTGGAATCAATTTCCACATCAACTACACCGAAGTTATCATTTGGGGCCAAGTTTCTAACATCACTGATCAATCCTCTAGATTGCTCCTCCTCAACCAAATAATGAAGGTCATCCACTTGAGGTTCAATGCAATTAGTGAAACTGATTTCAGGTAAAGTGGGTGAACAAGGCATCTCCATTGCAATCCTGTACCTTTCCTCGTCCGCAACATCATCCAGTTCCAGCAACTTCATATAATTGCCACCACATATGTCCTCCAAGCATGTAGTGTCAGCACCGCCACTCTTACAACTGTCTAGTTTTCCATCCTTGCTAACATGGACACTTTCTCTTATACAATTAGTAACTGGTTCAGTGCAAAATAGCACATTTCTGTTGCCTTCAATGTCTAGATGATCTATCTGCCTTTGCTCTTTGCTATACTCACAAGACTCTGAAAGTTTATGTTTCTGAGCCACCTTCCTCTTCTTGCCAGAATTACATCTCTTGTAATGTGATTCAGCCAGTATTTTTGAAACCACACATTTTCCATTTCCCGAAAGACTAGAATTTCCATCAATTTGAGAACAATTATTTGGTAGAACTTTATTCTCAAGACCTAAAATATCACGTAACAAGGAAATCATTTCTTCTACCTTCATATGCAACTTCTTATCCACGGAGTGCAACGACAATATAGAGTCCAATGTATCTTGGATCCTCTTTCTCTTCCGGCTATGTCTAGGTACTTTGCCAACAATGTTACTTGTAACATATGGGGTTAAATGAGCTCCATCATCGTTGTCATCCACAACCCCAACATGTTCACCATGCCTCTTCTTTGTAACCTCAGCAGACAATTTCTTAACATGTGATCCTTGTTTTGAGCTCTCCTCCACGAATCTTGCTGATGCAGTGCTAGGAAAAGTACCTCTTTCCTGTGAGCCCATCAACTGACGATCAGAAATGCATGTGCTAGTGGAAGATACGTCAAAATTTGGTGACTTGCTTCTGAAGGAACCTCCAATGAGAGACTCCAATTCAGAATTAGTACCTGAGATTGGTCCAGGACAGCTCACTCCAGTGGATGGGAACAAAGTCCCCATGCATTCTTCTTTTGCCTTGAAATTGTCAAAAGCATCTGTGGTAATATAACATGTCTTTATTAGCTCATTTTCACTCTGACAATGCAAATCACAGACTTTTGTACCTGAAACTCCACTGTTTGGGTTAATTCTTTGTCGACTCAAGCAATTACCGATCTGTAAAACAAGTAATTAGGAGAATCAGTACAATCATGAAGTAAACATAAGACTGTGCACTGCTCTTTTTTACATAAAGTGCTTCACCAATGTATTTACAAATAGAGAGAGAATGAAAGAAACATTGTTCATTCTTTTTTTGAAAGAAAACATTGTTCATTCTTATGTAGACATGTAAAAAATAAGCCTCTAAAAGTGTCCGTCTTGAACAGCAAAGTAATAAAGTTTGCATGAAAATATCAAGTCCAGATTTCAAGTTGACTCGACTAACCAGCTCAACTGAACACTCAAATTTGCCAAGCCTCAGTGAAGACTCTATTAACTTGATCAAGACTCACTTGGATCCATGAAAATGATATCTTGGTAATGTTTGTTCATCATTATGAAAGCAAACTACCCTTTTTTATGGAAATTAAAGCAGCTTTCTATCTTCCAGGCACAATTTCCATTGTGGGGTTGAAGTTTACCTCCTTTTTTTTTTTTTTTTATAACAGCGGGGAACCACGAGGCAAGGGCCCCCATAAACCCCTCGGGGCAACGCCCCACACCCACACAGGACACCCCCATTTTACGCCACTAGGACTTGAACTATGGGTTGAAGTTTACCTGTTTCTAAAGACTTACACACATCATGACAAATTTGTTTGTTTGAAGTCGGGGTTATTTTGAAGGGTTATGTGGAGTGTTTTGGTGGGGACTTGGAAGGGAATGTCATGCTTTTTTGGGGGGAGAAAGGTCATGCTTTTGTTTATGAGATTTGATGAAGACCAGGGACTAGCATCCAAGAATACTCAATCGAGTAGTTTTTTCAATCAAGTTCTAGAGTTCTTGAATTATCCTAATTCTTAATAAGTTACAAGAAAATTTAATGAACATTTTCAGTCAGGATACAGACTGATTTCAGAAATCATAAGCTTGCCAGCAGAATGACCCCGAAACAAGCAGACACTCACACATGCGTGTGAGCACACACATAAAGAATGAATAATGAAGCTTTTAAGAAGAATCCAGGTACCAACCTTTGCAAAACCATCTATACCTTCCATGCCATGTGAGAAGCAACCATCTATCATATTTAAACGACGTGAGAGTTGTATGGCATCCAGCTTTAAAAGATCTAGTTCTTGTCGTAATAAATTGTTTTGCAATTTTTCTTGCTTGGCAATTCTTTTATCATGCTTTGCTTGCATCTTTTCCATCTTAAGTTGCTGATTTGAAACCATTCTGTCAGCAGGTGGAGTGACAGAACACTTTCTAGCTCCATGAGACGAACATTGCTTGTTTGCATTTCCAACTGCAGTGATTTCTTGTATCTCCTTCTGCAATCTTTCTTTCATCAGTCTCTCTTTCTCCAACTGTTGAGACAAATGATCCGCACGTGATTTTTCATTCTTTGTATTCTGTTTTTCTACTTCTGCACACTTCCTATATTCTGCTGCTTTCACAACCTCTGAATCTGCACGCTTCTTCTCTCTGTTCGCCCTCTGTTTCTCAGCTTCTGCCTTTTTATTTGCCTCTTTTAATTTTGACTTTTCCATGATCAATTTATTATTCACTTCATTAGCTTCAAGCTTTGATGCTTCTGAGAGAATCCTGAATTCTTCTGCCCTCTTTCTTTCAATCTCTGCAAGCTTTCTTTGCTCTTCAGTCTTACTCTTTTCTGCTTTGACCAGCTTCCGTGCCTCTGTAGTTTTCTTCTTTTCAGCCTCCACCTTCTTCCTCTCTGCATCTCCGCTTCTCCTCTCATTCTCAAGAAGCTCTTTAAGCCTCTTTAGCTCAGCCTCCCCTTCTAACAAACGGGTTCGTAGCAATACAACCTCTTCCTCTTGACCTTCCAAACATCCTCTTTTCTGTAATGAAGTGATCTCCACCTTCAAGTTACAGATCTCTTTTTCCAGTTCAATTCTACTGCCTGACTCCTTTACTTTTGCTTCTCTCTCTCGCAAGGCTCGCATTTGCTCCTGCTCACATTCTGGAAAATATAGATTGTCAGTCTGAATAGATCTTGTAATGCAAAGACATCTAAATTCATTATGTTGGCAGACGAAGTAATGAAAAACATTGGGTTTCTTCTATGATTCCATCTCATTTGAAGTACAAAACTAAAAGGGCAACATCAAATGGCATCCTCTATTATATCAAACCAAAGTAACAACATTGACATGCAGCTAGCACCTAGATTGAGAGAGTTGATTGCAGTGTAAGTGGATATGAGACGACATGTAGAAAAACCAAGGCAGCGCTTACCTACTAGTTCATGAACACATACTCATATTGTACACTGTCAAAGTATTAAAGCCAATAGTTCCAATACCACACACAGAACTCCAACACAAACTCTTCAAAGCAATAGTATCTTTGCAAATACTTAAGAACTTCAAAACGTCCAGACATTGGAAGAAAGAACCATTGAAGAGAAAGAGAGAGTATCAATGACATATATAGGGGATCTTGATCGTTCAAATTCATATTCCGCTATACGTTTAAACGAGAAACTCAACACATTTCCAAGTTAAAGAAAGAGACAACAAATGAAAAAAGAAGAAGCCAAGATTGAGATTTTGCAATGGCTAACCTTTCTTGAGTTTGGAATTCTCAGACTCGAGCTCGTTTATTCGGTTCTCGAGCAGGCTTATGGCTTTCCGAAGTGCGATCCTTTGCTCTTCCTTCTTCAACAGCTTACTCTTCAACTGTTCAAAAACCAATTCACAAGATCAGTACCAAAGACCTTTGGGAAAAAATGGAGAAAGAAAGAAGCGGTCTGAGGATTGGCAACCGTACCGCTTCGCAGCAAGATTTGGGAGCATCGGATTGGAAAGCCACGTCTTCGGCCATTGATGCAAGGACAAGACAAGACCAAGGGTTAGGGTTTAAGAATAGGGTTTTGGATAATAATGTATTTGGAGACTGAAGCGAAGAGGCGCCATTGAAAGAAACTCGAAAATGTTCAATTTTGATGAAGAAGAAGCAGATACTGTGCTTAAACCTAAAAAGTAAAAACCCCACCGGTCAGCGGCTGCAAGGCTGTGTACGGCTTAGCCAGCTTAAAGGTTTCTAGAGCAACGAATGCCAGCGTTCGTCGCCCAGCAACGAATCAATAGGAGCCATTTGTTAAAGTTTTTGCATAAAATCAAGCACAAGATGGAATGTTTTATTAAAAATCAGTTTGGA
Source organism: Chimonanthus praecox (assembly GCA_022113865.1). Lineage (NCBI taxonomy): Eukaryota > Viridiplantae > Streptophyta > Magnoliopsida > Laurales > Calycanthaceae > Chimonanthus > Chimonanthus praecox. The sequence goes on from CM039090.1 coordinate 57,751,519, forward strand.
TATTTTTTAAAAGGATATTAGAGCTACATTTTGTATTGAATATACAGAGAAAAATATAATTTATCATTTTCATTTTATGATTTTCACTTTTAAATATTTATAACTATGTATTATAAAATTAAAAAAAAAAAAAAAAATATATATATATATATATATATTTAATTATCATTCAAACAAAGAATCTTCCATTTAAGATAATTCACTTTGTGAGTATAATGTTTTCATGTGATACAAATATTTATAGACTAAATGAAATTTAAAGCTTAAAAATATAAATTTGTTCATCAGATCAACATAATTTTGTAAGGCCTCGTTTTCATGCATGCTTATTTTTTTCCAATAAATGCGTAAATATTTTCAATTGAGCATCACATTAAATCAAAGTGGACTCTCTATTAGTGAAAAGTTTCGAATTAAATAAATATTTTAAAATAATCAAATTGGGAGAATTCAAAAAGAAAACTTTATATAATCAAAGTAATTTTTGTTAGATGTCATATTTAAAGCATAGAATTTTCCAATTGTGGTGTTTCTGTGAGTCCCACATTTTTTCTAAATGCCATAGATGTTTGACAATTAAAATAAAAATTAAACTGATAAAGTTTGAGAATTTAAAACAAGGACTCAATCAATCCGATTTGCACTTGTTGAGGGAATTGGACTCAATACACCTCATGCATACAAACATGAGACTCGGTGGGTCATCCCAAGCATGTTAGTTTAAAAAATTCAAAATATTTTTTTTATCTAAGGACTCAGTCAATTAATGGATTGAGTTCATTTTTATACAATTATTTTTATTAAATCTCATATAGATCTATCTTGCAAAAAATATAAAAATATTGAAACTTGAAAGGTTATACAGCAGAGAAATCACCAAAATAAAATATTTTTATTCCATCTTAATTGAATAGAAAAACTACACTATTTAAGATTCTCAAAATTTCACATTTATTCAATGATTAAAATTCACTGGATTAAATAAAATTGATTTAGATTGGATAGGAAAACAATTCAAAGAGGACAGGAATGAGGAAGGAACTTGTTCCATTAAATATGCTCACAAACCAAAAATTGCATAGAAATCTCATTAGAATTTTTTATAGGAAAGAATTGTTAATAATGGTTCTTTGAAGTGACTTTACTGTGGATTGATTGGTTGAAAATATTTTATTTAAAATAAGATGTTTATAAAAAATACTTGAGTTTAAGATTTTTTGCAAAGAACTCATCACATTGATAAACATGGCTTGATCATTTATCGAATCAATAGTCATCGTTCATTTGACATCCCACTAAAATTAGTATTAATAAGAAATGCTGAAGTTTTCATTATCCACAAGGTTAGACTGAGAAATTAGACTTACTCCATGTCCATTTGACAAAATATTTGAAATATACAAAAATATTAAAAGATTCAACGTTTTAAGCAGAAAGTGAAAAAATGGTACATATAAAATTTTAAATAAAAAACTATTTATATAAATAATAAGTCAAGAATAATTTTGAAGTAAAATAAACTGAAATGGTGAAAAGACTTTGAGAACCGTATTTTTTTCAATTCTGCCCGGTTAGGTGGTTGATAAAGTATTCAATTATACAAATAACTCCAAAATTTATAAGAAAATGCTAGCTAAGTATATTTTAAAATTTACATTTTTCTACTATAATTTGTTTAACCCAACAACTCTTTTATTTGAAAATGTATTTTAATTATTGGAAACTATTACATTTCCATATACACAATACTATATATCCCAAATTTATAATACTTTATTGGTGAAGCCCTCGTCATTTTGGCAGCTGGATGGCCGTCTCTGTGTTCTTCGTCACTACTGAGAAAAAAGTGGAGGCTGCTTGAGAGAGAGAGAGCGCGAGAGTGAGCGAGCCAAGCAGACATCAATGTCGTCGTCATCACCGAATGCGGCCGAAGAAGAGCTTCGTCGCAGAAAGCTCGAAGAGGCGCTCGAAGTGAAATCTCTTAGACGAATCATCAGCGCCTATCTGAAGTGAGATTCCCTTTTTCATCCTGAACTGGTTTTTGTGTCTTTCTCTTTCCATGTGCTTCTTTCTCTGTTATTTTCCGGCAATGGGTGTTCTCTTTTTTTTTTTTTGTTCCATTCGCCAGTGGTTTCTCTGTGTGCTGGGATCTCTATGGTTGCTGATGAACTGGGCTTTTTAGATTCGAGAAAACAGGGCTCTCGCTCTCTCTAATTTTTAATGCATTTATAGACTTTTTTTATTTATTTTTGTGATTTTTATGGTTACTAGTGAAATGGGTTTTTTTTAATAGAATTGGGGTCTTCCATTTTTTAGTTCATACGATTTGAATGTTTTATGGTTACTACTCTTTAAGAGTATTCGTCTTTTTCTTTTATTTTCTTTTCTTTTCTTTTGTATGTCGATTAATTGAAGTGTCACAAGTGATGCTTCTGAATTGGTTGAGTGATTGCCTGGAATACTTGTTGCATGTCTAGGAGTATGTTTACTGGAATTTGACTCCAGTACAGGTGTTGGACTTGACCAATACCAAAACACAAGATTCGTGGAGTTGGCATAATATAAAATGAATTTAAGTTTAAATTTGTCTCTAAATGAAACTAAGGTGCGGAAATAATATTAATAGAAAGTAACATATTAGTTTTACTCTAAACAGGCAAGTGACAAAGAGTCAGTCAGGAAGAAGTGTTTGATATGAATGTGTCACACTTTTTGAAGTCCTTGAGCAATATACCTTGGAATTCCTTGGTGGGATTGAGAGGTGGAAGTAACTAATTCTGCAAGGAGTCCCATGTTTGGTGAAACTGTGATTCCACAATGAGAACAATGAAATACCAAAGAATTCTAATTCTCTAGAGTTTATAGATTCACATCCATAAGTGTTATTTTTGGTGTTCCAAAGTCTAAATCTATTGGATAAGACTATAATAGACATCTCAGATTCCACCCTCTAAAGTTATGGCCCGTCGAACATAAGGGGCTTGTGCGTGCATTATTCAAATTCTTGAATCAGCAGAAATTGCTAATTCTGGAACTTTGGGGGATTATGGATTCAGATAGAAATTTCTACCAGACAGGCCCTCAGTTCATCTTTCAAGAAATTAAAAACCCTTGGTCTTAGAGGAATACAATGATGATTTGTCCTGGCCAGGTCATTGTCATTGACATGGGTTATGATTTTCAGAATTAACTACAAGAATGAACTTCCTATAGGAGCCAGCATGCAATGTGTATTGCAGTCAAACCCTGTTAGATATTGAAATCAAATAACGCATGCTTGAAGTTATGAGGGTTTTAGAATCCCATGGGCATCTTGAATTGTTAGATATTTTGTATTCATGTTTTTTTCCCATCTAATAGTGTCTGGCTCTTAAACTTTATAGCATTTGTTCCTTTTTTAGTTAATACAATTTTATATTACCTATCCAAAAAAGAGCAAATACGTGTTTTTTTTTTTTTTTTATTGTTTGAAGAGACTTCAATTGACCATTCGACCTCCCTCCTAGATGGGATTCCTACCCAATGTGATCTTCTGAGTTACAATCAATATTGGGTTGAACTGAAGTTTTAGAACACCATTGATCTTTCTATCTTTTGAACCACACTTAGAGTGATCCTTTCAGACTGATTTTTTGGCAAGCCTCTTGCTATCTCCAACCAATCAATCTCCACAAACCTACGTGGCCCCCATGAAAGTTTGGCTGAAGTCTGGGGGATCATTTATTCTATCTGTTTATGCATGTGGAGGGTAGGTGGGCATTGGTGTCTAGACATGCATGCATGTTTACTAAAATAAACCCTAGATTCTTTACTTACACATTGTTTTATAGAGAGTTGGGCTCGTCCTTTGGTTAATCCCAAGCACCTCCCCCTCATCCTCCTCCTTCTGATTTGTCAGGTAGAAACCTTTGACAATTAAAAACTGTTTGATTTAACAGTTGGTGAAAAGGGTTGCAATGAGCTTGTTAATCTTTGGGGTTCTAGGTCAATGGTAGGATGATACTGTAGGCCTCAAAGTTAGTGGATACAAGAATTCGATATGCATCCACTTGTTTCCTGTCCAAAATGGTGGCTTCCACCCTTTGACATTGCTTCACATGGGTCTAGGGCATTATAAGTCATGGAGTGTGGGAGAAGCCCTATAGACAAACACATTATTTGGATAGGTCTAGGAGTTATCAAGTAGGCTATGGCTTAAGTCAATGGCATCCAATACCGCTCAAAAAAAAAATGTCAATGGCATCCAATTCATTATTTACATTTTTTTTTTATGCATGTGATAAGTAGTATATAGATGGCTTTTTTTGAGCGGTATAGTAAATAGATGGCTTTTTTTGAGCGGTATAGTAAATAGATGGCTTGCAAGTGCTCCATGTTGCAACTGTAAAAGTTGTGGGATTTGTGGTTTGATGTCATATTTCCATTATAAAAAACTTATTTTAAAAAGAGAGAACTTATTTTCATGGCGTGGGCTAAGTGTTGACAAGCTACTAAAGTAATTTATGATTGAAGAGTGTATGTCGACTAAAGGGGCAATTGTACAAAATAGTGATTAGATTTGAGGTATTGTACAGAGCTGACTTGTTGGACATTGAAGAAAAGACCAGTATACAGGATCATGACAATATAGATGCTTCTGCTAAGATGGATGTGTGGAGTTTGCTTGTAGAATCTAAGACATTTGGCTACAAAGCTAAATCCTTTCCATTTGTTTGGGCATGTCTTATAACTTTCCATGGGATGTGATTACGGAGAAGTTCTAGAAGAGATTTGGTGGGGCATCACTTGTTGAAGTTTGTTTTATTCTCTCCCCATCCACTTTCTCTTAGCTTTTAGGTGTCTAATGAGTGTAGTTGAACCCTTGGAAAAAATTGAGTGGGACTATTTGTGATGTGATTTGGATCAGCATAGAAGGGATCATCTTGTAGATTGGAACCAAGTTTGTCTTCCCATCAATGACGGTGCCCTTGGCTTCAAACCTCAATGTTGTTCTCTAAGTGGCCTTGGAGATAGGCTGTGTTAAGGTGACGCTCCTGGGGAAACCCTTGTTATTCAGAACTACAATGTGTTGAATCTTGGAATGAATGTGGATCCCAACCTTTGGAAGGCCTCTGACATGTGGAGAGCCATTTGTGCTTGTATTGAGAAGTTGAAGACTGGCATTCGTTTCATTTTGGTAATGCAGCTAGAATTTCCTTTTAAAAGGATACTTGGTGTTGTTGACTTCTTTATCTTCCCAATTCCCTATTTAGCGAAAAGCTTTGAGCTGAGATGATCACATTGCATGGAATGTTCAACTTCGTATTGGTGGATAGTGAAGCTAATAAATTTGTTGATCTTCCCCTCCTTAACCGAGTGTGCATTTTTTAGGTGGATGAAGATTCCAAAATCTGGTGGTGGCGGATCAAGATTTTTTAGGCTTCTATATGAAGTTCTCCTTCAAGTGGAACAACTCGCATATCACCCACCTAGTTGTTTGAACAGTATTTGCAAGTGTCATTTGATCATGGCCATTGGTTATTTTTCTTTGTCTCTAAGCGACTAAACATGTTGATCATTTGCTTTTGAACCATAGTTTTTCATCTAAAGGTTTTTTTTTTTAAAAAAATCTAAAGATTACCGTTTCATTTTTTTTTTTTTTTTAATCTAAAGTTTGGCATTTCATCTTAGACCTCTTCAAGACTCATCGGCATCACTGAAGCTGTTTATTTTGAGTTTGAAAAGAGAGTACTGGCATTGACTGTGTTTAAAATGGTTTAGGCATGTATATAGAAGACTAGGAACGACCCCAATTTGAATAATTTATGGGTTAAATGGGGAATATATTACGAGAAGGGGGTAGTGGAGATGTAAAACTTAAAAAGGCAACCCTATTTAGACAGAAAATGGCTATGATGATGATAATGATGGAAGTGATGATGATGAAAACGTCATTAGATAACCACGAACGCTTGTCAATTAGCTTTCACAATTTCACAAGTAGCATTTTACCCTTTTGCAGCAAGACATCATTGTGTATGAAGTAGAGTCCTTGTCATGTCTGATCAAGCTCTACCATTGGACCCACCTCTTGAGTTGCAATTTTTTGCAAGGAGGATATCTTTCAAGAAAGAAAAAAGAAAAAGAAATCACTTTCATTTCCCTCTACTTGACGTCACTTTTTTTTTTTGTTTTTTTTTTTTGAAACAGTTTAGAATGGATTATCATTAATGATAAAACAAAGAAAAAGAAAGGAATAAAAAAATCAACAAACAAAGAAAGCCGCTAGCCGACTGGGGCAAAGAATGTGCCATAAATAGTCCCATCGACAAATTCAGTCTCTAGATATTGAGACTCAATTGGAATGTTTGATAAACTAGAGAAAGTTGTCTTCCATCAAAATGATTTTGTTTGAGGTTGAAGATTTCTCACCCCCACCTGGTCTTAAGTAATTCAAGTTTTTTCTTCCATTTCTCTCTCTCTCTCTCTCTCTCTCTCTCTTACATGACATCATTCTGCAACATTTGCTGTCCAACCACTAGGACTCTAGTTAGAATGCTCTTTATGCTGTTCTCTTCCTCCCCACAAGAAGCCTGTGATTTCATCTGTTATGGGCTTATGGCATGGTGGTTAAGCCTATATTTACATATTTTAATTCTATTTATACTTCTTTTCCAGTTATTCAGATGCGGCAGGAGAGGATGTGAGAAGATACGAAAGATCCTTTAAAAAGCTTCCACCAGCACACAAGGTATTTTTCTTACTTTTTTCAGGAATGTTAGTTTTCTGTTATGTTTGAACTCTCTCAGTGTCTATATAAACATAAACACCAAATATACATAATATATATTATATATTGTGAATATTTTGTCTTCTTAATATTTTACTTGTTCTCTCACAGTAGAAAGGTTCATTCGATTCCCATCAACCTTTAGGGTCCTGCATCCATCAACCTTTAGGATCCTGCATTTAACTTCAGCTTCCACTATCAAGTGCTGTTGAAGTTTTTTTAATGATCTTCCACTGACAAAAATGTCTGCTCTATTGCAATTCAAACACATCATGAACTTATCTCCACCTTTTTTGTGTTTGATTTCATTATCACTGTTCTTTCTGTTTTTGATATGTCTTGAACAATGCTATTATTTTTGTGTTCTCTTTTTAACTCACCACTCTTATAGTGCTGGAACAAGTTTGTCCAGTCCTTTCTGTCATTATTGTTGTAGTTGACTTTCGTTGTTTATTAGAAATATTCCTTGATATTCTTACTTTTATAACTTGAATTTTTTCTCATACTTTGCAGGCTCTTCTCTCTCATTTACCCTTAAAATACCAAAGACTTAGAAGGTATATGTTTCTTTCAAAATTACAAACTTCATTTAAGAGTTAAAAATCCCTTAGGTGATAGAAAGGCTGAAAAGGGATAGAACATTAATAGATCCAATTGAGTGACCTTTAGGGCCTCTTCCTTTGAAGGATACCTATGGCCAGTAAACTCAATAAGGATTCTTGGTTTCGAATAGAACAACTGAAAATTGGAATCCATCCTGAAGGATCATCTTTAGTAAAAGTTTTCAATGGGATTCCTTCTATCTTTCAACTTGGAAAGATTAAAGAAGGCACTGACTCTTGAACCCAAATGATAATAGTGTGAAACATAGTTGGTGAGTGCTCACAGTTGCAAACATGAAGGTGCCGGGTTGTTTTTGCTTTAATTGTTTTTGCACCTTTGGTGCTTCCTTTTTTTTAAATATAGTAACTGTGTCAAAAAAAAAAAAAAAAGGATGTGGATTTGGTCCTGTTACCATTAAAAAATTATTTAATCCAAAAATGGAAGATTTAGGTTCCTTTTCCCTGACCAGTCAATAGGATGGGAGGGGTAGGCAAAATGTGGGTTAGCTAGTGTGGTTCTATGTGATAAAAGAGTCATGCATCGCCTAAAACGACGATTTTATAAAACACTTATCAAAGTCGCCTTGCTCTATAGAGTGGAGTGTTGGGCAACGAAGAAAAGACAAATAGATAAAGTTAGGGTTATGAGATATAAATGCTATATTGGATGGATTAACCCTAAAAGATATAGTTAGAAATGACTGCATTGTCATAATTTAAAAATATCCCCAATAGAAGACAAGTTGAGAGGAACTCATTTGAGGTGGTTAGCAAAAGACTAAACACCCCCCAGTGCGTAGAGTTGGGAGACTACAAATTGTAGGCATAAGGAGGAGAGGTTGACCTCTTAAAATGTGAAGCAAAGGGATAAAGACATACATGTTAGTATGATTTATAATAGGTTCAAATGGCGAAATAAAACTTGAAAAGCCGACCCATATAGATGGGATTATGGCTTATGATGATTGTTAAACAGTTGTTTAGTACTCATCATCACCATTATCACTTTCCCATTTCTTTGGGGAAGTCGCTAATTATACTTCGTTGCTAGTAACTTCAAGCTTTATTTATTAATTGATTGTTCTGGAATTGCTAAGAATTTAATGTTAAAGGTCAAGAACTACCCCCTTTAGCATCAATTTCTAATAGATTGCAAGGATTATACCAAATAACTATTGGAAATTTGACAGATCCAGCCTCAGAATACTGTTTTATTGATTTCCAACAAATCGATTCACTTATTTCTTTCTTTTAATCGGGTAAAATTTATAATATAGCTTCTACATCCTCACCTCTGCCCCTACCAATCCCTCCCCCCGACGACCCCCCCCCCCCCCTCCTCCTCCTCCACACACACACACAAAAAAAAAAAAAAAAAAGAAGAAGAAGAAGAAGAAGAAGAAAAGAAATGGAGAAAGAAGCTTATATCAATTTATAGTGAAGTTGGTGTTTATGAGTTGGTTTGTTTGAATCTGGCCTAGCCTTCACAGGTTATTGTTTTCCACTTGTTCTTTAGAGTATTTTTCAAGTGCCAAAAGGCAGCTAGCCTTTAGATAACAATGTAACCTTTGTATTGTTGGGTGACTCTTTTGAAAATATTTGAAAATAACCAACTTACGTTGGATTTGTATGAAGTATGATACTACTATCTACCATAATACTTCATAAGTCATCGAATGACATTCTTTAAGACTGACTTAATTTTTTTTTATTCCATTGTGGAATCCTGTTACATAGTGCATCCTTTTTTCTAACAAGACACTGTAAAAACTGCATTATACCCTTTTTTTTTTAAAGAGAATGGAAATTTCCAGTTAAAAGATAAGAAGCTTAATCAACTACAAAATCCATATGAGCGAGCTATACGGGAGCCCCATCACACACATACACACACAAATAAAAGCATGCCCCAACTAAAAACATAAAGCAGGGAAAATTGAAATGATGGAGAAAAGAAATCCAAAACCCCAAACCCATTACAAAATCTCAACAATTGCCTTGTGCTTCTTGACACCAACTTTTGCCAAGAAATTTACAATGCTATTAGTAGAGCGCCTGACTTGTTTGAAGTGAACAACTTTGTCTTTGCTTACGTTTGATGTCTCTAAGAATATGAATCAACCTCCAAGTTGCTAGGCAATAGCATTAAAAATGTCACCTTCAATGATCAGGTTTCCTGCACTATCTATCTCCAACAAGAATTCTCACCTCCAAAAATTACAAAGCCTCTCACATCAACACTTGTATCAACAAAGACAATTTTTCTCTCCATCACATCTTTGCTTAAAATTCTGCAATTCCATCAACATTCCTATAAATATGACAAAAACTTATCGGCAATGATCGACAAGAATCTCTTTAGAACCAAAGCTATGGGAGTCACCAGGGCGCAGCTGCACAATTCGTACCATATAAATTTGTTAGATCAATGGAAGTTGGACCCACCTGTACAATTGCTGGTTGAAGAAACAAAAGAGGTGTCCTGCTAATATCCTTTTCTTTTGTTGCATTACTTCCTATTTGTACTTTGGAATTGTTCGAGATCTCTTTAGCTTGGTGAGGAACAGCAAGTAATGATATATTGCTAGAAAAAGTTTGAAGTGTACTGCACATGGGTAATCCTTCTAGCAGATGTGTGCTTGAATGATATTGATAAATAAATCTGATTGATCTTGTTCTTTGACATTTCAGGTGCATCTCTGTGAATTCATTTTTCATCTTGAACATGCTTCAGGTGATATGTTATCCTTGATTTTCTTGAATTTATTGCCTGTAACCATGTCCCTTTTGATTGCAAAGATACTTTCTTTTATTTGGAAGTGTATCTACCGCAAGGGAAGTGCGCTAAGATGGACTGATAGGGAAGATAACTTTTATGGGGCACTGTCTAATACACAGGGTGGGTGGGATGCATAAGGAATGAAAAATGGCTTGGGGGTTCATTGCCTCACCTTGGGCCTTGAAAATTTAAACAGTTAGTTTTGCATGGGTTAGCTCACAAGGCCCAGAATGGTCAGATTGGGATGACCCTTCAACATCCTCCATGTTATTGTTCCATTACCTCAGATCACTTATCCTTACTGTGATTTTATTTGATATTTGAGACTTGGTTCTCTGTTACATTCTCCCAAAAAAAGAGGCTTGGTTATCTTTTATTAAGTCCTCGACCAAAGGATCCATAATATGTTCAGGTTGAGGACCATGTAATTTTATCTGGTTTTCTTGTGAGAAATCTAAATGACTTACTCCTGTAATATGTGAAGTTGTATCCCCCCCACCTTCCCCCCCTCTCCCTCTCCCTCCACTTGTGCATAATATGAATTTTCAATAGAGCTTCAATCACCTGTTTGGTTTCTGAGCATTATGTGTTGTGGGCCTGGCTCAGTCCTCATGTTAAGGTCCATCAGATTTGACCTGGGCCACATCTTAAGGTCCTACTAATAAACAGGACCTCATAACGCTGATTATGGCAATCTGTTCTAATTTCATAAAGTATAGCTGGAGAGTCTGGGTTTAACTAATTGTTTTTTTTATGTTTTTAATGAGTAATTGGTTATTGAGTTGCCAGGTTTTAACTAGTTGGGTATAATGAGATTGCTTATTGGTATTGGTTTGTTGTGCTTACTGTTGGCTGAGGTTGTAGCTCTTCAGTTTGTTTGCTGTTTATCTTTTTCTACTTAGGCAATAAAATTTCATTTGACCTTTAATGAGGCTGGTGAAGATCCAAGTATCAAGATATTTTTTGTTCATGATCCTCTTTACCTACATCCTAGCCACTGGATTGGCTTGGGCCTCACTGAGGGTATATGATCCAGACCTGGATGAATTTCAGTTTTGACAAAGAATAAATTGGGCTCTTGTCAAAGCATCCTCAATGTGTGCTTGTTGTGTTGATGTCCTTAATTATCAAGGTTCTTTTATTGATTATTTTTCTTTTATGTCTGCAGGCATTTGATCCTCCACTTGACATGAGCCAAGATGTAGATATTTGTGAAAATGAAAATCTAGAAACTACCAATGGGCAGCAAACTTATTCACAAACACTTGCTATTACTAAAGAGAGGAATTTAAGTTCTGGGCATCATGCCTCAACTAGTGGAAGAACTGTCGTTTCTGAAATAGAGCAAGTAGGTTGCAGGGAAGTAAGTGACAGGTCTTGCAAGTCACCACCAGAAAGGACTGGCAATGAGGTGCTTCAAACCTACCTGAAATTCTCTTATATTCTGTATGCTCTGAAAATTGGTAGATTCTTTGAGTCTTGTTCTTATCTATGCATTATCACAATAGCATGAGGGTTCTTCCCTGTGTCGTCTTGTTTTTACCCATATAGAAACTTGACTTATAAAGATATCAACAGGTGATGCGCATGGAAAGTTTCTGTGAGTCTGTCATGGGAAGCTGGTCTGTAAGCTCTCAAGCCAACACAGGAACACATAATTGTGGTGGGGATGATGTAAAAGTTATCAATGATCAGGCCTCCAATGGAAATGTGAGCTGCTTTTTACTGTTTTTTCATTAAATGGTGGCAAGTTGAATTAGAGAAATAAACTTATGCCTTGTTTGAAATGGTAAAATGACATTCGATTAGGCAGAGCAAATGAGGAAAAAATAGTGAAATACACAACGTCCATTTTAAGAGAAAAAAGAGAGGTCAAAAAAGAAAAAGTTAACTGCTTAGACAAAATATTGCATAGATGAATTAGTTTCCACATGGGCTAAATTATCAGCCTCTTCATTGGCTAATCTATGAATTTTGTGGATCATGTGGCATTGATGAGAATTGACATCGTTGAATTCATCTGTTAGATTTGTATTCTTAGGGCACCAGCTGGTGGCACTGTGAGTGTCGCCTCCAATAATCGGATTGGAAGTTTTGCAAGGATCCCAACAACTTAAAACCGTCATGAAGCACTTCAATTCTTCAGCTCATTTGCATTTGAACCACTGCGGACTGTGAAATGTAAATGATGTATCTCATTAGCTTCTTTCGCATGTTCCCCCTCTGTCCTCCTTGAAGTGTAAACTACAATCAGATTATCAGAGTTTTCGACTTGAGAGATTACAAAGCGGCGGGACTCAATATTCAATGACAATGGAATTTCTAGAAGAAGATTGCAGACAAGAAATCCAATCTTGCATTTAATCCACCTTAAACCTTAAAGCCATTATTAGATAAGAGGCCAAAAAACAACCCTAGATCTGATAGAATGACTAGAGATGGAGTGCATTATATATTGTTAAAGCATGACCAGTCGACTCCTTCCACGAGTGCATAAGATTGCCACTAGTGAAATCAACAACAATAGAAATTGCAAAAGCCACAAACCTATGCATTGGTAAAATCCAGAATATTGGAGGAAGCACCCATTTAATTCTGGAAAGATTGAGGAAGAAATAAAAAACTTGAGAAAGAAACTTATGGTGTGGGAGAAGGATGCTGATATGCTGGTTACTTTTTCTGGTTATCTGTCCAATCCCTAAGTAGTGCTGCAGTCTCTGAGGGACCTTTGTAATGACGTATTGACATGTCTTGGCATGGGTGAAGGCTAAGATATCTTCAACAGGCCTGAATGTGGATTCGTCCATACTGATGTTTAAGTATTGAGTATTGCCCAGTTGCAACAATCTGATGAAATAAAGCCTGGTTTGGTGATCCACACTGATAATCTGCATAACTGGGTCCACCATGAGATCAATAGTCTCCACCATGGATGGAGCTACCAAACAGGCACCTGCATTTAAAATTCGTAGCTTTTCAATCATTTTTGCACAAACTTATTCTACTCGAGTGTGGTATGGGCGTAGAGTATGGGTAGGATTGAAACTGGAGGTCTTCTAAACTCAGTTTTGAAAGGATGTGAACTTTGTTATTAATTGAACTTTATGAGCATGACTGAGTTCAAACTTCATTGTCTGCCTGTTACAATAATTTACGAACTTGGGATTATAGTCTATAGATGGATTATTGATAGTCACTTGAATTTCAGAAGAACTAGTAATCATTTCAAAACCCAGGCGGATCTGGAGACAGACTTGTAAAAGTGGGAATTCCTGTCGTTTAACTTTGGTCTGGGTGTCTTAAAAAAATACAGAGGACAGTGAGGGGAGAAAAAGATAGTAGAAAAAGAAGCTGCATTTAAAAAAGAGGGACAGATTGGATTGCTGGGATCTTCCAATCTGGAATCCTTAATCTACTTGTATGGAATGATACATTAGTATAATGTACATTGTTGATGCTTCAGGACTCTAGAATGCTATATCTAAACAGTGATGCTTTTATTTAAAATCTTCACAGTGGTTAATTGAGCAATAATCCTTGGTTGGACCTACTCATATCATGGGGGGAGTTCCTGTTATATTTACCAATGTCAATCCTGTAGACTGCTGTTCCGTACATCTTTTTCTCTTGTATGATAAACTACTCCACAATAAACAACCCATAATTTTTTAATGTTGTAAATTTCTTAAAATTTTATGGTAAGTTCCTATTACTGCTATAGAAAAATATTTATGATGGAAGGAATCCTCCTCAGGAAGCAAGAGTCCTAAGTTCGATTTCCACTCTATCCCAAAGGGCCACTCCCCGTAGAGTTACCCACTGTGTGTGGGTAGGGAGGCTTGCACATGCCCCGAGGATTATTTGAGTGCTCTAAGAGGCCTGGACATCTTGGTCATATAAAAAAGAAAAAAGAAAAAAAATGTTTATGATGGAAGCCATGTCCTTAAGAGTGTTGGGCACACGTTTCTGTTAAATTGGTTTTACAGTTTTAGAATACTATTTACATGCATTCTAAGGTCTTATTATTAGTTTTCTCATGATTTTTTTGAACATGTCAATTATATTATTTTTGCATGAGTTTATTTTCTCATATTTCAATTATTATAGAGTGAATTAATTGGAGTCAGTTGCATTATCTCATATGCTTGAATGCCTGCCGTTTTTTATCAGTAAAGACCATTTTATTAGTTTTTCTGTATTTGTTTTTTGTAGGAAATAACCATTCTTATTGGTCTTCTCCTTGCATGATGAACTGATCCTCCTTTTATTTTAACTTTAACATGCATTTTTTTCATGCAACATCTTTTACATATTATCTGTGAATCTGGTGATATAGTCACTTGATTAAACAATCTAATTTTCTATCATATATTTTCAGGTAAACTCTCCACCACGTGATTGGTTGGACCCATCATTACAGTTGAATGTTCCTTTAGTTGATGTTGACAAGGTATGACATCATGCATTTTCCGGTGACTTAATTTTCTAAATCTATGCACTCCAATGTCTGAAAACCTTATTCTGGGCACTTAAGTGTTGAATACTGAAGCCTTGGTCATATAGATTACTTCCTGGGTTATTTGTAAACTTCATGATATGTTATGTACACACATGCACATAGATTAACAGATAGATTTGAAATATTAACTTTCATTAAAGCAATAGAAGTACAAAAAAGAGGTACCATATAAGAGGCGTATACTGATCCAATAATAGAAGGAAACAAAAAAGAAGCTTTCCTCTTCGGGGAAAAAAAGAGAACAGAGCTTACAACAAACTTACAAAAAGTTTAAATTTATCAACACCTTACTTTGCCAAGAAATCAACAATACAATTGGTAGAACATCTCACATGTGACATGCATCTCTCTCTTTGCCTGTTGAGCTTAATGATTTCTCTTGTGATAGGTAGTAATTTCCAAGGCAGATTTTTTTTCCCTTGGCACAATCATCACATGAGCAGAATCATCCACAACCATGTTTATATAATGATTAACCAAGAGAAACTGGTTGAAACATCTCTGGGATTTTTTAAAGTGCAGCACCTTTTTCATTTAACAATTATTTTTCATAATAATTTATGTGTTTCATTTTTATTGGGCTTAGCAGTTTTAGGGTACTTTTAACATTTAGGTGGGATTTTTGTTACTGTCTTCGTCTTCCTCCCTTTTTTGTTTTGTATGCTGTTCTAATTTTCCTTGGAGACTAGTTTTTTTTTTAATGACGGAGAACCCCAATAGCCCCACCTCTCTCTGAGTACGAGGGTGTTGGGTAAAACTCCAGATACACACAAACCCCCACGTGCATCCGATTACTACGGGACTCGAACCTGGGACTGTACTTGTTTCTTCACCATTTGAAAAGAGCTCTTTTGATGTATCTATGTATTTTTTAATCTTTTTGCCTGTATCTATTGAATGGTACTTTAACATTTAGGTGGGGTTAATTATCACCAGAAGAGCATTTATTTGGCCCTAGAATTCCCAGTATGTGTGACACAATTTTTGTGCCTGACATATATTGTTATCTGATATGTTGTGTGATGTGCGCATCATGTCATATAGAATTGTGAATCTGAGGACAGTATGCGCTTCCAGATTTTCTTAATGAGTACTTATATATATGGATAGAAAAGCTGAAGTTTCGAAAAAAAAATAAAAAATGAATATTGGTTGCTGTGTATTTCAATCAGTGGGATGCCATTACCTGTGTTTTGTGCCCAAATAAGATTTGGCTACCTTTTCTGCATCTGAAACATACCCAACTTTATTTTTTTGGTGAAGATACATCCTTCCTAGCTACAAGGCTGGAGCATCCAAGTGTGGATGTGCCAGTGCCTTTTTTACACCTTATGATAGTGAAACTTGTGACCAGGGCCGTCTAGAAACAAGTTGAGGCCTAAGACAAAAAAATTAAATGGGGCCTTCTTGGAGTTCATGCATAAATTCCATTTGTCCGAACAGTCTACATATGCATAGTGCATTAGTTAAAAAAAACTATATAATTCCTATAGTTTTGAATGATAAAATCACCTTTAAAATTTTAAAAGTATTTTTTAAATACTTTGTATTTCCAAAATTTCTCAAATTGAATATCCGGACTAATTACGATAACCTGATAAAAATACTTTAACACTTCGAGGTCTTTTGACACTCCCAAATATTTAAAACACAGTATTTTACAAATAAAGAGTATTCCTCGGCTGTGCCGAAAATACACTTTCGGAAGTCCAAACGACTAACCGTGCAACCCGTTGAACTCCAAATTCAAAACTAAACAAATATATGAAATTTGAAAACTTAGATCTTTTAAATGATTGTTTAACTGGATTTTTTTTGTTTTGAAGAAGAGACGGGATTTGGGATGGGAAAAGTTCACCTATTTTTGGTAAACACTCATTTGAAAAATTTAAGATTTTAAATATCACATATTTGTTCAGCTTTGAATTTGGAGTTCAACAGTTTTTACGGTTTGTTGTTTGGACTTTCGGAAGTGAGTTTTCGGCACAGCTGAGGAATACTCTTATTTGTAAAAGACTGTGTTTTAAGCATTTGGCAGTGTCAAAAGAACTTAAAGTCTTAAAGTATTTTTATCAAGTTATCATAATTAGTCCGAATATTTAATTTGAGAAATTTTAGAAATACACAGTGCGCCACGGCGAGAGAGGCCTTCTTCAACCGGGGCCTAAGGCGACCGTCTTTCTTGACTAATGGTTAAGACGGCCCTGCTTGTGACTATGGGTGAGCTGACTTTAGTTTTTGGTTTACAACTATTCTAAATGCAATGCTTTTCTTATGTTACCAGTGCTGACACTGACTAACTTTGTGCTTGTCAATTTACATTCTAATTCCTTAGTCTTATGTGACAGTTTTGGTGTCAACTTGTCATGGTGTACATTTATTTTATTCCTGTAATTAATCAAGAAATTAGGAGGCATTGGTGCATTAGGCTGTTGATCCTTCTGGACTTGTTTATTACATGTGGGACAATTTTTTTGGTTGTCAACTTGTCATGATGTACATTTATTGTATTCCCGTTTCTTAATTAATTAAGAAATTAGGAGGAATTGATGCATTAGGCAGTCGATCCTTCTGGACTTGTTTATTACAAGTGGGACAATTTTTTTTGGTTATTCAGAAAATTGATATAAATGGACTCCTCTATATTGGAAGTTCCTTGTTATCTCAATTATGGGCCCTGGGGGTGCTGAATAATTACAACATTTTTATGGTAAAGAAGCATGAAGATTAAGAAGAGCATCTTCCAATCTGGAAAGTTCTCAGCTCATCCCATATCCCTTAAACAAATAGATGTTTTGGACTTATGAGTCTAAACTCTCCTTGTGCCCACATTTTAAGGGCCAATATTGTGCAAATTCTCTATACATTCCAATGGATCAAGTGGTGTTTAGGCATTTTTGATGAGTCTAAACTCTCCATGTGCACACATTTTGAGGGCCAATATTGTGCAAATTCTCTATACATTCCAATAGATTAAGTGGTGTTTAAGCATTTTTGTTGATTGTTAGGTGCGATGTATCATAAGGAATGTAGTTAGAGATTGGGCTCCAGAGGTATTATTCAAGAAACATGGGCTTCACAATATTACTTTCTTTTGGTGGCTCTGTTCCTTTAAATGAGTCTTTTTTGACAGGGACACCGAGAGCGTGATGAGTGCTATAAGCCTATCCTTGAAGAACTTGATCGCCTATTCCCTACTCGTTGTAAGACTAGGTATTCTACAACCATGTTTGCTATTATAGGTTTCTGAACTATGTTAAATATATTTTCTTATTTATGTATTTGGTGTATTTTTTAACTTAAGTAATTAGAGTTTATTTATTTATTTATTTTGAAATTAACTTCATTAAAGGGCACAACCTGTGCCAAAGGAGTACAGGAAAAAGGAAAAATTCCTAAAGAACATCAAAGCCTCAGGCTCATAACATCAAAAGGCAACAAGAAGGAAACTACAACCACCAAGAAAAAGAAAATGATACAAACAGATGAATTCTCCAATCAAAGCATACTACTATAAGCCTGTACACTCCTTCTAGGCTCTGGAGATGCCTGAGATAGAAAAATCTTGGAGCTCGCTGATATTGGAGGCCCAAGAAACAGATTTAGCTTTGACTTATTGAATAATGTAGGTCAGATAGCTTCCTTGATCAACAAATTGTAACCGCTACACAAGAAAATGAGTCAGAAAATTACATAGCTAGTTTACGATCATAATAAGTTCTTGGTTAACTGTTATGAACTCGTTTAATATAATTTCTATTTCTCTGTTTTCTCAACTTATTCCCCCCTGAAACCTATTGTAAAGCTGCATTTTCCGTTTTCCTTGAAAACAATCTTTAGATGTTAATAGCAATGCATGAAATTCTGGATGATTCTGAACTAAGCTGCTTTAACATGGTGCAAAAAAGGATTGAACTGTTTTTAGTTTATTTATTTGTTTTTGCTCAAGCCAATTTCTTAGTAAATCTGTGGGAAATGTGTCAGAATTGGTTGGTTTGAAAATTTTATATTAATCACTCTCTGTGATTAACTCCAATCCTGATATTATGCAACAGGCCTCCATACTGTTTAGTCCCTGGAGCTGGACTTGGAAGGCTAGCATTGGAGATTTCTTGCCTTGGTATGTATTTGCATGCTGAACTGTTACTATTCGTTACAGCATCATATACTTGTTGTTCCAATACAAAAGTAGCATTTAATGCAGGTTTTGTAAGTCAAGGAAATGAGTTCTCATACTACATGATGATCTGCTCAAGTTTTATTCTAAACCAGTAAGAAGTCTCTGATTTCTTTTATTATTTGTTTATTAGAGTTGGAATCGAAGGTTTCCATTTCAAACTGATGCTTAGACTCATACTATGCAATTTTCATATGCGTATTTTAATTGTGTAGTTTTGGATTCTATCCTCCTGTGTATTAGCACTCAGACTGCTGGGGAGTGGACAATTTATCCTTGGATTCACAGCAATTGTAATTCTCTTTCGGACAATGATCAACTCAGGCCTGTTACCTTTCCAGATATTCATCCAGCTAGGTATTTATTTTTTGCCAGTTTTATCTTTATTTCTTTCATGTGTTGTGCTTGCTATTTTGTATAATCATTGTTCTGAGAATCAAAATCATATCATTTATAGTCCCGGGCATCAACTCATTGAATTGTAAATTGTAAGATCTTTATGATTTTTGAAAATATTTAAAAAAGTTTAAAAGGTGGAAAAAGATATTCACCATCCATGATTTTTTTTTTCAAATAATTTATATAAGTGACAAATACGATGAACATAGTATCATATTTAAATCGTCATCATTCAAAAAACTATTAAAAAAATATGTAAAATTAATTGTTACTTATGTAGATGATGTTCAAGATTACAAAAAGAAACTCATTATTTCTGTAATTACATGTGACCATGTATAACTTATATGAAACAAATTGTTGAAAATTGAAGTGAAACCACAATGGAGAAATTAGATTTTGGTAACCTCCATATATAATTTGTAGTAATTTATCAAAAAACTGCAAGGATCTTAAAAATCAGGATTCAAATGTAAGGTTTGAATTGTTTTATGTAAAAACTGTATAGAGTTGAAAGATTCAAATTATCAATTGGAAGAGTTTAGCAACTGTGAACAACAAGAAAATTTACTACATTGGTCATTTCTAGTTGTCCAATCCAGGGCCATCAATGGATAGTTGAGGAAATCATTACAACGTTGCATGGGGTAGCTGAACTCCCAGGCACTTTGGCTCAGGAATCAGACGTCCCAAGCCCGAGTTCCGTAGTTGTCCAATGCTTGTGTCTTGCGAGGTGTTTTTGCGTGCATTTGGAGTTTACCCGATGCCTTTGTACCCAATGTCTTCGTCATTTAAAAGAAAAGAAAAAAGACGATGTATGATGAACTTCGGTCATAACCTTAAAAATTGACTAATTTGGGGTAAACCCGATTGTGCATTAAAATTGTTACTCCCATAGCCAAGAAAAAGAAAAGGTTCTCTACAAGCATCATGGAATGAAATGCTACAGAATGTGCCTAATATCAGAGTTGCAGTTTCTAGTTTTGTCTTTCCCATTTTGGGCAAGTACAAGCTTCACACACAATCTTGGCCTACATGGACAGCTATTTTCAGAAAGTTGCCAACTATTTATGTGCCTTTTGTGAAAGTTCGTATTTGTGTTAAAATCTTACTTCTTATGTGTATGATCTTAAAGATTTGTATGTTGGTTTGGAAGTTGTCCAATTCACATGGACGATAGAATTTGTGCTATTTGGAATTTGAAGTATGGAAATTTTAGTTTTATTTATTTATCTTTTTATAGGTTGTTAGGGTCTGGTGCATGGATTTTTTGGGACTTTTTATTTATTGGTGGCCTTTTTACAACATGGAGTATACGATAGTAGTTATGGAAGTTGGAACATTGGGATAAAATTGTCATCTATTTCAAAAAGAAGAAAAAAAGTTGGAATGTCGAAATTTTGATTCCAATGTAAGGATCTTCGTTTAATATTGAAAGATTTTTTTTTTTTTTTTTGAAGACCAAGGTGTCTAGTTCTATTAGAGTACTTGACTAATCCTTAGGGCATTTACAAACCTCCCTATCTACACACCGGATAACACTATGGGAGTGGCCCTTTTGTGTTGAGAGTGACTTGAACCCAAGATCTACCGCATCTCAGGCGGGTTTTTGATCGCCAAGGCAACCCTCATGGTTAATATTGAAAGAAATTTGGATAGTTTCTCATGTCATTACTTTTTGGATATCTTCTATCTTCTTTCATATATTTAATTTTTTTTTTTGGAGAAAATTATGTTATCCTAAGATTCTACGATTTATAATTCAAGATTCAAGATATATAATGATATTGCAATATGGTTCGATTTTCGAAACATTTCATATATAATGAAATGTGCTCAAGGCTCCATATTGAGGAAGATTCTAGAGGTGCACCAGGCTTCCCCAATTCACCATCTGGCCTTTATAGATAGTTTTCTATTGCAAGAGAGAGGGTTTTTGGTGCTTGCCTAAAAACTTTCCACCACCAAAACTCTTTGGCTCCAATCCTCCATTCAATTCACACCTTCCATCCTATAGCTCTTACTCTGTCTCATACCCGTCATGATGATCACTCAACTCCAACCCTCATCACCACTTTACAGCTCTGTGCTTTGAGAAAGGCAAGGATTCTAGAGCCACATGGTGTTCGAGGTGAAAAATCCATAAAGCACCGCAAAATGTGACCTAGTAATTGTGCCATAGGCTCAAGAGATAGCCAGATAAGATGCTTTTCTGTCCTCACAGTTTGAACAATTGGATCCCATTTCAAGAGACTGGAGGGCATGGCTGGCCATGATCCTGCTGAGTTAATAGACCCAGAGTTCCCTTCATTAAAATGAGGTCATTTCTTGGGCAGCTGGGTGGTCCAATATCTTTCACTGGCAATCACTTGTTCCTACTCTCATTGCGCACTTTCTAGTGTAAAAACTAGAAATTGGATAACTAGGGGTGCAACACATAGTGTTTGGATTTATTCATTAACACAGATCAGGTGGCTAGGAACATAGGAATGATAACTCTGGTTGATTTTTTCCATCTGGCTTATCTCTGTTTGTGTCTGATGCATTCAGTGAATCTTGCCCATTGCTGTTTGTTGTGTTTTGAATTTTTCATGTTGTTAGTTTGGAGGCTTATGCATGACTCTGACATATTATCTGGCTATATCTACATGCTTATGCCTATTAGATTACACAACAGGTTTCTTTTGAGTTCAAAGAAATCGTGATTGAGTAGATTTTGCAAACAGTGCAGGAATAACTGAAGGCTTTTCCATGTGCGGTGGTGATTTTGTGGAAGTATATAGTGACGGAAGTCAAGTTGGTATTGACATTACTCTTTTCCCTTTTGAAGCAATGAATTACAAGAATATTTTACTCAGAAAATGAGAAAACAAATACAAGCTTAACTCTTTTTATCTTATATGGTTTGGTTGCAATTATGACTAAGATGTGGCAATGCAAGAAATGCATTTGATGGAATTCATTGAACATATACAACATCTTCATCAATTCCTTTGAGAAATTCAGTTATTTGACACCTTCTACTTCGTAACTTTTAGATGGGACTTAGTTGCCAAAATTTAAACCCATTTTGTTCCTCATACTCCCCTGAGCTTTTCATAAGTTCTATGCCATGGAAACTGTTCTCTCCTTTTAATCAAGGAGTTTCCTCTTCAACTTTTGGACTGGTCACCGCATGTTTGGGCATGATGTGGTTGCAACCACATGGATAGGGGATAGATGTGCATGAAGATTCACCCCATTCAATCCTCCGCTCCTGATTTTGGTCCTTAAATTTTTACTATTATTGTGGCTCATGGTTACAACCAAAAGGTGCGTTTAAGTCATGTCACCATCTCAAATGGGTCTATGAACTATTGATTTTTTTGGCGGGAATCTCTGATGGATAGGGTGCTCTAATTCTATCCATGTGTTCCCCCAAACATCTCATCCAATCATGTAAGGCGTAGTCCACATTGGCCAGTTTCCTTAAGTAATCTATCTGCCTTGGCCATTTGTCTTCGAAAAGACAGTGGCTGGTATATTCTCATTGGGTCTTTATCTTTGTTAGCTCATTGTTAATTACTGATATCTAAGAATATATTGTTGTGGAATTTCATTTGCATTCACAGGATATTGGGATGCAGTGGTTACTTGTTTCTTCCTGGATACAGCACACAACATTGTTGAATACATTGAAGTCATATCTAGGATTCTAAAAGATGGAGGAGTAAGTTCGTGTTGTCTTATGGATTGTTCTCAGTAATTACTGCTGCTATTCCACTGCTGTTTTTGTCGTCGTTGCTGCTGTTGACTACTATTTCACTTCAAAAAAACTTGAAATAGTAATATTTTTAGTTTATACTTGATCTGATATTATTTTGAAAATAATTGTGAGTAATGACCCGAGCAACTAGGATGGTAGGATGTTGCTTAGTGTTGCAACCACGAAGTTGTGGGATTGAATCCATTTTCCATTTAAGAAGGGCAAATGGAAAAGTTACAGTGCTCCACAGGGCCATGGGTCATGTGGATTCATATTTTGAGGATTTGTGCATGTATAGTGGTGTTTGGAACCATTCAGGCAGTTCTCTCTCTCTCTCTCTCTCTCTCTCTCTCTCTCTCTCTCTCTTGTCACACACACACGCACACACGCATGATCTTAGCTGATCTTAGCTTTTATTAGATGTTCTAGTGCAATTTATACCCTTTTGGATATAACCTATATGAATTCTAATGGCTCCAATTTCATCTCCTTATGTTTCAAGAAATGATTTTGGTTACCTAATTTGTTCTCCTTTCTGATTGGTAGATATGGATAAACTTGGGGCCCCTACTTTACCATTTTGCAGATGTGTATGGCCCAGAAGATGTGAGCATCTTTTTTTTTTTTGAAATTTATTTCCTTTTTAAATTGTTCAGTTGAAAAAAATATAAATGTTTATGGAGGTGGGATTTTCTCTTAGGAAATGTCCGTTGAGCTCAGTTTGGAAGATGTGAAAAAGATTGCTTTCCAATATGGATTTGAACTAGAGGTAATTTTTTTTGGTCCAAACATACTACCATCAATAAAATATTCTTATCAATTGCTAATGGTTGGATTTCTTTGTGCGGCCTTTCAATGGCAGATGGAGAAGACTATTGAAACTACTTACACTGCAAATCCTCGATCCATGATGCAGGCAAGTTGTGACTTCTCTTGTTCTATACTTTGGAATTTGAGGCTTTGCGCTACTAGTTAGCATCATGCTTAAGCTTTTCTCTACTGTTTGTTTATTTTCTGCATTCTATCATTTCATGGACTCTTCAAGATGTGTGGCACCCTAGTATCAAACACTTGCAAACACTCTCACCATGGCAGACACTTGCACTTGTTCTTCATGGGCTATTCTAATGCTGTTTAATATTGTTTTCTAAGATGACTAAAATATTACAAAACCTTTCTCCTCTTAAAACCTAATTAAAATATCAATATGTTTGTCGTTTAATTGTTTAGAATAAAACTAGTACATTATTTTGTATTAGGTTATTTAGGCACCATATTTTCATTTGAGATAAATGTTTGTATTTAAATTTATTTAAATATGGCGCCATGCCATTTGTTTTTGGTTTTTTGAGTCTGACACCTTGCACCCCGAGTTCAACACCTTGCACTCATGTTGGACTCCGACATTTGGACCTGTACCCATGTACTCAACCCAACACCACCACACACACACACCCACCCACCCCGCACTCCACACCACACACACACACACACAGAAAAAGAAAAGACATTTTGGGGAGGGAAACTAGGTGATCATAGTGGAGTTCCATGAGATGGGGTTTTAAGCAGAACTTCCATCTTCATATTTAGAAAAACTGAATCATACAGTGAAAATTAGCAGGTAATTTACATGTAGGATAGCGAGAAGAAGAGGAAAGAAAGAAAGAAAGA
The DNA here is from genome assembly GCA_022113865.1 of Chimonanthus praecox. Classification (NCBI taxonomy): domain Eukaryota; kingdom Viridiplantae; phylum Streptophyta; class Magnoliopsida; order Laurales; family Calycanthaceae; genus Chimonanthus; species Chimonanthus praecox. The sequence continues at coordinate 57,776,180 of CM039090.1, forward strand.
AGAAAGGAAGGAAAGGGAGAGGGAAGAAAAACGGAAACGTTATTGGGAACGGAACCTAGGTGATCTTTGGGGTTTCACGAGTTGAGTGTTTTAAGCAGTACTTCCATCTTCATATTTAGACAAAGTGGATCATAGCATCATACAATGAAAAGTAATTGCTAGTTTGTATGCTCTCCTAGCTGATTTGCACACATTCCCAGTTAACCCAGAGTACCAGATGTTGGGAGTCCGGAGAGAAGCAGTACTTCCATCTTCATATTTAGACAAAATGGATCGTACAATGAAAAGTAATTGCTAGTTTGTATGCTCTCCTAGCTGATTTGCACACATTACCAGTTAATCCAAAGTATCAGATGTTGGGAGTCAGGAGAGAAGCAGTTCTTCCATCTTCATATTTAGACAAATGGATCGTACAATGAAAAGTAATTGCTAGTTTGTATGCTCTCCTAGCTGATTTGCACACATTACCGGTTAACCCAGAGTACCTTGTAAGTCAGGAGAGCTTCTAGTCCATCAACTAAATAACTGCTTCTCGTCTTTCTAACTTCTGTTTGTATTGGCATCCTTTCATGACTAAAATAACCCCATGTTATCATTTAGACTGGCATTTACTGTAGATGGGTAATGAAAACATGTCCACCACTGTCTACTGTAGGAGCCTGTTTTTCAGTGATACGGCTTGTTCATCTGGTGATTCTTATTGTATATGGTTATGAAAATGCTACATCGTTAGAAAGTCCTAGCCAAGCAATGGTCTTTCGTTTGTTATATATCCAGTCAAGCACCAGGTCTATTGCTTGTTGTGTTGGGGCATGTATTTGAAATGGATATTTGACACTCCCACTTGAGAGTAATTTCAGTACTTTCCATTCCCAGTAGGGCTTAGTGATTTATCTGGATCACTGAGAGGTGGAAACCCACTTGAGTGGAATGTGATCACCTTCTTTTTCTGACTCTAAATTGTTCATTTCCTTATTTAATACTCGGATTTTTTATGCATAACATTTACCGAGTAATAAATTAGTGTTAAAAAGAAGCACTATGTTTGCTACTCATTGTTGTCAGTTGTCTTTGTTATTGCTGCTGTTGCTGTTGTTACTGTTATTGATTTGAAATTCTGACGATTATTTTAATTCAAAAAGGCATGCAAAAGAGACTAAAAAGATGCTAAAAACAGAGGCAATACACTCCTATATAAGTGCATAACATCAAAGAAAGAACAGGACACCTAAGAATGAAATGACCATTTTTTTGGAAGTTAACCTTTTATTATTAAGCATGAAGAATACATGCCCAAAAAGGAAAAGCAACCCACAAGAAAACAGCAGCAACAAATTCATCCTGCAGGCTACATGAAAGTCCTGAAATCAATATTTGAGGACGAGGCTTCATTTTATCCCGTTTGTGAGATTCGAGGACAAGGTCTGATATGTGTGGGGATTTTTTTTTTTTCTTTTCTAAATTTCTAAGGTAATTTAATTAGAATAGCAACGTGACTCCTGAGTTTCCATGTTCACTCACCTGTGTCAACTTTTTTGGGTTGGGCAAAGCAAATCTGAGATCTGAATTTTCACAACATACTGAGCTGATAAAAAGGCATTACACCCAATGAGACTCAACCTGGGATATGTACTAGGCCCTGGTTTGTAGTATTCTTTTTATATTTTATTTTTACAAATAGCTGTAAGCATGTGATGGATGTGTTTTATCTGCAGAATCGGTACTTTGCAGCGTTCTGGACGATGACGAAGAAACAAAAGGAATGAAGATAAATTGTATTGCTTCGTGGTGTAAGAGTTTCAATTGAACCGCATTAAAAACAATTTCTAGTGTCAAGGTGGTGCATATCATGTCATTTCTACATTCTGACGATTGTGGTCATTAATCATCAATTCTTAGAGCAGAGAGGAAGCTGTTCAAGTAAAAATATTTATATAATGCATTCAGGAAAAAATATCATATAAATCTTAAATCTGATTGATTCCTCTTTGTTCATTGTGAAAACTGCATAGATTTTAAGTCTGATGGGAAAAAAGAGGAAATGAAAAACTAGAGGTTTTGTATTTATTTTTATTTTTGTTTGGTGTGTTGTTGGGGGCGGGTTGAGGGTTTTTGAGACGAAATCACTGCAACTCTCGTGGATGTAGTAAGCTCGGGAGGAGTTGAACCTATAACTTTCAGTATAATTCTAGAAGCTTAGACTAATTGAGCTATTTGTATGGACTAGAGTTCTTTTATAAATTGCACTGAACATGTTTAGGTTTTAATGGAGTTTCATCGTGTTACCTTAAATTAAGGAAGCAAATGCACTTCATATAGTTTCAATTTTCAACATTCCCGTTGGCCTACAGAACTGATATTTGCAGTGAAATCTGAAATGTTAAATATCTGCTGAGGTCTTCAAATTTTCATTATTTCAGCCGATATTTCGATAAACAATTTGGTGAATATTTTGGATTTTGGCTGATACTTGTAAGTGATGATACTATCAAATCCTTTGGCTGATATTCTGATATGGATTTCTATTTATTTATTTAATTTAATTGGTTCTTGTGGCATTCTTCTTTGAACAAGTTCAAGTGCTCTCAGAACTTTCCTGTTCTGGGTGTATTTTCTAATATGATTTTTTTACTTAAAAATCGAATCTGGACTGGAGCAGCTTATGGTATAATAAAGTAACAATATTTTAATATTATCACTATGCCCTAATACTTACGTTATTAATGCTTGCTTCAATTTAACTAAAGAGCAAATATGTTCGATCTCAAAGTAATTGCTTAGTAGTATGAGTAATAAAACTATGATTTTTAAAAAGATTTTATGATTCTTGGAGAGTTTTTCAAAAATTGATTGAACTGCGTCTTGAAAAGTAGGGAATTGTGGATTATGGAATTAATCTAATATTGTGCTCAAGCTTTTATTTTGAGCTAGCCCACTAAAATAGATTTATAATAATAACAATAATCAATGGTGATCACTTAGTGTATATATTATTTCAACTTTAAAATTTATTAACTAGTTTTGATTATTCAATTAAAGTAGATCTTGATTCGTATTTGAAAGTCTTATAATTTAAAAAGAAAAAAACTATTTTTAGATTTTACCGTTGGTTTATTCCTTTCTAACTTTATAGCAAATAAATAAAATATATTTGAAATATAATTTTTTATATTTAAGTAAATCTAACAAATATGATTTAAATGATAAAGTTTAGCGACCGAAAAAACTGTAATAAGCACTGGAAAATGACCCTCCATCCAAATTTCTTTAATAACCACGTGTACCTGAGATGGGGGATAATTTATTAGGTCTTATCACTCTCATTTTTAACTTTTTCTTTAAATTAATTTAGTACAATCATTTGTCTAATGTCACATAAAGTATTTAAAGATAAATTTTATTTTAACAAAGAAAATCAGTTTATGTTAAATTGGATCTATGGAATTTAATTACATTGACTGACTGATATAGGACCACATTCAGATCATTATATAGATTTATACTCGACAGGTTGTCCTTTTTCCTTTTACTAATGATGATAATTTTTTTTGGGTGATACAACAGTGCCCCTCACGACATCTTTACACAAGATATATATAAAAGATCTCCTAGGATTTTCATGAGAACACCTATAATGACTGCATCACTTGGGCTCATACAGATAGATGAATTTGAAAGGCCTTAGTTAAATTTATAATTTGAAAGGCCTTAGTTTATATATAATGACTACAAAATTTCATCTTGATTGGAAAAAAAAAAGTTATATTTTTAAATGCCTTCAAAATTTCATATTATAACAGTTGAAATTCATCGGATTAGATTAATGAGTTTTAAAAGTTAAATTGGACACATGTGCATTCCACAAGGTAGAGAGGTGTGAAGGGGAGTTTGATCAATTAGCTCGAAGGTAGACTCTCAAACGAAAGTTCTCATGAAAGTCGTATAAGAATTATTCTTAGAACTCGAATTACACTTGCATCTTCCAAGATGTATCAACTAACATGGTCATACTACCAAAACCATCGTAGTCACTATCACTCAAAAGATATAATTTGTCATATTTGCTCCATGCATAATTTAATACATTTTGGCATACATAAGAATTTCTTATATAATATATTATGCGTTTGAAGACCTCAATAATTAAAATAAAAAGGATATAATCTTATTATATTTCAATTTAACGGTGGGTGTAATTCAAATACGGAATCTGATTTAGATACAAATCGGGAGAGTTAAAGAGGTGTAAATGAGACCTACAGTGGGTCTCACATGATGCGGCGCCCTCTCTTTCTTCTCTTGTGGGGTGGCACGATTGTAATACTCTACTACTGAAATCTGAACAGACGCACATTTCCTGTCATTTGAGCTACTATTTTAGGGTTGAGACCATGACTTTAGAGAAGGCTAAAATCTTATATGAGGTTTTGAGAATTGGGATTAGAGCTGACAATGGATGGAATCTATCGACTCATTCAACTTTGAATCAAATTTACCAATTTTTTAAAATATCATATATTGAGCTATCATAGTATTAAGCACGTGCTGGAAACCCAAATTTTGCCCTTATCCCAAGCATTAAGTGTTTTATTAAATACAAAGTTTCAGGAATTAGGAAAGCAGTTCTACTTATGACACCTACACTTTGGTGATTCAGAACATTTAGCATCTTATTTGGTAGGGACATTGACAATGATGCACAGAAAATTTCATATAATATTAGAAAATTTTCAATCAGTGGCTTGAAATGGATGATAATAACAGAACTGCCAACGTTAAGTAGATCCAGTGTATGACCATGGCATTTCACTGCAGGGGGAAGGGTTTGAAGCAGCCAAGAATGACAGACGATTTCATGAAAATGAATCAGGCCAGTGATGACAAAAGCAAGGGCATATTTTTCTCTTTGTACACAAGGGCTATATTAACATATCTGAAAGAATGATACAATTGAAGTTGAAAATTCCACAAAACTTCACCAGGCTCAGTATGAACGAATAACGATAATAAACACTAACATACATTTAATGTAAGCCAGGCTCACTGAAATGAAGCATGTAACAAACTCACAAAATGATCACCCATGCCCTTTCTGCACTTGATAGATCATCTGCTGCTCTTCTCAACAGGTTTAGGTGCAGGAAGTGTTCCAAATACCCTGTCCCACAGAGAAGAAGTGATCCCAAATCCTTTGTCCTGAATTCTGAAGTGATGGTTCATATGAAAACGCTGGCAAACATGAAGCAAACCATTAGCATTGAGCTGAATTGCAAGGGGCATTATAGTTCAATAGAAGCTTTCCTGTAAAATAAATAGCTTTTTACTCTAATCCCACCTTCAGATATCCTGGCATTCCCCCAGATGGATTTCCATGATGCAGATAGTAGTGGGTTATGTCATACAACACATAACCCAACAGGCCACCACCAAACACAGCAGGAGTAGTTGAAGGAGTCGAAATAAGTTTTATAAGGTTCCAGAACTAGTCAACATGATACAAGGAAATTTTGAATCAGCAGCTGCGACACATTTCTTGACATACACTGTATTCTCTCACATTTATTCCTTTTACAAATAAATAGCTCGTCAAAAAGTAAAGGTTCCATTCAAATTTGAATGCAAACTTCTTTTCACTACCAACCAGAAAGCAGGTTGTGTTTGGTTTGGCAGCTCCATATTCTTTATCTATTAAAAAAGAATAAACAGCAGTGCAGAAGCCAAACACTTTCTATAGGATCTCATGTTGAAAATACAATTTATATGAATCTGAGCCACTTTCTCAGGGTAGGCACAAAGGTGGGAATCTTGCCCAACAGCAGCTCAGCAGGAGGGCCAGTGAATTAAGTCGGTGAAAGACAAATTAAATGACCCGTTGAAATGAATTCACCAATATCCCACATTGGAAATATAAAATGTGCCAGGATGATGCGTGGTGCAGCCAGATTTTGTTAATGATGATATATAGAGCTGGCATTAGCTGATGCTTGGTTCTAATGTGGCATGTCCCATGTGGCCACACATGTAGCCATGTTGAAATGGGTGTCAAAGGATACGTGACATAAACAACCTTATGAAGCAATGTGGCAAGAATAATTGTATCATGACATTGCCTCTCAAATGAGAACCCTAACACTTCATTAACAGGAAATCTCTTTTAGAGATGACATTCATTTATTAAAGTACTATCCCAAAGGGATGCCAAGTAATTTGTAAATGAGAGTATAAGCTACAGAGAAGCAAGAAAAAAAGGTTGCAACATACAGGGATGCATAGCACAGCTGTGGCAGCAGGAGGGAAAACAAGACGTAGTCCATCCCTAGGGTGCTTATGATGACAGCCATGAACAAGATAATGGACTGTGTTTGCCCTGCAGTGTTAAAAATCTTTAAATTTCTTTATTTTTCATTGGTAATGCACTTAAAATGACAATAATAATAAAGTGCAAGTGGTAGAATCTGCAAAAAGAAAAATATAAGTGCAAGTGGTAGAAAAGTTGTCTCCCATAAAAAAAAACACTCAATGACAATATTTAGGATTACCAAAACAAGCAGTTATCTAAAAATTTAAGTGCAAGTGGTAGACAAGTTGTTTCCCATTAAAAAAAGCACTTAATGACAATATTTAGGATTACCCAAAACAAGCAGTTCTCTGAAAATGTGGGCTTACGATAAATAAACTAGTATCACTTAGAATAAGAAATAAAACTAACCAGTAGCTTTTTGTTTCGATGTGGAAAAGGAAGCGGTGCAAAGAGTACTCAAGCAATGTCCAGATAAATATCCCAGTAACAATCAGAAGAGCTACCTGTGGAATTGTATGGCCCATATGGATAGATGTCGACACATACCAACATACAACTGGTACCCAGATGAGTGGGACCACCCACCATACTGTGCGTGTTAAGAACTGTTTCGAATTGCAAACAAGTGAGAATATCAAAGGCAAATTAGATCACACATACAAGGCAACCAACAAGATGGTACCTCCAAAAAGTCACTTTCAAAGAACCTGGGACCTTCCTTGCTCACAATGGGTTTGTGAACCCAATCCTGGTAAGCCTCTCCCAGATGGCCAACCTGTTCATAAAGTTTCCCCATCATTTTTGGTTGCAGTGTTGTGCTACTATTACACTACCTCTTCCTACAACCATTGCTACTCCACTACTATTACTATCATTACTACATCTCAGTTGTCATGATCTATGATTATAAATCAGCATTAAGGCCAAAAATGGAAATAGATGCGATGATAGAATAAGATGACGAAATGCAAAATAAAATATCACACCAGCAATACAAATAATAGAATTAAAAACAAAATCTTAATGATATTTTAAGCAAGTGAATGACAGGGATGTCAATGAGATGGGTCTAGACAGGTAAGATTCAGTCAAAGCCTCATCAGGTAATTGGGTGCTAAGGTTGAGCCCAAAATGGGCCTAGTTTACCAGGCATTCGTGACCTGTTAAATAATTTGCTAGGATCTAGCCCATAATATATATATATATGTTTTGATCATAAAAATTAAAAAAACTCTTACTTTTCAATTTAATTGAAAAAGGCCCCTAAGTTTTCCTCAAATTTAAAACTACCCTTAACTTTTGATAAAGATACTAAAAGAGAGTCCCTTGACAATGTTTGCTAAAAGGTCAAACACTTTGAAAGTCATGCATATGTCATGAAAAGTTTGCACCATGATAAGACCCTCTTGTCATCCATATTCTCCATTTACACTTAGGACATCTTGTGCATTGAGTAGGCCTCAAATTTGATCACGATTGAAATCACACTCGCCATTGGATTGAGTTTCCTTTCAATCAATGAGTTTTTTAGCCTAAAATTCTAGAGCTATAATCATTTGATTGATTATTTTTGAGACACTACTAATTCAAGAATACTACTTTTCAATCTCTACGCCTTTAAGTGGGAGTGTAGTGACCTCCAAGTGGGTCCCAAAATCTGCATGTTATCGAGTTTTGGTTTGCAACATATTACCTGCCTTCTAACAGTAAATAGCAAAGTATTTTATATGGATGGGAATAAGAGTTATTTCACAAAACCAGAGAAATAAATATATTATGCAGGTGCAGGAAGAACACTAAAGAAAGTAGAAGTGAGCTAGTGGGTGAATGGTTTCAATTCTTATACATAGTGGTTCTATATAGTTATGTGCTTTGATGAAGGCGACTCACAACAGTTGGGATGTGAGTTATTTCACGTAACTGGACAAATATCATGTGTGAAGGCAGTGTAGCACCTATTGAAACGACATAATATTAACACTCTATATCCATGATAAACTGTGGAGTGCAAAAATAGTATCACTCAAAAGCTTGAACCAAAGTAAATGGCATTTCTTTCCTTTTTGAAGAGTACCCCAATGGATGGAAGATTGTCTATTCTGATAATAATATTATATCCAATTAAGTAGTTCAAAGGCATCCATAGAAATATAATTTTAGAAAGTAAAATTAAATGGAGATGATTTCTAACCTGGAAAACAAGAGGCTTATTCAAATCCACAGTAAAGGTCTGCATAACCATCTTGGAGCCTTACTGGAGTATATGAAGGAAAATTTAAACAAAAGTGAGTCAAGAACGGAAAATATTTAAAATGTATATCAAATTTATAAAAAAAGGATAGAGGGAAATGACACCTCTCACTATCTCATTCACTCACACACCAACACAGCCACGAACATAGAGAGAGAGAGAGAGAGAGAGAGAGAGAGAGAGAGAGCTGCAAACAGGATTTGTTGATACAGGGTTCAGCAAGTCAAGCAAGTGCAAATGGAGGATTTCAAATTTGCAGAGGTTCGAAAGTTGAATGCAAATACCAAAAAACTGTATCATAGCCTAGCAACAGTTAACAAGGCATGCTTTGTAGTTTAAACCAGACTAGAAAATGAAAATGAAAGCTAATAAGCATTCTTGCATGTTGATGTATACTAACATGTCAACTCCATCACCATAAAAACAAGGACAAAGACAATATTTGTACGACTTTCAGTAGAAGCAAGAAAAGATAAATCAACTGTAAAAATAAGAAGAAAAGATCATCAAAGCCAACAGTTCATAATATGTCTCTGTATCTCTCTCTCCCCCCCCCCAACATCCGCCACCCCCTCCCCCTCATGTGTGTGCGTGTACACTTCATAGTAAAGTGTCATTAATCGTTTTGAGGCCAGAATGTATTATTAATCTAATTAAGCAGGATTGTTGGCGTTTACTAAAGCGGTGATTGCATATTTTTAAAAGCATTTCCTGGAAATTCTATCCTAGATGGGGATTCATATACAACACTGGTGTTGCCCTTCAAAGAATGCCAAGGAACCACCAAGATAGGCATTCATATCTTGAAATCGCCCTTTCATGCTTTGCATGCACCCCTATCATACACATTTGCCCTTATAGTCTCTAAAGCCATGGTTTAAAAAGTCAAAACTCAGACTCAACTCAAAATTTCACAAACCAGACTACAAAAAAATCTCCCAACTTAACATCCAATGTGGGCTAATGGGACTATAGATAAGCTTTTAAACCATTTTACGAGCTATAACTATGCTGGTGTCTTGACCTGGAAAGTAAAGCAACTGCAAAAGTCAAAATCCATGAAATTTTCAATATGGGACAGATTAACAAAGTTTCATCATTCTAATCTAGAATTTGGATACCGATGTGTAATTCAAAGCAAATGGGTGAAAACAAACCTAAAAAACAATGATAAACATCTTGGTATGGTTGCAATTACCACCATCACAAAGTGATGGCTGTGGATGTTTCAGTATATAAAAGAATAGTCCACCAAACTTTGCTAGCAATTCCAAAAACATGAGGAATCACTCCTTCACAGAATCTTAATTCTCCTTTTTGAAACATGGGCTATATCAAATACCATTCTAAAATAGTCAAACTAGTGAGACTACCAATAAGAATTGAGAGAAACTCGTTTGATGTGGTGTAATCATTTTAGTAGAAGGAGACATAGCTCCAGTGCATAAAGTTGAGAGACTACAGATTGGGAGAACTAGGATGAGAGGCTGACCACTGAAAACTTGGAGGGAATGGATAAAGGACATGTTGGATTGTAGAGTGACTAATATTATATTTATCATAGGGTTAATTGAAGAAGAATAACTCATAAAGTCAACTCTAGATAGATGGGATTTTGGTTGATGATGACTACCAATGAGAATGCCTACTAAATGGATCATGGGCCTTACATAGTTGGGTGCATGAATAGGTGAATACATGATTTGGTGTGTGTATACGTTTCACCACCAATTGATCATACAAGCCATGTACTCTTGGCCCTTTTAAAATTTGATGAATGCAAGCCATTGATTTGTAAAAGTTTAAAATCAAGAAATAGATGATAAAATGAAGATGAAACTTTATGCACCCTTTACTCATCAGCAATGGTGAAGAAGCCAAAAGTTTCTACTTGAGGGGCCAAATGGGAAGTTCTAAACTTTGTTTTAAGGGGGCCAATATGTAATATTTATAATTATACTTACAAAAAAGGTAATCAATTAAAGGGGATTGATAGAGGCATCCCTTGTAATTTCATTTTTACTTAAATGACAAAAAAAACCTTTGCTTAAAATATTTCGGAGCCATGCCTTCAGCCCTCACATTTGGCTCTGCCCCTGCTCATCTGGTACCAAAAGCAACCACATATGATCCATAATCTATTTAAGGGGCAGTCTTGGCATTGAGTCTTCATAAAAGAGTACCCATTAGACTTTTTGATTCTAATAACAAGAAGTTCTCAATTCATATATGCAACACCTATCTACTGATTCTAACATCTCTAACACAGAATCCACCACCGATCGACCATTCTCGAAACGGCAATCATCCATTCAGGCCCATCATACTAGTATTCATAAACAACCAAAATGCAGCACCGACCACATCAAAATCATCAAGCATCAACAGAAACTCAAATGCCGGATCCACATTAATTAAAAAAGTAATAACATCTCAAAATCAAGACACCTCAACCTCAACCTCACCATTTTAAGAAAAGAATCCTAATATTATAATAGCATCAGATGAACAGAGGAGGGAAAATCCAGAGATAAAACTCTTCCATTGATCATAATGAGGATCAGAACCTACATTCTACATCGGATCAGAGGCGGAAGCCTTAGAAGTGGAAATCACGAAAAAAAACTTCAGATTTGGAAATGCAAGACTCTCAGAAAACGGAAAAATGCAAGATAAAAGGGTGGTATTTTAGCGAAAATCGGCAAAAACCACAGACCTCGGATAATGCGCGTGCGTTCTGAAATCTCTGGAAGAGATTTCAAAACCCTAGAACCGTGGCTCCGTTTGGCTCCCTCCTCTCCGTCTTTCTGCTCTGGAGAAGAGATGGAGCGAGAAGGTGGAAAAATATGGAAGGAAACGAGTGGTTGAGATTTTCTTTCGGTGTTTGGCGTTTAATGTGAGGGCGTGAGTATGGAAGGATCTGGGCCGTTGATGGAAACGGAATCATGGGAAATGCCAGCAAGGATTGGCATTGATACGGACGGTTGCCAGCTAGGATAAAGTGATAGAGATGGGTCCCACATAAAAATCGACTTTCCCATGAATGTATTCTACCTTACTAATTAGAATCGCGCTCTTCTTTCTCTTTTTATCTTCGTCGGATGCATGTGAGCTGATCGCTTGCGCGGTAGATTTGCGCCGTTGCTCCCGCGAGTTTTTCTCAGCGGTTAGAAGGCGAGTAACGGTAATCATTTAAAATTCGTTTAAAAGTAAATAAAAAATGAGATTTAATGAGTCGGAAAATTTTAATATTAAAAAATAAATTTTGTTTAAAATTGATTTAGAAAAAATGAGATATTAATATGAAATTTGGTGACTTAAAATAATTTTGTTTAACTTTATTATATTATTTCTCTAAAAGTTCGTTATAATGAAGACTTGTTTTTAAGCTTAAAAATATTTAAAAAAGAAGAAGAAGTTGAGATTAGGCTTAGCTAGTTTCAAACCTAGGCCTATTCATTGACTTAAACTCAAATCAAACCTAGACTAGAACAATCATAAGTCAATTGATTTCAACAAATATTTGACCACTAAGTTGAGCCGAAAATTGTGAGAATTGGTTTAGTGGTTAAAATTCTGCTTGAGATGTAAGAGGTCTTAGAATCAAGTCACTCTCAATATAAAATGGACAATCTCTATAGTGTTATCCAGTGTGTGTGAATAGAGAGGTTTATAAATGCCTTAATGATTAGTTAGGTACTCTAAGAGATCTGGACACCTTGATTTTAAAAAAAAAAAAAAAAAACTAATGGGTTCTATTTTTTAAGATTGGTCTTCAAAATGGGTGGCTTGGGCCTTTTTAAGACCAATAAACCCTATTTTTTCTTTGGCCATTTTAGCAGGTATATCTACCTATATTATATGTAATTATATTACATAATAATGAATTTATACACAGCCTAATGACGGCTTCTCTTTTTATTTTTACAAATCGGGTCTAACACGGTCGGATTACGGTTGTCAGTACTTCAAAGTTCAAACAGGCAGGCTCGAGTTCCTAGACACTGGGCGGCGGATAGACTCGAGAATGGCTTCGAGCTAAGAAAAGAAGGCTCAGCCCAAAGGGGCCACGAGTAGCCCTATTCAAATTCAACTCATTTACTGGCCCAAAACAGTAGCCCAAATTAAAATGTATTGTTTGGGCCCTGATGCTAAATGCCTGAACACAAACTGAATGCCAGTTTTTAGTTCAAAATTGAGAAAGTCTGAAATTTGATAGTATAGTCTAGGATAAGCATAAATTAGGAATGAGAAAGTTAGATCCTCCGTAGAGCAATTTCGGCCTGGGAAAGTTAGAGCCTCCATATGACAATTTAGGCCTGAGAAAATTCGACCATGGAGCTGTACAAATACAAATATAGCTAGTCTCGAGCTTGACCAAATTGGGCCAACCTGAGCCTAAGTACATGCTCTGGCCCTTGGACTTAGCTTGGATAAACTTAAAGCCCAACCAACTGAACTCACTTGAGTTGCACCTTTCCCATTTACTGAAGTTCCATTCCCTTCCAAACCTTTTATTTCAAACTGCTAGTCTAGTTTAATCGTGGACTTTATGATCAGCAATCAATGGTTGGGTTAACTGCAACAAAAGTTTTTAAAACCACATTGAGATATTTAGACAAAACTCACATCAGGTCGGGTTTTAACAAATCCAACTCAACTCATTTCAAAATTTATTGAACCTAACTCAATCCGACTCGAATGGTTGACCCCGAATTACTCAACCTGAGCCAATCTGAATTTCTGATCTGAGTCAACTCAAGTGTTATTTTATGATTTGGTGTAGTCAGGTCTAGTCGAATTACGTTAGGTCCGGTCGAGTTGATTTTTAATTTCTCAACTCAATCCGGTCCGAATTTCATACAAATTTTTATTTTCTCAATCCGACCCGACTTAAATTATACAAATACATTACCCAAACTCACTGATTTCTCGGGTTGAGTCATGCGAGTCAGGTTTTCAACCCTAGTATTACCACTTTATCAAAACAAAATAAAATGAATAGTTGAATTATGACTCATTCTTAATAATTTATTTTTATTTTATACTAAATATATAATTTATTTTTATAATTAAAATGAAGTGTGAATAGTGACTGCCGGACACCGAAGTGACAGCAACTGAAGTTGGCACTCTTGCTCGATGACAGGGAGATATTCCACTTATGGGAAGAAGAGATGAGACGGGTACAGAAAATCCGAATCTAGATACCCGAAAACAGAGAAATGGGCCCGAACCAGAAATAGACAGGTCCATGTACGAACCCGACTTGACGCCGCCTGTATCTGCCAAACACCCATTTCGGTCGAAAGCCGACATAAACCACCAGAGACCACAAGAGCGGGCCACTCCGCCCAAACTATCTCTATTCTTAAGTCTTAAGTAAGGAAGGTGATGGGAAGTTTTTTTATAATGAAATATTTATATATTTTTATTTTTGAATTTAGGCAACACAGGAAATTCAGTATAAAATTTGTACAGATCATACCCACGATCTTTAATTTGCTTGAAGAGTTGAAGAGAAGAAGTCGAGAAGTACTGAACCTCGCCCTGAGGTTTGCTACTCGAAGGAATAGTAGAGTGACTGAATCAACGAAGAGTCGGGGGGAAGCCTTTCGGCGCAGAGGCTGTCCGACGAAGAGGACATGAGGGTTCGAAGATACTCACCCCCCTCCCCCCCCCCAAACTAATGTGGGATAAAGTGAAAAAGTCCCACATCGGTTTGGGGGATGGAGAATGTGGGGGATTTAAGTGGCCACCCCCTTGAACTCAAGTGAGACGCGTTTTGGGTCGGGCCACGTGAGCCCAGGCCCAAATGCAAAACCGTGCGGGTTTGAGCTGTGTGCGAGGCCCAAAGTGGACAATATCTTACTGAGTCAAGCCCTAAGCCCTGTATTCGGGTCGGGTCGTTACATGACACCTCCCACATCTTGAGGCGGAAAATTACCAGTTGAGCTGCATCTATGTGGACTATATATTTTTATTATTTATATAATAGAAAGTGGATAAAAAATATATTTAATATTTTTGTTATTAAAATATTTTTTTATTATATTTTAAATTTTTTAGAGTCGACAAACATTTACTATTGTGTTGAAAACAATTTTATGCACAAGTATTTAACTCTATTTTCAAATCATAATTAATTATTTATTTATTTTAATAATATGTGTATTTAATAATAGAAATTGGAGACATCTCTATTCTTAAATGTCGTAAATGCACACTTTATTAACTTAGGTACAAATATAAGTTAGTATTTATTGAGCTTTTGATATATAATGAATTGATTTTTTTTTAGGTTTCTGTCGAATCAAGGCTACATCGTTCCAAAATAGATGCTTCTGTGATTTGCACTAATTTCTCACAAAATAGTTCCCACTAACTTCCATCTTTGTCCGTAAAACATGGCTAGATTAGTGAGTTTTGAAAACAATGAGTTGCATCGAGCAGACTTGGGTCATCTCAGACTTCAGCTTCTTCAGTCCTTCTCCGGTTTAGCCCAAGTCGAGCTTCTAAAAATTGTGAAATATAAATAATATAAACTGAAAAGAAATATAATTATAGATATATTTGGATTTGTGATGAATAAGAGAACGAAGGTATCAAAGCGTGTACCTCATAAGAGACTTTTTTTGTTTTGAATGAAGGGTAAGAATATTATTCACTCAAAAGGAAAAGAAGAAAATACAGGTGGTCAATTCCTTTCTCTTGCCGGCCTTGGTTTGCTCTTCATGTGTATTTGATTGGGCCCCTGTATTTTCTTTTCTACCCATAAGAGACTTTACCCCACTTTGATTGTTGCTTAAATTTGATTAAAAACCTAGGGTGGGGTATCAAACAATTAGAGATCAACAAAATATCAAAGCAAGGCATGAACTATGCTGTGCCCTTTAGAATCTCCTGTAATTGGTCCATATTCTAGCCAATGAACATATTCAGAATGTGCACCTAGAATCTCATGGTAGGGCCCAATTCTATGATGGCAATAGGATTATTTCTTGTCTTTTGCTCCAGTGACAAATTACTGCCGCATTCCGAATGATATTAATGATGTTCTACTTTGCCATTTACTAAAAATGGACCAGCAGTTCATACTGTCCTTAGATTTTTAAACCAAAGTCAACTTCAAGTGATGGGAATGGTCATGGATTATTTGAAAATAGGTCCCACAATAGATAATTGCTATTCCTAGGTGTGATACATCTCAATGAAGTTTAGGTCAAATGAGAAATGATATAGCAGTGGATGATTCCTCAAATTTGTTTTGTTTTGTTCGAATGTGTGTTGAAATATCTAAAATCAATACTTGTGATCGTAGAAGAGAGAGTAGAGAAGAGCAATCACTTCTCCATAAATAGGAAAATCATCAAAACTCGAAGCCAAGCATTGAAACATTAAGTGGAAGCTTCCAATCACAGCCTATAAACTGAGCCCATGGATGGAATTCCAATCACAGCAAACTTCAATTCTCCATTATCTTCCCCTGCGCCGAATCGTTATGAAGTGCAAAAGCGGCGAGACTGGAACACCTTCCAACACTATCTAAGGTGCCACCGGCCACCGGTGTCAATCTCCGAATGCAATGGTGCTCATGTCCTTGAATTCCTCCAATACATCGACCAATTTGGCAAGACCAAAGTCCACATCGAAATTTGCCCCTTCTTCGGGCTCGCAATCCCACCGGCCGCATGCCCATGCCCGCTGCGCCAGGCTTGGGGGAGCCTCGATGCACTCGTGGGCCGCCTCCGTGCTGCATTTCAAGAGAACGGGGGCAAACCGGAGGCTAGTCCATTCAGTTCGCAACCAGTGAGGTTCTACCTTCGTGAGGTTAGAGAATTGCAGGAGAAAGCAAGGGGGATCAGGTATGACAAGAAGCGGAAACGACCGTTGCCCGACGTTGGCCTAGCCATCTCAAGTGCAAGTTAGCTATGATCCACTGACGTCGTGATGGGAACAGTTTGAGAGCTTGATGAAGAAGAGTTCTATATTTTCTGATATAAAACCTTATGTTGGTTTCTGCTTCCTGTAATTGTCTCTCTCTTCTTAAATTATGTATGATAAAACCTTATGTTGGTTGCCTGCTTCCTGTAATTGTCTTCCTCAATTGTTAATGAAGGATGACATGGGTCACTCACATGGGTATAGGTAGCTTCAGGAAGCGGGAGGTTGCGGGTTCGAGCTCCCATGACCTAATCTTGACGTGCCCTAGGAGTAGTGGGCTTATCCGTGGGGGTTTTACGCTGAATATTTTGCAGTTTCCCACACGTAAATTCAAATAAAAAAAAAGGATGATATGGGTAATTTTTACTTGCTGAATTGTTGCTCCATGGCATGTTTGCAGTAGTACCACCGTCAATATTGGAAATACTAACTGCAGTAGTACCACTGAGCTTTACAGTCACAGCCATGAAGGAGTTTAGTAGCCACTGCTATTTGAGGACTAAAATTTCTAAACTGAGCTTTCAGAAATGGGTCACATGTATTTTCTACTACATTTCTTTTATCGAAAGATTTGTTGGGCAGCGAACGAGTTCTACATTAATTGTGAAGGAGGAAATCTAGAGAATTATATGGAACTTAGGTCACTCTACCTATCAAATTAGTATCCTAATAGGCTAATGGAAAAAAATGGTATATAAGGCTCATCATGAGTTCCAAACAATTTACATGTGGTAAGGGAAACATGTTTTTTTCATCTACAATGTCCTCTCTTTTTAACTTGAGATAATCAATTTTGTCAATTTTCTTCTCTTTTGAAGGCAGAAAAAGGAGAAATTTTCAAAGAGTTATATCTACAGATGATATGAGGGTTTCAATTGTGTGGCCTTGCAAATGTTGTGCCAAAATCGGATTTAAACCAATGCATTGGAAGCAATCAAACAATAAATCAAACTTTCATAAGAAGACAACACAAATTTTATGTGGTTTAGCCGAAAGCTACGTCCACAATCAACAATCAAGTAAGATCCACTAAATTAAAAGGAAGATACAAATTACAAATTTTCACCAAATCTATCTTCCTCTCTCTCTCAAACAAAACACTGCCAAACCACCGAGAGAGACCATCTTGTTTTTCTCCTTTTATAAAACAAAAACATCATCAAACGAAGAAAGAATGAAACGAGAAGGAATTTCTAAACAAGGAAATTTCCAAAATAAATTTCGAAAATCAAGGGATGTAATTTTGAGTCTTCCCAAATTGAGCCAATTCTTAACAGCAAATGCCTCTCATTAGGCACATCCTTCTCTCAATGGATTTCATTTGTCTCCAGCCTATTTAGTGCTGTCATTTCCATGAAAGGAGATGAAGTTGCAAATGGCAGACAATGTAATCTCAATATTCTTCTTGTGTTCTCTTAAGGTTGAAACCTCTTCCATATGTATGTGGTTCAGGATTTAGTAACCAATCATTCAAAAAAGAAGAAAATTATATGTGCTTCAATGAGCCACGTGTTGAATTAGAAAGAGAAGTTGAGTGAGACTCTGTCTCCTAAATCAATTAGGACTCATCTTTGTATTTTTTACTTATAAATATGCAACTGATGTAATTAGAAAATATAGCAGAAATAATAAACTCTTTTTCTATCGTGGTTTTTTTCCTTTATGGGTTTTCCACGTAAATCCAATGTTATAATGATTTGTGGTGTGCGATTTGTGTTTCTACACCACGTCTACTGGTTCTGATAATATACAACTTTCCCTTCTCCACAAATGTAATAAGTTCTTGAATCCTCAATAACTAAAGCCGATAAAAATGCTCCTAATGATATAAAAATGTTTGGAAGATGACAATCAACATTTTTTTTTTTTTGAATTTACGTGTGGGAAATCGCAGGATACCCAGTGTAAAATCCCCACGGGTGGACCCCTACCCCTAAGGCACACCAAGGTTAGGCCATGGAGGCTCGAACCCGTGACCTCACACTTCCTGAGGTGGGAGGTAACCAACTGAGCTACACCAATCAACATTTAATATCAAAGCTGCTAGATTTATAGTCAATGCATCACATAAGTTACCAGATGACTAGTAAGAATATTGATATAATCATATCAAGTATTCATGTGAAAACAATGGTTGATGAGCCTCGGATTGAGAATATCTTTGTTTCATGTCCAAAAAGTCGCTCAAGGAGAAGAATAAGAAAAAGAAGGAGACATGGGTTTTGAGGACATTTATGTGTTAGGACCGGGTATCCAGCTCAAAAGACTAGCATATTAGGTAAAGTGACTGAAGTCCTTTATAAATCCCTATATCTTCCTCTACACTTTCAACGTGTGACTCATTCGCTGCCAGCCTCAACAATCCCCCCTCGAAGTAGGCCATCCGTTCAGTCTGCCTAGGGAATTTCTTGAGTACACATGAGATAGCCTGACGTGGCTCTGATTTCACTTGTTAAGATTGAGTATCTAGCCCAAAAGACTAGTCTATTAGGTGAAGTGACACAAGTCCTTTATAAATTCTTATATCTCTTTATACACTTCCAATGTAGGATTCGTTCGTTGTCAGTCCAACATTATGAAGATTGTGGACTCGTTATAAGCTCTTAGTTTGAGGATTTGAGACTGGAGTTCCCACTACAATTCATGCATGTTACCATGTCAATGTTCAATTATAATAACATGTTATGATGCTGCAAGGCCAACGTATGGTATCTGTTGCAGAGTAACAAGATCCAGTTCTAATCAGATTAGGGAAATGATTCCTCTAAAATTGATGCAAAATATCATGTTTAACTGCAAGTCATCACAGGCCTCAAGGTCGAACCGGCATCTTTTTGATTCTCTACTGTCCAGTGAAAAATAGATTGGTATGTGTAGATTTCTGTTTAACCAATTATGAGAAAGCCACTGCCTGTCCCTTTAGCCTCCAAATGTCCAATCAAACGCATATCTAATATTGACATGATCGTTATATGATAATGAATAAAAGTATTAATATTTTTTTATTAAATTTGCCTTTTTGCCCATTTACCGTCATTTAAGTGGTTAAGAGGTATAACTCCATTTTTATAGAAAACATCAATTTCCTTATTATTTCTCATCAAATAAATAGTAAAATATTGTAAAATCTCCTTTAATGAACATTCTATAGTTAAGTAAGGATGAATTGATAGAAAAGAAAAGAAAACTTTTAGATTAAAGAAAAATAGATTGGAAGAGGAAATCATAGAGGAAGACATGAGGCTTGATAGGCAAATTTTGGATGGAAAAGAAAAAGAAAAAATAACTAATGTGGGATTTGAAAATGATAAGTGGAGCTCCTGATTAAGTGATGGGGTGTTGTTCTTTGTTAGGATCTGGGTATTCAGTTCCAAAGACTAATCTATTAGGTAGAGTGACTCAAGTCATTTATAAAATTCTAAATTTCCTTCTACACTTTCAACGTGAGACTCGTTCGCACCTCCAACAATTCTCCTTCAAATGAGGCTAGCCATCGCGTCTGCCCACTTGGAGAATCTCCTGAGTTCATAGGAGGAAGTATGAGATTTGACTTTTATACCACTTCTTAGGATTGAGTATCTATCTAAAAAAACTAGCTTATTAGATGGAGTGGTTCAAGTCCTTATAAATTTCTAGATCTCCTTTTACACTTCCAATGTGGAATTCGTTCATAGCCCCAAGATTCTTTTGGTGTATTAGATCTTTATTTGAATTCAGAGTAGGTCATAATTTTCTTAACCTCGTTTTATCTTTAATAGATATAGGCATCACTGTTGATTTTGGAGTAAGTGGGTGAGGTAGTACATAATTTTTCTTTTGTGAAGTCCATGGAAGGGTTCATTCAAAAAAGATCTTTTCAGGGGAACAGGACGATAATGATTTATCATCACTGCCACTAAACAAACATCTTATTAGAATTAGCTGAAATCTTTGCAAGTTCGATGGATGTCCACACTTAGTGCCACTAAATCTGCATCCATTTGTTATGGGATCACCTAATCAAGCCGCAATCAGCTAATTGAGTAATAAATAACTTAATCACAAATCACTATCATAACTGTAAATTGCCATTTAATTATAGAGACCTAAACGCGATTCAAACCCATAAAAGCACCAATCCAAAATAAATTATTTTGAGATACTGTAGGGGACTTGCATCAGTGTAATAAATTTCTTGATCACAAATCATTCGTTTTGAGTGGCATTACAGGATATAAAAAATGTAAATTATCTAAAAAAAATTAAATTTGGAAAATCTGTGAGATCAAACTATTTATGGGTATTTTAATGAGTTTGATTGATGATTAATTTCTACACATAATATATTAGTGTAATTTTTACTCCCAACAACTCCTACTTCAAAGGGGTTGTTTGTCATGTTTCATTTATGAAAAAAATAATGAGGATGGAAAATGAAACATTTTTTTATTCTTTCAAAGAATCTATTTTCCACAAAAGGAGATAGCAAAAATTATTGAGGGAAATAAAGAAGTTTTTCTCTCTCGCCAAGATAATGCTTTATTTATTTTTAATAAAAATAATTTTTGACACAAAGAATCAAAACATCGGTCTTTCGCAACCCTACACAACACTCAATTTTATAAAACTTGTTGGATAGTATGATTAAAATTTTAAAATAATTTTTCTATGAAATACTTTCTAAAAAAAGTAAACAAAATACAAAGAAAGCAACTTTAATTGGAAAACGGTCAAACCTAGTACAATTTGAGCAAGACCAAATTTAATCATGACTATGAAAAGTCGTCGTTCATTATAACAAAGTTTTACACAAAATTGCATGAAAATCCTATCATTCATTTTAACAAAGTTTAACTATAACGTATCAATTAACAAAACGTAGTGGATCATTCTAAGTGATTTTGATTGAATTGTATCCTAAGGAGGATGAGAAGAATGGCAACATAAATTCTTATATAGCTTATTATTGTTAAAGACATGAGTATAATTCACTTTTAAAAATCGGTTATTAAGGAGAGGATGCCCATACATTTATAAACCTAATAACCCACATGCCCACAGGGTGATGTGGGACATGCTCTGGCTGGAGACACTCGGCTCTCCCTCTCTACACATGGCTGCAGACAAGAACCCGACCCATCCTTCTGGTACCTTGCTCTGATACCATGTTAAATACATCAGTAGAACTCATCCTTCAAAACCTGCTATTATCCACAGGAAAGTAATGTGGGATATGCTAATACTCCTCCTCAGAGTCGGACTGGAGTCACTCGGCTCTCCCCCTCCATGCAGGGTTGGAGACAAGAACCCGACTCCTCATTGTGGTACCTTGCTCTGATACCATGTTAAACACATAAGTAGAACTCATCCTTAAAAACGGACTATTAAGGAGAGAGTGCTTATATATTTATTTATAAACTCCATAATCTACAGGCTCACCGGTGATGTGGGACATGCTAACATTTATCAAATAAATAAAATTTGAAATTATTGAGTGAATCGATAGAGGCATTTGTGTTTTTATAATAAGATACACTGAACTTGTCCTTTTTGTCTACTTACTATTTATGTATAGATTAGTGAAATTAAATAGATGAATGCCTCATTCTCTCCGACTTTGACTCTTTTAAAACAATTTGTTGTTTTGACGAGTGTCCTTCATTTAACAACTCAAGATAGAGATCACATGGAACTGGGATTTCACGCTAAGCCTAATTTTATTTTGATTGTCTTTTTCTCTTTACTTCTAAATAATAATAATAACATATTATTATTATTATTTTGGAAGCAGTACTTTTTTCCACATATAGATCCATACCATGATAAATTTGGGTTTTACTTGACGTGGTAGAGCAAAAAGAACTGGACTGGTTTCTTTAGAGAGGTTTAGAATGAGAAATAAAAAAAACTTGCACAAAGAAAAAAAAAAAAAAAATTAATGATTCAAAAGTAAAGAATCTAACATTATGTTCTTTACCCTTGGATTCTCGAGCAAAAGAGAAAGACAAACACAAGAGAAGGGTTTCTCTGATGTTACAAGTGCTAGTTTCGAAATATAATTCTTCAGCCAACTTTCTTCACTGTTTCCTTTGTTTGAATCTCACTAGAGGAAAGGTAACTCACTAAGATTAAAATTTACTCATTGGGAAAATAAAGTTTTGTAATGAAAAAGTCTTTTAATGAACATGACTCATGTACTGAGCCGGCTCTGAATATAGGCAGCGTAGACTGCTGCCTAGGGTCTCCAAGCAGAAAATGTCCCACATACTTAAACTTCTTAATATATTAATCACAAAGAGTCTTTGATATTACACTCCGTCTAAAGCCTCTAAAATTTTAGAAAATCTCAGGCAGGTATGATCTTGCAACATTTCTTTTTGAAAAGTAATACAAATATGCAAAGAGAATGTAATGAATATAAATTAGGTTAATCTAAAGGTACTTATCGTGATAGCAGACAAAATGGGGATTGATGAAAGTGTCATCTAAATCATTGAGATTGTGAAGTTGATTATCATAATGAGTACCTCATTAAGATGACTCAGTGTATAAAATGTAAAAATTTTTATTCTGTTTTCCTTCTTTATTTGTTAATATAGATTCTATTTTTGTTTCTAAAATAAATTCTATTTTATCAATAATTCTGTATTCTTTAGTTTCTCTCATTTATGACAGCTTTTTTCATGATTTATAGAATAGATCATTCTTTTATAATCTATAATCAATTTTATTTTTCTATCTCTTTTTGTTTTTTTTTTTTTATCTTTTATATTGCGCATCGCATGAATTTTTGCTATTTAAAATCACCACGCACCCATTTGTATAATAATAAAGTTTATGGTTTAGAGGTAAGAAGTACAATATCTTTTAAATTGGATTAATCAACACATATTTTCAATAAAAAAAATTAAGAGAGAGTTATAAGCACAAAAAATATAATAAAGAAGTACCTAACATATGCTAGTGTAATTAATTTCATTACTTTTAGCATAAGAAATGATAAGAAAATATACATAACACATCAAATGAAACATAACTTGTGGACATGTATAGATTACTGATCTCTTTGCATTTAAATTAAAAAGTATTGAAAAAGAAAATGTAGTTAATTAAGTACTAATTTTTTGTTTTTGTGTAAAAGATAAGAAAAAATATACCCCACATCAAGCATCAGACAATAAATACACAGTAGATTAGATGCTAAAAAAATTTCTAACATAAAATAATTGCACCTGATGGACATTAAAAATAGAAAGATAAATTTTTATTAACTTTTATTGAAAATGACAAATTATAATTGTTCACACATCCCTTCAATCAATTGAATGGAGTATAATCTTTTAAGTCTGAAAAAATCAATCAGCAATGATAACTAGGTCACATATTGTATCATAATAGTCCAAGAAAGGTGTTGAAATCTCGGTATCAACCGATACAAGATTTCGGCCGATATTTTATTATTAGGTGATATTTTTTTCTTTTATTTTTTTTTAAATATCCATAAATAGCGGCCGATAAGTATTATACCTGTCGATATCTTAACTCCTGATCCAAAATAGTTAATTTATATAGGTGTGGCTCAACTAATTGTCTACCGCCTCAGGGAGCGAGAGATTGCAGATTCGAGCCCCCATGGCTTAATTTTTGAGTGTCTTAGGAGTAGTGAGCTCATTCGTAGGATTTTTAATAGTACTTTGTCTGAATTTCTCACTTTAATAAAAAAAAAAAACACTTTAATACCATACATTTAAGTCCTAGGTTTGAGTGAGACTTAATTTAAAATTATATTATATAATTATAATTTAAATCTAAAAAAATAAAAAAAAATTGCTTATGCATAAATTCAAAAAAATTGATTTCATTCATTATTTATAGTCATTTGGTTCAAATTAAATTAAATAATTAATTTATTAATTTATTGTCTTTATTTGTCTAAACAAAATATATTTAGACTATAAACTTGTCTAAGTAAGATGACTTAATAAAGTTAAATAGGAGGATTGTAAGTATGAAAAGAAAATTTGTCAGCAAGTGATGAGCAAAATGTCGGCCATCTGCAGATAACGACACGATGATTTTCCATATTTGGCGGGAGTCCGAACTTCGAAACCAAAAATACCCGAAAACTACATTAGCAAGTGACGACACTGAGCGCATAAAAAGGCACGCCATCGTACGAATCCGATTCGACGCCTACCACCGCTGGATCCTAGACACGTGTACAGTTAATGTCGGTACGTGCTATTGTCGGTCAGAAGCCGACATGGACCGACTGAGTGAACGAGTGGTTCGCCGGTGTGAGTCACTCGCATCGAGTGGAATGCTGGATTGGGTGATCGAGAACACTAGCTCTGTATTGGAAAAAGGAGGCAGCAGGCAGTTGATTTGTATACTAAGATAGTCATGTATATTTTGTTATTTATTTTATTATAATGAATTAGAAGGATAAAATGGTTCTTATAAATCATCTTGGTAAAAAGTGTTAATATAGAAATTAATTTTCATGAAAAATATATTTTTAAATAAATAAAAGTATTTAGAGGGGAAACTTGAGTCGGATTGAGAAATTTAAAATCAATCCGATCTGACGTAACTCGGTTCGACATGAGTGCACCAAGTTATAAAATAACATTCGGATTGACACAGATTAGAAATTCGGGTCGAGTCAGGTTAAATAATTCAGATCTGCCATTCGAATTGGCTCAGAACGAGTTCAATAATTTTTTATTTGGGTTAGATTGAGTTTGTTAAAACTCGACTTGACCCGACCCAAGTTTCAGTCGTAAAAGATTTAGAATGACATCAAAGTCGAGAATTTGTTTAAATCAAAGCACATTATATTGGAAGTTGATAAAAATATCAATTAATATTTCTTAGTTTTTCTTTATGCAATATAAAAGATGAAAAATTATGTCTGATATTATAAAAATCACACGTACACTCTACAAACATATCTCCATTGAATTCCATAAATACTAAATATTTTTCATTACATTATTTTCACCAAAAACCTAATTTGAGATTATCTTAGAGTCGAAATTTGAATACATTAATAAAATAACAGAAAATGATCAAAACTTGAATAACTTGCTTCTAAATTTTTTTAAATCACATCCAATGCAAGATTCAACTAAAAAAGCGATCGAAACTATTTTTAAATTAAAAAAATAAGCATCGTGCAGTATCAGCTCTTGTACAAACGATATATTGCATATCAATCGATATACATATCTACATTCAAAATACTGATACGTATCGACATTCAAAATACCGATATGTATTGACAAAAATTATAAACCTGATTTTAATCCATAAACAACGATCAAAGTCTGGTTTGCCAATTTTTCTTAATTCCTTTTTTTTTTCCTAATTTTTAAATGCGCAATTAGTCTATATAGGATAGGCGCCATATTAACCTCATAGCTTGAATATGCATCGCTTGGCCAAATTAAAAAACCATGATTTTATCCAAATATTAATTTTTCTACGAATAAGAATTTTTTTTTTTATCTGAAGTTGAAATAAGGTGTTCATGTATTTGCTTACTTCTCAATACGTAGTTTTTCTAGATAGAAACATAAATTGAAATATAAAAATCAATTTTAACTATTAGAAAATAAATCTTTATATGGTTAATAAGAGTTTCTTGTTGTTAGGGACGTACGTGGGTCAGGTTTGGGCTAGGCCAATCAAACATAGATCAAGCCCAAGCAGGTTTTAATAATTTTAAATAAGCTTTAGTCTTAAAAGACAAATAAGTATCCAAACATGCCTTTATCCATTAACCTTTTTCCTTTCTAATTCTTTTTTCATTATTTTTTTTTATTCCAATATTACTAATAGATCATTATTAGATATGGTAAAGGCTTGTCTACAGATAAATGATAAACCTATATGTAATTCTAAGTTACAGTTAGAGAGATGGATGAGAAGTACTCGATTCAAGTGAGTTGAGTCCGGAGTTGAATAGTTACTATTTTAATATTTTTTATTAAAATATCATAATATATTATTTAAAAATATATAATATAGAAGTGCATATTTTATATAATGGGTCTTCAGGTTTAAATTAGGTTTGAGCCTCAATTTGAGCTTTAAGATAGGATTGGGTCCTTAGAATACAAAGACAGTGACTGACCCAATTTTAGAATGGGTCCTAGTTGTTTAGCCCAAATTGAACTCATGCCCTAATCTTGTCGAATTGAGTTTTAAGGTTTTTCCAAGTTAGCCCAGTCTGGTGATCTTACCCGAGTTTCTCCTAATTGTTGCTCTTATAAAGGTTTCAACACATTAATAAGGGCGCCACCTCTACTTCACAACTATGCATAAGTCGAAACCCAGCTGTTTGGCACCACAGTACTCAGGGAGGATTAGCATTTGGGAAGAAATGTAAGAAAACCTATATTTAGATTCGACTCGTTATATATTTATTCAATATATGAGACTTGTAGATAGTTTTGTGTATTGGTGGGATTAGTTTCACTTTCAATAAAGCTTCTATCAAACTTAGAGATCACTTGTAAAGATAATTTTTTGTCTTAGTAAATAATTAAATTTTAAAAAAGTGATAGAGACATCAATATTTTTTATATAAAATACACCGGATTAGTATTTTTATTTGTTTATCATTACTAAAGTGGTGTCCCAACAAATCTTCACCCTCAGTCACCTCTCTTCATCGATTTAGCGGCACTTGTATCAGCTTCAGTTTCTTCTATTATGATTCAGGTCTCTCACTCACAACCAGTGCACGTGGCACATTAACCTACATACATGTTTAAGAGATCTTAAAGTAAATAATACTCTGATCAAGAATATGGATCTGTCATTAGCAACTTCAGCTCATTTTTAATGGAAATGACAACACTAAATAAGCTGAAAAGAGATGAAATCAATTAAATCCTAATCAGAGTAGTATATGATATCTCTTTTTGTAAGAGATGGTAGATGAGTGAAAATTGTAATAAGAGTTGACTGTCTCTTCTTCATTTTCTTGTTTTTGAGCACAATGGATCTGATTTGAACCTATAGAAGTAATGAAAGGAACTACGTAAAATCTCTATGTCTATGTGTGTGTTTGATCTGTGGTTTGTTTTTCTATTTATTGTTCGTGCACTTCTATTCCCAACATTGAGAGAGGTTTTTTTTTTTTTGATAAAATCGATGCTTTTTAAGTTAAAGAAGAGAGGAGAATGTTCAAGAAGAACGATTACCCTTACCAAGTGCAAATAATTTGGAACTCAGGATAAGCAATTCCACCATGTTTTCATGATGTTTCAATAAAACAAACGTAGTGAATGTTGGATGAGTCCAACTCAGGTGAAGGTGGTGGCACACGAGTTGTAAGAAATTTAAATTATATAATTGTTTATGATGTGGTAAACTTATATGAAAATGTGAAAAGCGAATATTCTTAGAATAATCTTTAGTAAAACTTGTGCTCTCATCTCTTTTGTATACAAGATGTGTGTATCAGAGTTGCAGAAAGATTGAATGGTGCATTCCTTTTCAATCTGTCATTCACCAGAAATATAAATATTTGTAGTAGTAGAAATCTCCTCTTTGGAGAGAAGATTTCATAGAAACCCTCATTGCTTAAGAAATCCTCTTTGGAGAAAAAGATGAGAGAAAGTGAGAGAAGAGAAGAAAGAAGATTAGGAAGAAAACCCATTCAAATTATTTTTGTTAAGAGATTCCACCATTGGTGAAAGGTAACATTGTATTAGAGCTTTAAGTTTCTTAAAATCGTAATTCTAACCTAATTTTGTTGGCTAGAGGAGTTGTACATGTAATTCTATCTTAATCTCTTGATTGGCTGTAGGAGTTTGGAGTGTAATCTCTTATAATCCCATTATTTCATATAATTGAAGTATTTTTCGAAGCTTATTCACAGATTTTTTTTTTTTATGATGGAGGGGAGCAACCTCGAGTATAGTCCTACTACTACCCCTCCTTCGGGTGACATCGCATACCCCCACATGATAGCTACCGGATTACGCCACAGGGACTTGAACTTCCACTGTCCCGTTTCCTGAGATAGAATGTTACCAGCTGAGCTACCTCGTGTGGAGTTATTCAGGGAGTTTTTCCTCCATCTTGAAGGGTTTTTCATGTAAAAAATAGTCTCTCTTGTGATGAGTGATTTGTGCATTTTGTACATTTATCTTTTCTTCACTTGTTTTAGCTTTTGATTCACATGGAGAAAGGGACAAAATTCGTGAGTTTCCCTGATAAAATATCAATTAACCCAAGTTACAGCAGCTCATTGTTAACATTGCTTCTCAAGTTAGAAATTTCAGCCCATTTCAATTAGCAATGGTTATTCAATTCCTTGAATTTTTATTTTTTTTTTCATTTTGAAAGATCATTGTATTATTGCAGGTACGACTGCTTATTTTATTTCCAGTAATGACACTTGTACTACTCCAAACATGGCATGGAGTAACACTTCAGTATGTAGAGGTTACATAGATCATTAAGAAGAGGGAGAAAATTACAGAAAGCAGCCATCAACATCAGGTTTTATTTCCAGAAAAATAAAGAAAAGGAGAAAAAATTATATGACAATGCAAACAATGACCTTAGGAGATTCAGAAAACATGGGCTTCTCCATCATTCAGCTCTCAAAATGTAGATTTATAATCAAGCAAGTAATTATATCATAAAGTTGAGATGTTGAGGCCATTGTCTGCACTGGGCGTCTACATTTCTTCTTCTAGCTGATACTCTTTCCCTTCTCCTGTATTTTAAATAATTCATGTAACGATTTTGCCCAACTCAGTCGGATATTGTTTGCTTCGGACATCACACATGCCCTCATAATTTTACATTGAGATGAGCGCTCATAGAAACACCCCAAAAGGCCTCATGTTATTTGAAGAAAGAACGCCACTTATATCTAGGATCTAGGACTACCTCTTAGGTGAGGTGAGATTCACAGTGCCTCACTGCCGACTTTTTCTCTCTTCCATCCACACACAGTGGAGTTCTTCTCCTCCTTCCACTGACAAGTCCATCTCATCTTGCGCGTCCATCACAACTAGTGCGTCTGTCACACCTCAAGAAAGTGCGACCTTGCTGTTAGAATATTGGCTCGATTTGGCCCGACCCGATTTGGTCCGGCCCGACTTGTTTCTCCTTTCCTACATAAGAGAGAGACAAAATAGAAAGTCTCTTGGTTTTGTTGGGTGGCCCCTCTTGGGCAACCGAGAGTTTGGTTGTTTGTGTGTGAGAGAGAGTGATGGTGAGAGTTTGGATTTGAAAACATTTGTAATTCGTATCTCCCCTTTCGCTATTAGTGGAACTTCTTCGATCGTTGTCCTCAGACATAGGCCTTTGGTCGAATCACTTAAATCTGTGTCTTATCTCAATTGTGTAGATGATTGCTTGAATTGTTTTATACTTCCGTTTGTGTTTGTTTAATCGGAGATTTTGCACAACACTTCTACCCGTGACCAAAATGCTTTAGCCTCTAAATCTTTCTCCCATTATCGTGAAATGCAGGACGCAGGCAGCAGATCAAACCTCTCTTTACACCATTAGATACAAAGAGATGATAACAACAGTACGATGTGAATCTTTTGATTCCTCAATGATGAGTTGTCATAAACTTGGCTTTGAATGCCACACTTGAATTTGACTAAATTATGTACGAATGAGATACTAGGATCCCTTTAATCAAATGAAGACAAAGAGAATATATCTTGTGACAACTCATTGAAGAATGTATTTAGCACTAATGCAATTCTTTCCATGGAAAAGAAGAATGGTAATAATGCTGGTTCTAATAAATCAAAGTGCAAATAGCTGAGGGCATGGTGGACACTCTGTTGGACGAGAGAAGGTGGAGATTATTCTGTTGACAAATTTATCTGGTGCAACGCAGATTCTGTGCTTCAACAAGAGTACTTCATTGTTTTTTTTATTTTATTTTTTGATGATTTCCACAAAATGACATGAGTTGACTTTATTAAAGGAAATAATCTTTTCCCATTTTTAAAATGCTCAAAATTTCATTAAAAAGTAGAGTGGGTAATGTTCATGGCCTGAGTTCGAACTGTACTTTATTAAAAAATTCGAGTCTATTTATATCTACAAAAGCTCGAAATCATCTAAAGTCTAAATCTGTTGTTTAAAGTCAATCTATTTTGCACTTGACACTATTTTTATATTTATTTTGTCACTTTGAAAATCTTATACAAATTGAAAATAGACTTAAAGATTTAACGTCATTTAAAATTTCAATTAAAATTCAATTTTAAGGTACTTGATCTTAATAGTCAAAATTCAAATTATTGCATTATCACCGGTGAGTGACTGACTAATACCGAACAAGGATTAATGGCCAATTGGCTGTCTTTAAAAAATTATTTAGAGTTATATAAACAATTAATGGAAATTTAGAAATTATTTCAAATAAATTTAAAAGATAAGCTAGTGAATTAGAGTCAAAGGGTTTAACTATTTAACTATTGTAGAGAAAACTTGCTAAAATCCAAAATTGAGATTAGCTTGGAGTAAGAATTCAAAAAAATTGATGCAACTAATTTAAAATGGACATATTTTGAGTGGAAAAGGTTTAGAATAAACAAATATGTTTCACACATGAAGAACACGCTTCTAAACTATCTTAAAATCATACCGAATACAAGATTCAAACAAAAAAATAGTCAAACACTGTAATTTTTTTTTTAAAAAAAATGAATGCGTTTATATTAGGTTGTATCATTGATACAATATGACCATCTAAACGATCATATCGTTCAAGTCTAGAAATGTATGCATGATATGATGCGTACCGACATATATAAAATTAATACAAAACGTATTGGCCAAAATTTTCATCCCTGCTATGAACCACCGAAGTCCTGAATTGAAGGTTCTAATGGCTATATAGGTGTGTAATTGAAGTGCTAAGTGGAATTATTGAGTTAAGTTCAAATTGATGAATTGCTGAACAAAGTTACTATGTTGTTAAATGAAACTATGAAGCTACATAATTATGCTGCTAAACTACTAAAATCAAACTTCTGAGTTATTGAAGGAAATTTTATCTATAAATTAACTAAAGAGATTTCTCTCCTTTGCAAATTGCAAATTGAGACAATCCAGACTCACCTTCAAGAATCCGAAAAAGAAGATACTATAATTCTTTAATTTATTGAATACAAATAGTTGTGCAACTCGAGCAAGTCAGTTTTCTCTAACTCAAGTTTGAGTTTGATTTGTATTTACCGAGTTTAAACCGAGTGCAGACTGGTCCAATTTGATCAAAATCAACCCAACCTAGGTTGTATTAGTAGGACAGGGACCTGATCTAAATATTTGGGCTTAATTATATTTGAGTCCACAAGTAATCATCACCCATACATTGGTGTGCAGTGCATTACGCCTAGCAACTAGATATAGGACTCATCATACAAAGTGATGATAAATGCGTCTGCAACGTTATTCTTTGAACATGTGGTCCATAAAAAATCATCACGATTAAATCAATCAAATCACATTTTTAAGATTTATAGGCTTTACAAATATGATTGATTCGATCAAAATCATTTTTTGTGGATCATATATTCAATGAATTAACTTTCTGACCGCATCCATAACCACTCTATTTAGTAGACCTACAACTAGGTGTTTGACGTAATATGCCACACACCAATGTGTAGGTTTCATTTCACTTGAGTCCACACCCTAGACAACTTGAAATGCGAACATGTTAGATTTGAGCTCCTTTTAAGATTGTACTCAAATAGGGCCTTTTAGTTGGGTCAACTTCTAAGACAATGAACTTAAGCTCAACCTAGATCTCAATCAGACTCATGTTCTCCTAAAACTGAGCCTAACCCAATCTTTTATTTCTTTATTTATTTTTTTCGTTTAGGAAATGGAATTGAAAATGGACCATCTTTGAGAAATTAACTTTAGTCCAGACCATGTAACTGAGCTTGGCCTACTTGGTTAGGTGCAGCAGACCTTGGAGTTGGAAAAGTATCAATGGGTTTGAGACTGGCCCAAGTCCAACTCATACTAAGACTAATAATTGGTACGTGTCCGAGCTAAATGAGACATGAGATTAAGAGTGGATCATATTTTAAATTTTAATGCTCGAAAGTTTTATGTCAAACATTTCATCATGATTATTGTTATAAAGTTTATTATTTTATTATGATGAAACTATGAAAGTATCAATTTAAGTATCAAAGAAGGTAATATATTATTATTATTGTCGTAATCGTCATCATCATATTTATTATTATTACTGTTACTATTATTATTATTATTATTATTTAAGGTATCAGTATTTCGACTTGTATTTTATCTACGGCTAAAACTCAAGTCGAGTTTAATAAATCCAACTCAAAATTTATTGGACCTGACCTGAATTGGTGATCTGAATTACTCAACTCGAATTTCTAATCGGATCAATCCAAGTGTTGTTTTATTACTTTTATAACTTGGTGCACTTGGATCAAGTCAGGTCATGTCGGATCGGGTCTAATTGATTTTAAAAAATTTAATCCAACTCGACCCAGATTTTATACGATTTTTTTTTCCAACCCTACCCCACCCGAGATATACAAATACATAACCAAAATCCACTAATTTCTAAGGTCGGGTCATACGGGTCAAATTAAAACCCCATGAAAGTTTCACCCCTAATTTTATCGATTATAAATGTTTATTTTATAAAGCTTATAAATGATGTCAATCCAAGGCAGGAAGTGCCTTTCAACATCTTATTTTAAGAGTCCGGACACTTGTGCCCCATATGCCATGTCCATATTTCAAAAGGTGCACCAAATGGTCAATACGGTTGGGGCCCAAATATATTATTGGCACTGGGAATGTCTCTCGTCTTTGGCTTAAGTGATTAAAATAATCACTAATAACCACATTCACAAATATTACCAACGTTATCGAAATCGAATACCATGATCTTTCCCTTTTCTGTTCAGTAACGGTGAACCGACACAATTGCGATATTATCGCAATATTTTCAACAAAGAGGTCAATTTCAATTCATGATTTATGACTATGTATCATTACCACATGGTCCCCACAATGGCTAATTGCATGCTTAGGTGTAATACATCTGAATGAAGTTTAGGGTCAGACAAAGAATGATAAGATTAGGTAAATCATAGGTTTTTTTTTTTAAAAAAAATAAATAAATAATGAAATCATATATAAATGTCTTTATAAAAATTTAATAAAATTCAAAATATCTAAAATAGTTTAACCATCTATATCGATACGCATTTTAAACCCATGACTCTAATATATTTTAAATTTAATAGAGCAGTTCATATTTTTAGTCACTTGCAATTTCAACTTCAATCATTAATTTAGTGGAATTCAATTAAATGGTTAAAAATTTCACTTGAGTCTGAATTTTAATATTTTAGTTAATATAAGGTCCCTATTAAACTAATAGGACTCAAAACTATTTTAAACTTCAACTTTAGAAAAAGGCAAAAAGCCTTCTTCATCCTAACTTAACACATGCAATTGAATATGATTATCTAATCTATTTTATAGTACAACATGAAGGTAGATCTTTTGATTTGCCAATATACAAAAATTTAAAAGTGTATAAATATATTTTCTAATCTTTGATTAGATGGCTATGATATTTTAAATGCATAAACCTAAAAGTTTTGTTCGACTTTAATTTTAAAAATAATAAATTAAAATTGTATATCATTTGTTGAATTAATTGAAAATGATTTTTTAAAATAATGTAAAATTTTTAGAGATTTTTCAAATATAGAAAAATAATTAGTTTTTTTTTATTGAGAAATAATGTTAAAAAAATCTTTCAAAATATTTTTTATTTATATAAATTTAACTTCTCTGTCACGACAGTTCAATTGTGTTTTTGTCTTAGTGTGTGCAATTGTTTAATCAAGAAATTAGAAAATAAATAGCTTGTAAAAGGATGATATCTGATTGATCTGATGTCAATAATACATTAATATATTAATTGTACAGTTCTCTTAGGTTTTTTTGTCAGCAGACACATTGACATTATTTTCAACTATTATTGTGATTGAGTGGACGTCTTAGATAATTAAACTTGTGTTGTTATATGGAAAGGTTTAAAAAAAAAAAAATAGTAAAGAGAAGAGAGATTGGTTAATAAAAAATTATTAAATGATAAAGACTCGCACATTCGAAAAAAGATGAGCCATATGTTGGACTTCTTATTTCTTAAGGAAGATTATAATATTCAAAAAAAAAAACCTCTTCCATTGAGAGATGAAGATATGAAAAATCAACAACTTATAATAATCAAATTTTCAAGTTCTAAGATCATGTGGCTAGGCTGGTCAGATAAAGTTCAATTTTATCTATCCATTGTTCTTGTCAATTTCTACATATTCCAATTAAAAATGTGTAGTCTATTAAATTTTTTGATAAGTAACTTATCTAAATAGAAAACTTTAGTTTATATGGGTGTAACTCAACTGATTAACCTTTCACCTCAGAAAGCGGGAGATGTTAGGTTCGAGTCCCCATAGAAGGGCATTGAATATCACCCGTGAAAGTTTTATGCTGGATTTTCTACAGTTTTTTCTGATTGTTTAAAGTCTACTATGAAATAATCAAATAATGATTCGATGATAATGACATGGTATCAAAGTCATAACCACTTGAGATCAAAGAGTGAGCCGCACCTCTAAAAGTGTGTGAAAGAATATCTTTCCTTTCTTTAAACGTTGTATTTGGGATCCTAACACTAGTAATTTTCATCACCAAAATCCTCTAAAGATAAGCCTATCATGCCTCAAATAGTAACTGAATCTCCACTCTTACGGATGGGAACAATTCCTGTCTTGATCAGAAAGATCTTTGTGGGCTACATTCAATTCTCTAAGATTTGCTTAGATGATATGAGATCAAAGGCATTAGGAACCTGGTCATATAATACAATACTCATAAAAGCTGATAGAACCATTTGGTAAAAAACTTCATGATTTACTTTGCAATGACTGGTTAAGCCGATAGAACCATTTGGTAAAAACTTCATGATTTACTTTGCAATGACTGGTTTAACTGACATATACTTTAGTTCAAGAATTAAAGGTCTTAGGTTTGAGTCTCGTAGTAATCTGATTCTTGTAGCTTGTGGAGTTCTTCGTCATTAAAAAAATCCACCACTTATATGTAGATGTGGCCTTAGTGGGTAATATGGGTAAACCCATCTTGTTTCTAAATCAATTAATCAAGTTCCTCATTTGTTAAGTCTTTGTAGAGCATCACAAAAATTTCCAATACTCATTGTAGTGCGATATTATGTCATTTTTAATTTTAATTAAATCGCTCTTTCTATCACTAATTAATATTGTCCGTAAACAATATATACCATAGCACTCCATCTTAAGTTCTTGATGTTACATTATTCATAATTGATAAGTATAAGCTTGCAGACTTAAGGTGGAGTCTCACTTCGACTAGAAACTTTATTCTCTCACACCAAATGGACTGAAATCAGCAGTTTCAGCATTATATATATCTTAAATGATCTCTAAATATTATTATAAATAGATTTATATCATCGTGTTCTCCTCTTCAATTTCTTTAGAACAATGTTTTTTATTTATTTGAGAATTAGTCTTCTATGTAAAAGTATTAAAGGAACTTTGTAATGACATTTCAAGAGAAAAATCTGTTGTTAAATATTAAGGATTCAAATATTATAAGAAATCAACTCATAAAAATTAATTTATCAAAAGATGTTATTGTGCCAATCTTATATAAGAAATAAAAAAAAAACTTTGACGATAGTGTTTATGGAAAATTATTATTAAATTAGATCTCCAAATTAAGGGAATGTTCCTTATTTTTATATGCATGAGAATACCTAGTTAAAATATGGTTGGCTTTGGAAATGAGATGGCTTGAATATGACTATAGTTTTAGTGTTAAATGTATTGGTTGTAGTTGGGTTAATGTTCATAAATATTTCTATGATTATTTGTCTTCTTATTTTTAAAGAATTGTGCCTTCTCCTTGATAGAAACAATATAATTATAGGGTCAGAGAATATATTTCTTCTTGTAAATTAGTAAAAAAAAATTCTTAACTAAGTATACGAGGTATGTCTCAACCCTCGTGAGATTAATAAAAGCACTATATTTTATTAATCCATGTTCAAATAATTGATGGACTTTGATCCTCTAATTCATTTTATTTCTGAGTGTCCTTGAGACATCATGGTCTATAATCCATTACTAATCTTCCATAAATTGTCTAGTGAAACTTGATAAAGGACTTCTAGTAAGCAAAATCGATGGAATTTAACTTCTCAAAGCCAAATAGCATATTAACAAAAGCATTGCCTATTACAAAAATCCACTAAAATCAGGGGTTTAAAATTCGGTATCAGTCGATATCTCGTTATCGACTGATATTTTTCTCTCTTAATATTTTTTTTTTAAAAAACGTGTTAATATCAGCTGATATTGTAAATATTGACAGATACGATACATATTGGCCCATATATACTGGTTTTCAAAACCGATATATATATATATATGCCGATATCTCAATCCCTGGCTAAAATTATAAAATAATTATTTTGTACATTTCTCATGGAAGTACATCATTTGTTCATAAGATCATCATTTTGTTAGGACCGGTATCTATCCTAAAAGACTAGCTTGTTAGGTGAAGTGATTAAGTCCTTTATAAATTCCTAAATTTCCCTCTACACTACCAATATAGAACTCGTTTGCACCTTAATACTTTTATCTTTTAATAACATCTTTCCTTAATGGATCCTTCCATGGAATTTACAAAGAAAAAATACCTCTCATTTGCTACTCATTGCCTAGAAAGTTCTCAAACCTAGTAGTGATATCTATATCTATATCTATTGAAGATATAGAAACTTGAAAAGATGTTGGCCTACTTTGAACCCAAATATAGATCAAATATTTAAAAATGAAAATCCAATATTGCTCAAAGTGTGCTCAACATTTTTTTAGAAAAATAAAAAATGATTTCTATGTTAAAAATGTCTTTCATTGGTCTATGCAAATATTTTTCATTGAATACATGACTTGGTCATTTTCTATAAAAATCGTGGAAAATGATTTCCTAAGGAAAGAGGTCGGAAAACGATTTCTATAGCTTGTGAATTCCCAAGCCTATGATCCAATCTATGGACGAACCATAATCCAACCCAACTTGTGACCCAAGATCCAACCCAATCACAATATATGATCCAATTTATGACCCATTGATCTAATCCATTGCCCAATTCATAATCCAACCCAAGACCCATAGTCAACTTAAGTCGACCCATGATTCAATCATAACTTAACTCACGGCTTCATAATCCACTCTAACCAAACACAGTATATATTATCTATTACTTGTTGTCATATCTCATTCCTAAACACTTTCTTAACCCATGAACCAACCTAAGCTAATTTATCTTATGAATTTTTGGATTAGATTGAGGCACTATTGATGCAAGACCTAACCAATTGAACCTTATTACATGATATTAGTGTTTTTAAGTAAAATATAGGTTGAATTAACTATATTATATATATATATATATAAATTTTATCATTACTAATGCTATTGTTTTTGTCATTGTTATTAGAATTATTAGTTATTTTACCATCATCATCATCTAACATAAAGTGCTATTAAGTTATAAGGAATACCACATTAATTGAACAATAGAAAAAATTTATTGATTAATCATTACAATTTTTTTCTTATAGCAAACAATAGAAATCAATAAAAAAAAAAATCAAAATATATAACATTTATTTTTATAAAAATACTAAAAAAACAATTTTCATGGAAAATAGTAAGTACTCCACAAGTATGTGCTTTATCACAAGCTCAATATTTTTTTTCTCAAGTTTAGCCTCTGAAATCTCTATTCTACATTCATTTCCTCTTTTGAATTTTTTATTTCAAAATTTCTTCTTCCAATGTACTTTTTTGTCAGAAATCATTGATTCGAGACCCTTCATCATTTACGGCTGAGTGGAGCATTTCACAAATCATGTTAGTGGCATTTCACCTCTTATCAGTCTTCCACTTTTCTAGTATCATGAAATTTTGATAGGACATTTCTAGATGAAAGGGAGACGTTGCTGCTCAATGATGGTAGGACAACAATCTGGATTCTGGACAAAAAATAATCAATGCTTCTTCCTATCAAATTTTCACATTGTTTGTACCGGATAAAGCACCAACAAACCATGGAAGATAATCTTATATTCTTTATGTCTTATTTTAGTTGTATTATTTAAAATATTTATATTTTTTTAAAAACTCTTTATATAAGACTAACACTCTATATAATCTCATTCATTTTTAACACACTTAATTCTATTCCAATATAAATGAGACAATTATTGTGGGATAATTCCAAAATCTATATAAGACAACTAAATTGGGACAAAGAGAGTATTTAATTTCATTACCCTTCATATCAGCTAATACTTAAAATGATTCAACTCTCAAATTATCATTTCAAGCATCGAAGTGCAGTCTAAGTGCAAAAGTGTGAAGTGACGAAAAGCCTTACATTAGTTAATTCGAGAAACTAATTACTTCATATAATATTTGGGGGGCACTATTCTCTTAACAACTACTTTTTTTAGAGTAAGTTCTACCTTAAGAATGTAATCATGTCATAGTTTTCCAATATAGGATCAGAGTAAGTTCTGCGTGTAGTTATAGAGCCCCGCTGCACATAAAGGCGGGTCTGAAGTTCCCACTTGCAACCGCAAAGCGCAGCTGCATGCGTGTCAAATTTTCACGTGCAGCAGTAGGATCCAACTGCACGTGAGAGCGGATGTGAAGTGACAAATAGTCTCACATCGGTTAATTCAAGAAACCAATGGCTCTATATAACACTAGAGGCACATTTTTCTCAACAACTAGCTTTTGAGAGTAAATTCTACCTCAAAAACTATTATCATATCATAATTTTCTCACGAAAAGTATTAATATATCCGAAGTGGAGATACAACGATCGTGATGAAACACACTTTTATTTTTTTATGTTTATTTTTTAAGAGGAAGGTTGATAACAAGAGATCTTGTCTTTAGCCTTTTCCTATTCGTGGGCCTCTAAATTATGACATCCATTAGAAAAGACATTCCACACTAAGAGTAATCTTTGGCAATGGAATTATGATTGGAGTATTTTTTTTCGCGTGCAGCTATAGAACCCAGTTGTAAGCGATGGCGTGTGATACCCTTGCCTTAACCGATGTGGGAGTCCCACATCGGTAGAGAAGGAAGAGGTATTTGGGCTTATATGAGGCCAGCCCACCTTAAACTAGTGTTATGCGTTTTGGACCGGGCCATGTGGGCCCAGGCCTAAAAAGAAAAAATCGTGCGGGCTCGCTTATGTGCGAGACCCAAAGCAGACAATTTCACACTGAATCAAACCCTAAGCCCTATATTCGGGTCGGGTCGTGACAAATGTTATCAAAGCCTCAGTTCTACACTCGGACTGTGTGGGCCTTCCTCCTTCCCTGGTGTTGTTGAGCTAAGCCGAGTCAAGCCGAGGGCGGCTCGAGGCTTTAGTGGGGGTGATTGTGATACCCTTGCCTTAACCGATGAGGGAGTCCCACATCGGTAGAGAAGGAAGAGGAATTTGGGCTTATATGAGGCCAGCCCACCTTAAACTAGTGTGACGTGTTTTGGGCCAGGCCATGTGGGCTCGGGCCCAAAAAGAAAAAACCGTGCGGGCTCGCTTGTGTGCTAGGCCCAAAGCGGACAATTTCACACTGAGTTAAGCCCTAAGCCCTGTATTCAGGTCGGGTCGTTACATGGCGGG
The DNA here is from genome assembly GCA_022113865.1 of Chimonanthus praecox. Classification (NCBI taxonomy): domain Eukaryota; kingdom Viridiplantae; phylum Streptophyta; class Magnoliopsida; order Laurales; family Calycanthaceae; genus Chimonanthus; species Chimonanthus praecox. Next base: position 57,816,479 of record CM039090.1, read on the forward strand.
TCTGAAGTTCCCACGTGCAGTCGCAGAGTGCAGTTGTACGAGTGTCAAATTTCCACATGCGGTTGTAGGATCCAACTACACGTGAGGGCGGATGTGAAGTGACAAATAGTTCCACATCGGTTAATTCGATAAACCAATGGCTCCATATAACACTTGAGACACATTTCTTTCAGAAGCTAGCTTTTGAAAGTAAATTCTACCTCAAGAATATTATCATATCATGGTTTTTTAACAAAAAGTAATAATATATCTGAAGTGGAGATACAACGATCGTGAAGAAACACACTTATATCTTTTAAGAGGAAGGTTGATAGCAAGAGATCCTGTCTTTAGCCTTTTCCTATTCGTGGGCCTCCAAATTATGACAGCCATTAGAAAAGGCATAAAATGAGAGCCCCCTTTTATTTGTGGGTCATGTATATTGTATAAGAATGGATGCTAAATTTGGAAAGCTAGTTTTGCATGATTAAAACAGGTGAAGTTGTTGAGGGTGAAATATAATAGAATTAATTTATCAAAATTGCAAGTGACCGGTGAATTTTGTCCACAAAATGGATTTGTCACTCCCCTCAAACTATGTTGTGACAAATTGTCTGCTGCTGAGTGATTTTCAGCCATGACTTTTCATATTTTCCAATTTCACCAATTTTTTTTCTAATTTTAAGATTTATTTTCCTTTTCAAAGAAATCCCACAGTAATCTCAACCTCAAGAAGAAATTCACACTTTAGCAGATATTAAAGCACTATTTAAGAATTGTGGATCTACAGTCGATATTCAGCATCTTCACCATTGTTGCAGTGAAACATGCACGACAATCTGGAACCACACCAACCCGACCATTTCAGATGTGGTCAGGTTGCTATAAGAGCATTGGGATATGGAGAAAGTGGAAAGTGGGAAGCCAATGCTTGATGATAAACAGTGTTTTTGATATTAAACACTGTTGATCACTTTCAACCATTACTAGTATAGTACTATAGTTCTAATGTGATTTTTCTATTTTCCACATATTTCTGATGTTTACTTTTAATTTTAACAATTTATCATATCTTTATGATTTTATATTGACATCACGATTCAAACAATTTGACTCAAGGGTTGAACTTAATTAAACTAAACCAGTATAAAAATGGTTCAATCCATGATTTAGTTTTTAAAACAGACTTGCTCTAGCGAATGGTGTCTTTGGTCCCTCAACGATACCATCAAATCTTCAATCTGGATCCCTTCTTTTTGTCCATTGAATTGCATTTCTTTCCGCCTTAGTCTCTTCTCTTGGAATCCAGGTCTCCAACTCTCATCATCCTCAGTTATTCTTTTGCATTTTCACCACCATGTAGTATCTATGGCCTTCTATCAATGACGTAGACCAAATGATTGAGCTGTTTCCTTAATTTTTTTTAAAGATCGAAGGTGTCCAGGCGTTTTACCTAACTAATCTTTTGGAACATGTTAATTTTACCTCAATTCTCACACACCAAGTAAGTTACGGGGAGTTACCCTTTGGAATTAAATATGAATTGAAAATAAGATCCCCTCTTCTTGCGGCAGGTTCTTAGCCGTCAAGCCAATGGTTCAAAAGCTGATAAGGAAATTCTCTAAACCGTGATCTCTTTGTTATGTTGCGGACTTAAGTAATGCATCAAAAGCTCAAAAGCTGATAGGATGCATTAAATTTGATCCTTTATTCTAAATTATCGAGGAATCCCAATGCTCTCTTTGTTACTCTTTAAGTTCAACTAAAAAATAACTATTGCATCGACACTCAGGAATCATTTTCCTTATCTGATAACAACTGACCTTTAGTCACATAACATGCTGTATGTGAATTTTGACATGATGACATTCATGAATTCTAATGGTCCTAATGATTTTGATCTCAAAGCTTGTAAGGTTCTGAAATCTAAACACCCAAAGGCCAAATTCCATGGAATATCGACAGGCATCACCAGATAAGAAACTTTGGTAGCTGTCCTTCAGTTTTATAGGTCATTTGAAGTAGCAACAATGAACAAATTATTATTCACCCATGTCTTGAGAAGGCATCAATTTTGACATGATGACATGTGAATTCTAACGGTACTTGTAATTTTTGTAGAAATTTAGGCAAAATGGCTCAGCTCCTCTATCATTGATATCAGTATAAATAGAAATTACAAGCCTCACAAAGGAGAAAAAAATCTATCAAAATCACTCTTGATTAGGGAAGCTGACATCTAATAGAAAACACAATTTTAGAAAGTCAATCAGATGAAGAATTTTAGTTAATACTCCCCTGCAAACTCAACTGTAGACATGCGAGTTTGAAACTAAGCGTGGAGAAACGTTGCTTCAGTAGACCCTTGCCTCAAGGCTTGTAAGGTTCTTAAATCTAAACACCCCAATTCCATGGAATATCGACAGGCATCACCAAATAAGCAACTTTGATAGTTGTCCTTCAATTTTATAGGTCATATGAAGTAGCAACCGTGAACAAATTATTATTCTCCTATGTCTTGAGAAGGCATCAACCATACACTAGAAGCAACCTGTGCTCCTATCCCACTCATCAAAGCATGCCTGCTACTCTTTGCCAACCATATTCATCCTTCTCCCAATTCAATCCACAATCTTCATCTATTAAATCACGATTGTACTCCTCAAGTGGTTTGTCTAACATGAATCCAAAGATCTTCCCAATCCAAGGCTCATCAACCATGGTTTTCACATGAGACTTGACATTAAGATCTGATACATTATGAGAGTGTCAAGCCACCAAGAAAGCAACTTCTATAGAGCAATCAATCTATTTTAGTGATTGAAGATTCATGCACATCATAAAGTAGAAGGGCCAGCCACGTGGCATGTTAAACCACATACATATCAAAGGGGTTTAACCTTAACAATAAAACAACATGAATATGGAGATTTCATTGTCTGCCATTTGCAACTTCATCTTCTTTCATGGAAATGACGACACTAAATAGGATTAAGAGAGATGAAATCAATTGAGGGAAGATTGTGGCTGATGAAATGCATTTTCAAGGCCAGATGATTGAATTGCTCTTCTTTTTCCAACTTCGCATGGGAAGTGAATAAAAATTGAAACAATTCATGATCTTAGGTTAGAAGGTGGAGAAGGTAAATGAAAAAGAATGATAAAGAAGCAACTTAGAATTGCATCCAACACCACAATTGTCTTTACCATATGCAAATGATTATAAGAGTTTTGTTGCAAATTAATCACATATCAAATGCAAGGAAATGCAAGAAAATGAAATCAAGCAATCATCCTCAGAAATAAGAAGAACACGGATTTACAGGGTTCGATTTTACCTAGCCTCGATTTGCCTCGTTTATGGCCTCGATTTGCCTCGTTTATGGCCTGGCCCAACTTCTTTCTCATTTTGTACGAAAACTATATATATAGTGAGAGAATGTGAGAGTACTGTAAGCTTGGCTTGGCACTGTAGCCCTTCTCGGGCAACCGATAGTTTGGTTGTTTGTGAGAGAGATAGAGAGTGTTGATAAGAAAATGGGTTTGAGAATATTTATAATTTGTATCTCCCCAATTGATATTAGTGGATCTTTGTCGATTGTTGCTTGCGAACAGAGGCCTTTGCCCGAATCACGTAAGTCTGTATCTTTTCTTTTTGTGTAGATGATTGTTTGATCTGTGTTTAAATTGCTTCCGTTGTTTGATTTATCGAGATTTTGCACTACAAAATTTGGACAACCTGAGTACTCTTATGTTTTCTTCATCCTTGAATTTTTTATATATATATAAAAAAAAAAAAGTGAAAGAAGTAAGAGTAACCCATGTTATGTAACACAATTTCATCTCGATTCGGTAAATTTTAGTCCATTTCCATAAGAAATATGAGCTCATTCCATCATAAAGCACAATGAAATAGGGCAGATACTACTGCAGTAACTTAGATTGATAAAGAGAATTGCAGGAAGTAGCAACCAACTATAGGTTTTATTTCCAGAGAAAGCAAGTAAAGCAGATCTACTTATGTGGCAATGCCAACAGAGCCCTAAAGAGATTCAGAAAATGTAGAATTCTCATAGCTAAATTGGTGGATCAAAGGTAAATTGCACCAGAGAAGGTGAGGCCAATGTCTGCAGTGGGCGTTTGCGCTTCTTCTCATAGCTGATCCCCCTTGCTCTCTCTTGTATTTCTCTAACGTCACGAAGGTAGAGCCTCACCGGCTGTGAGGCAAATGGGTTAGCCTCAGGTTTGCCCCCATTCTCTTGAAACGCGGCTCGGAGGCGGCCAACGAGTGCATCAAGGCTCCCCCAGGCCTGGCGAAGAGGGCATGGACAGGCTGCAAGTGGACTGGTAAGGCCGAAGAAGGGGCACATTTCGTTGTGGACTTTAGTCTTGCCAAATTGGTCGAGGTACCGAAGGAATTCAAGGATGTGAGCACCACTGCATTGGGAGAGCGACAGTGGCGGCCGATGGCTCCTTAGGTACTGTTGAAAAGTGTTCCAGTCACGACGCTTCTGCAATTCGTATCTGTTCAAGGTAGGGGAGGATAATGAGGTTCTGTTCATGTTGCCATTCTCAGAACCGAAGCTCGCCGTGACCGGAATTCCATCCATGAGTTCAGTTTATAAGGCTACTTCAGTCTTCTTCTTTTCCTTCTTTTGGGTTGTATTCTTTTTTTCAATTCTAGGGTTTCTACTACTGTGTCAATTCTAGGGCTTATCCTCAAATATATAGGTTTCCACTTCCTGTTGTAGATCAATAATGAAGAGGTATTTCTTTATTAGTTTATACACAGTACAAGCCAGACAATGAATGGATATAAAGCAGATTAGAGATTTACCCAGTTTTAAGAGATCAGGCAACACTCTTCTTCTTTCTCCTTGCTATTTACTTTCATTCCTCAAAGGCAAGTAGAAGGCTCAGAATCAGATTTGGTAGAATTCTACCGATTTCGAGAGAGAGAGAGAGGGAGGGAGGAGAATGGTCAGGTAAAGGTGGTGGAGAACGGAAATTGGTGAGGCACACTCCTCAGGGATGCTTTATTTATCATCGCTTGTGGATGTTTAAGAGCCATACAAATTGTAAATTTGAAATATTTTTTCTCGTTTCTTTTGTGACATGACTGAGAGTGATTAGACACTCTTTGGCGACGAATTCCATTAGTCTTTTGATGCATAAGCAGTTCCTTCTTGTAACTATTTGAATTATTTTGACATGTTCAAATAGAGAAACAAAAATTAAAAAGGAAAACAAGCAGCAACAAAAACAGGAAATGAAGTCGCACAAGCCAAATCAAAGTACAAAAAGCTACGGGCTCATGGAAGTTCTAACACATTTTTTTTCTACAGAACGTCAGATATAGAAATATTCTTCAATTCCTTTAAAGAATTATTAACCATGCACTCTTTGAAAAAACACGTCTTACAACCGTTGCACTGGACTGGACGGTACTTTGAAAACAAGTCTTGAATTATTTCCATAATTAAAAGTGAGTCATTCAAAATTGGCAAAAAGATGAACAGTCATGTTGCCGTTTTGCTATTTTTATTTTATTATTGTTAAATGATAATATATATTTTCTTTTGGATAGCCATTTAGACACCTGACTTTTCTTTTAAGAGGCATTCCATTTCAAAATTTTACACAAAATTACTATTTTATCCCTCAGTTTTGTGTAGAGAAATTGTCCTTTTTTAAAAATTGAGGGACAAAATGATAATTTTCATATAAAATTTTGAAATGGGATATCTCTTAAAAGAAAAGTGAATGTGTAAATGGTCACCCTTCCTTTTTTATATCAGTGTTGAGAAATCAGAAAATGTGTGGACTGTTTTTCAACGGTCACATTGTCCATCGATGAAAGATCAAGGGCTATGATAAATTCATTAGATCTCATTTTCTATTAATAGTTTCAATGATAATCTATCTACCCATCTACTCTTTTAATACGAGTTGGGACTCACTTTATAACACGACCTATCAAAAATTAGCGACTCATCCACTTTAAATTGGCAGGCAGTAAAGGAAGACTCTGAGTCGAGTTTGTGACGCGTGATTCTCTCAATTTATGTTACTGTCCTTTGCCTCATGGAGATGATTTATGGTCTTTAGAGAAAATCAAAATCAAGTTGGCCATGGCCATGAACAATATTGATTTTTAATTATTTTTGTTTTTTGTTTTTTTTGTTTTGTTTTTTAATTATTATTTTTTAAAATACGTTGACTGGATCCTTGACAAGGCAAACCACTGCATACATTCAAGTTTAATGATTTATTAAAACTTGAAATATCTTAAAGGACAACAAAGATTGATATCTTTTTTTTTTTTAACTTAGTTTGAATTATGTTTTGAAAATTTATTTCAAAATAAAAATAATTGAAACAAAGTAAACATTCTCTTGACTAATGTGTTCAGCAGTATACTAAGAATTAGACTTGAAGTGATTCTAGATTTATAAGGAATTAGTTCATCTAATTTCAGATTTTTTGTGAAAATTTAGGGAATCTAAAAACATGACAATATTATTTTATAAAGTTGTTTGTGGTGCAGCAAAGTGTAAATAATAATAATAATAATAATAATAATAATAATAATAATCTCCAAAATCCTATACATTTATATCGGACCATTCAGAGAATATTTTCAAGCAAAAACACTAAACAATTCTAGTTATGGACCTGTAAACATTAAGAAAACAGTTCATGGGCCTACGAAAAGATAGGTACTGATCTGGGCTTGCAAACAAATAAAGGACGATTCTGGGCCTGAAAGGTTCCACAAAACGGTATTTGGGGCAGTAAATTGCACTTAAAGTGTTGTGAGTGTAATACCTTGACTTGAATTAGGTTTAATTAATATAATTTTTTTTGATAAATCATATTTTGACCTGTTAATCACGTAGATTACAGTGAGAGATTTGTGAAAAATCCAGGATTGACCCAATCGGAGCTCGATAGCTCGTTGATCTAACTCATTTAAAATTAAAGGGGCAAAATGGTAATCTACCATTAACTGTGTATTTTATTGTTTGATTATTTATTGGAGAGTTATTAATTTCCTTATTAGGAGTTTAAATTTTGAAATTTATAAGGATGTTTATTATATTTTTAATTTCAGAAAATGTTATTAAAAACCACCCGAAAAAGTCCCGAAAGCTAGGAAAGGATTAGTTTAAATAATTTTAGAAGTTAGAAAATTTTAAGAAAAATATGTATAGTTAGATTTTATTTTAATTCATTGTTTTATATTTCCCGATTTTGAAAATAGAGAATTTAAACTCTTAAAATAAATACAAATTAAGTTAAGTGAATAGTGTTAAAAACATGAATTTTGTTTAAATCAAGTAATTTGGTAAAATATAAATCTCCAAAATTTTATAGTACCTTTAGATTTTAAAACCCAACATTTTGATTAAGATGGATTAAAATGATTAATTTCCCTAATAGTTAAATATTGAAATTTAATGAAGAAGGGTTAAATTGCAAATAGGTTTTAGAGGGCCAAATTGTAAAATTTCGAAAATTTTAATCACCTACATAGCCGGTGATGCAACAAAGCTGCGTAAGGGTCGACTCATGGAAGCCACCATCCTAGCTTGCAGAGCATCGTGGATGAATTTCCAGCCAGTGGCAAGCCTACTAGTCTACCCTCCTTGAGTCTATTTAAACCCTGCAATTCCAGTTTAAAACTATTGAGCAAATCTCTTCTCTTTTCTCTCTGTTTTCCTGTTAAGTTTTTCACCGTTAGCTTAAGTGGAAGATTTTTTCAATTGCTGAATTTCAACACAGGAACAAAAGCGAAGGTAACCATTGTCTTTATTTTCAAATTTTAGACACTTTATAATCAAGCAGAAGTCAATTTGGTTAATATTTGAATACTAAAATCAGATTTGAAGTGTAGTGAAAAACATAGATTTTCATGTGTCTTACTGGTTTTTCCCTTTGAATCTGATGTTTCTGGTCAGTATTATTGGTCCAATTAATTTTGAAAGTGAAGAGGACTCACTGAAGAATCCATTTGACCAGAAGGATGTGAAAAACGAATTCATTAAGTCCACTGTTTCTAGATTTGTATTTTACACAGCCCCTCCCGTCACTCCTCTGTTGTAGGTGACAGAGGAAGAAGACGACTCTTGGAAATTCTGAGAATCAGTCTTCGGAAGATCCGAGGGTAATACTTTGGAAGTTCCGAACTTTAGTTCGGGGTTTCCAAGGAGCAGAGGCTAACTGTTGAACTCTCTGCCTCAGCAGGACAGACAGGACGTTCCGAGCAATGTTATCCGAACCGGACCGTCTAACAAACCGTCTTCGAGGAGGTTAGGGTTCAACTGGGTTTGACCGCGGTCAAAGTCGGTAAAAGCCGATCAAAGCCGGTCATGTTTTAAAATAATATAAATATTATATATAATATTAAATAAGACATATTATGAATTAGACTGCCTTTTTGTGATTGAAATATTTGTTTGTATGATATGTACTTGTAAATGGGTCATGTAAAGTACATGTTTGAGTTCACATGTAAAGTACATATTTGAGTTCACATGTAAAGTACATGTTTGAGTTCACATGTAAAGAGCATGTGTGACATTTATTTCTGAGCCTCACTTTGATCCAGCCCAGTTAAGAGTTATTAAGGATATAAAAAAAAAAAAAAATTAGTAGCGTTCTGGGCCCACCTCCGGATTAAAGCGTTATAGTGAGCCAACCAATAGTAAAAAAAGAAACCATTCGTAGCCCAATAACAATACAAAAGGCAGTCATGGGCCCAAAAACAATGAACGTAACACCTAATTGGATTTGTAAACTATAAAATAGATTGTTTTCTGGATTTATGAACTAAATCAAATGAATTGTCCTTGGACAAAAACTAAACATAAAATATCTTGAATTTCTAAAGGCCTCTTAAAACCCATGAACCAACCCTGTAGTCAAGGATCCAGGAACTCAGAAGGCTCATATATTGAATATTTAAAAGGTGTCCATGCCCGAAAGCCCGATGGAACTTAACGTCACAATGTCAACTCACTAAATCAAAACCTGACTTGATTCAAGTCCCAAACATCTTTCAAGACCCACAAGTAAAAGGCCTAATGAAGTCTAACATACAAAAGTCCATATTAAAGTAGTCCAATACAAGCCCATTGTTGAAAACCCAAAAAGTCCAGCAATTAGAGGATCCATTATGTTATTAAATTTTAGCAGTGCATAAATCCCAAAAGACAAAAGTCCACTGGAACTGATTGGATCATCAAGACCCATAAACTTAATGGTCCATCAAATCCAATGACTGTCCAACAAGTGTACATAAAAAAGTCACTAAAGGCCTAATGCGGCATCTTATTCAACAACTCATTATCTACAGCTCCATTTCTGATGCCTGCCAATGCCCATTTTAAAGGCCCATTTTGAGAGCCCATTGATGCCCGTTTTATAAAAACACAAAGGCTCAATGAGGCAAATTGTTATATGAATCTATGCTCATTAAAATCCATTCTCTAAAGGCCCAATAAGCCCGTTATTGAAAGCTCATTAAGGGCCACTATGAAAATAAAAAACTAGCTTTGAAGGCTTTTAAAAGTCCATTATTCAAAGTCCCATTAAGGCCTAATAGAATAGATTAAAGGGTCATTTGTTGAGACTATGAATTAGACCTGCCAACGGCTGGGTTGGGTCTGGCATCATTCGGGTCTCTAATTTGAGTTCTAGTTTATTCTAGGTCTTCTTAGTTGGTGTTCAATAATCTAGTAATGCTAGATCTTGATTTTCTGGATTAATAATCATTAGATCAGCATCTAATCTAATTGAATGATTTTAATTGGCATCTATTTCACTACAAAAAAATTTGTGCTTTGGACATTCATGCCTTGTCATAGTAGAACTCATTTTATTCTTTTGTTGTATATAGGCTGGGGCTTATCTTATTATTAAAAAAAGTTTGTCGCTTTCAAATATAGAATATTTAATATTTTAAATATTAACTCACCAGACGTTGTTATAGAATTAATCACTCATTAAATGATCTGCATAAATACAAGAGGAACGTCTAAGTGGTCCACAAATCCGAATAGATTCATAAAAAATTCATATGAACTTATGTAAACTGTTTAATGGTTGATCTACTTTTTTTTGAAAGTCAAAGAATCCAAGCATTCCACCTGAATCTTTCAGGTATTTCACTCGACTAATCTTTAAAGTATATGTAAATTTCCTAATCTACACACACCGAATACAAAATTAAGGAGAGTGACTCAAATGAAAACGAACCTAAAAAGCTTACGAGCGGACTCTAAAATGGATCCCCTAAATGCCCAATTCAAATTCATATAAATCATACATAATAATATTACAAAATATATTAAAATATCATCTTCACATAATATATTCTACACCCTCCATAATAACCCATACAATAATAGAGCAGACAAGTAGAAGATGTAAATATCAATGAGAGCACCATACATTATTCCTTTTCCGTTAGAGTACACACGAAATATGGATCTCACTGATTTGTCATTAACAAAACACTACCATTAAAAACACAAATAAATTAATTTAGTAATTATATAATACATATGTTTTTAATTCATATGATTTATTTATAATATATATAACAAAAATTTGCGAAAATAAAAATAGAATGGATGTGATGTGACTATATATTTTCAATTGTGATCTTTAATTTTGAATAAAGTCTGAATTTAAGTTTTTTTTTTAAGATATTTTTTTATTTTTTATATAATTTAATTTGTATTTGATTTTTATTATAGTAAAATTCAAGCATTCTTGAATTAATATTTGAGAATTATATTATTATGAATTGTGATTACAAATATAAATAGTTATTAAATATATTCTATTTTTTAATTTTTTTTATTGTCTTCCTGCAAATAAAATGGTTGGAATATCAAAATATTCCATTATGGAGACATATCGAAATGAATTTAAGAGCAGAGATAACTATGATTTACAAGAATTTGTCTATTGAAAATTTATTTGAGAAAATTGACATGACCTTCTAATAAACCCAAAAAAATAAACCCCTTAAATAAAAATTTATTAAATTTTAGTTTTTAAATTAAGCCAATATTTTTATTTAGGCACCCCATATAGACACCTGGAAAATCTGTCTCTATACACCCGATTTAAAAAAAATCGAGTGAAATTACTACTCTACCTCTCCGTGTTTTATCATCCGAACGAACTATCAGTTCATTTTCAGTTCATTCAGATGAATATACTCGTCCAAACGAATTGCCAGTGTAATTTCTGTTCATTCGAATGAACAAATCAGTGTAATTTCAGTTCGTTCCGATGAGTATACTCATCCGAACGAACAGAACAGTGCAATTTCAGTTCGTCCGGATGAGTTCGAATGATCAGTTGAATCATTCAAACGAATGAATACGTATAAGTTCATTCGTTCGAATGATCAGTTTGGATATACTCTAAAAAGAGTATGTTCCTTTGATGAGTAAACAATGTGACATGGTAAATGTCAAAGAATGCTGGAGTAAATGTGGTGCACAAGACACGCAATGGAGAGCTAGTTCTGGAGATACCAAGTATCAGTCAGCAATTCCTCAAAGTAATTTTGACAACTCCTGCAATATAGGTTCTTGGTGTGTTATTTTGGATTCTATCTTGAAAAAGGAAAGCAGTGCCATATTTGCTGGCAAATCTCAAAATATGGGCCAAGTCTGAAGAGGACAAACTTAAGGAATATGGAGATGCAACCAAAACATAGGCCAAGTTTGAAGAGGACAAACTTGAGGAATATGGGGATGCAGCCAAAATATGAGCCAAATTTGAAGAGAACAAACTTGAGGAAGTGAATGAGAAGGTACATTCGTTCGAATGATCCTAAGTGATCACTCGAACGAATGAATATATATAAATTCAGTCGTCCGAATGAACACATCAGTGTATTTCAGTTCGTTCGGATGAATATACTCATCCGAACGAACTGAAATCCGAACGAACTAAAATTATATTGATGTGTTCGTTTGGATGAGTATATTCATCCGAACGAACTGAAAATGACCTGATAGTTCGTTCGGATGAATATATATGAAAGGGTAGAATGGTAATTTTACCCAATTTTTTGAAATCAAATGTTTAAAGGCAGATTTTTCCGATCTCTAATACGAGTACCTTTATTTATTTAAAAGTTATTCTTAAAAGTTCGCAATAAATCACGAGACCAGTTCGCGACGGGTAATTCTCCCAGTGTTCTGTTATATCTCAATGAAAGTACGTTATAGACTTCCGGATTACGAAAAGTCCATCTCACATTTATTCACTGTATAAAACGGGCGGGGGACAAAATTTTAAGTATCCCGCGGCACACCATAACCCGACAAACGTCCTCTGCTCAAACCCTTTCGATAAAAGCCGCCCGCCATCTCCTATTCTTCTCCTCTCATTTCCCTCGTTGTACTCGCTCCTTTCTCCAAAACCGCGCCTTACGTCTTCTCCGGTAGTCCTTCTCCCTCTGCTAGATCCCGAGCGTTTCTCTTCATCAGGTTAAAGAAGCGTAGGAGAAGATGAGAGAGATCCTTCACATCCAGGGAGGCCAATGTGGGAACCAGATTGGAGCCAAGTTCTGGGAAGTGATCTGTGACGAGCACGGCATTGACCACTCCGGCCAGTACTGCGGCGATTCGGAACTCCAGCTGGAACGCATCAATGTATATTACAATGAGGCAAGTGGTGGCAGATATGTTCCGCGTGCAGTCCTCATGGATCTGGAGCCTGGCACCATGGACTCCCTCCGATCCGGCCCCTTTGGCCAGATCTTCCGCCCTGACAATTTCGTCTTTGGCCAGTCCGGTGCTGGTAACAATTGGGCCAAGGGACATTACACTGAGGGCGCTGAATTGATCGATTCTGTCCTTGATGTTGTGCGCAAGGAGGCTGAGAATTGTGACTGTCTCCAAGGTACAATTCTTTTTCTTTTTTACTTTTATGATTTTGTTGGAAGATTCTATGTTGATTCATATTCCGATGTTGCTCAGTTTTTTTCATTGCAATTGCAATTTCATTCATTAATTGTTGATGTTTCTCTATTTCTGGTGGCTCCTCAAGCGTAGATCTGATGAAATATGTATTGGATTGACCAATCACCTGTTCTTCTGAAATTGCATTCCATTGCCATCTCATATGGGTTTTGTTTTGGTCGTGCTCTATTTCAGATTGCTCTTAATTGATTGTTGGTCTATTTCCTGTCATCTTTCTTCTCATTCTGTTTTCTTGGTGTAATTTAGAATTTAGATCTGATTATGTTCTCAATGAATCCATTGCTGCCTTCTGTTTCAACGTTGTATTGCCAATTTGCCATGTATTTGGATTTTGGGGTTCTGTTTCGTTTGAATGGCAGTACACTTATTGTTACTATTCCTCAATTTATTTCCTCTGATCATTTTGTGGTGCGATCTGGAGCATAGATCTGATGATATTCATACTGGACAATGGCTACATTTTCTTTTGAGATCTAGCCTGAAGATTTGCTAGTCCTTATTCGTTATTATTATTATTATTATTATTAGTTGATAAATTGTCACTTTTGATTTTTGGTTGTGTTAGGAAACGTGACCATTAAATGTAAGTGATTGTGATTTAACAACCATATGAATGAATGGCCCACGGACCACTACCAGGTGACTGTAGTCCTTTTGTGCCGTGTGCTGTCGTGCAAGCGACAATTGTATGGATTTTCTAGCTAAAGATTAAAATTTTGTCTGAATCTGAAAATTGTCTTTAGGCCAAGCTGAAGTGAAATGTTGGTGTTTTTAGAATTTTTGAAAAATCTGAAATTACTGTTGACCAAAATTTTGGCCAAAATATGTCCATTTCAGAAATTTTGGTCCAATTTTTTTCCAATATTTTATTTTTGTTAAAGTTATGTATCAGCCAAAATGGCTGCTACATACGAAATATTGGGTGATATTTTTCGGTTCCCTGAGGGATTGAGGAATCCAAATCATCCGACATTTAATATCAGCTTTCAAGAGTTGATAGGAATATAGAACGGATTTCACGTGCTGCAAATGCAGCAAGGATTTTCTGTGATATTTTGCAACCCAATATGTGGCATATTTTTTGGCATACCAAGTGTGTTAATTGAAAATAGATCATCTCTAGATAAGACATACATTAAAATTCAGTCCATTCAAAATTCTTAGTCACCATCTCGAAGAATGGAATTTGGCTACCTAGCGAATATTACAGGATTAATAATGTAGCATTGATCATCATTCTCATTCTTTTAGATCAGGTGGCAAAAAAGTTTAGTCAAATTGAGTTTTAATTTATGAATGATCTAGAGATAATGTAGTGATGATCTGTTTGACATGGTTAGTAACATATGACATGGTTTTAGAATAGCACAGAGTCCCCTCTGCATTTAGTTCTAATTCTGAATGTCCTATCAGATGAGCCATCACATCTATGGGTACAAATCCAGCTATATTTCTTGGGTAATCATAGAATTTTCTTGAAAATAAATAAATAAATCCTTGAAGAGGATGATGATCTGGCAGAAAGCTGAAGAGGTGGTTCCTGTGTGGGAACCACTTGTGGTTGTTAGGAAGCAAACATTTCTATCCACTCATTTCTCTTCTTTTTTTTTTAAGACCAAGGTGTCTAGGCCTATTAGAGCACCTGACTAATCATTGTGGTATGTGCAAATCTCCCTATCCACATACACCGAATAAATATCGACTTTTACTATTATACAATCTATTTCATTATCATACTATGGATTCGACACCAAGGACCAACTCTATAGTGACATTGATATGTTATATTTTTTTGTTTTAAATTTATTTATATTTATATTTTTTTTACATGGTGGTGTGATGTGTTGCATTTCATTATGTTATGCCTTGGCTCTTCATTAGGGTTTCTTTTGATAATTTGTTTAGATTTAAGGGGATGTGTAGGTGTAACCTATATTGCTGATCGAGAGGATGTAATGTATGATGCTGATTGAAACTTCTGAAATGCATCATATATTGCAGTTAACGCCTAGTTTCCACAATTTGTTCTTGCCTTTATTCTCCCAGCTTTGATGTCATTATGTTCTAGAGACACCCAAATGCATTGGAATATTGTGTGAGGTTGGATATTTTGGTTCAAATTTACACTCAGCAATGAGTGCTTCACTCACTATTTGAATTTCCAGTTGACGTTAATTCCAGTTTGCAAGTATGAAGGGTATAATTTATGGTGCTGATATAAAAATCCAAAACACATCACTCACCATCGTTTCTTCCCGTAGTCAACATTGATCCATTATGACACGGGACTTACCAAAATGCTTAGGTTACCTACTAATGTTTTGATGGCATCCAAATGCATTGGTATACTTTGTTCTATGGCGCGTCGAATATTTTGGTGGTATTCTAATATTGATTTCTGTCTCAGTTATGGATACTTCACCATTTCAATCTAATTAACATCAATTGCAACTTAGAATATATATTGAGATTTGCATTTGGATCGCTTTTTTTATTCTCTAGTGGTGACATGAAGCCATTCATGTGATTATACTAATGGTTTATCCTAAGAAAAGGTTCCTTTTAGGTTAAAATGTAGCTGTTAGACATCTGTTTCTGACTGTTTTTTACTACTCTAGTATTGTTCTTTCTTTTTTATATGTTTGTGAGGTTGTATATGGTTGTTTTGTATAAGATGGGGTTAGAGAGGTCATGTAGGAAGGTTGATCCTTCAGAGTAGCTCTAGCATGATCATGTAGCTGATTCATGGGCTACAATCCCTATGAAATCCACATAATTTCCACCACTCTCTGATCTTGTAGATCCATTTATTCTCTTAGGAGATCACTCTGTACTGAGGTACAAGAGTTGGAATTGTGGACAATTCTTGTGGGTGTCAGAATTTCCAACTCTCATGAAGCAAGCTTGCTCATAAGACTACTCATGTACAGTATTGGCTTCACTTGAAGTGGCTGTGGACAAGCATTTTTCTTCCTTTATTTTTTGGGGGTATATTACAAACCTAACATGCCTGTTTTAGGTTATTAAAGAAAAAGGGAACTCAGATTTCTCATAGATCTGGGATTGTTTTTTCCCCTTTGGAAATGACACCATACAGAAGTGCAAAAAAATCACCTTACAGTTAATTCATAAGATTGTAAAGAATTTTTTCTTTACTCCATGCTTTGATTGCTTTCATTGAAATGTGTTCTTTAGCTATTATTTATCCTTACATCGTGCATAATGGTACTTGTTTAAGCAGTTTGATGGAATCACAAAAACTTGTTTATATTTATTATAAATTTCTAAATATTTTAACATTTCAACAGGCTTCCAAGTATGTCATTCTTTGGGTGGAGGTACTGGATCTGGCATGGGCACCCTTCTTATCTCCAAGATCAGGGAGGAGTATCCAGACCGCATGATGCTTACATTCTCTGTTTTCCCATCTCCTAAAGTATCGGACACTGTTGTTGAACCATACAATGCGACCCTTTCTGTTCATCAGCTCGTTGAGAATGCCGATGAGTGTATGGTTCTTGACAATGAGGCTCTCTATGACATCTGCTTCCGCACCCTCAAGCTTGCTACCCCTACCTGTGAGTCAAATTTTATTTGTTTTTTTTTTAATATAGTCATTTTTGTAGAAGTATGAAAATAGTAGGAAAAAAAATGAAAACTTGATATAAAATTGTTGACATTTTTTATTCAGGAGAATCAGTTTTAGAACTCAAAATTTTCTAATGTGTCTTTTCCTCTCTTTTTTTGTCATTCTTTCATAGTTTGCATCTATTTTTATTGTCTAGTCACTTTGGTATACCATCTCTAAGCATAGTTCAATATATAAATCTATCATTCTGTTGACTTTTCTGCATTTCCAAGTCCCCATTTGGTTTGTGGGCTTGCACTTGTTGAATAAATTCATATTGGAAACCCTAGGTTAAACGGATTCCTTGAAATGCATGATGCACTTGTGTTGGACACATCTTTGTTGTGGATTCTTCATGGATTCTTTTAGTATTTTTAACCATTTTTTTCTAAGATGACAAAGATATTATCGCACCATTCTTCTTTTGAAACCTAAATAAAATGTTGATATGTTCGTCATCTAGTTGTTTAGAGTAAAACTGGTTCATATTTTCTATAAAGAGTGAGCACTTGTGCATGGGGCATTAGGTTTTATCCTGCATGACGCATGTGAGGCCTTTTTACCCATTTTGACAGGCGCACTGAAAAGGTCCATATGCTTACCAAGAATAACGTTAGACAACTAGGCACCAACACCCCACTATCAGAATGTACAGGGGAGGTGCTGCCAACAAAATCAGGAAGCACCCGGTTCAGGGTTTCCAATTGCAGGTTGCTCATCTTCTTTACTGAACAATGCAACGTAGTCATCAAGGATGAGATACACGGAGCATGGGCACGGAATGTCCAATTTGAAGCAGATTGTTCATCTAACAGGTTGAGGGCGTCACCGCCCGCAGGAAGAGATAACGAAGGTGGAGCTGTGCTCAACCAACTGATGAAGAACCAATTGAATACCGCAAAGAGTGGCCTCAAGGAGACCACTACCAAAGACTTGAAAGATGCAGTCGCCTAAGATATGCCCGTCATTATTGACGCCCAAAGACTTGAATATTAATCTTACAAAACAGCACTTTGATCAGATTAATCAAGCCACATTTTTAAAGGCCTTTAAAGTTTAAGGATTAAATTAAAAAACATGATTTTGATTGATCCAATTAAACTAATTTTTGGTGAGCCAGATCTTCAAAATAAACCTTTTCATTGGACACATCACGACTCCTATTGATAGGTCCCACTCTTAGCTTCAAACTGAAATGGCATGCACAGTTTTTATTTACACCATATTTTCATTTAAAGACATTTAAATTTAAATTTATTCAAATGTTTTGCTGTATCCATGAATTTTGTCTTTGTACCAATGAGATACTTTTCAATAATTTCCTGAGAAAATATTTTATTTAAATATTCTGAGATTTTTGTCAAGAGACTATTGAAAAACATCTCAGAAAATAAAATAATAAAAATAAAATATATAAAGATATTTGAAAAGTTTAAATATTGTTATTTACTGTGAAATAGTGTATATTCTCATTTCTGGAGATACTTTGAAAAAATCTGGACATGTTATAAGATAAGAAGATATTATTTCTAAGATATCTAGATGTTTACCAAAATATTTTTTGGAATGGATGCTTATCAAAATCTTGTAGTCATTTGTGAAAGTGGTTCTGGAAGTAGTACAGATTTTTTCTTAACATCAATATTTATTTTATCAATCTAGGATTGGTCCTTTAATATGGATTTGACAAATGATTTCTGTAAACCAATTGTCTTATCTGACACTCGTGAGACTTGAACCCACAACCTCTAGGCTATAGCAATAAGCCTTGAAAATTATATTGAAAAGAACATGGTCAATGGTACACCGATAGTTACTTGTGAACATTTGTGAGATTCTGGAATAATAAATTCTTCTTGATAACAGTTAAGTCTTTGGCAGTCTTCTAATGCATGCCTTTTCTTATTTCAGTTGGCGATCTTAATCACCTCATCTCTGCCACCATGAGTGGTGTCACTTGTTGCCTCCGGTTCCCTGGTCAGCTTAACTCAGATCTCCGTAAGCTTGCAGTGAACCTGATCCCTTTCCCCCGTCTCCACTTCTTCATGGTGGGATTTGCACCCTTAACATCAAGAGGTTCTCAACAATACCGGGCTCTCACAGTGCCTGAACTATCTCAGCAGATGTGGGATGCCAAGAACATGATGTGCGCTGCTGATCCCCGTCATGGTCGCTATCTGACTGCATCAGCCATGTTCCGTGGGAAGATGAGCACTAAAGAAGTTGATGAACAAATGATCAATGTTCAAAACAAGAACACTTCCTACTTTGTGGAATGGATCCCTCACAACGTCAAGTCCAGTGTATGTGACATCCCTCCAAAAGGGCTGAAGATGTCGTCGACGTTCATTGGAAACTCCACATCAATTCAGGAGATGTTCCGGCGAGTGAGCGAGCAGTTCACAGCTATGTTCCGAAGAAAGGCTTTCTTGCATTGGTATACTGGGGAGGGTATGGATGAGATGGAGTTTACCGAGGCTGAGAGCAACATGAATGATTTAGTGGCCGAGTACCAGCAGTACCAGGATGCAACTGCAGATGATGAAGAGTACGAGGAAGAGGAGGAAGAAGAGGAAGAGACATAGACAATCATCTTCAGTGTTTCGGGTTTTTGTATGTTGTTTTGATTCAGTCTTGCTTGTGTGAATGTGACGTGATGGTTTGTGGGGAGGGAGTTTTATGGGTTCAGAACTATCATCTGATCGCTGCTGATTAATACTTTCTTTTCCCCTTGTGTAATATGTCTGCTATAGTATAGCATCAAATTGTTTTGATCTTCCTTTTCTAATCTTTTCATTTTGATGGGTTTGTAATTCCATAGCTGTGAATTTTGCAGTTGTAACTAGTGGTGAGTGTCTAACTATGATTGATACATTCTATTTCAACAGTTTGTGAATTGGATCAATTTAGTTTGATACTTCCTTTTTTTATTTATAAATAAAATGTTTGACAGTTTTTATAGTATATTTTCATATGTTTATTCTCTTCTTGTACGAATGGATGTCTTTATGCAGAAAGCAGTTTATTATTTAAAAGTTTGTCTTAAGTGATAAATAATTTCTTTATTACTATTAGTGAATATGCTTTAACTAAAAGTCATTTCATTTTGTCTGAAATAACTCTGTAACCACTTTAGATCGAGGTTTTGTTTATGGGATAACATGCAACGGAGGTTGGGTCGCTTGGTTGTAACTTATAAGTATTGCTGCTAGGTCTTGCCCTTCCATGGTAAACTCCATAGTGAACGATCCACCCACTGCCTGGGTTTTCTATGGGCCATGGTTGGTCAGACCCAGGGGTCGAAAAATAGGCAGAGTTGAGATTTCGGCTGATTTTTCATATCAGCCAAGATCTCTCTCTTCAATTTTTTTTTTTTTAAATCGCAGTGGCTTATTTTTTTAAAAATAATATAAGACTGTTTTTAAAAGAAAAAATTAAAAAAAATATAAATATCGGCCCGGCTCACCACCGATATTTTTTTTTAAAAAGAATAAGAAATCTGCCGATGTTCGATCGATTATTTTTTCCTTTGGTCGATACCTATCGTATCGGTCGAGATATCTTGACCTTAACACTGAATATCTCGGCATTTAAACCCTTGGTCAGGCCCAAGTTTATCTAAGGCTGCAATCACAACCTCTTGTTACATTCATCCTGTGGGCTTCAAAGTTGGACTCTGTTCACCCGTTGGGTCTGAAAATAGACAAGTGCCCGATGATCAAAGCCCAACCGAGCAAAGGCTAGACTGGGGCTAGGTGGTTGCCCTCCACCAGCAGGGGTATAAATTTCGGTCGATACGTGGGTTTTTGAACACCGAGATATCTTAGTGAGATAATTCGGCTAAATATCAGCTGTGGGCCCAAGGGATATCTCGATATTTACATTTTTCGTTTTTTTTTAAATCAACCTTTTTTTTTTTTTTTCAGAACTTTTAAAAAAAAAATGAGGAGAAAGAAATAATTCGGCCAAGATCTCGGCCCGGCTGATATTAGCACCCCTGCCTTCACGTCAAAACTCAATATACATGGAGTTTTGAGGCTTTGGGTTTTTTGGGATTGGGCTTGCAGTCCCGTCCAATAAACATGTACTCCATTGGGACGGGATTGGGTTGCGATACACTCTTCAGACTTCACCAAGGTAATAAAACCTTACAATTTGGACCTAACTTGAAATTCAGTTCTTCTCTTCCTCTTCTGTCAATTTCTTAAAATTCAGGGACTTTCTCCACTCAAAATTCAATTGAAGTGTTACCCGACTCTAAACCGCTGCTTTTAATAGGTCAGTTGGACTGTCATATATGCATTTAGAAACGCTATCTTCTCCAATATAAGGGATAATATACAACTACGAGTTGTCAATTATATCTTTCATGAAAATGGCAAATCAATTCAAAAAAATTATCTCACAATTCTTCAATTAATTTGAACTCGTTTTGTATTGAAGAGGTTCATGCTTCCTTTATGTTGAAGTAATGGACAAAAAAATAATTTTGTGAAGGTCCCCTATATTATATATGAGAAGAAGGAATCATACTATAAATTCAGATGATATCTTCGAAATGGGCGGTTTAAATTTTACTTTGGGATCCAATATCCAAATTGATTTCTCCACCTGGTAGACCTCAATTCTCATCAGTCCTATCAAATATTCAGGACATCCTTTACAGGAGTAAGTAATTATGCCCTAGAGCCCTTTGGGATTTTAAGCTGGGTATCCCGTGTTTTCCAAATAAATTTAATTACTAAGTTTCAATGTTTATGTTTCATAAGCTTAAGATAAACATCACAAATAATGATTGAACCATTGAAATTGAAACAATGAAGTTTCGTAGGTTGCTGGTTTTGAGTACATTGAAATGTCAAGCTTCAAATCTTATCCTCTACCCATATTTCTGCATTAGAGATAGATTCAAATTGAAAATCAAGAAGGTGTTAAGAACAAGTGAAGAAAAAAAAAATTCTCCCGCAAGAGAGAAGCCATTTCATGTGTTAAATAAGACTGATTCTAATTTCCAACACTGCAATGTTTTACAGCAATCTAATCCAATCTAGTGATAGTCAAAGAAAGATTGGACTGTGGGTGCACACCCAAATCACACAAAAGTCTGCATTTAGTGGTCACAAAAATTTGAAATTGCATTTGATTGGCTCCCATTTTTCAACCCTAAATGGTTACTTACACTTATTCAAACGGAGCATATCCTAATGGAAGAGGTCAAAAATTCACCATAACTTGAAAAATGGCACCATTAGAGAGGATGGGCTCCATTTCAATTTGAAATTTCTCTCGAATTCATGGGTCTGGACATTTTCCAATCAATATGGGGTGGCCATTTCTTGAAAAATACAAGGTCAAATAGCATAAAATCTTGATAAGCTTGCACCATGACACACTTTGGTGAGGACCAGACGCCACATTAGAAGGTAGGACATCACAAATCGTTAATTTCTTGTCATGATGAGTACATTTGGAATATTGGGATCTTGTAACGATGAAATTCTAACAAGTCAAGTTTTAAGTTTTTATTTTCAAAAATAATACTGCATCCGTCCCAAATTAGTTATTTTATATGGATTTTGGAATTATCCTAAAATAGTTGTCTCATTTGTATCGGAGTAGTATAAAATGTGTTAAAAATGGATGAGATCATATGAATTGCTAGCTTTACATGGAGAGCAGGGTTCAAAAATCGGCTCGGCCGATAGCCGATATGCGATACGGACGATATTTCGGCCGATAGTTTTATCTCTCATACCGATATCGGCATTTTCTCTCTCCTCTGATATCGGAACCGTGAAAAAACCGCAAAAAATCGTGATGAACCATGACAAAACCGCAAAAAACTGTGAACACCCCTAAGAACCGTAAACCCTGAACCGCGAAAAACCGTGAAAAACCTTATCGGTGTTTTAAAAAAAAAATAATTTAAAAACCGATATTTATGAATATCGGCCGATATTGTGACCGATATTTCGGACCAAATATCGGCCATATCGGCCGATATTACTTGGTTTAAAAAAATCGATATATATCGGCCGATACGATATGTATCGGCCGATATTTGGATCTTTGATGGAGAGTTCCTTAAAAAATATAAATCTTTCAAATGAAACAACCAAAATGGGATAGAGGGAGTATTGTAATACTCGTCTAATTTAATGATGGAGAAAAGTTTCGAAGTATTTATGGATGCATATACATTTTTCTCTCTATTTGATGGTAGACTCCAGGGGTGCAAAAAATGCCCCAGCCGATATATCGGCCGATATGATTCTCTCTCATCTTTTTGTTTTTTTTTAATATCAGTATTATTTTATTATTTTATTTTTTCTAAATTAAAAAATATAAAAAAACCGAAAAAGAAACTGTTTTTTTTTTTAAAAAAATTGAAAATGTAAATATCAGCTGATATCAGTAGATATTAACCGATATCTCGGCTCGGGCCCATTACCGTTTTATTTTTTATTTTTAAATACCGATATTAATCATATCGGCCGATATCAGACTGATATGGTTCGGCCGATATGATTACTGTATGGCCGATACAATACGTATCGGCCGTATTTATACGCCTGTTAAAATCTGAATCATATCGGCGGATACGTTTTGTTTCGGCCGATATCTATACCCCTGGTAGCCACCAACATTTTCAATAGTAAATTATGTCAAGTATAATTCGACGACACGGCTTATTAAACGAATATATTATCATTTAAAGATGAGCAATATGCATATAATAATATTGCACAGATCATACCAATTTTTTCCTAATTATTTATTTATTTTCCAATGAAGCTAACGAACCCACTTACATGTCATTTTGTAGTGCCCACTTATTTCTGTAGGGCCAATCTAATATGACCAACAGAACCAGAGATTCCAGGTTTGGGTTTCGTATTCATCTGATACCAGTGACTTGATAAAAAGCTGTGTGCATCTAGAATCATACCTAATTATTTCGTACTAAGATGTGAGGGTCTTAAATTTCTTCTGTAAAAAATATTCTAATACGACTGCGAAGAAATTTTGCCTCATCAAATATAACCTTTGATACATTGGTTTTATCTAGACTTAGAGGGGGGCAAGAATCAAGATTATTCAACTTTGAAATATCGTAAACACCTAAGATAATTTACGAGTCTGTGGGCAGGTAAAGGCATTAATTGGTTAACCCAAATGTCAAAAGACATTATTACTTGTATGGTTTTGAAATATGATAGGATTATGAATAATCAAACGCGTATTAAATGAGAAAACTGTTATGGGTTTGTTTATATGGGTATTCATCTTTTGGCCTAATTGTAAAAAGCCATCAGCATTGTAAATTTCAAATCCGAAAATTGAAAATTCATCACAATTAAGTATTATATTCTACCGGCATTTGAGTTCTACCCACAATCCGCACGAGTAACTCAGTTTGCGTAAGTTTATAGAATTAGGCTAGAGGTCTTGGATTTGACTTTTTCCGGACTTACTTGATACACAAAAACCTCATTTATATGTGGGATTAATGTCCACCTCGAACGTGGGGTGGAAACAATGTAGTCAAAATGAGCCAATATTTTTCTAATTTTTCAAATATTAAAGGAAACCAAATTAAAACTTCTACTGAAAGAGGTCAATATTTTAGTTTTTTGTTTCCATAAAATCAATGAAACTCGATGTTTTGTAATATTTTCAGGTTAGTGAGGATCAAATCTCAAAAAATTTAGCCAAAATTTTATATTCACATCATTTTTTTTCTAAAACCTTTAGAGTAATATCTTTGAAATTAGGGCTTCTACAAACCTACTAAGCATTGTATGGCTCATCTAACAAAGATAGAATGATCAAAATGTGTCGAACTCCATCCACTTTCTACTTTTATGATTTCTTTGCCATCCCAATGTCTCCCAATATATTGGCAAAGTACTAAAACATTGCTCAATTGTTTGATATTTAAATGTCAAAGACAGCCTTATTCTGACCGTTTAGTTCAGACTTCAGAATCCAGCTAATGGGCCTAACCCGTGGAAATTAAAATCTTTTGTTTCCGGCTCATAGTATGATGGGCTCAGCCGCTCAGGTTATATTTGCTTGCTTGGCCCAACCCATGTACAAGCATAGTAAAATAATATCACATGCAATAATAATAGTAATAAGAAGGGGAGCGATCCTCACACAGGTATTTCGTGTTTAGCAATACGGGTTTTAGAGTATTTCCGATTTTACCTTTCGAATGAACAGTAAATTTTTCAATGGGCTGATTTTTACTGTTCATCGGCGAGCTGATTTAAAATTTCGAAGAGCCAAATTGCACTGTTCATGAATTTCGGCTCTCCGATTTGAAATTTCGGAGAGCCGAATTCGTGAACTGCACTGTTCATGAATTTGAAATCGGAGAGCCTAATTGCACTGTTCATACATTCTCCTTTCTTCTTCTTCGGTACGTCAGGTGTAGAGGGCAAATTGGGCATACTCTAAAATCCGTGTCTTTAAACACAATATACCCGTGTGAGGATCACTCCCCTAATAAGAATAAGAGTTAGATGAATGGAGAGGCAGAGTGACAGACAGTAGGTCTATCTGCAAATTACATTCAGCTGGTTACCATCTTTCACTGTGTCTTCCACACTTCTTTAATGAAAACTTCCATTTATATAAAGTTAGGTCCATATTTAAAATATTAGGATCATATGATACGTGCAGTCTATGTAGCATGTACAATGTTGGTTAGAATGCAACCATTTACATTGTACTATCAAATTGATGAATCTATTTTTGACATTTCGTAACCATAATAGAACCTTGATGAATTATATTTGAGTGATCTTGACCGTCAAAATTAGAACAAAGTTGTTATGAACTATACATTTTTTTGTGTTGGGGTTGACTGTGAACGAGTCCTACATTAAACGACGTATAGAAGAAGATTTAGAGATTTATAAAGGGTTTAGGTCACTCTACCTAACAGGTTAGTCTTTTGGGATGGATCAGAGTCAGTTCTTATACTACCTCATGTGAATTCAGGAGATCTCCTAAGTGGACGAGTTGACTGGCTTTGTTCGAGAGAGGATTATTGGGGTTGGTTGCGAACGAGTCTCACGTTGAAAATGTAGAGGGAGATTTATGGATTTAAAAAGAACTTGAGTCACTCCACCTAACAAGCTACCCTTTTGGACTAGATACCTAGGTCCTAACATTTCGATGATGAATGCAGACGGCTAATTTGGAAAGTCCATAGACTTTATTTTGAAAGTGTAAACATCACTCTAGAATTTTGTTTTAGTTTTATATTATGAGAAGATGACTATTTTGGGGTCAGTGCCTTGTTTTCTGATTTGTTGGCTCTATTACTTGTAGGGAAAGATTTGGAAAAAGAAAATAGAGATGTTGGGTAAGGTAGCTAGAAAGAAAACTGGCCAAATCCATTACCTGACTAGGCAATGTTAATCTATTGACCATTTCACTCTAAAAGAAAAGTGCAATGCCAAACTCTCTCTATAAATAGTCCTTGCTTGCATCCTTGTTCTATATTAGATTATCCCACATTAAAAACACTTGAAAAACAACAATCTTCTTCCCTTTTTGGTGATTTTCTACCCCATAGCATCAACAACATGGCTGCTCGCATCTTCTTCTTTGGCCTTCTTTTCATCTGCTCTTCTCTTACTTATGCCTAAGATCCCAGTCCCCTCCAAGACTTCTGCGTTGCAGACCCTAAGTCTCCTGGTAATTGGCCTCGTTTGGAAGCAAATATAAATAGTTAGTGGGGAAATCATTTTGGATGGGAGGTTGTTTGTCGATTTCTTTGAGGAAATCGAATTTGGTCATCTGATGTTTTTGTTGTCTGCATCAAAACTTTTACATTGAAAATGAACTAAATATTGTTTTGTGGAGCAATGAAAACCTCTCTTTTTCTCCTTAGATTTTCTTACCTTTCATAAGAAACATATTATTTTAACAAAGAGGGAAATTTTCTATTTTGTATTATTGGTTAAAAAACTCTTATTTTATAGAAGGGGCACTGATAATGACATTTTGTTTTCCACAATAAATGACAATTTTTCTTTATATTTACTTGTCATCACATGAAAAAGTATACAGGTGTCTTTTATTATCAAAAACACCAGTGTCCCATCACTTCATTATTTTTCTACTTTAGAAGAGTTGAGTTCCTGTGTAGTAGCGAAGGCAGCAAGTGTCAATTGATTTGCCTTGTCTTCCAAGAAAATTGAGGCGCCAACTCGGTTTTAGGCTTTGGCCAATATGTCTCCATAATATAAAGTTTTGTGTTCAAATATCGATATTTTTAAAATCTATAGTTTTGGGGGCTCTAGTGTCATTTTCTTAAAAAAATAATTAGCAGCACCTAAGATGACTGGAATGGGCCAAGACAAACTAAGGCCTGATGGACTCATCTTGGGCTTTGACCCCAACCAAGACAAATCCTACTAGAATTCGAGAGGGAGAACTTTCTCCACCTCAACTCTAGTAAATATTGTCAAGTATAAACCCAATCCAAGCAAAGCAGAGTAATTGGTTCTCCCCACAACTCAGGCCTTCCCGTAGGAAAAATCGTTTCCTCGCGTCGAAACACGATGTTTGTTTGTGTTTTTATTTCAATTTGGATCGTCTGATAAAGTCCAGTGCATGATTAATATGTTTGGCTTTGATTTTGTTGCAGTTTTCGTGAATGGATTGGTGTGTAAGGATCCAAAAGTTGCACAAGCAAACGATTTCTTCTTCTCAGGGCTTGACAAGCCAGGCAACACGGCAAACCCAGTTGGGTCGGCGGTCACTGCAGTGAACGTGGAACAAATACCAGGCCTCAACACTCTTGGCATCTCTTTGGCTCGAATTGACTTTGCACCCGATGGTCTCAACCCACCCCACACACACCCACGAGCCACTGAGATCCTGACTGTTCTCGACGGCACTCTTCTTGTTGGATTTGTCACCTCCAACCCCGACAACCGCCTCTTTACGAAGGTCCTTCAGAAGGGTGATGTGTTTGTCTTCCCAATTGGCCTCATTCACTTCCAGCAGAACATCGGCAAGACCAACGCTGTTGCCATAGCAGGCCTGAGCAGTCAGAACCCTGGTGTCATCACCATTGCTAATGCCGTCTTTGGATCGAATCCACCCATCCGCGATGATATTCTTGCCAAGGCTTTCCAAGTTGACAAGAAGATAATTGACACTATCCAGGCCCACTTCTAAATGGACAACTGATGGGCCCGTCGCCTCCATCTGTTGCATTGTACTACGTAACTTAAATAAGAAATGTTTGCATATCCTGTCAAAAATAATTGGGCTAGTTTGTGATTCCATTTGCCTTGAATAAAATCTATTGTTGCATGTAATAATAATTTACAAGTCTGCATCCCATTGTTGCCGTTGAAATCTTGGTATATGTTGAGAAATTTCTCTCTTATTTTTTTTCTAATTAAAATCACCAATATCAGCTCGTATCGAACGATATTTATTTCCCTGATTGGAAATCCTGATTCTTCTACTGTTAAGTCTCTATTATTTAACAATTAGTATCAAAGCAGCCACCATTTCCTATGTTAGAACTCTTGTGAAGGCAATATATAGAAAAATCTTTGTTTCATATTTTTTCAATTTATAATTTAATGCATATGTTGTTACCCTTCTCTCCAAGTTTAAACTTTCAATGAACAAGATATCATTAAGACTATGTTTGAACGAGGAGAACTTAAAATAGAAGAAGTCTCTTTGTTTCTTTAGAGATAAGAGAAGGTGAAGGTTGGATTTTTTTATTTAAAATAAAATAATTATGAATCTTTAAAATAAAAAATTCCATTATGATTAAAATCCAATGGTCAAACCTATGACCTCAATCTCTAATGGTTAAGAGATCAGCCACTACGCCAGCCCCTTGGAAATAAAATTTTACTGTATTTTAAAAATATAATTTGATACTTTGATTGATTTAATGAATTTAATTTTTTATTGACCCTCATAATTAAATATAAATCTTTCTATTAAACATGTGCATCATCATCCATAAGCCCCACATTAGAGTGCACCCATTATTACTCTTTGCTTAACTGACGAATATCTCTAACAACTTTATTTTTTCTCTCAAGTTGTAAATTAAACATTTTAGAATCTTTTTTAAGTTAATGTTTTCATATTTTTAACGTATGAATATTTTAATATTTCAACGTGACATATATTAATATTTTAAAGTGACATATAATCATTAGTTTAACGTGAGAAATAAAAATTTATGGATCATTTCATAACTTAAAAATCAACACTTTGGTACAAGCATATTTGTCAACTGGTGGGATCTTTTGTATTTGTTTTTATTTGATTTAATAATATTTTATTTTTCAAAAAAAAAAGAGTACGAAGAGGGGAATGAACATATGTATTGTCTTGCCCTAAATATTGATAAGATATGGTGGGCCCAATACGATATAATACATCTCAGGTAATATATATTGCCCTTGTAAAATTTGATATATATCGGTCGATACAGTATGTATTGTCAGTGTTTGAGTTTAACCTTACCATTGTCTTTGGTATTCAATAAAAATATAGTGGCTTGGTCAATGCTTTTAACTTTATGACCAGATTAAGTGAGTCTCACATATCTTAGAAGATATAAATAATAAAATATATGTTATGGAATTTACAAAAATAAATCTATATTTATCCATTTTCCACTCTTTTATCCTATTAAAATGGTCATCCATTGGGATTAACAAGAAAAATTCTTCAACCCACGTTATGCTTGCATAAGTCATAGGTCATGCATGATGAATCCTCTTTTATCGAACATTACAAGAACTGCACCAAACACAAATAAAGGTTAAGACAAGTCTGATTAGTCTTTTTTTTCAACCTAAATCTAACAACAGCACAGTAAGTGGTTGGAGCTTCATTATCAAACTAAGGTCCAAATATCGGCCGATACATATCGTATCGGCCGATATATATCGGTTTTTTTTAAACCGAGTAATATCGGTCGATATGGCCGATATTCGGCCGGAAATATCGGTCACAATATCGGCCGATATTCATAAATATCAATATTTAAAAAAAAAAAAAAATTAAAACACCGATAAGGTTTTTCGCGATTTTTACACAGTTTTTCGTAGTTTTTCGCGGTTTTCCACGGTTTTCCAAGGTTTACGGTTCTCAGGAGTATTCGCGGTTTTTTGCGGTTTTTGTGGTTTTCCGCGGTTTTCCACGGTTTTCCGCGGTTCAGGGTTTACGGTTCTCAGGGGTGTTCACGGTTTTTTACGGTTTTTGCGGTTTTTTACGGTTTTTTGAGGTTTTGTCACGGTTCATCACTATTCATCACAGTTTTTTGCGGTTTTTTCACGGTTCCGATATCGGAGGAGAGAGAAAATGCCGATATCGGTATGAGAGATAAAATTATCGGCCGAAATATCGTCTGTATCACATATCGGCCGAGCCGATTTTTAAATCCCTGTTGTCAAATACAAAAACGTACACTTTTTAAAGAATAAAACCCGGCCTAATCAGTCAGTGATCATAAATAAGCTTTCCCTTTCGTTGCATGTGGCATTGTCTACTTCCTTCTCCCTTTTTTTCAGCCCCTATGGTGGGAATGCCTCCTAACTTTCTAAGCTTGTTTCTCTTCTAAAAGGACATCACTTTTAATACACTAAATGATAAAAAAAAGTCTGCTTAGAGGCCTCTCTCTCAACCATTTTTTAGGTGAGATTTATTGGGACTGCAAACGTGTTTCATATTATTATAAGTCTAGAGGAAAGTTTAGAAATTTATAAAAGACTTACGTCGCTCTATCTTAATAAACTAGTCTTTTGAGCTGGATATCTGATCTTAACAAGTGGTATCAAAACTAGGTCTCAAAACTATCTTATTTAGACTCAGAATATCTTCTAGGTAGATAGGATGACTGGCCTCATTCAAGAGGGGAATTGTTGGAGCTGCGAACGAGTCTTACATAAAAGTGTAGAAGGAGATTTAAGGATTTATAAATGACTCTGCTCACTTCACCTAATAGACTAATATTTTGAACCGGATACTCGGATCTTAATAAGATTGTCCTTTAATTTCCTTTTTCTCTCTTATAAAATGATACATCTCTAAATAAGAGTAAGAATATAAGAAGCCCACCATAGATTAGAATATAATTCATGACAAAATGTCTTTATAGGCCTAAAAAAAGATACAGATCTTCTTTTTTTTACGACTACGGTGTCTAGGACTCTAAGAATACAACACACCAAATAACTCTATGGACGAGAAGTGACCCTTTGAAGTAAGTGAAAATCGAATTTAACACTATCACTTTCTAAGATGAATTCTTTATCATCACTCCAACCCCTTTAAATTAAAATGAATAAATATCTCTCTCTATTTGTGTCTTTTATCTCTATCTTTCCGTTTATGTAGTAATTCATGTCTAATTAAGGATAGTCTCGTTTTTCTATTTTCAAGCAATAAATATGTTACATCTCTAAATTGGAGGAATTAAGAGGAAAAAAGATAAATCAAACTTGAAAGAGGTAAACTACACTAGAATTAATTAGTGGTTGAAGGTTTTTTTTTTTTTTTTTAAGGAGAAAATGCCAGATTTTTTTTGAAGAAATGAAAATGTCCCATCACATCACAAGTTCTGAAATCCTTAAATGTTCAAAGTGTGGTTATCATTTAAAAGTGTTAATTAAATAATTTTCTAGCCAGACAATGCTTAGTGGTTCCCATGGTTTTAGACTCTTGCACTTGCACCGCCAAGAATTATATTCAAAATAGTCAAAACACACGGTAATTATTAGAAAATACAAGTTAAAGAATAGGTTAAAACATGGCAAAATATGAATATTATTAATGTTTTTATAGTATTTCCATCATCTAATAATCAGGATGATTTATCTCAATATTTTCAGATTTGCACTTTTTTATTTAGTATTATAAAAATTTCATCTCAACTAATATAATGCACATATTTTTTATATACAACTTACACACTTGAAAATTTGTATCATTTGATCGAAAAACAAAAGTTCCTCGTGTAAATATCTATTGGAATTTGAGTCTACGGTGGATCGTATATTCAAAGTTTACATGAAAGTCTTATGAAATGGATCTCAAAGAAAAATGATTACGAATAATAACAACCCGAGTTTCACACAATACTTTTACAAATTCACTTGTTAACATTTAACTATTTCAAAATACAAATTCCATATAATTGTATTTTTATATACAAATTCACTTGAATTGTATTTCATGATTTAAAATTTTTAAATAAAAAATAAATAACACTGAAAGAATCGTAGCCTGCTAATAGAGAGATAAATCTCTCTTAAATGGCATCTTTTGATACAAAATAGGTGGCATTATTCATTTCTTGGTATTCAAGTGTGAGCATCAAACAAGGTGAATCATCATCCTTGTCTCGTGAGCCATGTCCCCATCTTCACTTCACTTATTAACTTTCCTTACAGAAACCACATTGAATCTATACTCAACCCAGGATCCATCCAATCAAGTTAAATCATTTATCAAATCGGAAAATCACAACCAACCAACTATTCAACCACGTGGGTGTAGTTCAAGCGGCTGACTTCCACCTTAGGAAGCTGGAGGTTGCGGGTTCAAATCCTCGTGGCCAGGGCCAGCTACACTCATAAGCAAAAAAGCCAACCGCCTTAGGCCTCTACTTATAAAAAGATTCAATTTTTTAATCCACACTTGGCAGCAATCCAACGTTCTTTCCTATATAGTGTTCAATGAGATGATGTACGACTCACAAATGGAGTCCCACTCGTTCGTCGAGAAAAATGTATAAGGGCGTCGATTTTTATTACAGACACATCGCTGAAACTTTCTCAAACCTTCCATTTATTTAACCATTCATCTTACCCTATGCCTAGATTTTTATATCAATATGTTACTATTCTTTTTCCTTTTGTTCTTTATGAACCTTTAACTTATGAGTTATAAGAATTAAAATTTTAAAGAAGAAATAAAATTGATTTTAACAACACTTGAATACAAAAATTTAATTAGTAATTTTGCATCTTAAAAAGTAAGAAAAATAATTTTAGATAAATTCTTTTTATTCTATATAATTAAAATTTTAATTAAATGATACTTATAATAATATGTTAAATACCAAGAAGGCTCAATTTAGAATTTTTGCCTTAGACTTCAACTTGTGTTGAGCCGGCCCTGCCCATGGCCTAACATTGGTGTGCCGTAGGAGTAGTGAGCTCATCCGTGAGAGTTTCACGTTGGGTATCTCACAATTTCCCACACATAAATTAAAAAAAAAATATAGTCACTTATTGAAAAATTTCAAAAACAAAAGTCTGATGTTCAATGCAAAGAAAAGATACAAGATACGAGATATCAATGGGTCTAAGAGACTTGGACACCCATATGCAAAGAATATAATAATAAGAAGGATAAGATCCATCCTTGGTAAAGACTCCGTATATAATTCCCATGAATCATGGGTGGTAAACACCATTGAATGTGTTATTCACAGCTAATTTCGTGTAGAAATCTACAACGCCGTTGGTTGTTTGTTTAACCTACTGAAAGGATACCTCTAGCTCTATGCATAAACTCTTAATTTCTCTCACAAATGTCATCAATCTCTACGGAGGATTTTTTCTCCCCTTAGTCTATTTTATGGCATTAGCAGAGTTCCCTTTAATAATAAGTTTCTCCTGACCTCAGACCTCCACCATACAAAATATCAAATCAAGGTTTGAAACCATAGAATTTGTGGGGAACCAATGATTTTGATAGCAAAAGATGTCGGTGTCTCTTGTTATAAAAATTACGAGTCTCTCTGTCAATTCATCGTAAGGTGAATTGTATAGTCTGAAAACAAAGACATATTGTTTTTTAATTTCGGATCCATTTGACCATGTTGATATTTATTAATTATAAATTTATATAAAATAATGTTGAATTTTAAAGTTCATTGCAATTCCTAATGTGGCCCCAAAGACCAACACGAATTCTACCGAACAATTAATAATTGGGACAAATTTGAATGGACCCATTCAATATGTGAGTCATAATTCATAACAGTCCATCCATTTTCTAACCCTAATTACACCATTGAAAACCACTAAAATATGTAGAAACTACCCAGTCCACGTAATTTGATTTTGAGCTCCATCACATCAACTTCAGCACTGTGTCTATATGATATGACCGTAGTTGTCAAAACCTAGACTAGATCATTCATCTATGAATTTCATATGATATGACACAATCATGTAAAATTAATATTTTCAATGAGTAAAAAAGTATCAAGGCGTGTTAGATTATGATATATGTAATGGTGAAATAAAACTCGTAAAACTAACTTTAAAAAAAAATGAATTTGACCGACGATAATTATGATGGGCCATCTATATCAATGGTGTAGATTCTTCGACCATGTATCAATAGATTATAGTGGAAGGGAGACAGATCAAGACCGTTTATTATCTATAGTCTATTCTAACGAGTTCTATTTGAAAATTGAGTTCCATTGGATTGTGAAGTCGACTCCACACCAAACTTCAGTCCCGGTCAACATAATACTATTATGGTACTATTCTTCCATCACATAAAAGCCATCTTCTAAAACCGATCTAGCACAGGGTCCATTAGCCCATTTCCAGCAATGAATTTACAGGACAGAAAAAAAGTTTACGAGTACTTAATACAAAACTCAGTGGTCAATGGCATTGCAGAAAATTATACAATAAGCATATGAAAGATTTATATGATAATTATCTACTCGAATAGTTTAACAGATTGCCTTCCATCTTAGAAAGTGGGTTTGAAACCCCTATGATCTAATCTTAATGTGCCTTAGGGGTAGTGGATTTTTCCGTGGGAGTTTTAGTCAGACTGTGTGTCTGAATTTTTCACACATTAATAAAAAAAAATAAGATCAATTTGACTCAACTTAGTATAAACCTGATACTTTTTGTACTCATTTAATTAAATATAATTTCTATCGATTGTCTGTTTACAATACCCAACTTAGTCACCTCTTAACTTGAAAAAGTGAACTCTCTGAGTTACTATAATAGGCACCCATTCACCTGATTATTCTAAGTATTTCATTGAAAAAGAAAAAAGCTATAGACTCAAATTTTTATCTGATAGTAATTGATCAAATTATATCTGATTCATCTCATATCCAACTAATAATTAGGTCAGATGCATGAAAGGTAATGAGTACTGTATATATTGGCTTACTACAATGGTAACAAGTGGTTCAAAATGAGATTAACAACATGAGAGTTGTAAATATATATATATATATATATATATATATATATTTTTTTTTTTTTTTTAAATTTTAAATTGGCATTCCTTACTCTTCACCCAGTAATTTTAATTGAATTTGGGACTTCTTTTCTAACTCCAAGGTATCCAGGCCTCCTAGAGTGATTAAGTCTTTGGGTTATGTGAAAATCTCCCTATCCATACAAAGGGTAAAATTAAAGGGAGTATCCTTTATATGATGAGAATTGGAACTTGAACCCAGAACTTCTCAGATCTTATTAGCGCAGCCGGTATGGTATGCCCAATTGTGGCTAGCTATGCCAAATAATTTAGCTAGCCATATAATTAAATACTATTTCTTTTGATGACATGGCTGGCTATTTTTTTTATCCAGCCTCGTCACACGGTATAGTGTTAACTAGAGTGGCTACTTTTTAATATTTTATTATTATTTTTTATGTATATTTTTTTAACAAATTTAAAAGAAAATAAATATAAAGACATTACATATTTTTTCACACGTAATTAAATAAATTAACAAAACATACATATTTTCTCACAAATAATTAAATAAATTAAAAAACATACATATTTTCTCACAAGAAATTAAATAAATTAAAAAGACATACATATTTGTGATACTGGAAATAAATAAATTGAAAAGACATTACATACTCTAACATAAATAAAAATACATTACATATGATCGCCACCTTGAGTTAATTTATTTATGATTGCATCTTGGTAATGAAGAAGTTTAAAGAGAATATTTTTAGAAATGTAATTTTCCATATTGTTTGCGATGAATAAAATATTGTTTTTAATATTTTTGTTTCTCAATAGATATAATTTTAATTTTAATTTTTTGTACAGAATAATTTTAATTTTTTGTTTCTCATATATTTTGTTTACAAATGTAAAGGGAAAAAAAATCAAAAGGTAAAGAGTTATTTTTTATTTTTTGTATAAAAAATAAAATAATAAAGTAAAGAAAAAAATAATTATTTGCCCTAATATATAGATTATACCCAAAAACAAAAAAAAAAAATTCCAAAATAATCAAAAAAAAAAAAAAGAGAAAATAAAAAAAATCAAAAACTATATACAAGTTATATATACAGCCGTGTGTATATATATATAAAAGGAGAGAGAAAGAAAAGTAAGAGAAAGAATGTTAAATGGCTGGCTACCCTTATGTTACATGTGGTCAGCCATTTAACAAACATTGATGTGGGCACCACTGATAGCCAGCACCAAACGGTTAAAACATTGTGGCCATATGTTTGGCGAGTTCGCCATAAGTTCCCCATACCGGATGCTTTTAGGTTCTTAACCATAAAATCAACCCTCACGAGTTAATTAAATTTAGGTCTTAACTATGTTAGGATGTCATCATAGTTTTTATTTCATCAATCCGAAGTTGATACCCATGATAGAAATAGAGAAATTTTTCTATGGACCAATTATCTTTCATTACAAGAAGTTCATTCAACTTTGTGGATGTAATAATTAACACTAATAGAACCGCTGATGATTTTGACAATCTAACCCTTGTAATAAATTACTTGTAGATCAAGTATATGAAAGTGATTCTTGAGGTCATCTCTCTCCTCCAATCGATGGATTTCTCATTCTTTTAATAAGAATATTTAAAATAAAGATTGGATAAATGTGGCAAGAGTTTAGAATATTGACCCCATAAACTTTCACTTTCATATAGTATAATTAACAAAAGTTAATACATAAAAAGAGTATAACTTAAGTGGAAGTTTAGCATTTTCCTTAAATTATATAATATAGTGTTGGATTTTATCAGCTGTCAGCATAATTTTTGAATTTAAATAAAAATAAAAAATTCTTAAACCAAAGATGGTTTAGTGAATTAAAAACCAATTATTCATAATTGAACCAAAACCACTAACATAGAGCAGGTATCTTGGGCCAAGTAGACTTGAGCACGAACTCTGAATGATGGAGGGCTGATATCATTAACACGAAGAACTGACGTCAAATATCAAAAAGATGATGTAACAAATAAGAAATTTAGAAAATTTCATGTGCCATTACCTGTATTATTTCTAAATTTCTATGCCCTAATCTTCCCGTTTTGTTCTTGCTTTGTGTGATTATTCTACTTCCAGTGGAAGTTTTATACCGTAGACTTATGTTTGGTTTTTAAATATTTGTTCTATCATACTCATAAACCCACATCAAAATATAAAAGAACAGTTAGACCCCCAAGGTGTATTTGAATTTTCTCAAAAACCATAAGGAGGTCTCATTCTTAGAAAATTATTTATTATCCTTTTTGTTGTCGCCATCATTATCATTAAAAAAATTGACTTTGAGTTGTACTTTTTTTAACATAATAACTTATCTACACCGCATATTTTTTTTGAATGACATGGGTATTTCTATCTCTCGATAGAAATAAGACTAATCCTACATATATATGAGTCCATCCACAATTCTAAAAGTTCCATACATCAAATAAGTCCGAAAGTGAAAGATTGAAATTGAGACCTTTAATCCAACTAATCAAGTTATCCAGACGAGTTAAATGCCTTGTGTATCTGGTCTCTTCGAGAGGAGTTGAACCTAAAAGCTCTATATCAACATGGGTTATACTTTTTCGATCATCCTTACCGACTAACACTTTAAAAAATTGTTTCCATAAAAAAGATAGAGAAAAAACTTCCTTTTAGAAAACTAAATTCGTCAGCAGTTAGAATTGTCGAGACTACGACTACAGACCTAGGATTGCATTGCTGTATTATACCATAAATGCCTGATGATGGAATACAAGGATCTTTTTGTAATTCCCTTCCCTGAAGTGGAAATTTTGAAACATCACTTCTCAATCCTCATACCTTAATCTGAAATGGATGTACTTGCTCCCACTTAACTTCCAATTAAGTGGCTAAAATGTATATTATATGATATTATGCTATATCTATGTAAGCATGTTTTCATCCTAACAATCACGCAAAGAAAAACTCGACAAGCAGGGCAGCTAAAATGTCAATATCTTACGGGTATAAATTGTTCAATCATTAAAAACTATACCCGCATGGTCTTCAAGTAGGTACATACGCCAATTTTTTTTCAAATCAGTAGACTTGTGTGGTCCTTAAAAGTCTTCCAAGGCAAGTGAAACAACTTCTACCCTAAGAAACTGGTCAAAAGTTAGGTACCCATGTGGTAAAGACACTCGTGTTGATACCCTAACTCCAAGACTTAGGGTAAAGTAAATAATAATAATAATAATAATTTTGACCTTAGAAGTTAGATTTGAGTATGTAAGAATGTGAACAGATGCTGCAATCAAGTAGTGTTCTTATTTTTCCAACTTACAGTTTTTGGTGGATTACCTAAATCTGTGACTAAGAGTTAATGTGGGAATTTGACATGTTTCCCTGTCAAAGATTCCAAATGGAGAGAAAAATGCATGGGTGATTAAGCATTTTTTTAGTACGACGACAGTGATGATCCAGGTGTGACATCACCTGTGTCGAATTATCAAAAATAGCATGTATTACTGACCGCTTGATCTTGACCCAAAGGCTATGTGGGTCCTGCCGATGTGGGATTGGTGACCACAGTGTAAACCATTATGGGTTGTTTCTTTTTTTTTTTTTGTATCATGATATCCCCACTTTATATTGGAGGTGAAACTAATCTCAAGAGCATGTGTGAACCTCCTAATTCACACATACTAGGTAAGTCAATGGAGAGTGACCTAGAGAGGTTGGGTGAGAATTGAACTCAACATCTCGCTTCATTAGACGAGTGTCTTGACCGTCAAGTCAACCCTTCCACGAATCATCATAAAAACCATGATGGGTTGCTTTACTTATCATTCAAAGCCCTTTAGTTTGAGAGAAGCTTTGATGCTATAGGTAAGCAGTAAGCATCTTGATAAAATGTTTTAAGTCAAGTAATTAATTGATAGATTCTTGTTAATGACCCCTCCTATGACATTACTTAATGAAGTGTTTGGTAAGAAATGGCATAAGGGCAATGGCATGGCTCTCTTTAGTTGAGTTGAACATCAACTTGCATAGCTTTCTCTATATAAAGGTCTAAGGTTGAAAGGATTTCTGCCATTCCCAGTCATTCAAGTAAGAAAATGGGACGAGGTCGTGCTCCATGTTGTGAGAAGGTGGGGTTGAAGAAGGGTCCTTGGACTCCTGCAGAGGACATGCGGCTCATCGCCTATATTCACAAGTATGGACATGAGAATTGGAGGGCTCTCCCTAAAAGAGCAGGTGTGTCTCTCTCTCTCTCTCTGAATTGGGTAGAATTTACTCTAAAGATTTAATGCACTACAAGCGTCATTTGTGCTATACTGCAACTAGAGTTTTTTTTTTTTTTTTAAGACTAAAGTATCTAAGTCTGAGTACCTCATTAATCCTGGAGACATGTGTAAACCTATCTAATCTCTATCCACATATATAAAGAGTTTCCCTTTTATGTTCAGAGTAACTTAAACCCAAAACCTTCTGCATCTCAGATGAATTCTTAACTGCTAAGCCAATCCTCACGATTTGATGCAACTAAGATTTAGTAGTTGTATTATCTTAATCTCTATTTTAAACATAATGTCTTTTTAGATAGTAACATCCTGAAATATGTAACATTATGAACTTAATGCTTGTTTTGAAAATTAAAACTCTCTACTTTCCCAAGGAATGACTTGAACATAGCTACAAGTTATAAATCAAAGGTAAAAATGGGTAACCACCGCAACATTTTTCCAAGTTTAAGACAAAGAATGACTGATTAATGTTTCCATTTCTCAGGTTTGTTGCGATGTGGAAAGAGTTGCAGGCTAAGATGGATCAATTACCTTCGACCCGATGTCAAGCGTGGAAACTTCACCCCAGAGGAAGAGGAAACCATAATCAATCTTCATGAACTGCTAGGAAACAAGTGAGAATGGGCCTAGAGAATTCACTTTTTTTCTCCAATTTCTTAATTGGGTTTAGCTGATATTTTTATGATCTCATACAGGTGGTCAAAAATTGCTTCTCGCCTACCTGGGAGAACTGACAATGAAATTAAGAACGTGTGGAACACCCATCTGAAGAAGCGATCGGCATCGAAAGAATCGAATCAGTCAGCAAATACATCTAAAGAATCTTCAATTACCTCTTCTACGAATTCATCTACATCATGCTGTGATCATGAACAGGGGATGGCAGAACAAGTGCACAAGGAATTCGATTCGAAAAGCCCCCCTAAAGTATGTGAGATTCTCCCTGGCGAAAAAAAGCAAGAATTCACGCAGGAAATGATTGAAATCCCAGTCGAACCAAACTTGTGGGACATTCTAGATGATGACCCGACTCACTTGCAAGGGACCCATGGCAGTAATCTTAAATCTATGATGGATTCACACTTAAGTAAGAGATTAGTGTCAAACGGGTGCAATTTGCCTGAAGAATTAACAAGCTCCTTCTCTTCCTCCTCCACTTGTTCTTCTTTGCCATTTTCTATTGCTTTTGATGGAAACAGAGTAGAAGAAGCAGAAACACTATTCCAATCAGGAAGGCTTCATGAAGTCAATGACAGAGAACATGAGGACATGAAGCGAGACCAACTTGATTCAAACATGGATTTTTGGAGTGCAACAGATGATGATGACAAGTGTTTCCTCCCATCGTCAAGTGTGGGGTCATTGGGAGATCAACAGCAAACAATATCAGAAGAATCAAGACAATTTGATGGTCAAATGTGGATAACATACTTGGAAAATGAACTTGGATTATGGGCTGCCGACAGTCACCATCACCAAAGTCTAATGGAGAGTTCAGTTGAGCCACTGATGCCCTGTCCCACCTATGATGTCAAACTAGACACTGAAATTGAAGTTGATCCAGTCATTGCTTATTTTCAAATGCACCCTTCTTCACCTCCCATTTTTAGTTTATAGGTCTTGGGTTCTTAATTAGAAATCAGCCCATAGTCAATGACCATAGGGTTTGAATTGTATCTATCTACACAGTCAACACAAATCTCTCTCTCTCAAAATATGAGTAAGAAGGGGTTTGTTCTCATGGACAAGACACCATCTCATGAGTTAAAATCTTAAGTTTAATTTACGCTCAATTCCTCTGAGCCACTCTCCATTAGGTTTCTCTCGATCGATTAGTCACATCTCCAATGTTAGGTGAGAATACTTACGTAAAAAAAATTGATTTCAAAGGGAAAACTTGAATATAAGCTATTAAAAGTTATTTTGTTCTATGAATGCAGTTGTATCTATGACAAGAGAATGTAAGTTTGAAGGCAATGAGGATGGCATATGTAAACTCTGCATTGTAAAGAGGGAAGAAATTGACTTCCCCCACAATCCTTGTAATTCAAAAATACAATAGTAGGTTAAGCATTTAAAATTTGAGTTGATTTCTAGCTCTAGTGTGAGATAATCTACACTTGCTTGGACTGTTTAATGCATCATTTCTCTCTTTGCATCCCATATGATGGAATATAGATATTAATGTAATAATCTTTGCCCTTACATCTCATTAAGTATGGCATATAAATTATTGGGCATTAGATATTTTGAGATGGAAATAAGGAATCTGTAATGATGATGATATGACAGATTTTGGAATCCTAATACATTTTTTTTGTTATATCTTTAACTTGAAGTAAGAAGATTCAAGGGGCATCCTGCAGTCCCCGTTGTCTCAGATAATTTGGTCATATAATTGGGGACAATATCAATCCATATATATTTTTTATTTTTTCAAAAAATTCGTTTTCACTAATTTTGGAGTTAAATCTTACATTGGGTATGGTTTTAAGAAGGTTTAAAAGTAAGTTCTTATCATTTTTTTTTTAATTTTTGCTCTAAAATAATTCTATTTTTGGAGTTTTTTTATGAAAATAATTTAATGAAATAATATTTATTGCTTATAAAATTGAATAGATATGTCTTAATATGATTGATATAGTTTTTAGGGCGTATGTGTGATTTTTCAAAGTTTTTTTTGGAAAAATAATGAAAGTCGAGTTTTTCTAAAGTACTTCCTATTTTGGTGTTTATTGTGAAAAAAATTAATGAGATATATATATTTATAGAATTAAATGAATTGTCTCTAATGTCTTTGAAAAACTCAAAGAATGGAATTTGTACCACTGACAGCTTAATCAAATAGCTATAAATTGAGTTTTGAGTTAAAATTTGATCTACTTTCATCAAATATGCGTTAAATTTTTATAGTTGAATTTTTTATACTTATTGAAAATATAAAAATATATAAAATGTTTAGATTGAATATCAAGCTTTGGCATTAATAAAATTATAAGTATATAAGGGAATGCTAAACTCTATTTTTTCTGAACCAGACTAGCTGGGCTTTCAGATTTTTTACCCAAATTACCATCCTAGGCTAGGGTATGAAAATGGGTCAGCTTAGCTCGACTCGGCACTACGAGTGACTCTTGCACGATTTAAGTAATTTGAGCGATTGAGCTGCAAAAGTAAAACCCTAAAGCCCAAGGAACCTCAGCCCTGCAATCCCGTTCCTCTTCCGATTCTGTACGTTTTCATTTCCGCCCGCCTCTTTATCTGTTCTTCTCGTATCATTCGTTTTCTTACCAGAACGTATTGGAAGAAGGTAGATTCAATCGTGGTCAAATCGGATGAAATCTTACTTTGAATATAATATATATATATATATTTTTTTTTATTAGATTATTAATTAATCCTTTTTCTATATAAATAAAATTCTTATAATTTTTTTTTTCAAATGACACTCAATTATGTATTGTAGAAAATTGAAAATTAATCATTCTTTTTAAAACAATATAATTCTTAATTTTTGATAATCACTAATTATTACGTTATAAAGTATAAAACATTCAATATATACATTTAGACTAATATTTTTTAAATATATAAGTGGTTTATTATATATTATTATAGATTTAATCTTATAATTCATTTTAGCTTTCAACATGGCCGGTTCTAGACATAGACGGTGTAGGCCGCCACCTAGGACTTCCAGACAGAAAGGTCCCTACATATTTAAACTCTTTAATATATCAGTCACAAATGACCCCTAAAATTTCACTCCGTCTTGGGCCCTTAGATTTTAGAGGATCTCAGGACCGGCCCTCGCTTTCAAATCCATTCTATTTAACAATATAACTAGTTATTTTTTTTTAAATCCAATTCAATAAATCTACTTAGACATTCTAAGTTTTTAACTCTAAAATAAAATTTATTATAATGATGACATTTTTTTATAAAAGAGATTTTATTTTTCATTAATAATAATTAGATAAAAGTATGAATTATAGTTATTTATGTTACATTGATATAATAAAAAAATATAATATTAAATTATTACAATAAAATATTTAAAATAAGTAAATATTATATTTAAAATAAAATTTTATTACTTTCCCTTTAAAAGTAATTTTTTGACCAAATATTGTAGTACACACGTGAGCTGCAGCTCACGAGAGTTCCTTTTAAAAAAGGACGGGTGCTCACTTTCAAATCCGTTCACTTTTAAACCCTAATGCTCTTCTTTTAAAACCCTTCTTCTCTTTCCATCTCTCTATTAAACCCTACCCTACCCGCTGCCGCTCTCTGTATTTTTCCCATCAACGAAGAAGAAAAAGAAGCAGAGAAGAGAAAGGCAAGCAGGTGTAGCGATTTTTTTTCTTCAATCTTTTCTCCATATTTTCTTTTTTCTCTTTCCATTCTTTCTCTCCGCCCTTTCATTTATTCTCTCATCCCATTATTTTCTACTGAATTTTACTGTTTTGTAGGGAGGGTAGAGTCGCAGCCGCCGGCGTTTTCTTAAAAAAAAAATCTCTAACTTTTCATTTTTTCCAAAACAGCGGCTCACGATTGGATTAAAACACCGGTTTAAACCGCGACTTAAAACGGTTTTGCGGTTTAATTTATTAGAAGGTTTTTTATTCGTTCGCGGCCGAACCTGCGACCGACCGCGGTTTGGTCCGGTTCTGAAGCACTAGTTCCCTGTTCAACTCATATTTTCAGATTTTTGATTTTTTTTTTTTCGGATTTTTATTTAATTTGTAGAGATGGGAAAGAAGAAGAACGTAATTCTCCCTCCGCAGCTTCCTCCGGAGATAGCTGATGATGAGATTGAAGTCTCTGACGAGGATGTCGAGTTTGTTAAGTCAAATCGAGACTATGCCGGCTTTCTCACCAATCTGGACACGAATTCGATTACAAGGTTCCAATTCTTTCTCTGTTTTTACCTCTAATATAAAAAGTAAAGCATTATTGTTGGTCAATTGAAGGAGAGAATCTCGATACTTAAAGCTCTTTTTTTTTCAACGAACGAAGAAGGCGAATGCTGCAATGGGGAGCCTAGGTGGGGATGTGGTGTTGTTGACGTTCAATGATGTGAAGATGGTGGAAATAATTGAATGGGAGGTAATTTGGGGAAAGGAATCTATCAGGCCAAGGAGGGATGCTTTCGCAAAACTTAAAGCATGGTGTTCTCATGGTTTTTGTTTGTGGCAACTTGGAT
The DNA here is from genome assembly GCA_022113865.1 of Chimonanthus praecox. NCBI lineage: Eukaryota > Viridiplantae > Streptophyta > Magnoliopsida > Laurales > Calycanthaceae > Chimonanthus > Chimonanthus praecox. The sequence continues at coordinate 57,860,878 of CM039090.1, forward strand.
CCATTGCTTTGGTGTCCCTTTGTAGTTTTGGGGGAAAGGTGTATTGGAGACGATGGAGTGAAAATTGGGGAGGTTGGTGTTCATTGACTAGAGAAACCTAACTGAGGAGGATGTCTCTATCCCCAGAATGTTGGTAGAAGTTTAGGTTATGGGCATGTCATGAAGGAGTTCTTTTTTAAGAATCAATGGATAAACTTACATAATCCAGTTGAGAGAAATCGCAGGGGTAGCAGAAGGATTTGATTTCAACAATGGTGAGCTCAGAGAGCAGTTTGCTGGTGCAACGCTTTCTCCATCCGTCCCTTCAATGGCTATGCTGGCCCCACTCTTAAGTATAGGCCTTAGCCTCGGGTCTATAAAATGTGACCAAGGTGGACCCACAGAGAAGTGCGCCTTAAGTGTTTGGATTAAGCTTACTTGTGATTATTTCATGTTATGATATTTTTAAGATGTTATGGGTGCATGGTTGTCTTGGGTCTTTCAAGGAACACTCTTGTTGGGGACCCACCAATAATGTTGGACATGGGCCCGTTGGAAATGCTTATGCATAAAAATAAATATGAAGTTCACTTAAAAATAACCTTGGTTAGAACAATTGAACCATGTTTTTAAATGTCATGAAAGTTTATGATTAAATAATAATTTGAAGCAATGAAAATTTGGAGAGCTAAGAAACATGGTTTTGAATGGAGTCCTCTAATTCTTGTTATTGTGGTATGTATTAATATTTTGATTATTTTGTTATTGTTTTTTAGGACCCACTTAATATTTTATTTCAATAGTTGGTCATGTGCAACTCATCTTGACTTAATTGCTAGGCTGTGAACATGATTAGAAATGTTTTTAAATAATTTTTTATGTGATTCAGGTTCTCATATGAATCCAACTTGTTTTTCAAAATTCTAGAATTATTAAAATTTTAAAATTCCAATGTCCAATGCCAAGATGAATCAAATAAAGAATTTTTAGGATGAAATTCCTCTAATTCTAGAATGTGTCAAAATCCAAAGTTCCACCACTCAAAATTCGAAAAGTTCTAAAGGAAGAATTCTACAAAACAAGCCCTAAAGGCACTTGTACAGACTTGTGAGGATGTCTATGTCTTGTTTGGATGAGCGATATCTCTTATTCCCTATAAGTTTACTTTTAGAGAATTGATGGAAGGTTTTCATTTTCAATGTTGGCTCTTTCACATGAGAGCTTTGTAGATGTATATGTTCTTTTAGGCCATGTAATTATTTTACCATTATAACAAACGATCTTGCAACCATTTCAAAAAAGTAATGGAAGATGCAAATTCTGTGTAGTGATCATCCCCCACCCCCTCCCTCTTCCTTCTTCCTTCTGCGAGGGGAACGGAACTGTGTAAGATCTATAACCTGTATGCAGGTATACAGACACAGGTTTATATAGGGAAACAAAAATGTCTTTTCCTATCTGTCTTTCTCTTCTGTTTTGACATGAGACTTCATATTTTTTCCCCTTGAGAAGTCATCGAGTAACATTAATGTTTTGAAAGGAGACATCTTTATGATCTTTCTAGTGAAGAATTAATAAAGATGATCCCACTATACAAAGCCTCTCCATTCACTCCCATTTTTCCAAGAAACCTACCATGTGGTTTTCACTTCTCATTGTGTGGTTGAAAGGAATTGATTAAGAATCAGTTAGAAACTGTATTGTCTGAATAAGATGCCCCCCAATTCGAGGATCATTAACCTTCCTTTGTGCGCATGGAATGGCATTAGAAGAATCCTCTTCAATAATATGATGACTTGAAAATGATCCTTCAGATGCCTTAACCCTCCCTTATTGCCAACAACTACGCTTAAGTGGAATCTGTTTATATTTATTATCCGCCACTTTTTTTTTCCTTTTGAATGATAAAAAAACAAGCCCATTGAAGAAAACACGTCTTTCCTTGTCATTGTGAATATACAATGGCCGCTAATCCTGATTTTCCCCTTTCTCTTCCATCTACATTAAATTGAAGACTCCTTTTGAAAATATACTTCTTTCCAAAGAGTTGGTCAGTGATTATCAAGCTTCTGAAGATAATTTTGGGTTCTCTAGCGAACTCCAAACGATACTTTATTGTGCTCTAAGGTGGAAAATGAAGTTGAAGTTTTCTGTCAGAATGAGATCAGTGTTAGCAAATGAATGAAAGCAGAAAGATTTAATTCAGGAATATTTAATTGAAGTTCCTTTCAGAACGATATTTAATTCAAGTTTCATGATCCAAGCTTGTGAAGAGGTAGGTAACAATCATCTACTTTACAGGTCTAAATTGAAGAGAGGAGGATGCTAAAAAGGAAGTGATTTGCAATTCTGATGAGAAGATGGTTAGAAGTGGCTGGTTCATGCGGGGTAAACTTTGTGCAGGGTGGTGGAATAAGATTTTTTTTTTCTTTTTCGGTAAAAGCTTGGAGAGAGGGATAGAATTGCCTCTGTTGTAGACGCAGGATAAAGAAGGGATTAGGAAGAAGCTCTTTTGTTAGGAGTTTGATGAATAAGAAGATGGTTAAGATAAGAGTATGAGGAATGGGAAAGATGGTTACAGCTTCTTTCTTCTTCTTTTTGAGTGGAAAGATTAAACAGTGAACTGTTACTTGATTGTTTGATTTGAGATAATTTGCTGTTTAAAGTTTGGTTTTGTTTGAGATTGTAACTATTGACTTGTGCAAGATTTATTGATTGGCTGAGTTGAATTACTAGTTGAGATCTTGGATTAGTTTGTTGAATCATTTCTGGGATCCTTTTCATGTATTATCTAGTAGTTTGTTGCCTTTTACTTCAACCTTATCAATTGTTTAGTTCAGTTAGGTAGGATAAATGGCTTTGATAAAGATGATGATTGTTTTGAAATTTTGGTTCCAATTCTGTCTTCTAATAGATTACTTTTGCCCTTCAGAATTTTTTTTTCATATTTTGATTATTAATTTTTCATTTTTTGCTGTGGTATATGTGAATGGGTTTGTCCATTGGTAAGAGGTGATTCTGGTATAATTTATTTCATTATTATGTGTTTTTTACATGTGTTGATAAAGGCATGTGGTCCGTGTTGCTGACCTTAAAGAAGATGCTTTGGAATCCTTGTATGAGAAACGCGCTAAGAAGATGTCTTCACAAAAGACAGCTGAGGAAGACAGTCTTCAGGTGGATCCAGTTGATGCTCTTCCCATCAAGACACTAGATGGGAAACTGTATTACAGAACAAGTAATGGTTAAAATTTTGGCTTGTTTACTTTTTATTCTTAAATGCAGTTTAGCAACGGGCATATTTGGAGTGTAAATCTATTATAAATTTTATATATCTGTCGTTTAGCCATGTTAACTTTCTTTCTTATTGGAACTTATGAATTATCTTTAATTATTTGCTAAGTGAAATTGGCAAGTTTTGTTATTAGTTTGTAACATTCTATGTTTCCATGGTTATTATAATCATCGTCATCATCATCAAAATCACTAATCCCATCTTTTTGGGGGCATCTTTCTGTCTTCTCTTCCATTCTATCCTATTAAAATCATACCTTCAGTTACTCTACAATCCATCATATTCTTGTTTACCCCGTCCATTCATGTTCTTAAAGTTCTCTCTCTCCTTGTTCTTTCTACTAGCATCCTTTCAAATTTTCACACGGGGGCCATTTCTGGTTGCATCTATTTGGTTGTTATAATCATCGACTTAGAAATGATGGAAAACTTGTTCTATACTTGTTCTGGTCATTGGCTATTTGATTGAAGTCATCACTGCAACTATTCTGAGGAAGTTTTGTGTGGTTTGAAGGAAAATGAAAACCTTTTGGAATAGATATGTGGATGAGAATTAGGTAGAGACCGTTAATTTCTTAAGATAATTGTGATATCATTGTCCTGTTGTGCTAGTCTCATTGTAACTTGTTAGGCCTATTCTTTTTAAAAATAAATAAAGCAACATGCATATACCCACCCCATGTGAAGGTGAGGCTAATCCCACATATACATGAAAGCCCCCACAAGCCTCGTGTATGGGTTTACTCCGGGAGTTTGTTATACCAATGTTTTAAAACCTAGCCCATGGAGCGACCCGTCTTGGAGGAAGGGGGGGCTAAATAAGGTTCAACTGGGTTGACCCATAGTCAAACTCGGTCAAACCCGTGTTATTAATATAATATTATAATAATATTAAATTATTAACTAAGGTTATATTTCATAAAAACATTTTTTTTTTCTCACAAATCTAATTGTAAATATTAAAAATTAATAATCCAAAAATCATATTATCAAAAGAACCAAAATCTTCATCTTCATTTTCTTCATTTAAAGAAACCAAGGGTTTATTAAAAAAACCGGTTTGACCCGTGGGTCGCAGAGGATATTTAATCTAGATGGGTCTTAAAATGACTTGACCCGTGTTTCAGCCAGGTCACGTGACCCGCAGGTCGGGTTTGATAACATTGAGTTATACATTCATCATCATCATCATAGAAGCCTTATTTCATCAATTTGGAGTATACTTTCAAGTTTCAACTTTTATAGAAGCCTTATTTCATCAATTTGGAGTATACTTTCAAGTTTCAACTTTTCTGCTCATCCCTTCTAAAAATCATGTTCCTTGTCACTCCACAACCTAATATACCATTTCTCCCACTATTTGTAAACTTTCATTTCTGTATACTTTGTCTGTTTCCAGTCTTATGGATATGTGCGCAAAGCCCCAAACTGTGTTGTATATAGATGACAGGTAACAATTCCAATGTGAAGATCATCAAATTTTAAAATGGGTGTAGTTTTTTCCTTAATCTTGAGCACTTCTTCGATTTCAGTCTCTAAGGAGTCAAGAAGATCTGAAGATATACCTGAAGAAGATGAAGCTGCCATTGGAGATAGGGATGGTGGTAAGGATAAAAGTATATTGAAACTCACAAAAGTAGAACGGAGGCGAAAACTGAAAAAAAGTAAAAAGGAGGCTAAGAAGCAAGCAAATGAGTTGGAAAAGATAGATCAATCTCAAGAAGATCAGTTGCCAAAACAATTGCATTCTGAAGTGCTGGTACAATTTCTCCCTTGTCATGATGTAGTGCAGATATTTCCTTTTCTGTGGTAGTCTATAGGTTTTGCTGCATGACATTTTATGGTGCACATGGATTTTATGGTGCACATGGAGAGATGGAACTTCCTGCTTTTTCTTCTTCTTCATCTTCTAGTGTCATATGGATTTCTTTTCGCCCCTCACTCTGAATTCCAGGCACCGTGATCCTCACTTTCGATTGGGTCATTGTTCAGGTGAGGTCATATCTCATTTAGGCTGGATTTTGTCTCCTTTGGGCCCACTTGGATGCATGATAACTGTGGTTGATGTGGGATGGAGGGGGGAACATGTGGCTTAGGGGTCTAACAAATTTCAGCTCGGTGAACATCTCTAAGGTGTCATTTGAGATTCCCAAAGTTTGTCAGTATACTTTGCTCTAAGCTGACCAAAGTTTATCAGCATATGAGTGTATCTGTTTTTTGGGGGTTGATCCAACAAGTGGATTTCTGTTGAATGGGTGTCAGTTTGGGACATATACCAATTCAGCCGTGGTGAGAAATGGATTATTTGAAAGTAAGATCTTTACTTTTTATTTTTGTTTTCAACCATGGGAGGGTTGAGGGCCTCATGTGGCAATATTATTTTTTATTGTGGCTGATTTCATTGAAATTTTCCATGTATGGATATTTTTATTTATGTGTATTAGGCTTTCTACTCAAGTTACTCTAATTTGCTGAATTGAATCATGCATCAAATGAGATTTAGTTGATAAATTAGTCTTTGGAAAGTTAAATTAAAGAATGGATTGGTAGTCCCAGGTCAGCCAAAAAAGGGTCTTCTTGAAGAGAGCAAAGCTTTGCATTAGTTTCAGGAGATGCGTTTATCAAGAAATATTTTTATATTTTTTGTTTGCCTTTGTTTCTGATTTTGTATTTGGGAATAGCCTATATAATAAGGATGTCTAAGATTTGCTTAGTTTTTGACATCAAGATTGCAGAAATGTTGTATGCAGTTTTACTCTCCACTCGCTGACTTCATGTTTGGGCATTTAGATTTTTCACTCTCCACTCGCTGACTTCATGTTTGGGCATTTAGATTTTTCTGATCCATGGATTTGTGATCCCTTGATTTTAAGGTTTCTATAATTGAACAATATTTTTGTTTGAGTAAATGGCTGAAGGTTTGAAAAGCAAGAAATACTAGTATACATGATTATTTCCTCAAACTGAAGGATCCCAAAATAAAAAAGTGGAGCTCTCTGAGTCGTTATATTTCCATAGGGTTTATACAGACGACAGCGATGTCCTGGAATCAGACAAGTGCCAGAGGATTTCTCTGATCCCAAGTGAGAAATCTTTATTTCATAATATCCCCTAGCAAAAATTAGTTTTGATACATCATTGTTCTATTTCTTGGTGTCGCTAGTAATTTTTTATTTGATTTGGCTGATTTGGCCAGAATACAAGTTTTTCCCCCCAACAACATAGTGGTTTGTTATTATCTATTTATTGAATCAATTTGCATATACTCGAGACACTTGGTGTTGGTTTGACTGAAACTAGCCCCTGAAGAAAGGTGGATGGATGTATTCTGTATAGTGATACTTTCTCTCAGAACTTGATGATTACTTGGGCCATCCATACGTAGATTTCACTAGAAATCTTTTCCTTGCCATTTCAAAAGAGAAAAAGAAGTAGAAGAAATCTTTTCTTTCAAGTGGTTGTGCAGAATAGTGCAACTGCTCTTAAATTATTAACCATATTCTATTATATCTTCCTAGATCCTATTTTTTGACATTCACCATTATCTTTAATAGTTCAATATAACTATTGTGATGCATACAATTTTAGGCGGAGGTGAAAGAAGAACTTTCAGCAGAAGAAGTGTTTGCAAAAAAGAAGAGTAAAGTAGCAGAGATTGGTGTGGCCCTGCTAGCAGATCCAGAGTCGAACATTAAATATCTCAAAGATCTTCTGCAGATCTGCAAAGATGAGGAAAACAATATTGTTAAACTTGCACTTTTATCTTTGTTGGCCATTTTCAAAGACATCATTCCTGGGTATGTGTTGATCGATTCTGCACTTGTCAAATGGATTTTCACAAACTTTAATTTCTGTGTACCATAACTTTTTCTTATTTTATTAACCTTTTATTCTGCATATATGGAATAGGTACCGTATTAGGCTTCCCACTGAAAAGGAGCTGGAAATGAAAGTTTCAAAGGCTGTACTGAAGATGCGATTCTATGAATCCACTCTTCTGCACTCTTACAAGGCCTGGATCCTTTTTACTTCTTCATTAAATAATCTGTGGTGATGGAAAAATAGGATAATTGAGTCCTTTTAGAAAAAAAAGGGGAAAATAGGATGAATGAGGCCAATGAAATATTGAAGTGAACTCTGGTTAGAGATGCAAGATGGCTTATGCATTTATTACCTGAGCTGTACTCATCTCCTATCTGATGTCTCCTTTTCTTATTGTTATGGTTTTCTTGTAATTAAATAATTGACACTTGTCTTTTCTTTGAATCACAGTTAACATCTGATTAAATCACGTGCTTGTACTCCTATGCTTTGGTTTTTCCTTTTCCAAATTTTGTTAGCAATTATGTAGAGTCTTGATGAGTAGAGGTAGCCTTTTCCCTGGTCAATCTTGTGGCACAGTTGGAAAGTGCTTATATCTGCAAACTAGAGATTGAGGGTTTGACTTAACCTTCTTTTAAGAAGAATAGTGTAGAACCTAGAAATTCTTTTCTTCCTTTTTTTGGTTTTTTTTGTTGGTGGGGGGAGCGCGGTGGGGTGAAGGGGAAAGGGAAGACAATTAATAGAACTAGAGACCAGTCTTGCTATAAGTGAAAGGTGCATTAAACCAATGAAGTATGAAATTGAAAGTCAGAGATGCTCTTCCTTAAGTAATACTTAGTAATTTTAGTTTTATTCTTGTTACAATTTTCTTGAAAGGTTTTTCAAACTCGAAGATAATAGTGCTACATGGAGTATTCAAAGACAAAGCTGGACATACTCCTTGATAATGATTTCTTCCTGAAGACTTCAGCTGGAAGGTGCTCAATTATGCAACCTGGAGGTTGAGCCTTTGAGGTTTTGACTGAGCTTGCCTTCAAAAGTATGGAGAGTCCCACATCGGTAATAAAGGGTGAGTGATTGGGGTATTTATGAGGCCAGCCCCTCTTGACTAGCAGGATGCGTTTTGAGTCCGGTCCAAAAGCAAAACCGTGCGGGCTCGCTTGTATGTGAGGCCCAGAGCGGACAATTTCTTGCTACGTCAAGCCGTAAGCCCTGTATTCGGGTCGGGTCGTTACAAATTCTATTACTATTTCTGGATAAGCATTAAATCAGCAAAACTGTAAATGTCTTTTCAAATTCAAGAAAATGCTCCTTGCAACTAAAACATTATAATTTACATTTATCCTTGATAATGGTTTTCTCCTAAATGTCTAAGGGAAATGAAACAAACTGTTAATTCGTTTTCAGATTCAAGGAATGCTCCATGTGACTAAAATATTATAATTTTACTTTTTGGCTGGTAAAAATATTCTTCTATCAATTTAAGGGAACTGATAGGATACACCTAGGCTTCAAGAGCACAGTTGGATATATGTTTATTGAGAGACAATTTGAGGAGGAAATTGACTTACCCATTTTTTTTTAAATGTGGAGTGAGCTAAAATGTTATAATTTCATATTTTCACTTCTGAGAATTTTCTCCTCTCAATTGAAGGGAAATGATAGTGCATACAAAATCTTCATGAACAAAGTTGGATATGTTTATTAGGAGATTACTGGGAAAAGAGTTAACTTGTCCATTTATTTACTAAAATGTTGAGTGAGCTAAAATGTTATAATTTCACTTTTGTCCTTATAAACATTTTCTCCTATTGAATTTGATAGAAATGATATCTTTCAAAAAGAAAAAAAAATGATATTGTGCACCAAGTCTTAAGGAACAAAGTTGGACCTGCTTATCAAGAGACAATTTGAAGCGGGAGTTGACTTCCATTTATTTAATAAAAATTTTGAGTGAATAAATAGTTGAAACAGAGATCATGTATGTTTTGCATATTGACTTCATTTTAATTTGGTTAAGATAGATGGAACTTTCATTTTGAGAAAATGACTTTGGGTGCAATCTTGTGTATATTTCTTCAATTTCTATAATCAAATCATTTTATTTTTGGTATGGCAACACGATTTTATATAAATGTTAGTTCTTGTGGAAGCTATTAATCCTGCATTTAGTTTTCAAAAAAATTTCTTTGGTTTGCTCTTTATAGTTTGTCTGTTTGTTGTGTTAAGTCAATCATGTATCACCTCCTCCACTTCAAATCATTTATCACCTTCTCATTTTATTTTTCCTTTTTTAATTATTTACCAGGCGTACCTTCAGAAGTTGATAATACTGGAAAAGCAACCATTTTTCAAACATGTTTCCATCCGCTGCATGTGTAATTTGCTTGAAGTAGTTCCTCATTTCAACTTCAACGAGAGCTTATTGGCTAGTGTTATCAAGAATATAAGCTCACCAGATGATGTCGTAAGGTTCTAATAGTGTGCACTTTGTTCTTTACATTGTAATCAATATTTTATTTTTTTAACTATCATCATCAAAGGCATTTATCCCACATATTTGAAATTTGCTTTCTTGAGTTTCACTTTTGTACTCTTAAAAAAACCCTGATTTTCATCACCACACATTTGACAGTGTCATTTTTTAAATTATTATCATGCCCTTCAAACTTTGAATAAGAGTTGGTGCTGCCTAGGGAAGGTAGCAGTCAAATATTACTCCAGCTTTGTTATCCCCATTTTCATTTTGGAAGGTTTGCAAAGAGATGGAAAATGATTTCTTCCAACCTGGGTCCTTCACTCTCCCTGCTCAACACCTAAAAAATATTTGCTTTCAAGAAATGCAAATCATAATAATTTTTTATCAATGTGACATGCAACACAAAAGAGCCAAAATTTGACTCACCAACCACAATAGGAGTATTGCACAAATCCAATGTATTATGTAACATGTAAAATTTTATATTGTTACAGTTGGGCTTGAATTCAGTTTGTGCTTTCATGGGGATCAATACCCCGCTTTCTTGCTTGAAATTCTTTAATTGCAATTATCATCTTGCACAAATTTGTATTTCTCATTTCTCGTGCTTTAGTTATCAGAATGAAAACTTTTTGTGCATGTTAGAGTACTTATTGATTTTACGCTATACTATTATTGTGGTTGGTGAGTTAAGTATTTGTGATTGAATTTGAAAATGGTATGCTTTGTCCAAAATATTATGCATTGCCTTCCATGATATTTATGGAGGTGGTGAGCGAAAATTTTGTAGAAAGGAAGGGAAATAACTTGAAAAAGAATAGATGAGTGATGAGAGAGAATAAACTTTTGGAGGAAAGTTACAATCTTTGCTGTGATTAGCCCTCTATATGATAAAAAGGGCATTCAACTTTTAATTTAAGCTCTTTCTCTGATCCAATCTCCATCTCATTTTTTATAACTGAGTCAATGTTTATCTACAATTGATTTTGCACTGATAGTAACAATTTGTGATGCATGGACACGATAGTGGCACACCATCAATACAACAAGGACACAGATTTTACACATAAGAATGAAGTGTCCAACATGTACATGCAGGAGTCTGACATGGACGCGTTGTCTGCTTTGAAGTGTTCGTGTAACATGGGTAACAATAGGCATGGATAGTAAAACTTAATTGTAATTTTCTCAACACTCCCCCTCAAGTTAGTGCAAATATATCAATTATATCCTGCTTGCCGATGTGATCTTGAATTGAAGATCAAGAAACAACTTTAATTAACACATCAACAACTTGCTCCTTAGAGTGACCATAAGGAGTAGAAATCACATAGCTTGGATCTTGGCACAAATAAATAGAAATCCACCTCATTGTGTTCAGTATGCTCTTCAAAGACAGTATTAGATACTATGAGGATAGTAACGCAATTATCACAAAATAAAAGCATTGGTTGAGGATGAGAAAATCCCAATTCCAAAAGATGTTTATCCATAGTAGTTTAGATGTGACATTAGCAATGACTCGATATTCTGCTTCAGCATGTGTGACTTGATTTTTGAAACATTGGAATAGCAATTTGGAAATTGACGTTTTCAGAGACAATAAGATTTATACAAATTAGAATAATACTTGGACACTAATATGTTTTAATTTGATTTTAAAACACTTATATGCCTAATGTATATTCAATAGTGTTATCAGGTATTTTTGTAGTATTGACTTTTGGATGGAGGATTCTATATATATAGGGTTTTGGTTAGTATTTGTAATTGAGGCTAATTTGTAACTGTATGTGTTAAGGCATAACCCCTAAATATGGTTGCTATGGAGAGTTTTTGCCCCTTTTTTGTAGGAGGCAAGGAAAGAAACAAAGAAACCTTTGAGAGATTCAAATGAATGTATGAACGACAAGTTTGGTTTATGATAGGGTCAAATGAAGAAGCAATTGAACTCGAAAAGACGACCTCAAATAAATGGGATTTCGGCTATGATGATAATGGTTTCGTTTACAACAATTGATTTTCTTTCAGTTCATCCTTATCGTTTTTGGACCGGATGATTTCATCGATTGGTTTATATTAGTTCTTAACCCAACCAATCCGATTTTGAATGTTTTTGGCGTCGTCCATGGCTGGCATCGTGACGTCAGTGATCAAGGCCCCATGGACGAGAAAACAATGTACGCCGTCTTATTGGATGTTTAGCTCTTGTTAAAAAATATTCAATGTGGTTATGCACACATTTTTGTAAATGTATGGATGTAGATTGAGGTTTTGATTGTCCTTGGCTGGCTAATTGTTTGGTGCCTACTAAGATGGTATCTATTGTTTGTAGAAAACTCTGTTGTACTGCTATAAGGTCACTTTTTGCCAATGAGGGGAAGCATGGTGGTGAAGCAACTGTAGAGGCTGTTAAGTTGATAGCCGAACATGTAAAGATGTATGATTGCCAGCTACATCCTGACTGCATTGAGGTATGAGGGTTCAGCTGCTGCTGCTGTTCTATTCTGATGAGCAAAGGATTGTATCTAAATCAGCATTCATTTGATCCTGTGGTATGGGTGCACATTCTCAGGTTTTCTTGTCATTGTCATTTGATGAAGATCTTGGGAAGATGTCAAAATCAAAAGAGGATGATGAAATTAGAAACAAGAAGAAAAAGAGAAAGCAAAATGACAGGGAATTAAAGCAATTGCAAGATGGTGGCAAGAAGAAGGTAAAGAAAGAGTTGCTGGCGAAGACAAGACAAGAGGTATGCCCTCTTCATTCCCTTTTCATCCGACAGAAGACACTCACATGCATGCACATGCCAATCTCAATTCCTTGAAGAAGGTCACATAAGTTGTTTCCTGAAGCTCTTGACATTTTATGTAGGTCAATGCAGATCTGAAGGCTACTTCCTTTGCTCCTGATCCGGAGGAGCAAAGAGCAATGCAGTCAGAAACACTTTCTGCTGTTTTCCAGACCTACTTTCGTATTTTGAAACATACAACGGAAGCATCTGACACCAGGTTTACTTTTTGCTGGAAATTTTTTGAGCCAGTGAAATTTCTTTTCATGAATGACCCTGCCTACTTGAATTCTTCATTCAGTTGCTGTGAGGCTCGGATATAAAGATTTTGTCCTTGAAGAAATCCTCTATTCTTCTTCCTCCTTTGCCACTTGTTTTTCAGAAGCCAAATAATTATAAAATAGTTTCTTTTTCAAATGTTCACATACCCTCTTAGAGGGTAGATTGTTAAACGAAGGGTGTTTCAATCTTTTGCCTGCTTGATCATTTTCAATGGTTCAATATTCAGTCAGCCTGTACATTTTGTTGTACCTCAAATGACAAGTGGTGTTGCTATTATGTTGTTGTTGTTCCAGTGAATGGTTTTCTGCATATGAACTGTTGTGGACATCAGGAAACACATTTGGTGATAATTATTTGGCCTACAGCATTAACTACACGTCGTTATTTTGGGCTGTAAAAGTAGGAAAAACATGATGGTAACTTGCCCGCAGGGGCTTTACCCTATTTTTATTGATAGTATCCATATGATTTCTGAATTTTGCATATTTTCCTGTGTGGCATTAGGTGCTCATGCATTATACCTAGTCTCAAATTAGTTAAAGTTATCTGTAATCCACATTCACCCAATATTTTTGGATGAATACATTGCCTTTTAAGAAGAATGTTGGTACAATTGTCTTTAGATATCAAGTTTTGACAGTATCATCGCTGAGATTTTTTATACTCTGTTGTTTTCAGGTCTAAATTTAATACAAATACTGTATCAGTTGGATTTGGAAGACACCCCTTACTAGCTTCATGCCTTAAAGGATTGGGGAAGTTTTCACATCTCATCGACTTAGATTTCATGGGTGACCTTATGAGTATACTCAAAAAGCTTGCTAATAATGATGGTGATGCTTCGTCTGAGAGCTGCTTGACTGTTTCTGAGCGTCTCCAATGCTGTATAGTTGCATTCAAAGTGATGAAGAGTAATCTTGATGCCTTGAATGTGGATCTACATGATTTCTTTGTTCGGCTCTACAATCTTCTTTTGGAATACAGGCCTGATAGGTATATATCATCATCATCATTATCAGCCAATATCCCATCTATCTGGAGTTGGCTTTATGAGTTCTTCTTCTCCAATTGGCCCTATCATAAACCATACCCTCAGCCACTTTACAATCTGACATGTCCTTTTCATTTCTTCTCTCCATGTTTTCAAAGGTAGCCCTCTTCTCCTAGTGTCTTCGATCCTTAGCCTCTTAATTCTACGCATTGAGTCTGTGTTTGGTCTTCTACTGATATGACCAAATCCACATCTCTCAATTTATCATCCATCGGAGCTATTTTTAAATTATCTCTAATGCATTTGTTTCTAACTCTATCCCTTAAGGTTAAACCACTCATCCAACAAAACATGCACATCTCTGCTGTCTTAACTTTGTTTATTTGTCTTTTTTTCATCACCCAACACTCTGCTCCATATAGCATTGCAGGTCTAATAATTGTTTTGTAAATCGTCATTTTAGGTGAAGGGGGACTCTGCATTTATTGGACTTGCATGTTTTATATGAATTTTTTTTTAAAGGTTACATGTTTTATATGCATTCTTTGAGATATTGGTTAACATCCTAAATCCTTGTACATAGGCTTCCTAGAAAAACTACAGTAGCAAACAATAATTGATGTAGAGATTTAATTATGATTGCCTATAGGTGTTGGGTATTGAGACTGGCTGTTTTGCCTTCTAATGCCATTATTTATTGAATCTTTCCCCACCTAGAGGTATTTGTCCTTCTTTGTAGGCTTTTTATGGATTTACATGTTTGCCTTTTCAATATTTTATTTGAATGTTTGAAGTTACCTTTCAAAAAGTTATTTTATTTGAATGTTAAGCATAAGTGATGGGAACTCTTGATGCTACTCTGCTTGCCACAATGAGATCTGGAGGCTCAGCATTGCTTGTTTCATGTATTTATGAAGAGATTTTGAACCCAACTTTTTTCCATTGTTTAGGAAGGTGGGAACCTAGTTCATAGTTCTATCACCAATGATGAATTATGAAGAGAGGGTCACCTTTATCCATTTACAAGTGGAGGAAGCCTGATAAGTATCTTAATTGAGGTGGGAGAGTGGAAATAAGTTGTGAGTTACAATATTGAATTTGGTCTTGAGCTAAGGGCGATACAATTGTGGAAGGAAGATTTTGTGCAAAAAAATAGTGCAATATGATGTTGTTGGAAGATCGATTTTCAATGAGGTACGCAGGCTGAAGATTAGTCAAGCATTGATACAGCAGTAGTTGCAAAGTATTTGGGTGGTAAACCTGGAAGGATAACGGCTGTGATTGTTGAGAAAGTTTTAGAGGTATGATGGAGAGATTTGTCTCCATTTTCGGTGATCCTTGTCAAGGGTAATTAAGTGTCAAAACCATTGCTTAGGAAATTTTATTGGACTATGGTGGTGAATTGATAATCATAGATGTCACTGTTATTAAAATCTTGCATGTTTTTTGAAGAATTAAAGGGTTTTATGCTCAAAATCACTTTACCTTTCTAGATATCCAATTGTAGTTTGTCGACCAGGATTTGGCCAATGAATAGGTTTAATTAACCAGCTGACTCAATGGTTCAACCATTTGAAGCAATTTATTAAATTTTTAACGTTTTTAGTTAATATTGATATAGAAAAAATGTAAAAAGCTTTAAAAAATTTAACTTGGTTGATTGACCAATCAGGTCAACTAAACTCGGCTAGACTCATGTGGAATGAATGACACCACTTAGTCTCATGGTGGGTGACCAGGCTGAGTTGACTTTGATGAGTTCCTAGTTGACTGGTAGAACAGAGAACTGTGCCATCAATCAAGCATAGAGCTGCATCAGGACAATTTTGGCTAAAATACTTTTATGGAAGTTGTGCTAGGGATTCTTTGTGCTGGTAGTAATGTGGCACTTCAGCTGCTGTGATACTTGAGCAATTACAGTGGTGGAAGGAAGCTTGCCTCTTCATTCCCTGGTTTTGGCTCCATCTTCCTCTTCTTTTTTTGACAACCACAATATGGCTTAGAGTAGAGATGGGAGAAGAAGGGTGGGGTTTAAAGAAAAATGAAGAGTCTTCGTAGACAATGAACTTTTAATGGGAGCAGAATGAATAGGTGATCCCTTATATGTTTTGGTAAATTATTATGAAAAATAAGTGAATACGATAAGGCATTTTATATTTGCTTTATGTACCAAAGTTTGTCTCTGTAATACGAAATTGTACTACATTCTGTATTTTCTCTCTCCATGTATGCCTTCTGTGAAGTATTGGCTCTCTTTTTATGTGCACACTTGTATTTCTGACTCATGTGATGATTGTGTATTTGGACTTAGAAAGCAGGATTTTTCGCTCTTGGAAGAACTGCAGGAAGCTAATTTGAGAAAATTGCTTCCTTCTGTTGTATTGCTAGATTTTTTTAATAAATCCATTCAAAGGAAGTAGAAGAAACCCCTTTATGACATACATGGTTAATCATACTACTACTGTAGTATGGATGAACTTTTAATGGGAGCAGAATGAATAGGTGATCCCTTAGATGTTTTGATAAATTATTATGAAAAATAAGTGAATACATTAGACATTTTATATTTGCTTTATGTACCAAAGTTTATATCTTTGTAATCTGAAATTGTACTTCATTCTGTATTTTCTATCTCCATGTATGCCTTCTCTGAAGTATTGGCTCTCTTTTTATGTGCACACTTGTATTTCCGACTCATGTGATCATTGTGTATTTGGGGTTAGAAAGTAGAAGTTTTTGCTCTTGGAAGAATTGCAGGAAGCTAATCTGAGAAACTTGCTTCCGTCTGTTGTATTGCTAGATTTTCTTAATAAATCCATTCAAAGGAAGTAGAAGAAACCCCTTTATAACATACATGGTTAATCATACTACTGTATTTTTTCTTTAATAGAGATGATCAAGGTGCAGTGTTAGCTGAAGCACTGAAGATTATGTTGTGTGAAGGAAGACAGCATGATATGCAAAGGGCAGCAGCTTTTATAAAGCGCCTGGCCACCTTCTCCTTGTGCTATGGATCTGCAGAGGCTATGGCAGGTATGCCATTTTATTTTCCTCTTATGTATATTTTCTTCTGATGGGAGTTCCAATGACAAAACTCTTCCTGTTTAATGCTTGAATAAAAGAGAAAAAAATTATATTCCTTGGTGGGATCAATGCTCTGCTATTTGTTGTGTGGATGTTGATTGTGGTATTATATTTGCCGCTCTCAACTTGAAAGTTGGAGGGAAATTGTGTTGATGGTGATTATGGTCAGGAAATTTCCCCCCTTAAAGGGCTGTTTGTCATTTCCAGTTTATGGAAAATGAAGAGCATAGAAAATGTGACCCTTCTTGTAATGACCCGTCCTACTAGCACAATATTTTCCGCTTTGGGCCTACACACGGACCCGCACGACTTTGCTTTGGCGAGCCAACCCACTGTTGCTCTCAAAATGGCTTATGCTAGAAGGAGGAAGGTTACTACTTATATACCAGGGAATGTCCAATGCCACTAGCAATGTGGGATTTTTTGGGCCAGGGTATTACAATCTACCCCCCTTAAAGCCAGAGCCAGGCTCTGCACACACAACAACCAAGCCCACATCCTTAGGCAGAGAGTTGAACCATGCTCTGATACCATTTGTAATGACCCGTCCCGCTAGCACAATATTGTCCGCTTTGGGCCTACACACGGACCCGCACGGTTTTGCTTTAGCGAGCCAACCCACTGTTACTCCCAAAAGGCCTTGTGCTAGAAGGATGGAAGTTACTACTTATATACCAGGGAATTTCCAATGCCCACTAGCAATGTGGGACTTTTTGGGCTATCTACCCTTCTGTGTTGTGTTGCTTGTGTAGACCTCTTGTCAGTGTGACGTGACAGAGCCGTCCCCGGCTCTGGTCTTAAGGGGGGTGGATTGTAACACCCCACCTACATGGGGGTGTGGGAAAAAAATCCCACATCGCCCATGAGGGGAGGGGGTGTGGGGGTTATAAAGAGGGTACTTCCCTCTCCTTAGCACAAGGCCTCCTAGGCGAGAATGGACGAGTATGAGCCATGTGATAGGAACAAAACCTTAAGGGTTGCCGGGTATGGAGCGAGGCTCTACCCGAGGGCCCAAAGAGGACAATATTGTGTCGCTGTGTACTCTGATACCTGGACAAGGCCTTTTGGGCCTGGTCTTGTGGGCCAGGCCCAATGCAAAAGCGTGCGGGCTGCCCAACGTGGGCCCCAAAGCAGACAATATTGTGCTGAAGGAACGGGTTGTTACACTTCTTTCTTCCATGGAAGATGGGCTTTTTGTCAAGAACATTAAAAATGCAACTTTTCTCTCTTCTTCCAAGAGATCTATTTCCCATAAGAGGGGAGGGGGAGAGGGAATAAGAAAATTTAATGAGGAAATGACAGGTTTTCCTCACTTGGCAAGAGAATATTTTGTTCATTTTCAACAAAAATAAAGGTTTTAACACAAACAACAAAAACATCAGGTTTTCACAAGCCAAAACGATGCTGATTTCGGGGCACCTGTTGGATGGCATGAATTGACATAATTTTTTTGTCAGTATTCTTTTCCTCAAGGAAATCGACAAATAACTGAAATCAGATTTTGGGATGATGGATGATGGACCATGGGGATTGGTTGGGGCTAGGGGTCTTCTCATACTCTGTGTGCATCTGTTTTTCATTTTGTCATTCTTGTTGTTTTTTGGGTTGTGGCTGTAGATTGCACCCTTTTTTTAACAGTAATTGCAATTTAAATTTGTGAGGTTCATCTCAGTTTGGCACTTTTTTAAAATTATTGTTCTCAAATTTTGAATTGCTCTTCATGCTTTCAGTTCACTGTATCATCTTTGGAAATTGAAGTAACTAATTTATAATTGGAATTATGTTTCTCTTGGAAAGCTTACAAGTGAATTCTGGTTGTAGCTAATTATGAAGCCATTCCTTGCTATTCCTGAGATTTGCAATGAATCTTTTTCTTGGATTTGAAGCTTGACCTGATCAATGGATGTAGTGCTTAGTCTTGCATTCAAATGGATGAATCAAATTCTAAGTTGCATGGGTATGGGTGTGATAGACAAAATCCGATGCAGGTGCACTATGTTATATGTAGCAAAATAAAATAAAATAAAAAAATGAATGAATAAATAAAGGACACAGGCACATGACACCATGTTTAAATAAACTTAAATTTAAATTATTTTAAATGACAATGAGGTGTGAAAAATAGCACTAATAGAAAATAATGTTCTAATTTTACTCTAAACAATTAAATGACAAATTATTGATATATTAATTAAGTTTTAAGAGCAGAGAAGTCTTGTAGGAGTTTAGTTATCTTGCATGAAGAATGGGTGCAAGTGTCATCTTACATCTTGAAGAGTCCGTGGGACATAGATTAACTTTCATTTGCTCTAGTTGAAGATTTCCAAATTACTTTTTGTTTGTTGTCTCTGTATTCTTAATAAATAGTAAGTGTAATGGTAACTCTAAGAGGCCATTGATGCTTTTCAGCATCTCTTTTCCAGTTCATTCCATCTCTCCAACTTGGCTCCTTTTTTTTTTTTGAGAAATTCTTAGAAACATGTGGATTTATGTAGCATCTTTCCCTCTTATTGGTTAATGACACCAATTAGTAAATGTTCTTGTTAGATAAGAGTCTCATTGGTTGCTTTTAAGTGGATGTATGTGCATCCACATGTACTAGGGAAAATTCCTTTTTATACAAGTACTATTTTTAAATTGTAGTTTTAGTCTTTATACAGATTTTTCTATTGTAGAATCTGTAAATTCAGTTACTTATTTTCTTAACATGCAGCTCTAGTCACTTTGAAGCATCTTCTCCAAAAGAATGTGAAGTGCCGAAATCTATTAGAAAATGATGCTGGTGGTGGATCACTTTCTGGTTCTATCGCGGTATTTATTCTTGCTCCTAAATCTAAATGAAGCACTTTAGTGTTTTTTTTCCAGTTTTTGAAGTGAGCATTAAGGGAAGTTGTCAGTGAACATATTTTATATCAGAAATAAAATATATAAATCTCTGGTGTTAACAATTTGATCTGAACATAAATAAACCAAGATATATCAATTCCATATAAAGCTTCCTTAAACGAGGATTAACAGAACAAAAGTTTATAAGAACTATACGTTATTATTTTGGTGCAATGAATTAGCATATTCTTGGAACATGATTTATCATTGAGTATGTGGCTCATCCATCTGATACAACGGTGGTGTATTTCGTTTTATATTGGGATGTCAAGGGATGGATTGAAGTTGGATTGATATGGTCTTTGCCAATGGATCCATTTTTTGTAGGCTTAAATCCTGTTTTGTATATGACTTGGAATGGAAAACTCTCAGATCACATCTAATTCTGCTTATGCTGAGTCGAAAGGGTTGCATGGGAAACAGTAGAAAGGATCAAAGTGAAAAGGAGTGACAAATTCTTGTTGATAGCCCTAGAGCTTAGGGTCAACTCTGCACTAGCCTGTGACCAAGTATTGAAAGACCCCCTTTAGTAGAGGCATGAAAAGGCACTCCGAACATCTATACCATATTTAGCACAGACCCAAAAACTTCAACCATCCATTCAAACATCGCAAGGGACGCATCCAAGTAAATCCTTCATGGGTCATGTTATTTTTTGTATTTTTATTTTCCTTTTTATTGTTCTTCATTTTCTCCTCTTAATACATTTTACCATTTCAGTAAAAAAAAGGGTAGTAAATCTTTCAGTATCTGTGCTTTTTAAAAAAGTAGTGAAGCACTAGATTTTATTACTTGAGAGAAAATACAACCCATCAAGCATCCACTCTACAAAGCAAAGAGATGGGAAGACCCTCCTTCGCCAAATCAAATGACAAACACAAGCAGCACCCTAGGTTACATGAGATAGTTCAGAGTCCATATCTAATCTACAATTCTACTTCCTGACTAAGACACCTGCCTTCCATTGGCAAATCTTGAGGTATGCCAAATATAGAAACCCTTGGTACCCGTGATCTTCCTCAATTCCTCAACTTTGTCCAACAACCTTGAAGCGCAAATAATACCCCTGGTCCAACAAAAGAATTGTGTTCAATCAAATCTCCTGCAGTCCTTACTCTTTTCACCCCATAGAGTATGCGACTCAGCCTCATTTGCATGATTGAATGAAAGAGGCTAGCATGTGATGGAATCATCTCTGCTTCAGAATTACAAATCGCCCCTCCATAACTGGTCTTCTCTTTTTCTTTCATGCTACTGCAATCAAAATTCAACTTACAGTAACCATCAGGAGGCACCTAGCAGACTTTTTAGGCTTTACAGTTTCACTGTCTGAGCTTCCTTTTCTGCTAGTGTAAGATCCAGAAAAACAATGGACTGAGTTTTTTATTGGAACACTAACTAATCCCCCATCTGTCTTTGAGCTGACCCTCAAAACAACTTTTTTAAAAAAAAAAAAAAAATAAGGATTTGGGTGCATGTGTGCATGCATGCGTGTCTCAAGGTCATTCTGTTCTAGTGATGAAAATGGAACATATTTACTACAAACAAATTCCATTTCCATTTTGCACAATCTAGACTGATCAGGAACATTTCAAACGGAACATGGCTGTTCAACCTTTTGATTCTTGGCGAGGTTACTTGGAGAGTGGAGACACTCTCTCTCTTTCTCTCTCTCTGTGTGTGTGTGTGTGTGTCTCACGTGCATGCGCAGACGTAGAAGGCCTGTTGACTATATCTGATGTATTCTCTCATTGGGCATTTCATGTGCAGAAATATCAGCCATATGCATCAGACCCCAACCTTAGCGGGGCACTAGCTTCAGTTCTCTGGGATCTGAGCCTTTTATCAAAGCATTATCATTCTGCAGTCTCATCAATTGCTTCAAGCATATCAAATATGGACACTGCTCATAATCAGGTGTATCTTTCCACTACCTCTCCTCAACAAGCTTTTGCAGAGTTGTCGATTGAGAAGGAATCTTTCAATCCATCTAGTAATTTTGCCACTGCAAACCGTAAAAGGAAAAGGGGAACTGCGTCTCTTGTTTCAAGTTTGACCAGAATTCAAGACAAAGAAAATTTCATCGACGAAGATGAGATTGGAAAGAGGTTTTCAGAACACTTCAGGGTGCTTAGTGATATTGCTGAGAATGAGCGATTGAGGTCAGAACTGAAACAGACAATGTTGTCCATTGGTTTGTATGAAGAGTACAAGAAACAAAAGAAGGTACATTCCAAGACAAGAAAAAAGAAGGCTTCGAAAGTTGAGTGAATCTTTTTGAGTCCCATAAAATCTGGATATTTTGTCATATGTCGTTTGAATGGTAAGGTGGTAGATTTTATTATTTATTTATTTTTCTTGCCTTTTCTTATCAATTTGTATTGGATTACATACATCTAAATCTCTGTTAAATTTTGAAATACAAATATTTTGAGTTGGGTCTGAAGGAATGCTAGAAGGAAATATTTATGCACAAGTGGTGTCACTCTGCACAACTAAGCGTTGGGTCCACAAAATGGGGTAGTAATAAGCCCATTAGAAAGGTATTGGTTTCAGTATGAGGTCTACCACAAATCATTTTAATTGGATAAATGTATAGTTTAAAGTTTAAAAAAATAATTTAGACTGATAAATTTATTAAGAGTTTAAAAAGCATAGCGTGAATGATTCTTGAGAAACACCTTTCTAATGGATTCATTATATTCTAATGTAACAACAATGAAATTGGGAAATTCATTGTATCCCCTTGAATTTTTTTTTTTTAGGTTATACTTCAGAATTCCTTGTACAAAACTACGAAACATTAGAAGAAAGTATTAAAAAAAAAAACTACTTTAATGCCCAAAAGAGAAAAAATGCAAAAAGAAGCATTAAAAATGACAATAAATAATAAATATCTATAATTCAGATAGTAAAATTATAATAATATGTTGGATTGTATAATAAGAAGATATAAAGGTAGATTTTAAGATTTTTTTTTATTAATGTAGCTTAATATATGGTTAGTGGATTATTGAATCTAAATATAGTTATTCATATTTGCATCGGAATTTAAATGGATATTGAATTCATATTCGAATTTGGATCTAAAATTTTAAAAAATATAAAATTTAGCAGCCAAATTCATTTTTTTCGAATGAGATATTTTGAATTTTTAGATTTTCAAATATCTGAGATCATTTTCATCGTAAAATGACAAACACTTATTCTTCAAACAATTGAGGGGGCATCTCTAATCTAATCTTCGATAGTAACTAGATGTAAATTATTCTTTGTCCTCTTTTTTTTTTGGAAATATCGATTTCTTATTTTTATTTTTAAAAAAATTCTAAAAACTCAAATATTTACTGATATTCTGGTCAATATATACTCGATATCGGCTGATATATCACTACGACCTAAACCGATATTCATTTTTTCAAAATCACTGATATTTATTCATATTGGCATATCATGACGGATATAACCGATATGGCAGACATGAATAGCATATGGTCAGTACCTTTAAAAACCCAAGATATTGTATCGACGGAGATTTCGTCCCTACCTTCAAGCACTGTACTAAATTAGCGTTTTTTTTTTTTCAAGCCTTGCCTATTTGAATTTCTAAAGGATGGAAGGAAGAGTAAAAAAAACAAGTAGAGAGAGAGACGGCACGAAGAAAGTCTGAAGAGATGGATGAAAACCATCCAAAACAAGGGCCCATAACCATAAACATGCACAGACCTCTCTCTTTCTGGGTATATTTACACATGAATAAGATTGAAAACTCGACTTAAAAGGAAGGGGAAAAAAAAAAGAAAAAAAGAAAAAAAAAAGGATTTATTTGATTTGATTTTCTTATTCACATAAAACTTCAAAGGAACTGCTGAGCAGACAAATGGGCGAGCTCTTCGACGCTTCTGGAGTCTTCTCTTCCCTGTCCTTGCTTCAGAACCTTGAGAAACCGCTTAAAAAGCTGAACATGACAAGGGATCTTGAGCACACCCTGCTGCTCGTAACCGTACTCCTCAGCCGACCTCTTGAGCAGCTCAATGAAGGTGGGGTGGTTCAGCAGTTGGGCCCTCACCACAAACCGCTCCATCTCCTCCCCCACGTACACCGGCAGGTGTCCTTGGGGTACGATTTCACCAGACCCAGATGCCAATCTCCCACTCTTTCTCTTGTTGGATTTGGCTCTCGATGGTGAGTCTAGTCTGAGGAGGAAGCACTGAGCCGACGAGTCAGCGACTCGGGAGAAATGACGGGTGAACTTCTTCATCTGAGCAGATCAGAGCAGAGGAGAGGATGAAAGGGGAAGAGAGTAGGGAGGGCGTGGGTTGGGGTGGAAACGTTTAAATAAACAAGTAAAAATATTATAAAGAGGGAGAGATTGATTGAGGGTACATATTTGTACTTGGCAGGTAAACTTTCAGTGGAGAAAAAATAATAATAATAAGACAGAGAGAGAGAGAGATGTTCTTCTTTGGGGCAAAGTGGAAAGAGTATCTCCAGCAGATTATATTGTTTGACCGTAGAGCTGAAGAATCATTAAAATTCAGATCACGAGGAATGACAGATGCAGGTGCAGCTCAAAAAGGTTGACCTTTACTTGACCATTTCATTGAATAAATTATTATTTTAAAATTTTCTATTCTTTATAGAAAACCTTTTTTTTCAAGAAAAAAGATATCTTATCTTTTATGTTCTTTATAAAGAAAAGAAAAAAATTCTCATTTTCAATGCTCTTCAATTTTCATTATCTAAAAATTTTTAAACAATTTTATAGTAAATTATGTAGTAATCTAACATTTTAGTTCTCAACTTACTTTGGATATAATTTAAATTTTATAAAATTGGTTGGCACATCATATAAGATAATCGAGATGTGGAAAGTCTTTAGTTCAACTCACTGTCAATCTAAAATGGTCACTTTCTATAATGTTATTCGGTATGTAAAAATATAGAGGTTTACATGTATTCTAAAAATTCAGACATGTGTAAATACTTTGATCTTAAAAAAGTATAAGATAATATTAAAACGACGGTACTAAAAGTCTAAAAAAGAAAGTTGTGAACAATCATATGCTCTACTTTAATAATTAATTATTGATTTAGGAGTCATATAATAAAAAAATTAGTGATTAAAGTTAATTTCCTTAAATAGTTAAGCAGCAGTAGCCCGTGGGTGTGAAGGAAAACACGGTTCTCATGTAATGTGATGATCGACAACCAATTTAAAGACAATGACAACAACAGCCCCCACCCTTTGGTCGAGTATGAATGGTATAAAATTCTAAGAAAATAAAATTCTGAAAAGCCTTTTTCCGTGGAAATGAGAAATTGAAAGGAAAGGAAAGATGCAGGCTTCAACGGGTTGTGGTGGGTGACCTTTTTCCTCTCTCGGTTGATTATTTTTAGTTTTCCATTAATCGAGGCACTACACTTTTTGTCTATGTGCGTTGTCGGGTGTAAGACTGCAATAGTTACGCGCGTCGAGGAATGGTCGATTGATTATGTCTACGTTTGAATTGGGGGTAATTTTTATAGGGATTACCTCTAAATAGGGGTCACATTTGAATAGGAATGACCTTTGAATTGGGATTACCCTTATCTTATTTGGTAATTATTGTGGTAAAGTAAACTTTATCCTAAGGATAAAAAATCTTGTTTGGTAACTATAAGTAAGGGTAACATGATATATTAATATTTTTTTTTATAAAATATAATTATAAATAATATTTATGAAGTAAATTCTAATAATATAACTTATAATAATATTATCTAATTTCTATAAATTATTTTTCATAATTATAATTTAAAATAAACACTTGCATTCTAATATTAAAAATATAAATAAAGATTTTTTTATATTATTATTTTAAATCCCTATAAATAAATAAAAAATATCAACATATCTCTTCATAAAAATTATAATTATTATTTTTTATATTATATGAATTTAATAAAAATATTAATTCTCATAAAATTATTAATATGTCAGTTTATCCATATTCAAGGGTAACCCCTATAAAAATTTACCCCTCACCCAAATGCATCACATTGAAAATGTTGTAGAAATTTGATTTTTATATTATATATATGTAATAAAATTATTAATTCTCATAAAATTGTTAATATGTCAGTTTACCCCTACGTACAATTACCCCTGCTCAAGGGTAACCCCTGTAAAAATTTACCCCTCACCAAAATGCATCACGATGAAAATGTTGCAGAAATTTTATTTTTATATTATATATATTTAATAAAATTATTAATTCTCATAAAATTGTTAATATGTCAGTTTACCCCTACGTACAATTACCCCTGCTTAAGGGTAACCCCTGTAAAAATTTACCCCTCACCCAAATGCATCACGTTAAAAATGTTGCAGAAATTTTATTTTTATATTATATAGATTTAATAAAATTATTATTTCTCATAAAATTATTAATATGTCAGTTTACCCCTACGTACAATTACCCCTGCTCAAGGGTAACCCCTGTAAAAATTTATCCCTCACCCAAATGCATCACGTTGAAAATATTGCAGAAATTTTATTTTTATATTATATAGATTTAATAAAATTATTAATTCTCATAAAATAGTTAATATGTTAGTTTACCCCTACGTACAATTACCCCTGCTCAAGGGTAACCCCTGTAAAAATTTACCCCTCATAAAAAAAATATAATTTGTTGTTTGGTGATATGAAATTTATCAAATGGAAATAATAGAGTGCTTTTAAAAAAAATAAAAGCCAAGTACTTATCAAAATAAATAAATAAATAAAATATATAAAAAAAAATTCATAAGCAAAATGGGGGGGGGGGGTAAGGAGGGGTATTCAAAAATGAATACCCCTTGCCCCGTTGGGTTATTGGAAATCGAGGGGGGAGGGGTAAAAATTTGAATTTTTACCCCTCTCCCCTTGTTACCAAACGGGGGTAAGTAGGGATAACGGGGGGTTACCCCCCCTTACCCCCCATCCAAACGCAGCCTATAAGTAAATATAATTTTTATTTTTTCTGATTTGATTTAAGTTTATTTTATTCAATTTAATTTGATTGATTGAACTCAAATTTATATAAATTTTTTAAAAAAATAAGAAATATTTTTAATAGAAAATAAAATATAAAAGAATTTAGATTTCATGTAATATGGAAAATTGAGATAATATGTTAAGATTTTTTAAGTTAGTGAAGTATACAGATTAAAATTAATAAGTAAAAATATTAAAGTTTTTGAATATCGAAGGTTTACGCAATTACTAGGAGGCTCCCTATTGTTTGATGAAATTACAAAATTGTCACGAAAGTGCCATTTCACAATCCACACTCGTAACTTGTAAGTTCTTTGTGGCATCTTCGGCTTTTGGATTTTTAATAAAGTTATATGTTTCAACATTGTTAAATTTTTATGATTTTAAATTATTATTTTTTTATATTTTATATAAAGTTTATTTTAATTCAATGTGATAATTCCATCTGATGGAAATATCTTGTCCTCTCTTTCATAGAAACAGAAATGCTAATCAAATCATGATCTCTCCTTCCCTTCCCTTGCTTAAAAAAAGAAATGATTAACATTAAATCAAGGCTGAATGTTGGCCGATCCATGTTAGAATCTCAGCCCTTGATCCATCCTTCTTACCTTTGAAACCAGAGAGAAAAATCAGGCCCAGTTCTGTTCTAGATCAGGCCTGCACGTCAGTGTTTCTTATTCTGCAGAAATCTTGCTTATAACTCGGATTAAATGCTGGATTTTAGAGACTGAGATCACCCTGATTTACTGCAGTAACTTGTCCAACTCGGTGTGGATTCCTTGCTCTGAAAATTTGGCAAAAAGAATTGCCAATGGTGGATTCTTTTCATCTTGGGTTTCCTAATTCGATCACAAACAAGTCCGTTTGAGTTAGTGTCTATTTTGTAATGGACTCAGTCATATTAAAACTCTCATAGATGAACTCACTATCCTTAAAGTACAGTAAGGTTAGGCTACATAGAGACATGTAAATGTCCTTCATTATCAGCATCTGATTTGTAATTCATAGATCTAGAATTAGCAACATTTGTATTTAATTTCATGGGCTTTTGAAGTCTAAAAATTGACTGAACAAATGGGTCCAATGAATTAAGTACAAGATCCACTCTTCCCTCCATCACTTATAGATTTAATTTGGGTAAAAATTAATTTTATACAAGCCTCATTTTCATCTAATATATTTATCATTTGATTCGATTAAAGGTTTATGACGCAGGTGAGAAAAATTAATAGCAATTGAGTCATTGAGTGAAAGGACGACCCATTCAGGAACTATAGGAGGGTGGAATGCATGACCAGAGTTTCACATGCTCGTGCAAACCATTTTAAGTAAATGCAAAAGGAAGAGGTTTCCGTGGATTCCGGATCCGTGTGTTGACCGATTACACTGCTATTACTCTTTTCTCGATTTTGGTGGTTCGTTCCCGTTCCGTTCCGTACGTTGGACCATATTTTAAGTTGAAGTTTCAGTCTTCAATTCTTCACAACAACGAGGGCACGTGCTTTCAAATGTGGACCGCTTCGGCCCTCGTGTTTGTCATCTGTCACACCGTACTGATTATAACTTCGTAACCTTCTATCAAAATAATTATAAATTATCGAAATGGATAAAATCTCAAGAATTGAAAGATTGTGGATTTCAATTCACGTGATCTAATTTTAGTGTGTTATGGGATAATAGATTTTATGTTGAATATCTTACAATTTTTCATACGTAAATTATTATACATGACTATACTACATGGCTTAAATTTCTATTTCTTTTTAAGTGAAAGAATGATATTAGAGTTTTAACCACTATATATTAAAAAAATAAAAAAATCAAAACTCTAATAAGGTCTAGAAAAAGTGAAATTAATAAATGCATATAATTTTTGTGCATTCAAGTGCAAAGGTTGTTTGTAGGACTTATTGTCTGATGAATTTAAATTAATATTTTTTACATGGATAGATTTTTCTCTTTTATTTAATCTCTTTTTTAAATATATGATTAAGAGTTAACGGTCTCATTTTAACAGTTTGATAGTCATCGATCTTCACATGGGCATTTTGTGTATACATACACGGGTTTTAACGTGATGTCCAATTTGTCCTCCATCTGTCGTACCGAAGAAAAAAGAATGTCAAAATTCATGAATAGCTCAATTGGCTAGCCGAAATTGCAAGTCGGCTAACCAAAATTCATAAACATTGTAAATTGGCTCACCGGAATTGCAAGTCGGCTCTCCAAAATTCATGAAAAGTGCAATTCGACACTATGAAATTGCAAGTCGGTTGGCCAAAATTCATGAACAGTACAATTCGGCTCTCCAAAATTTCAAATCGGCTCGCCAAAATTCACATGAACAATAAAAATCAGCTCATTGAAATTTTACTGTTCATGCGAAGGGTAAAATCGGGAATACACTAAAACCCGTGTCGCTAAACACAAAATGCCCGTGGCAGGATCGCTGGTCCTCTTAGCCTCTTATTTTGAATAATTCATTTGATCTAATTTTGGCCCCGCATTCAGACACCCAGAAAAACTGTTACTAGACACCTGTTTTCAAATTTTCGAGTAACATTACCATTTTGCCCTCTCGCATTATATCATTCGAATGATCTAAAAAATCATTCAAATGATCCTTCTGACGATTCGACTACACAGTCGAATCGTTCGGATCCTTCGAAGGAATGGCTGTTGCTGCTAAAGTAATACTGCATTATTTAAATAATAAAATCTTCTTTAAAATTTTAAAGTTATTTTTTAAGCATTGTGTATTTCTAAAATTTCTCAAATTGAATATCCGGACTAATTACGACAACTTGATAAAAATAATTTAAGAATTCAAGGTCTTTTGATACTCCCAAATACTTAAAATACAGTGTTTTACAAATAAAGGTATCTCTCGGTTGTACCGAAAACACATTTGGGAGTGTCAAAAGACCTTTAAGTCTTAAAGTATTTTTATCAGGTTATTGTAATTACTCCGGATATTCAATTTGAGAAATTTTGGAAATACACAGTATTTAAAAAGTAACTTGAAAATTTTAAAAGAGATTTTATTATTTAACGGCGACGGCAACATAGATAGTTATTTTTTAATTACTGTGTATTGGCAAAATGATAAACTATGGGAGGGTAAAATGGTAATTTCATCCGAAAAATTGAAAACAGGTGTCTAGTGATATATTTTTCGGGTGTCTGAATGGGGGCTAATTTTTTTGATAGTTTGATAGCTCTTATAATAATTATTCATCCACTTATCAAAATCTTTGTCATAAAACGTGACCCACCTTTGAAGTATGGAAAGCTTCCATTAAAAGTTTATAAGACAGAAATTTAAAATTCTACAAACTAAAGTAAGATTGTAAAAAATATAAAGGTCAAAGAAGATCTACTCATGATAAGATAAGATCTGCATATCTAGCATTCATAGAAATATAAAATGTTCTAAATTTTAACTTTTTTCTAATTTTCACAAGTAGATAATGAATATTAATGACATGAGATTTGTTGCAGCTAATCATTTCTTCAAATATCTTATAAAAAATTAGTGTCTCTTGTTAAGAGAGAAAATAATTTTCTCATAAAAGAGAAGAAGTGAGAAGAAATATATATTTTATGTTAGCTTTACTGTTTTCTCCTTTTCATCTGAACAAGAGAATTCTAAGATTTATTACACAATTGTAATTAAGACTAATGGTAAGTATATGAATTTATGAACCGGCTTCTATTTGATAAGATTGGAAGACTATAAAGCCATACTCCATGTATGGTTTTAAATTTTTTTTAAAAAAATTTCATTTTTTAATGAAAGATTCTTTTAAGATCTATTTGTTAAACAAAGTAAAGAGGGAGAAGAGAGTAAAAGTGAATATTGAAATATGTAAGTCAACCCAAAGAAGTTTGAGTGATGTTTAGGACAGGGCCGGCTCAACCCATAAGCTAAAAAGGCAATTGTTTGATGCCCACGATTAAGAAGGGCTAATTTTTTAATATCGTATAGTATATTACTGTAAAACCCTTTTTAGATACCGCATAGACGTATAATATATTACCGCAACCCTTTTTCAGTTACAGCATAGACGCATAAATTTCAAAAAATTCTTTTTATTATATATAATTAAATATTACTTATAATAATATCTTAAATACCAAGAAGATTCTGTTTATATTTTTGTCTTAGCTCTCAACTTTTGTCGAAACGGCCCTGGCTCAGGAAGTCGCCTGAAGAAGCGGAAGTCTTGAATTGGATTCTCACTCACTCCAAAACTCCACTCTTCATAGAATTATCCAGAGTATACAATTAAAGAAGTTTGCATATATTATAAAGATGAATCAAATGCTCATAAATTGCTTATCACGGACAATCTAAAATTCAGTAATGGACCATGTCAGTCATTTTAATACTAATAATAAGACAAAATGAAGAGTGAATGGCTGTGATTGTGATCACTCATGTTACAATATCTTATCATGTCACATGGACTTGGTTATGCCAATCATTTTCTATTGATGGCTCCACTCAGAGAAGGCCTTCATATGTCCTCTTGTGTGAAATGAGAAATCATAAAAGTCATGGATAACTTCATTGAATTATTTTCTTCTACTGTCGTTATCAACCCACGCCTTGATTCATTCCACATTTCCACTTTCAATTTGACAATTATTACAACCCATGGAGAAAATTCATTCTCTTTGAATAAATGAATTCAGGTTTGATTTTATCAGCATTGATTAGGAAGCAATACATTTTCTTATCGAAATTTCAGTATTAATATTATTTTACACATTTAAGTATGAAATTCATCAAATGAAAGCAAACTCCTCGTGCTTTTGACAAAAATGGCTGGAAAGTTATTTTGTACCATCTACAAAGAAGAAAATGAAATTTGAAATAGGAATTTACATTGAAATTTTATCCTAGTTGGTGGGTGCCTTAAAATATCCTTCACTTTTCTTACTTTCTATCCCCTCCGTACTGGTTTGAAGATTCAATGGAGGCATGCTCTCCACCCCATTTCTTCTTGTTGACATCCATGTTTATTTATCTCATCCTTCATAGCAATTTGCAGGAGAAACAGAGCCCAATACTCTTGAGAATTTGGCTGCTTCTCCTTTTTCCTCAAAATTTTCCTGCTTTTCCTTTTCAATTGCTGATTGATTACTCGAGTAAAGAGAGCAGCTGTTACTGCTGAAAGAAGAAGGTTCCTTGGCAGGAAGAAAGATGGGGCTGCTACTGTCTGGAAGATCTTCATCCTATTCTCTGCTTCCTCTTTGTTTTTGGTGTATACACCTTGTGCTGCTCTTGCTCTTGGTCCAGAAATCACAAGCTCAAAATACAACAACAGACCCAACTGAAGGTCTCTCTCTCTCTCTCTCTTTCCCTCATATGCTGGTTTTGGTTTCCAAAAGAAAGGAAGAAATATGAAATAAATGTTGGGATGGGAACAAAAGTCCCACATCGATTGTGAGAGGGAAAATTAAGGACTTATACGGGACTTGATTACTATAATAAATAGGCTAGTCTTTTAGACTGGAAGCTCAGTCCTAATAATGGTATCAGATTTAGTTTTCCAATCTACAAATCCTAACAATAGAGAATCTTAAATTCTTAGACAATGGGCAGAGTTGTAAAATTTCCTACACTGTCCTGTTTCTGCTTTTCAAAATTTTGAGATATTTCAGATGATATATAAAAAATAAAAAACATCTTGAGGTGGTCTTGCCCTGCGATAGTGTAATTTAATATTTATAATATATATCAAAATTTTAGAAAAATATTAGAGGTCTAAAGAGTTTTGGTAATAGACATGAGAGCTCAAAAAGAATTTTAAAATAACTCATTTAGACTTAGTTTTGAAAATATAGATGATTTTAAAGGTTAACCTCGGATTCTAGCTACTCTGAACTCTGAAGAGTGAAGATATCTTCGTCCTCTTTGGAAACTTTTTCAACACCGGACGTGCTCTTAAACATGTATGCCGTCACATTACATCACATGTTTAGCAGTGTAAATTAATATTAAGTAGATTATATTTTATTATAAAAATGAGATGTACATTAGAATTTGGTAAATGTTTTGATGCAGTTTTCATTGAAAATCGAATATATAGAAATTACAGACTTCTTAGAGAGGAAATAATCAATCAATTATCAAATTTACAATCTCGTAATTAGGAAAGTTGACAATAATAGAAAATACAATTATGAAAAAGTCAATCAAGAGAAAATTTTGTTGGAATTTTTTCTGTAGTTATATGAAGAAGAAGTTATCTTTTATAAAGTGATTTGTTGTGAACTGATTTATTAATTTTTAGTAGATGATAAGAATGAGTTAATTTGATAGAATTTCTTTTAAGTACAAAGTTTAATAATTCAGTTTAAAATAACTCTAAATATAATTTTAAAAACTTGAAAATGATTAGAAAACTGTTGGATGAAGTCCATGTAATTTGTATGATAGGACTGAATCATTTCAACCCATGGGCAGAACAAGAGGCGGCGAAAGAGGGTCATGTCCATCCACAATGTTGACTGGGACCGTGTCTGATTTCTACTCCATCCACAATGGCCAGACCGTTTGGGATCTTCACATCCAGAGCAATCTTTCGGACCTTGAGTTTGATGAGATTTCCGAGCTTCTCCACTTGATCTCCTCTTACCGGATTCGATACTCTACTGAGGACAGTCTCCTTTGGGTGTACGACACGAGTGGTTGTTTTTCTGTCAAATCTTTCTTCATTGGCAACAATCAAGAGGCTCGGCCTGTCGCTGTCAACCCAAATATTTGGGTCTCCAAAGCTCCACCTAGGGTCATTTGCTTCTTATGGACAGCTGGCCTGGGGAAAATTTTGACTCAAGACAACTTGCGCAATAGAGGAAAAATCATTGTCAGTGCTTGCCCTCTCTACCTTCGGGCTTCTGAAGAGACAAGCCACCTTCTTCTCCATTACCCTTTTCCTTCTGCAGTTTGGAACTCTGTGTTGGATAAGTTTGGCGTGCTTTGGGTTATGCCTTCTTCTGTGGCCGAGCTATCTTATGCTTGGGACATATCTTTGGTCTCCACAAAATGCTCCTCTTTATGATGTCTCTCCTTCTTCGTCACTATGTGGAGTTTATGGTGGGAATGCAACAATAGAATCTTTAAAGATCATACTGAGCCGAGTAATGCAGTTTCAAGAAGAATTTTTTCCATGTGCGCCTCTTGGGCTTCTCCTCTTCCTGAATTCAGGAACATCTCTGCGAATGACATCCTCCGTGCTTGGAAAGAATGTATTGAATTAGCATAGTTTTATCTTTGTCAGTGATTGGTTGTCTCGGGTGTGTGTATTTTCTTTGCCGTGGAAATTTTTCCCTCCCTTTTTATTTGCACTTCTGATGCCATTCTCTTTCTTAATATATTAACCTTTCAAAAAAATAAAATAAAAAAAGAGGGTCATGTCCCTCTCTGATTTGTTTTTAAAACCTCTTAAAAAAAATGTATCTTGTATTTTAACCTCTTTACAAAAACATTTTTTGTTGCACCATCCTTCAGACACTCATTCTTCCCTTTTCTATTAAAATTTATTTTTCACATTCCCTAATAAGTAACTTAGACTACCCTAGTTCAACTGGCTGTCTTTCGTATAAAGAAGTAGAAGTTTGTGGGTTCGAGCCTCCATGGCTTAACCTTAATTAGCCTTAGAGATAGTCGGCTCACCCGTGGAGGTTTTTCGCTGGGTATCCTACAATTTCCTACACGTAAAATAAATAAAAAAAGTAACTTAGACTATTAATAATTTATAATCTATTGGATTTGATCATTTGTCTCTGTTTTAGATATTCTCTCTACCTCTATTTAACGTCGTGTTAGTGTGAATGAGAACAGTGGCAGCTCTCAACTCCATATTCCAAAAATGGGGTGTTTCTTCATTTTCTACATGGAATATAAGTGGAGATCCATGCACAGGGAGTGCTGTAGATTCAACCACGATAGATGACCAGAGCATCAATCCAGCCATCAAATGCCAGTGTATTAACAATGGAACCACTTGCCGTATTACCCAACTGTACGTATCTCTACTTGTATACTACTACTATACAACCCTACTTATCTTTCTCTTCTATTTCTTCCTCATTTTATATTTTGGTTTGACCAATTTTTGTAGAAAAGTGTATGCTCTGAGTACAAGGGGCTCAATGCCTGAAGAACTGGTCAATCTCTCTCGTCTCACTAATCTGTATTATTCTCCACCTTGCTCTTCACTATTTTCCAACTACTGTTATGATTCTCTACTTGGATTCTCAAATCAGGAGTTTTTGGCGTTCACCCATCACTTTATTTGTTCAATTGGTTGAGTATTCTTATCTCGTGTAGGAGGCCTTGCTCACAAACTAGTGGGACACGTAACTTGATCCATGGTACTTGTGAGTGGTGTCATGGATCCAAAGTTTTATCTATAATCACCACAAAGTGGGATCTATCGGATTTCCACATATTAAAAGAAACATGATAGTTCCATGCCCCCATTTGAGGAAGTCAGGAATTCTAGAATGAGAAAATTCATTTTTATTATCACCGTTATTATCATCAATGTCAAAATTCTATCTTTCTCAAGTCAATTTTTCAAGTTTAACTTTTCTATAGAGTCAATTACTCCACTAGTTATTATTTCTTTCCTTATTTCTTCACTTTATATATTCTTTGTCTACCTTTTCTTCTTATACTTAGAACCTTCATTCTCTCAACTTCACTTACAGGAGCTCTTCCTATCTTCCATTTACATGACCAAATTACTTCAAACATTACGAGATTCATTCAAATTCTAGAATTAGTTTAAATCACTATCTCGTAGAATTTGGAGAATTATGATCAAGTTCGATCTCAATACCAAAATATAATAAAAATCACTTAAAGATTTTTTTTATATTTTGCAGGAATTTGAATCAAAATCTCTTGACAGGATCCGTGCCAGCATTCATCGGCAATCTAACTGAAATGCAGTACTTGTAAGTACCTGTAATTAATGGAAACACATGTCCACATGCATTAATTTTATCAATATTTTAAAAGTTCAATTTAGATGTATTATTTCTTTAAGTACGAAGGCATTGATAAAATTATAGAATATAAATGTATTTATTTAATCGCTTGTTAGACAAGACCATGATGGAATTTTAAAACATACACTCTGAAGTCTGAACTGGTTTTGAAGCATTTAATTGGTTTTGACAAGTTATTCTCTTACTTAGCCTTGATGTTTTGTACGGCCCAGTCCAGTTAAGTGCATTTAATTAAATTTCCTTTTTACTTGCAATACTTAGTCTTCATGTGTTTTTTTTCTTACATATCGTATCAGCCGATATTTGCCGATATCGGATATCGCCCGTCTGATATCAGTAGATTTAAGTAAAAAAAATAAAAGAGAAATTTCACAATCGATATATCGGTAGATACAACACCTGCTTCGACAGGTTCTTACATTACAATGTTCAAACTTCAAACCGCTAAGTTTTTATTGTCATTTTATCAGGACCTTCGGTATAAATGGCTTATCCGGACCACTCCCAAAGGAGCTTGGAAATCTTCGAAAGCTAATTGTATTGTAAGATACTTCTATTCTAAGCCAAATGTTCTTTTATATATATATTATTATTATCAGTTATTAGTCCTATCGTGACCACCAGTTTGTACAAACTTCAATGACATTGAATAATTTTATTTGGGACAAAGCATCTAAAGTATCAATATTGTTTAAGATGATCCAATCAAGTGGTGGTTCTAACCCAAATATAAATTTTTTGTTTATAATTTTACTTAGTTGTTTACTTGTTTATTTTATTTGCAGGAGTTTTAGCTCAAATAACTTCAGTGGAACACTTCCTCCTGAGCTTGGAAACTTGGTAAATCTAGAACAACTGTAAGTTACAAATTATTTCTTCCATCTTTTTATGTTAGAGAAATGATTGAATGCTTTTGAATGGGCATGAGTTATCAAATGGAATAAAGTTTAATAACAGCCTATCTCCAAGGCTAAACATAATATAGCCCTTATAAAATATTGTAAAATAGGATAAACTTCTTTATGAGCAAGAGAAAGTAGCTTCTAATAGTAGTAAAAACAACATCTTCCTTAAGAAATTCATTTCCTATGGAGGGAGAGAGGAGATTTAATGAGGAAAAGAGGGAAACAACATCTTCCTCGCTTGGCTTGGTGAAACAACATCTAATTGTGAAAATAAGATTTTGAACTTCAAAAGCATAAATGTCGGATTTTCATGGCCCGACATTTTCCCTTGTGAGGAATTTAACTTGTGAATAGGCATACAGCATACTAGTGTAGTATAGAACTTAAAAATCTAATCACAATAGATGGGATAAGGCCCACAATTTTCAGAATTCTAGCAGTTCTCTCATGGTACAAAGTATTAGATAGGAATGGGATGTCAAAAGTCATGGAAAAATATTTTCCTGTATATTTCACTTCAATGAATAATTATACAGACTGAGGGGTATATTTATATACATAAAATTCATATTTCTGTCAATCCTGATTTTATGACAGAATCACAGTTGACCCTTCTATCAAGGGATTTACAGGTCATGACTCCTCCTATAATTCCTCTAATTAACAACTCATGCCAACACTCTCCCTCAAGTTGGTGCATACAGGTTTCTCATGCCCAACTTGTCAAGTGAGTTGTAAAAATTCTTGTTGCATACAGCTTTTGTGAGTACATCTGGCAATTGATCTTCAGACTTAACAAAAGGAAATCTGATTGTCTTGTTCTCAAGATTTTGCTTGATGAAATGTTAATCCACCTCCACGTGTTTGGTCCGATCATGTTGGACAGGATTGTGTGAGATATCAATGGCGGCCTTATTATCACAGAACAGATCCATCTCACAACTTGGAGCAAAACCAATTTCTGTTAATAGTCTTTTAAGCCAGAGAAGCTCACAAAGACCTTTAGCCATCCCACGGAACTCAGCTTCAGCACTCGACAAAGCCACCACATTCTGTTTCTTATTTCTCCACGTCCAAAGGTTCCCGCCAACAAACATGAAGTACCCTGAGGTGGATTTTCGATCTGATATATTTTCTGCCCAATCTGCATCTGTATATCCCTCGGCTTTGAGGTGATTGTTTTTTGAGAACATAAGCCCTTTCCCTGGGGATGACTTCAAGTAGTGAAGAATTCTGAGTACCGCATCCATGTGATCCTCACTCGGACAATACATGAATTGACTTACTACACTCACCGCATACGCAATGTCTGGGCGAGTGTGTGAGAGATAAATAAGTTTTCCAACTAATATCTGGTATCTTTCTTTGTTTGTCGGTACTTGGTCTTGGTATACTCCCAGTTTGTGGTTTTGGACAATTGGTGTGTCTGTAGGCTTGCATTCTAGTAGTCCCACCTATGATAGAAAATCTAGGATATATTTTCGTTGGGAAAGGAATATACCTTGCCTTGACCTAGCAACCTCAATTCCTAGAAAATATTTGAGCCCTCCCAGATTCTTCATTTCAAATTCAGTCGCCAAATGCTCTTGAAGCCTTGATATTTCTTCTGGATCATCTCCTGTAATAATCATATCGTCTACATAGATTATTAAGGCCGTGACCTTGCCCTTTTGATGCTTTAAGAATAGTATATGATCTGAGTTACTTTGTTGATAACTATATTTCTTCATTGCCAAGCTGAATCGCCCGAACCATGCTCTAGGTGATTGTTTCAAGCCATACAATGCTCGTTGTAATTTGCACACCACTTCAACTTCAGAAGTTGCTGTGTAGCCTGGTGGAACATTCATGTAGACCTCCTCCTCTAGATCACCATGGAGAAAAGCATTTTTTACATCAAACTGGTGCAGTGGCCAATCAAGGTTTGCTGCAAGGGATAACAACACTCTAACCGAATTCAATTTTGCTACTGGCGAGAAGGTCTCTTGGTAGTCTACACCATATGTCTGGGTGTAACCATTTGCTACTAGTCTTGCTTTGTATCGGTCAATCGAACCATCTGCTTTGTGTTTAATGGAAAACACCCATTTACATCCCACCGTCTTCTTTCCTTTGGGCAAGGGAACAAGAGTCCATGTTTCATTTTTCTGCAGTGCCTCCATTTCTTCCTTCACAGCCTGGGTCCACTTAGGATTTGTCAGAGCTTCATGAACACTGGTAGGAACATGACATGAGGATAGTTCATGCACGAATGTCTTGAGTGGGTCGAGAGCCTTTTTGTGGACGCATAGTTGGCAATTGGATACTTTGAACTTCGCTCTCCAATATCTGGAGAATATCGACTTGGTGGTTTGCCACGATTATGCCTGAAAAGTAAAGTATAGCCAACATGGATATCTATATCATTAGAGTTTGAAGATATAGTAGGAGAGTGTACCTCAGGGATATTCTCAAGAGATGGGTCGTCAGGTACTGTGGAGTGGGAAGGGGTTTCCATTTCAGCTTCAGGTAATGTAGATATTGCTTTGAAACCTTTCTCCGTTTCTGAGGACACACTAAGTTCTGTATTGGCTTCTTCAATGTTGATGTCAGTGTCATTAAATTGCGGCCAGTCAAAGCGTAGCCAATTTGGCTCGTCATCCTTGATCTCCCCCTGACGAGAAGAATTGGGTAATGAGGAAGAAAAGAATGTCTCGGACTCCAAAAAAGTGACATCCATAGTCACATATGTGCGTTTGGAGGCCGGATCATAGCACCGATACCCTTTCTGATGGACGGCATATCCCAAGAAGAGATATCGAATGGCGCAAGGATCAAGCTTTGTGCGCTAGTTCTTATGAAGGTGAACAAATGCGACACAACCAAAAATTCGAGAAGGAAGCAATAACATCGTAGGTAAGGGAACATACGTCGACAGGGCTTGTAACGGAGACTTGAAAGTTAAGACTTTGGAAGGCATCCGATTGAGGAGATCCACAGCCGTAGCAACGGAATCAGTCCAATATCGACTAGGCACGTGGGAGCCAAGTAATATAGCTCGGGCAATTTCAACGATATGGCGGTTCTTTCTCTCAGCGACACCATTTTGCTGAGGAGTCTAAGGACAAGAGGTTTCATGGATAAGGCCATGATGCTGAAAATAGGCATGAAACTGGTGGTTCACATACTCACCACCATTATTGGATCTAAGAATCTGAATCTTAGCTGAGAACTGTGTTTGAACCATAGTGTGGAAGGACTGAAATGTAGTCAGTACTTCGTCTTTATGTTTCAGCAAATAGAGCCAAGTCATGCGAGTACAATCATCTACAAATATCACAAACCACCGGTGACCAGAGATTGTAGAAATCGGAGAAGGACCCCACACATCGGAGTGAATTAAAGCAAAATGAACCGTACTTTTATTCATACTGGAAGGATAAGTAGCTCTATGACTTTTAGCAAGAATACAAGTTTCACATTTGAAATCAAATAACGAAAGCTTGGAAAATAAACTAGGAAACAAATACTTCAGATAACCAAAGGACCGGTGTCCTAACCGATGATGCCAAAGCCAAATCTGTCACTTGTTCTTGTCAACCGGAGGATGCATGTGATGTGCGCGGCCCATACTGAAATCGTCCATGTAATAGAGCCCCCCCCTCTTAGTACCACGCCCAATGATCTCCTTGGTAAGAATATCCTGAAGTAGACAAAAGGTAGAGTACATTAGTACAACACAGTTCAAGGCGGCAGTAACTTGGCTCACAGAGAGCAGCTTATGGGAAAGAGAGGGAACATGCAAAGTATGAGATAATGATAAAGTGGGTGACAATTGCACAGTACCAGCCCCTGTAACTGGAGATAGGGCCCCATTGGCATTAGCAATGCAAGTGCGCCGGGGTTGAGAGGTGTGGAAGAAATCAGTGGCATCGAAGGTCATGTGGTCGCTGGCGCCTGAGTCAAGGATCCAAGAACGTCGATCACCATCTCTAGACGAACTACAAAGAGCAGTACCAAATTTACCTGGATCCGGGATTGGTAAAGCGCCTTGGGTGGTCTCTAAATGGTGAGAGAGAGAGAGAGACTGGACTCGGCAGTAGCGACAACAACCTGACCCGCTTTGCCGTCAACAGTATTTCGGCGTTTGCGGGCCTGAAGGTCATTCCACCAGTCAGGGTATCCGTGTAGTTTGAAGCAATTCTCGCAGGTATGTTTCAGATTACCGCAGTGAGAGCATTTGGTACCATCAGGGGAAGAAGAGCGTGACTTGGCAAAGGTTCTGAGCTTCCCAGTGCCCAGAGAGAGAGACCAGGAAGAAGATGGAGTTGATGGTCCGGTCTTAAACCCTTTTGAGGCCAGAACTGTTTCTGGAGTATCGAGGGATCCACCGGTAATCATAACAGCTTGCTGGACAACTTCCCGACGAACATGAGCATAGGCGAGTTCAATGGAAGGAAACGGTCGCATCTGTAATATGTCGCTGCGAGTGTTATCAACCCGATCATCTAGGCCATCCAAGAAGGCGTACACACGGTCTTCCTGAAGCATGTCATTATAGTACTGAATATCAGCAACACATTCCATGGGGTTTGGGTGTCGAAAATCAATCTCGCGCCATAACCCTTGGAGAGAAGTGAAGTATTTCTCAAGAGAGCCATCTGCCTGTTTCAGACGGGTCACACACCGCCGGAGGTCATACACCTGAGATGTATCATTGCCGTCAAAATAGGTAGTAGCGATGGAATCCCATACTTGTTTGGCAGTTGGAAACCGAACGAAGTTGCCGATGAGTGATGGGTCCATGGAGTTAATCAGCCATCCCTTGACAATGGCATTGTCTGTGCGCCATTTGCGAAAGGAGGGGTCGTTCTGGGGAGGTTGGACGATATCGCCGTTAATGAGTCCCAACTTGTCTTTGCCGGAGATGTACATCTCAACAACTTGGGACTAAAGGGCATAGTTGAGACCGTCCAATTTGATGCCAATCGGAGCAGCAGCAACACTATCACTGGTTGGTGGAGGTGCCAAAGTTTTATTCAAGACTTCAGTCATTCGGGTGGTTAATTCGGTGATAATGGCGGTAGAGTCAATGGCCTTGTCGTGTTCCGCCATGGGAGCAGCGGCAAGAGGTGAAGGAGGTTACTCCAAAAGCACCGTCGGCAGATCCGGTCCGGAGGTGCAGATAGGAGAAGACAGAAGGCAGCGGCAGGAGAGCAGGCGACGACAGTTACGCCGCCCGGTGGCAGAGCTGCTGAGGGCGAGCAGACAACGGCTGACGCGGGTTTCTCGGGTCAGATCGAAACCCAGAAAGCAGCGGCAGGAATCGCTGAGAATCACCGGCCAGAAGCGGCGTCGACAAAAGGGTTTTCAACCCAGATCGCAGCCGGAGGCAGCGCACAGATCGAGCGGCAACCGGTGGAGGCGTGAACGAGAACTGAGGCTGAGCGCAGTTCTCGACAGCCGGATCGGTAGGAGAGAAGAGATCGACAGATTTGAGGCGAGTGCAGGTGGTAGCAACGCCAGAATCAGGGAGCCTCAAAGGAAAACAGAGAGGGCGCAGTAGCCCTGTTTCGCACAGAGCGGCACGCGCTCCGCAGTTCTTCGGCCAGATCTGAGGCAGATCTCGATCTCAGGTAGCAGACCGGAGTAGCAGACCGAAGCAGAAGCATCGACAGATACCATTTGTAACGACACGACCCGAATACGGGGCTTAGGGCTTGACTCAGTGTGATATTGTCAGCTCTGGGCCTCGCACACCAGTGAGCCTGCACGGTTTTGCATTTGGGCCCGAACCCACCTGGCCCGACCCAAAACGTGTTACACGAGTTAAGAGGCTTGACCTCACATATAAGCATTCCCCTCTTTGCCTCCACTACCGATGTAGGACTCTTCCCACATCGGTGGCAGGGGTTTCACAATCACCCCCCTAAAGCCTCGAGTCGTCCCCGGCTCGACAACATCAGGGAAGGAGGAAAGACCCACACAGTCCGAGTGTTGAACTCGGCTCTGACACCATGTCTAAAGTCATGGAAAAATATTTTTCTGTATATTTCACTTCAATGAATAATTACACAGACTGAAGGGTATATTTATATACATAAAATTCCTATTTCTGTCAACCCTGATTTTATGACAGAATCACGGTTGACCTTTCTATCAAGGGATTTACGGTCACGACTCCTCCTATAATTCCTCTAATTAACAACTCACGCCAACATGGGATACCTACAAAGGAAATATGTATCTTTGTTTTTTCAAGAAGGCAGAGTTGTATTCTTCTAAGTGTCACTGAACATCTCATCAAATCATCAACATTAGTTCTCTTTTGTATAAATCTGTATTATTGTGGTAAAGTTTTGTTTGCCTTAACTCAGTGATATTTTATTTCTTGTGGTTATGATCACATTATGCTTATTTCAGATTGGATGAAAAGATTTTTCAATAAAACTCATGAACACTGTTTATTTGCAGATACATAGACAGTGCAGGAGTGAGTGGTCCAATTCCCTCAACATTTGCCAACTTAACAAACTTGCAAACAGTGTAAAACTTCAATCTCTCTCTCTCTCTCTCTCTCTCTCGTTCTTCATTTGGTACTTTAGAAGGAATAAAGTTGTCTTATGCTAGCGTTTAATATGCTAAAAACTATTTGTGGACTTAGGTGGGCGTCGGACAATGCGTTCAATGGTACAATACCCGACTTCATTGGCAACTGGACAAAACTCACCGCATTGTATGAACATTTCTATATTTAATTTTATTGATTTTTTCAATTAACCATTTTTATGGGCTAAAGAGATACGCAGCATGACCCATTTTAAGGTTTGTGCTTTCACTTTCTGTGGGAGGTCTCGTCCTCAATCCCTTGAGGTGTCTTATCGGATGCATGGTGTATGTGAGTGGTGTCATGGATTCGGGGTTTTTTTAATGATCACCACAAAGTGGGGTTGGGGGGTTTCCGTAGTTACAAAAAAAATGTATTTGACTTGTGGTCTCTAGATTTCCTACAGCAAATAAATATGTGATATGTTACAGGACCATTGTGCGAATAGAATATTAATTCCATGATAATCAACATATTTACCTGATGTACAGGGTTTGCAAGTAGCTCTGGGTAACTGTGGAGATTAGTCTCACCTCGATTGTAGAGTGGAGATACTTTATGATGATAAAAAAAGGGAAAAAAATATATTATTTCCACTAAAATCTTAATGAATCATCTTTACTGGAAATTCTAACTTGCAAATATTGGTTTAGGAGGTTTGAAGGGAACTCCTTCCATGGCTCAATACCTTCGAGTTTTTCTAATTTGACATCAATGACGGATTTGTAAGTGCTTATGCTTCTTAATTATTGCTTTTTTCTTTCACTCTTTTACCTTTTACTCTATTTGTTTATTGATTATCCAATAATCACACAGGCGAATAAGTGACCTATTAAATGGGAGCTCATCGTTGGAATTTCTTCAGAATATGAAGTCCTTAACTATCTTGTAAGTCAATAGAATTCTAATTGTGTATCATCTTTGCTGTAGTGTATTTTTGTCTGAATGGTTATGTGATACAAGAAGGGGCTCATGTTTTGTGCAGAAAATTGAGAAATAATATGATTTCTGCTATAATTCCATCCAACATTGGAGACTACAATTCATTGCAGGAGCTGTAAGTAGAAATCATCTCCTGCATTCTTTCAGTGACTTGTAATTGATCTTAGTCCATTTGTAACACCTTGTTTGAATTTTCAGGGATTTGAGCTTCAACAATTTAACTGGGCAAATTCCAAACTCCCTCTTCAACTTGAGTTCACTTGCTTATTTGTAAGAAACAATTTGTCATTGATTCAGTGCTTTAGGTGCATTTAAT
The DNA here is from genome assembly GCA_022113865.1 of Chimonanthus praecox. Lineage (NCBI taxonomy): Eukaryota > Viridiplantae > Streptophyta > Magnoliopsida > Laurales > Calycanthaceae > Chimonanthus > Chimonanthus praecox. The sequence goes on from CM039090.1 coordinate 57,905,286, forward strand.
GTATCTCAAGTCATCAACCAGCAACATGTTTATTTTATTCACTATGTTTTTGGAGCTGCATAAGAGTGAAAAGTCAAAATAAACGGAAGAATATTTTAATGAACACTTTGCCCTATGATCTAATACTAAAAATTTGGGTGGAAAAGTTTCAAATACAGTGATGCAACTATAATATTGGAACTAATTGTCATTTGAGATAGTTCAATACATACCCACTGTTGGTTTTATTTAGGGGTTCTTTTAGCACTTAAACTTTGAAATATTTTGACCTTTGATTATTTCCAATGTGCAGGTTTCTTGGAAACAACAGCTTGTCTGGTTCATTGCCTTCTACTAAAAGTTCATCGCTTCTCAACATGTATGATCGCATGTCTTAATCTTTTTTATTCCTAATTTTATGGGTGTGCTTGAGCATAACTCAAACTGTAAAAGTTTGGAATCTCTAAAAGAATGGAAATTACCTAGTGCACTTTGTGAAAGAAATCACTTACATTGTAAAGATGTTGCCTCAGACCTAGTATTAGTAATGTGTGCAGTATCTGAGATGAGAAGACAGAGAAATCAGAAACCCCATTATTACCTATTAAGGCTTCTAATTCTTTACCACCCCCAAACATACTTCAGATTGGTTAGCCATCCCATTTTGCCAAAATACTTTAGCTACACCAAATTAGCAAACCCAAATAGAAGCACTAGTTTTCTCAATCTTCAAATATGTCTATTATTTATTCTTGATTGAAAATGTATACTGACTGTGCCTTAAAATATTGTGATTGCAGAGATCTGTCGTACAATCAGATATCTGGAAGCTTTCCATCTTGGATTACAAATTCCAACTTAAATCTGTATGTCCAAAATGCACAAATATTTTACTCTTCATCTCAACTCTACCTATAAAAATCATGTTCTTGTTGGGGCTATGAACGAGTCCCACATTGGAAGTATAGAGAGAGATCTAGGGATTTATAAAGGACTTGGATCACTCCACCTAATAGGCTAGTCTTTTGGAATGGATACCCAATCCTAATAAGTGGTATCAGAGCTAGGTCTCAGGTAACATCATGCGGACTCAAGAGATCCCTCAGATTGACGGGATGGTTGGCTTCGTTCGAGGGGGAGATTGTTGGGTCTGCGAACGAATCCCACATTGTATGTGTAAAGAGAGATCTAGGGATTTATGAAGGACTTGGGTCACTCCTCCTAATAGAGTAGTCTTTTGGGATAGATACCCAGTCCCAACAGTTTTATTTCCCTAGATGTTGTAGGTTTGCACTATTCAGGAACCAGGACAACATATTTGTTCTATCATCTCTTTTATTTGAATACATGGTTTACATTAATGACTTCGATATGGTAGTTTAGATTCACACTCAGCTCAGCATTTGAAGTTCTATATATTTAGTATATACCTCTGTTGCTAAGACTCATTTTCGTAAGTCAAATACCCCGACAGCAAGAGATTTGAATGATCTGCAGGATAAATAATCATTCATTTATTTATTCATCTAAGACATAAAGATTGTTTATTTATTAATAAGTCTATATTGGACACAAGTTTGTGCATATAAGTTTATGCATTCTGCCAAAAATTAAATAATATCCAATTATTAACATCCTAACTCACCCATAACATATTTCTAACAGTGTCTACTGTGCTAATATCAACTTGATCCTCATATTTCATACAGGAACTTGGTGGCTAATAACTTGGTGATCGATAGATTTCACAGCAGGTTCTTTTCAATTCATCAAGTTTTGTACTCTGCCATGTCAATAAATAAAAGCAACAGGATATCATTTTTTTTCTAACTTTATGTGTATCCATGTTGTTTAGAATGTTATAATGATACACCATCTCTGAATGTGGTACTCATGTATTCAGTATTTTGCCTTTCGGCCTGCATTGCCTACAAAGGAACTTCCCTTGCAATCGCGGTGCTCCAATCTGTAAGCCATTTTCCCCTTTTAGAAATGGATATTCATTGATTTCTAGTCTTCTAAATTGTATATTCATCATATATTTTCTATATAAGAAGCTGTTCAAATTTTAGTTTTGTGCTTCATTATCTAAAATTCAACAATTGAAAATGGCAGTAGGCCTCATTAATCTTGATTATGAATTGTTTTAATCTTCATCACATGCATTCCAAGTAGATGATTCTGTTAGGCTTTCGCTGTTCGAAAGAAGTTTCCCTCGTGCATACTTAGGTTTATCAAACAGCTAAACAAGAAAACACAATTTGTAATGACCCGGCCCGATATTTCGGGATCTTAGAGGGTTTTGTGGATCTTCAACTTGTTTTTGGTGTTTTGGTGGCAGTGAGGATTGTGTAGGCTCCACGGTGGGCCCCAGTTCGCCCTGTTTCGAGCTCTAAAGCTCAAAGGGCATTTTGGTAATTTTAATATTTTAATTATTTTTGTCATTTAAATTATTTGAAAATCACATTTTGGTTACCATTTAAAAAAAAAAAAACACTTTGTGAAAGTGATGCTTTCCTTCTTTTTTTTTTTTGTTAAAAAAAAAAAAAAAACCTAAACCCTAAGACCCCCCCTCCACCATATTTAATCTCTCTTTCCCTCCCCTTTGCAAACCTTAGCCGCCGCCCCTTCCTATTCTCTCTTCCTCTCCTCTTTCTCCCTTACTCTCCTTCCTCTTTCCCGAGCAAACCCTAAAACCCCCTTTGTCACCGCCGCCTCCACCATGCCCTTCTCCTTCTCTCTGAAACCCTAAATCTCTCTCAACCTACTCTCTCTTGTTACCATCTCTTATCCCCCTCCCTCCTACCGCCGCTGCCGCCCCTCTTCTCTCTTCTTTAGATCCCTCTTTTCCTTCGGTTCTTCTTCATCTACTGCAAGCCCTAGTTCCTACCCCCTTGTGGTTGTGCCGTCTCCACCATTATCCTTTCTCTTTTCTTTCCCTCCCTCCCCTTATTCTCTTCCAAAACCCTAAGTTTGTTACTGCCGCCGCCGTCCCTCATCTCCTCTCCCTTTCCTGTTTGCTTCTGCAACCGGGCCGAGCTTCTCAGACCCAATTGCAGCTCGAGTCTGACCCAACTGTTTCAGCCCGTTTGGCCTTTCAGGCCTCCAAGCTTTCTAGGCCCAATTCGTGAGCCCAACGTCAGGCCCACGAGATTTGGCCCAAGCCTTTGAGCCTAGTTTTCCAAACCCATCAAATCCAAGCCCAACTCTCTTTTAGCCCCAGCAACTCAGCCCAGGCCCGATCCAGCAGCTCGGCCCGGCCCAGGCCCAGTTCTAGGCCCAGCTCAGGCCCGTTTCAGGTCCACTTCAGGCTCACTTCCAGCGTGTTTTGGAGATCTTTTCTGGAGTGCTTCTGGATCTTCTTTAGCTCATTCTAGCCCTTTCGCAGGATCATTTTCAGCCGTTTCAGCCAGTTTTGTGGGACCATCTTAGTTTTGCAGACCCGTCCCAGTTTCTTGAGCTCGGTGGCCCGTGCATGTCCTCCTTCAATCCTTCGACCCGTTTTCTTCACTCGGATTTCGAAAGCACACACAAATGAGGGGACTTATCACAGTTTTAGCATGCATTGCATATATCAAATATGTACTTCCGGACATGGAGTGATTCGAATGGGACCCTCTATTTATCAAGCCACTTGGTAAGGGTGAAACGTTGAGAATGATTATGTGGAGAGGGGTCTGTTCGAGTGCACTCTTGTCTACTATATGTTATTGTGAGAAACTTTAATTGGATAAATTGATATTGAATATGATACTTGAAAAATGTTGATGATACTTTGAGTGTTATTTAAAGATGCAAATGCAATCATGTCGAACATAGAGATGTGTTTAAGTAACTCGTTATGTGCTTTTGACTTGCATGATGACGCATGATGTTGATTTTGGTTAGTTGTGTTAGAACATGCTTATATTGTTATACACGCTTATGTCGTTTATATAGCTATAACATTTGAACGAATTCATGATGAGAATAAGTTATGTGTTGGATGTCAAACATAATGCTAGAGACTTAATGATAACGAGTTATGTGTCTATCCATAACATGCGAATGAATTTATATTGAGCGCCTACTTATAATATGTGAATGAGACCATGATGAATATGGGATTTGTGTTTTGAGACCTTACTACATGCATATATTGTTACACATCTTATGTTCTTATACATGATTATGAAATCACGTGCATACATAAGAGGTAACCCACAACGGAGAGTGTACTTTGGGTATTGAGATGGAGGATCTTTTTATGTGTATATGTTTATGATGATGTGATGGTGTTGGTTGTTGAGAGGACTTCCCCGTTACGCTTCGGCGGTTGAGACCCCCATAGGGGATGCGCGTCTCCTCGTTGCGTTCCGGCTGTTGAGGTGCCTGCCCTAGAGTTTGGCTCCCCTGGGCATGGTCGAGGTGGTTTCCGACACGGCTCGTGTGGTTGAGGCAGTTGTGTGTTTTATGATCGGCGTTGTCGAGATGGTTTTTCGACATGGCTTGTGTGGGTGAGGCAGTTGTGTATTCTTTAGTCTCTCGATGGTACTGATAGGGAGACCGGAGTTGTTGGAGGACCCGATGTGGGCTATCGAGATGATATCTCGATTTTGGTCGGTGGATTATTGGTTTGTGGTGTACTTGGATTTCATGCATATGAGTATTCTTATTATTATGATATTCTGCATTCGTACGTATAATATCCACTTATATTGCTGACTTGTGATAAGCATTATATCTTCATTGGGCTGGTTAGCTCACCCCTTACCTTTCAGGTACCCTGATCATGGAGGGGCCGTGTGGGCCCTTTGAGTAAGCACCTGGGGAGGAGTGATAGTAGTTAAGCATTTATGTTCATGTTTATGTTTTAAACTTGGAGACTCTAGTTGTATGGGCTTATTACTACATGCTTGTTTGGATGACTATATAACTATGTTCAATTAGTCAAATATTGTTTGTTATGCTTCTTGACTTTTTGAGCTTGTGGTTTATGAGCGGGAGGTAGTACCCGTTTTTTTTTAAAAAAAAAATAAATCCGATAACCATCTTTTACGACTTTTGAGATGTTTCGGAGATAACGCGTCCGTAGCGGGACAGGGCGTAACACAATTGGTCAAAAAAGTAGACTCCTTATCAATCTTGATTTATTTCTTTTACTTAAAGGTGACACTTATAATTGATTTACTGAAAGAGTTTGAGATCTATAAATAAAAGAGTTTGGGAGGCTTTTGAGGATGTATTTTGGATCTGTAAATACAATTTCATTCTATCTTCATCACTATTTTTCACATATTTTTTTAGATGATAATCAGATGCATTTTGGGTTACATTTAAGTGTTATGAATCACTGTTTAATAACAGATTTAGTTTGGACATGAGGAATTCTGAATACAGATTTGCAGGGAAACACTATCTTAATGACAATATGATTCAAGACTACAATTTTGTTTCTTCACGAGTATCCCGCAAACATTGTATTTATCTTCTTTTATTCTGCTACTTAATATCTTTTGATAGGGTCTTCATTTGCAATCAAGTGCGGTGGCCCAAGCATCACATCATCGAGTAACATAGTATATGAAAGTGAGTGGCAACATCTTACCCCAGCGTCGTATTTTGTGAAAGAGGATTTAAGGTGGGCTGTTAGCAACGTAGGAAAGTTTGCTGAAAACAACAACCCCTCCTACTCTCAGTCTCAAATCATAAACACTCAAGACTCAGAGTTGTTCCGGACTACAAGGCTATCACCATCCTCACTCAGATACTATGGTCTAGGACTTGAGAATGGAAACTACAATGTAAGCTTGAAATTTGCTGAGATAGTATTTGATAATTCACCCACTTGGAAGCGTGTTGGAAGAAGGGTATTTGATGTCTATGTTCAGGTGCGTCAAACACTATCTTAAATTAGATTGCTTTCCTTTGTAATATTGAAATCATGTGTTGAAAGTTATACCCAACAGGTTAAATGGAATTTTGACATTTGATGATGGTAAAGTATTCATTATCCTGTAAAAACACAACTATATATATTGACAACTAATTATACACTGGAGTTGTGCTTGTACATCTACATGTACCTTGGTAGATTGTTTGATCAACACACAAAATTGACCAATATATAAACGTGTCTTGGTATTTCCAACCTATTTAATAAAAGAATCAAGTTTAGATTAGCCGATTAATAAAAGATCAAAAAACTAATTTGTTTCAACTACAATTGATCATCCATTAACTGATGCTCCAGGGAAATTTAGAATTGAAGGACTTTGATATACGAAAAGAAGCAGGGGGAGTCTCTTTTAGTGCTATTGAAAGAAAGTTCACAGCTCTAGTATCTGAAAATTTCCTAGAAATCCATTTCTTTTGGGCTGGAAAAGGTACTTGTTGCATAAATGCTCAAGGTACTTATGGGCCATCCATTTCAGCCATCAGTGTTACTCCAGGTAACATACACCAAAGTGAAGACTAGTGAACAATTGAAGTATAATCAAATTCTAAATTTTCCAATAGCTTATCAGAACTTGTTTATTTTCTTGTTCAGATTTCACACCAACCGTTAGTAATCGTCCACCCATGACCTCTTCATCAAATAACAAGACTGGAGTGGTGGTTGGCATTGCAGTTGCTGTTGGAGTCATCTGCTTTGTAGCTGTTTTGGCAATTTTTATTTTGATACGAAGGAAAAGGCTGCGGACGGCTGAAGATAAAGGTAATACTTGCATGTTGAAATTTAGACTAGTGTATCTCATTATATTGAAATTTGGAGATGCTGCACAATTTATGAAGCTAGAACATGCCAATTCTCATTTGATTTTTGTATGGTATTGAATTAAGGTGAACTGATGAATTGAATTTGAACGGGGTATATGATCTTAACCTGATTTCTTGCTCAAATTCACAGAACTTCTAGCAATGGGTGCAACCACATTTAGTTACAGTGAGCTAAGGAGTGCTACTGAAGATTTCAGCCCAGCAAATAAGTTGGGAGAGGGAGGATTCGGGGCTGTTTATAAGGTTAGTTACTTTTGGAATAAGTAATCATGAAAAAGGTTGTTTCATATCACAATTCAAGGATTGAGTAATTTTAATGTCGATACTGAGAACTTGCATGAATTAAATTGTCCGCACATGTATTGAGATCATTCATGTATTTCTCCTGAATTTTTTTTACAGGGTACACTTTCAGATGGAAGAGCTGTGGGTGTGAAGCAACTTGCGATAGCATCTAACCAAGGAAAAAGTCAGTTTGTAACAGAGATTGCGACCATATCTGCTGTTCAACAGAAAAACCTTGTGAAGTTGTATGGATGTTGCATTGAAGGGGATAAGAGACTCTTGGTTTATGAGTATCTTGAAAATAAGAGCCTAGATCAAGCACTTTTCGGTATGAGATCATTCCTTTTTCTTATTTGACAAACTCTCTCGAAATCTTCCAAAAATGTGCTAGTTAAGAATTCATGTATGTTATTTTGTTGCAGGAAGAACTGGTATAAATCTCAACTGGCCTTCTCGTTATGACATATGCTTGGGGACAGCAAGAGGTCTTGCTTACCTTCATGAGGAGTCTAGGCTTCGAATTGTACATAGGGATGTGAAGGCTAGCAATATTCTTCTTGATGTTGATCTCAACCCCAAAATTTCAGATTTTGGTCTGGCCAAACTGTATGATGATAAGAAAACTCACATCAGCACCAGAGTTGCAGGGACAATGTAAGAATCACTGAACATTGTATTCTCCACTTGATTTAGGTGCGTCTCAATTCTGAATGTACCCCAAATGCAGTCAAAACAAAATGGCAGAACGTGTGTGGTTCATCTTTGTCTTACTAAAGCAAACTTATAGATGTGAACAATGCTGATGAAAATTGACAGAAACCCACTTTGTGCTGTTGGTAATTCAACATCGTAGCATTTTTTTTATTGCATGAAATAATTCCACAACTTAGTTGATTGGTTAGCCATTTTTTTCGACCTAACACTCCAACTGCTTGAATTATGAGGTTCTCTTAACCACATTAATTTCTTAGCTATGAGAAGTTTATTTACATCCAAGTTATATCGTGATGTCTTATCTATCTCTTTGAAGTGGCTATCTTGCACCGGAGTATGCAATGCGTGGGCATCTGACAGAGAAGGTAGATGTGTTTGGATTTGGAGTTGTTGCTCTTGAAATACTGGAGGTCAAATTCAGACTCAAGCTTGGAGCAAGAGAAGATTTATCTCCTTGAATGGGTATGAAATCTTTGTTACCTTTAAACATAATCAATAGTATAATTTTCTCTAAAGGGTATTTTTAGTGTAGTCATTATAATGTGGCCTGTATTCTAGCAGAAGTGTTTGATAACATAATTCCATTTTAGTTGCCAAATGAAATTTAAGATACATGCTCTTATGGTTCTCAAATTTCTCATGCACACAGGCCTGGTATCTACATGAAAACAGTCATGCATTGGAATTGGTCGACCCCACACTAACCGAATACAATGAAGAAGAAGCACTGCGGGTGATCGGAGTTTCTCTCCTATGCACTCAGGCTTCTCCAACGCTGCGGCCACCAATGTCGCGTGTGGTGGCCATGCTATCAGGAGATATTGAAGTGAGCACCGTTACATCTAAGCCTGGTTACATAACAGATTGGCAACTCAATGAAATTAACAGCTTCATGAGTGACGATAAATCGGGAGTATCAAATGGAAGAACAAATAGTAGCCAACAAGAAACCTCATCCAATGTGAGCCCACTAGTTCAAAATCAAGAATCACCATTGCTCACTCAGCTGGAACTGCATGAGATCATTGGAGAAGGACGCTGATGATCACCGTATGAAATTCCAATAGATGCATTTTATACTTAAATAAAAATAGTAGATGTTCAAACATATATTGCATATGTATGATTGGTACTAAAATGCTACTCACCAGTTTCAAAAGTGAGTTGTAATGTCGATCACGGTGCGGGTTTGTTCGATTTTTAAAATCATGTCGAAACTGTAGATATTTTAATCCTCTTGCAAATCTTTCTACTTGAAGATTTCATAATTCATCTCACTTTCATGGGTGTAGTTACTGCACACCCAAAATCTCTTATCTCATGGTTTCAGACGAGTTCATCTTCGCTTGATCTTTCCTTCATTAAATGAAGTTCTTCATTCTCTGTTTCACACCAAAAATCTCTAATCAGTTTCTCACTTCACTCATGGACCAAATCATATATGATTCCTCTTTGGTTGAGATTTGCTCTAACCAGTATTCATTCTCTGTTTCACACCAGAAACCTTTTATCAGTTGCTCAGTTCACTCGTGGCAATGATGTACCTTTTGAATTCTAATTTAATTATTCACTAATAAGAAAAGGGGAATTCACGAAGGAATTGAATTGAGTTGAATTAAATGAGGATATTTACACTAGTTAGATTGAGTTTATTTCCACTAATTTGAGAAGGAATACAAATTCAGGCTCAGATCCTCTCTCTCACCATCTCTCACTATTTATAGCTTTGATAGATGAAAGAGATACAAGTTGGGTCGGGCCAAATTAAACCAAATCAGTCCGAGTCACAAATTAAGCCAATAATCTAACAATTATATCATCTTCTGGAGTGTCATTCCATCCCTCATGACTGAGTTTGATCCAATTTTATGTTGACAGCGAAAGGTTGACCAATTTCACTGACTTGCTATTATTTAAATGTGGTAGTGAGGCTGTATCAACTGAGTTCAATACATATAAAATCTGCCTTTTGGTGGGTGTGGAACTTTCTTTTCATAGTAATTTTTATGATTGAGTATGTGATTTATTAACAATTATTTTCATTAAATTATTTTTATTTTATTGTTTAGAATTACTATTAATCTATAATTTTTTATGACTTTTCTTAAGAATATAATGGTTGCCTCCCACCTCATGAAGTGGGAAGTTGAAAGTTCGAGCCCCCATGGTCTAACCTTTAATGTGCCCTAGGGGTAGTGGGCTCACTCGTGGAAGTTTTACGCTGGGTATCCCTCGATTTCCCACACGTAAATTCAAAAAATAAAAATAAAAATAAACATTTCAATGAATTCATTAAAATACAAAAATGAACTTCACGTGTATATTAAAAGTAAACACTTTCGATCACTGCTATCACTTATTTAATAATTGGTAATAAATGTGAAAGGGAGCCACCAACAAAGTCAAAGCCATGTTTGCTTGCAGAATTATTATGAGGCTTTTTTATGCTCTCATTGAAAAAAAAAAATCATTTTGAAAACAGATATATCAAATTATTTTGATTTTTTGTTTGAAAAGTTGGAGCTTCATTTGATAGTTTAATCTTTAATTTTATGATTTAAAATTGTAATAGTTTGACAATAAACATATTAAATATACATCGAAGATCACTTAATTAGATATTTCAAATCTTGCTAATAATTTAAGACCAGATAAAAGAAAAAAAAAAGTTAGAAATTGACAAAATGTAAAATCAATCTTTAAAGATATCCTAAAAACATAAACATTTCTATTATGGGAGCCCATACACACACCCGAAAATCCTGCCTCTACACACCCGAAACTAGATTTTCATAGCAAATTACCATTTTACCCCCGCGTTTCCAATCATTCGAATAATATTTTTTAAGTATAGATAGTTATTTTTTAAGCACTGTGTATTTCTAAAATTTCTCAAATTAAATATTCGGACTAATTACGATAACCTAATAAAAATACTTTAAGACTTCAAGGTCTTTTGACACTTCCAAATGTGTTTTCGACACACCCTAGGGATACCCTTATTTGTAAAATACTGTGTTTTAAATATTTAGGAGTATCAAAAGACCTTAAAGTCTTAAAATATTTTTATCAGATTATCGTAATTAGTTCGGATATTTAATTTGAAAAATTTTGAAAATACACACTGCTCAAAAAATAACTTTAAAATTTTAAAATAAATTTCATTATTTAAAATCATTCGAATAAATGAGCCTCATTCATTCGAATGATTAGTTCATGCCTCATTCATTAGAATGAATGGGCTGAGCAGTATTCCGTGTTACTGTTCAACCTATTCGTTCGAATTAATTGAAATTACACTTGGGCATTCATTCGAATGAATGCTAAAATGAACTGGGCATTCATTCGAATGAATGTTTAGTGTAGGATAAAATCAAAATATTTGAATTTGACTCAGACTTTTGTTCAAGTTATTTAATATTTGATAGTAACATTTGGAACCAAGTTTATTTATTTTGAATTAGATTGTCAGATGAGTGGACTTTTGTATATATTGATGTAATCTTTACAAATTTAAAACTCTTTTTTATCTAATCATTTAGTCAATATGAGTGTAGCTCAACTGGTAATCTCATATTTTAAGAAACGGGAGGTATCAGGTTTGAGTCCCCTTGGTCTTATATGTGTCCTAAGGGCAGTGGGTATCATCCGAATAATTTCTTTAACCCATATGAGTATGTCTCAGCTGATTGCCTTTCGGCTCAAAAAATAAGAGGTTTAAAATAGGATTCACTATCAACATTTCATATCCACATAATTTTATTATCTATAGATGAACTGGCTAACTAAAAAAGTACCACAATTTTGTTTTTTTGTGATAAATCATAAATTCCAAACTGATATAAAGTGGAATACGTGGTATTTCACTAACTGTTGACTTCACCAAAATTGATTAAGAATCTACCAAAATTGATTTTCAATGGATGCTAACATCTCTCAAGTGTGTATCAAAGAAAGAGACGTTCCAACTTAACATGCAGCTCTAGTCACTTTGAAGCATCTTCTCCAAACGAATGTGAAGTGCCGAAATCTATTAGAAAATGATGCTGGTGGTGGATCACTTTCTGGTTCTATCGCGGTATTTATTCTTGCTCCTAAATCTAAATGAAGCACTTTAGTGTTTTTTTTCCAGTTTTTGAAGTGAGCATTAAGGGAAGTTGTCAGTGAACATATTTTATATCAGAAATAAAATATATAAATCTCTGGTGTTAACAATTTGATCTGAACATAAATAAACCAAGATATATCAATTCCATATAAAGCTTCCTTAAACGAGGATTAACAGAACAAAAGTTTATAAGAACTATACGTTATTATTTTGGTGCAATGAATTAGCATATTCTTGGAACATGATTTATCATTGAGTATGTGGCTCGTCCATCTGATACAACGGTGGTGTATTTCGTTTTATATTGGGATGTCAAGGGATGGATTGAAGTTGGATTAATATGGTCTTTGCCAATGAATCCATTTTTTGTAGGCTTAAATCCTGTTTTGGATATGACTTGGAATGGAAAACTCACAGATCACATCTAATTCTGCTTATCCTGAGTCGAAAGGGTTGCATGGGAAACAGTAGAAAGGATCAAAGTGAAAAGGAGTGACAAATTCTTGTTGATAGCCCTAGAGCTTAGGGTCAACTCTGCACTAGCCTGTGACCAAGTATTGAAAGACCCCCTTTAGTAGAGGCATGAAAAGGCACTCCGAACATCTATACCATATTTAGCACTGACCCAAAAACCTCAACCATCCATTCAAACATCGCAAGGGAGGCATCCAAGTAAATCCTTCATGGGTCATGTTATTTTTTGTATTTTTATTTTCCTTTTTATTGTTCTTCATTTTCTCCTCTTAATACATTTTACCATTTCAGTAAAAAAAAAGGGTAGTAAATCTTTCAGCATCTGTGCTTTTTAAAAAAGTAGTGAAGCACTAGATTTTATTACTTAAGAGAGAATACAACCCATTAAGCATCCACTCTACAAAGCAAAGAGAAGGGAAGACCCTCCTGCGCCAAAATAAATGACAAACAAAAGCAGCACCCCAGGTTACATGAGATAGTTCAGCGTCCATATCTAATCTACAATTCTACTTCCTGACTAAGACACCCGTCTTCCATTGGCAAATCTTGAGGTATGCCAAATATAGAAACCCTTGGTACCCGTGATCTTCCTCAGTTCCTCAACTTTGTCCAACAACCTTGAAGGGCAAATAATACCCCTGGTCCAACAAAAGAATTGTGTTCAATCAAATCTCCTGCAGTCCTTACTCTTTTCACCCCATAGAGTATGCGACTCAGCCTCATTTGCATGATTGAATGAAAGAGGCTAGCATGTGATGGAATCATCTCTGCTTCAGAATTACAAATCGCCCCTCCATAACTGGTCTTCTCTTTTTCTTTCATGCTACTGCAATCAAAATTCAACTTACAGAAACCATCAGGAGGCACCTAGCAGACTTTTTAGGCTTTACAGTTTCTCTGTCTGAGCTTCCTTTTCTGCTAGTGTAAGATCCAGAAAAACAATGGACTGAGTTTTTTATTGAAACACTAACTAATCCCCCATCTGTCTTTGAGCTGACCCTCAAAACAACTTTTTTTAAAAAAAAAAAAGTTAAGGATGTGGGTGGATGTGTGCATGCATGCGTGTCTCAAGGTCATTCTGTTCTAGTGATGAAAATGGAACATATTTACTACAAACAAATTCCATTTCCATTTTGCACAATCTAGACTGATCAGGAACATTTCAAACGGAACATGGCTGTTCAACCTTTTGATTCTTGGCGAGGTTACTTGGAGAGTGGAGACTCTCTCTCTCTCTCTCTCTCTCTCTCTCTGTGTGTGTGTGTGTCTCACGTGCATGCGCAGACATAGAAGGCCTGTTGACTATATCTGATGTATTCTCTCATTGGGCATTCCATGTGCAGAAATATCAGCCATATGCATCAGACCCCAACCTTAGTGGGGCACTAGCTTCGGTTCTCTGGGATCTGAGCCTTTTATCAAAGCATTATCATTCTGCAGTCTCATCAATTGCTTCAAGCATATCAAATATGGACACTGCTCATAATCAGGTGTATCTTTCCACTACCTCTCCTCAACAAGCTTTTGCAGAGTTGTCAATTGAGAAGGAATCTTTCAATCCATCTAGTAATTTTGCCACTGCAAACCGTAAAAGGAAAAGGGGAACTGCGTCTCTTGTTCAAGTTTGACCAGAATTCAAGACACACAAAATTTCATCGAGGAAGATGAGGTCAGAAAGAGGTTTTCAGAACACTTCAGGGTGCTTAGTGATATTGCTGAGAATGAGCGATTGAGGTCAGAACTGAAACAGACAATGTTGTCCATTGGTTTGTATGAAGAGTACAAGAAACAAAAGAAGGTACATTCCAAGACAAGAAAAAAGAAGGCTTCGAAAGTTGAGTGAATCTTTTTGAGTCCCATAAAATCTGGATATTTTGTTATATGTCGTTTGAATGGTAAGGTGGTAGATTTTATTATTTATTTATTTTTCTTGCCTTTTCTTATCAATTTGTATTGGATTACATACATCTAAATCTCTGTTAAAATTTTGAAATACAAATATTTTGAGTTGGGTCTGAAGGAATGCTAGAAGGAAATATTTATGCACAAGTGGTGTCACTCTGCACAACTAAGCGTTGGGTCCACAAAATGGGGTAGTAATAAGCCCATTAGAAAGGTATTGGTTTCAGTATGAGGTCTACCACAAATCATTTTAATTGGATAAATGTATAGTTTAAAGTTTAAAAAAATAATTTAGACTGATAAATTTTTTAAGAGTTTAAAAAGCATAGCGTGAATGATTCTTGAGAAACACCTTTCTAATGGATTCATTATATTCTAATGTAACAACAATGAAATTGGGAAATTCATTGTATCCCCTTGAATTTTTTTTTTTTAGGTTATACTTCAGAATTCCTTGTACAAAACTACGAAACATTAGAAGAAAGTATTAAAAAAAAAAACTACTTTAATGCCCAAAAGAGAAAAAATGCAAAAAGAAGCATTAAAAATGACAAAATAAATAATAAATATCTATAATTCAGATAGTAAAATTTATAATAATATGTTGGATAGTATAATAAGAAGATATAAAGGTAGATTTTAAGATTTTTTTTATTAATGTAGCTTAATATATGGTTAGTGGATTATTGAATCTAAATATAGTTATTCATATTTGCATCGGAATTTAAATGGATATTGAATTCATATTCGAATTTGGATCTAAAATTTAAAAAAATATAAAATTTAGCTGCCAAATTCTTTTTTTTCTCAAATGAGATATTTCAAATTTTTAGATTTTCGAATATCTGAGATCATTTTCATCGTAAAATGACAAAACACTTATTCTTCAAACAAATGAGAGGGCATCTCTAATCTAATCTTCGATAGTAACTAGATGTAAGTTATTCTTTGTTCTCTTTTTTTTTTGGAAATATTGATTTCTTATTTTTATTTTTGGAAAAAATTCTAAAAACTCAAATATTGATTGATATTCTGGCCAATATGTACTCGATATCGACTAATACATTGCTCCGACTCAAACCGATATTCATTTTTTCAAAATCACTGATATTTATTCATATTGATATATCATAATCGATATATATCGGTCGATATCGCATACATGAATAGCATAGGGTCAGTACCTTTAAATCTTTAAAAACTCAAGATATTGTATCGACGGAGATTTCGTCCCTATCTTCAAGCACTGTACTAAATTACCTTTTTTTTTTTAAGCCTTGCATATTTGAATTTCTAAAGGTTGGAAGGAAGAGTAAAACAACAAGTAGAGAGAGAGACGGCACGAGGAAAATCTGAAGAGATGGATGAAACCCATCCAAAACAAAGGCCCATAACCACAAACATGCACAGACCTTTCTCTTTCTGGGTATATTTACACATGAATAAGATTGAAAACTCGACTTAAAAGGAAGGGAAAAAGAAAAGAAAAAAGGATTTATTTGATTTGATTTTCTTATTCACATAAAACTTCAAAGGAACTGCTGAGCAGACAAATGGGCGAGCTCTTCCACGCTTCTGGAGTCTTCTCTTCCCTGTCCTTGCTTCAGAACCTTGAGAAGCCTCTTAAAAAGTTGAACATGACAAGGGATCTTGAGCACACCCTGCTGCTCGTAACCGTACTCCTCAGCCGACCTCTTGAGCAGCTCAATGAAGGTGGGGTGGTTCAGCAGCTGCGCCCTCACCACAAACCGCTCCATCTCCTCCCCCACGTACACCGGCAGGTGCCCTTGGGGTACGATTTCACCAGACCCAGACCCAGATGTGAATCTGCCACTCTTTCTCTTGTTGGATTTGGCTCTGGATGGTGAGTCTGGTCTGAGGAGGAAGCACTGACCCGACGAGTCAGCGACTCGTGAGAAATGACGGGTGAACTTCTTCATCTAAGCAGAGCAGAGCACAGCAGAGGAGAGGATGAAAGGGGAAGAGAGTAGGGAGGGCGTGGGTTGGGGTGGAAATGTTTAAATAAACAAGTAAAAATATTATAAAGAGGGAGAGATTGATTGAGGGTACAGATTTGTACTTGGCAGGTACACTTTGAGTGGAGAAAAAATAATAATAATAAGACAGAGAGCGAGAAAGAGAAGTTCTTCTTTTGGGCAAAGTCGAAAGAGTATGTGCAGCAGATTAGATTGTTTGACCGTAGAGCTGAAGAATCATGAAAATTCAGATCACGAGGAATGACAGATGCAGGTGCAGCACAAAGAGGTTGACCGTTACTTGACCATTTCATTGAATAAATTATTATTTTAAAATTTTCTTTTCTTTATAGAAAACCTTTTTTTTCAAAAAAAAGATATCTTATCTTTTATGTTCTTTATAAAGAAAAGAAAAAATCCTCATTTTCAATGCTCTTCGATTTTCATTATCTAAATTTTTTTAAACAATTTTATAATAAATTATGTAGTAATCTAACATTTTAGTTCTCAACTTATTTTGGATATAATTTATTTTTTATAAAATTGGTTGGCACATCATATAAGATGATAGAGATATGAAAAGTCTTGAGTTCAACTCATTCTCAATCTAAAAGGATCACTTTCTATAATATTATTAGTAGATATAAATATAGAAACTTACAGATATTTTAAAGATTCAGACGTGTAAATACTTTAATCTTAAAAAAATATAAGATAATAGTAATATAACGGTGCTAAAAGTCTAAAAAAGAAAGTTGTGAACAATCATATGCTCTACTTTAATGATTAATTATTGATTTAGGAGTCATATAATAAAAAATTAGTGATTAAAGTTAATTTCCTTAAATAGTTAAGCAGCAGTAGCCCGTGAGTGTGAAGGAAAACACGGTTCTCATGTAATGTGATGATCGACAACAAGACAATGACAACAACAGCCCCCACCCTTTGGTCGAGTATGAATGGTATAAAAGGATAAAATTCTAAGAAAATAAATTCTATAAAAATAAAAATTTAAATCAAGGTTGAATGTTGGCCGATCCATGTTAGAATCTCAGCCCTTGATCCATCCTTCTTACTTTTGAAACCAGAGAGAAAAATTAGGCCCAGTTCTGTTCCAGATCAGGCCTGCACGTCAGTGTTTCTTATTCTGCAGAAATCTTGCTTCTAACTAGGATTAAATGCTGGATTTTAGAGACTGAGATCACCCTGATTTACTGCAGCAACTCGTCCAACTCGGTGTGGATTCCTTGCTCTGAATATTTGGCAAAAAGAATTGCCAATGGTGGATTCTTTTCATGTTGGGTTTCCTAATTCAATCACAAATAAGCCCGTTTGAGTTAGTTTCTATTTTGTAATGGATTTTTTTTCTACATTAATTCAGTCATACTAAAATTTCCACGGATGAGCCCACTATCTTTAAAGTACACTAAGGTTAGGCCACATAGAGACATGTAAATGGCTTTCATTATCAGCATCTGATTTGTAATTCATAGATCTAGAATTAGCAACATTTGTATTTAATTTCATGGGCTTTTGAGGTCCAAAAGTTGACTGAACAAATGGGTCCAATGAATTAAGTACAAGATCCTCTCTTCCCTCCATCACTTATAAATTTAATTTGGGTAAAAAATAATTTTATACAAGCCTCATTGTCATCTAATAAATTTATCATTTGATTCGATTAAAAGTTTATGACGAGGGTGAGAAAAATTAATAGCAATTGAGTCATTGAGTGAAAGGACGACCCGTTCAGGAACTATAGGTGGGTGGAATGCATGACCAGAGTTTTCACATGCTCGTGCAAACCATCTTAAGTAAATGAAAAAGGAAGAGGTTTCGGTGGATTCCACGTGTAGATGGATCCCTGTGTTGACCAATTACACTGCTATTACTCTTTTCTCGATTTTGGTGGTTCCGTTCCCGTTCCCGTTCCCTACTTTGGACCATATTTTAAGTTGAATTTTCAGTATTCAATTCTTCACAACAACGAGGGCACGTTCTTACAAATGTCGACCGCTTCGGCCATCGTGTTTGTCATCTGTCACACCGTAGTGATTATAACTTCCTAACCTTCTATCAAATAATTATAAATTATCGAAATAGATATAGTCTCAAGAATTGAGAAGTCGTAGATTTGAATCCACATCATCTAATTTCAGTGTGTCATAGAGTAATGAATTCATTCGTAGAAATTTTGCTAAATTATTATACATGACTATACTACATGGCTTGAATTTGCACTTCTTTTTAAGTGTAAGAATGATATTAGAGTTTTAACCACTATATATAAAAGAAAAAAAAATCAAAACTCTAGTAATGTCTTATAGAAAAAGTGAAATTAATAAATGCATATAAATTTTGTACATTCAAGCGCAAAGGTTGTTTGTAGGACTTATTTAGTGATGAATTTAAATTTATATTTTTTACATGGATATATTTTTCTCTTTTATTTAATCTCTTTTTTAATATATGATGAAGAGTTAACGGTCTCCCGATTGCAACGGGTAGTGATGGACTGACGGGCTACGGTGGTGGCTTAAGCTCATATCGTGTGCTACCTAAAGCCCTCTTAATTTGATCAATAATGGTTTAGAGGCCCCACGTACACTTTCCTTAAGGCCTAGGGCACCACCATTAGGCCTAGGCCCTGAAATTTTAAAACTGCTCATGATGGGCTACCCTTTTCCTCTCTCGGTGGATTATTTTTAGTTTTCTATAATCGAGTCACTACACTTTTTGTCTGTGCATATTGTCGGGTGTAATACTACTCGAATGGTTAGGCGGGTCAAGTATTGGTCGGTTGATTATAAGTAAATAATTTTTTTTTTCTTCTGATTTGATTTAAGTATGTTTTATTCAATTTAATTTGATTGATTGGTCGCGAATTAATATAAAAGATTTTAAAAATTATCAATATAAAAAAATATTTTTAATAGAAAATAAAATATAAAAGAATTTAGATTTCATGTAATATGGAAAATTGAGATAATATGTTAACATTTTTTAAGTTAGTGAAGTATACAGATTAAAATTAATAAGTAAGAATATTATAGTTTTTGAATGTCGAAGATTTACGCAATTACTAGGAGACTCCCTATTGTTTGATGAAATTACAAAATTGTCACGAACGTGCCATTTCACAATCCACACTTGTAACTTGTAAGTTCTTTGGGGCATCTTCGGCTTTTGGATTTTTAATAAAGTTATTTGTTTCAACATTGTTAAATTTTGATGATTTTAAATTATTTTTTTTTTATATTTTATATAAAGTTTATTTTAATTCAATGTGATAATTTCAACCGATGATAATATCTTGTCCTCTCTTTCGTAGAAACAGGAATGCTAATCAAATCATGCTCTCTCCTTCCCTTCCCTTGCTTAAAAAAAGAAATGATTAACATTAAATCAAGGCTGAATGTTGGCCGATCCATGTTAGAATCTCAGCTCTTGATCCATCCTTCTTACCTTTGAAATCAGAGAGAAAAATCTGGCCAAGTTCTATTCCAGACCAGGCCTGCACGTCAGTGTTTCTTATTCTGCAGAAATCTTGCTTCTAACTCGGATTAAATGCTGGATTTTAGAGACTGAGATCACCCTGATTTACTGTAGTAACTTGTCCAACTCAGTGTGGATTCCTTCTCTGAAAAATTGGCAAAAAGAATTGCCAATGGTGGATTCTTTTCATGTTAGGTTTCCTAATTCGATCTCAAACAAGCTCGTTTGAGTTAGTTTCTATTTTGTAATGGATTTTTTTTCTAGATTCACTCAGTCATACTAAAATTTCCATGGATGAGCCCAGTATCCTTAAAATACACTAAAGTTAGGCCACATAGAGACATGTAAATGTGTTTCATTATGAGCATCTGATTTGTAATTCATAGATCTAGAATTAGCAACCTTTGTATTTAATTTCATGGGCTTTTGAGGTCCAAAAATTGACTGAACAAATGGGTCCAATGAATTAAGTACAAGCTCCTGTCTTCCCTTCATCACTTATAAATTTAATTTGGGTAAAAAATAATTTTATACAAGCCTCATTTTCATCTAATAAATTTATCATTTGATTCGATTAGAAGTTTATGACGAGGGTGAGAAAAATTGATAGCAATTGAGTCGTTGAGTGAAAGGACGAGCCGTTCAGGAACTATAGGAGGGTGGAATGCATGACTAGAGTTTCACACGCTCGTGCAAACCATCTTAAGTAAATGCAATAGGAAGAGGTTTCGGTGGATTCCAAGTGTAGACGGATCCGTATGTTGACCGATTACACTGCCATTACTCTTTTCTCGATTTTTGTAGTTCCGTTCCGTACGTTGGACCGTATTTTAATTTTTAAGTTGAAGTTTCAGTCTTCAATTCTTCGCAACGACGAGGGCACGTTCTTTCAAATGTCGACCGCTTCGGCCCTCGTGTCTGTTATCAGTCACGACGTACTGATTATAACATCCTAACCTTCTGGCAGATAATTAAGAAGTCACACCAGTCTTTTCGCTTGAAATTGATCGTAATACATTGATCGATTCTTCCGGTCCGATTGATTCTATAGAATTGTGCAATTGATCCCTTCTATAGAACTGTGCGAATGATCCTTTAAACATGAATCAACAATAAAGTAAATATAAATTAATCGTAAGATTTCATAAATTAGCTAGAGAAATCGAATCAATTGCACGATTTTATTTTGTAAAATAGAATTGATCGATTGAAACATGCAATTGATTCGATGTCTCCGGCTAATACGAACGGAGAAAGTCGACAGATTGAAACAAGCAATTGATGATTCATGTTTAATCTACATTAACGTATAGTATATTATTTAAATAATAAAATTTTCTTTAAAACTTTAAAGTTATTTTTTAAGCATTGTGTTTTTTCAAAATTTCTCAAATTAAATATCCAGACTAATTATGGTAACCTGATAAAAATACTTTAAGACTTAAAGGTCTTTTGACACTCTCAAATGCTTAAAACAGAGTGTTTTATAAATAAGGGTATCCCTCGGCTATGTCGAAAACACATTTGGGAGTGTCAAAAGACCTTTAAATCTTAAAGTATTTTTATCAGGTTATCGTAATTATTCCGGATATTCAATTTGAGATATTTTGAAAATACACAGTGCTTAAAAAATAACGTTAAAGTTTTATTCAATTTGAGAAATTTTGAAAATACACAGTGCTTAAAAAATAACGTTAAAACTTAAAAAATTTTAAAACTTTAACGTTATTTTTTAAGCACTGTGTATTTTCAAAATTTCTCAAATTGAATATATGAACGAATTACGATAACCTGATAAAAATACTTTAAGACTTTAAGGTCTTTTGACACTCTCAAATGCTTAAAACAGAGTGTTTTACAAATAAGGATATTCCTCGGCAGTGCTGAAAACACATTTGAGAGTGTCAAAAGACCTTTAAGTCTTAAAGTATTTTTATCAGGTTACCGTAATTAGTCTGGATATTCAATTTAAGAAATTTTGAAAATATGCAGTGCTTAAAAAATAACTTTAAAGTTTTAAAAGAAATTTTATTATTTAAATAATATACTATGCGTTACTGTAGATTAAAGATGAATCAATCGCATGTTTTAATCAGTAGATTTCTCCGTTCGTGTTAGCTGGAGAAATTGAATCAATCGCATGTTTCAATCTGTCGATTCTGTTTTACAAAACAGAATCGTACGATTGATTCGATTTTTCCAGCTAGCTTATGGAATCGTGCGATTGATTCATCTTTACCCTATCTTCCGTTCGTGTTTGAGGGATCAATCGCATGATCCCATGGAATCAATCACACGATTCTACGCAGAAGGGATCGATCTATCGAAGTTAAAATGAACTGTCCGTTCAATCGGTCGATTCCACGCGGAAGGGCAGAATCGTAATTCCCACTAAAAATATGAAATTCGGTGTCTGTTAACAGATTTTCGCGGTGTCTAAATGCCGGGCCAATTAAAAATTATTGAGTTAAGTGTAGCATCAGCAAACGGGAGGTTGTGGATTTGAGTTCATACGATCAACTTCAATGTGTCATAAGAGTAGTGAGTTTACTCATAGAAGTTTTGTGTTTGGTGTCTTAAGATTTCTCACACGTGAATTCTTATGCATGACAATGCTACATGGCTTGAATTTGCACTTTTTTTTTTAAATGCAAGAATGATATTAGAGTTTAACCACTATAAAAAAATCAAAACTCTAATAATGTCTTAAAGGCAAAGAAATTAATAAATACATATAATTTTTGTGCATTCAAGCGCAAAGGTTGTTTGTAGGACTTATTTAGTGATGAATTTAAATTTATATTTTTTACATGAATATATTTTTCTCTTTTATTTAATCTCTTTTTTTAATATATGATTAATAGTCTCATTTTAACAGTTTGATAGCTCTTAGCCTCTTTTTTTGAATAATTCATTTGATCTAATTTTTTTGACAGTTTGATAGCTCTTATAATAATTATTCATCCACTAATGTGATCCACCTTTGAAGTATGAAGAGCTTCCAATAAAAGTTTATAAGACAGATTTTTTAAAATTCTACTAACTAAAACTAAGACTGTAAAAAATATAGAGGTAAAAGAAGGATGTACCCATGATATCATATCTAGCATTCATCGAAATATAAAATGTTTTAAATTTTAACGTTTAAATTTTCACAAGTAGATAATGAATATTAATGACATGAGATCTATGGCAACTAATCATTTCTTCAAATATCTTGTAAAAAATTAGTGTCTCTTGTTAAGAGAGAAAATAATTTTCTCATAAAAGAGGAGAAGTGAGAAGAAATATATATTTTAGGTTAGCTTTACCGTTTTCTCCTTTTCATCTGAACAAGAGAATTCTAAGATTTATTACACAATTGTAATTAAGACTTATGGTACATATATGAATTTATGAACCGGCTTCTATCTGATAAGATTGGAAGACTATAAAGCCATACTCCATGTATGGTTTTAAATTTTTTTTTAAAAAAATGTCATTTTTAATGAAAGATTCTTTTAAGATCTATTTGTTAATCAAAGTAAAGATGGAGAAGAGAGTAAAAGTGAATATTGAAATAGGTAAGTCAACCCAAAGAAGTTTGAGTGATGTTTATGATAGGGCCGGCTCAACCCATAAGCTAAAAAGGCAACTGTCTGATGCCCATGGTCAAGAAGGCCTAATTTTTTAGTATCGTATAGTATATTACTGTAAAATCCTTTTTAGATACTGCATAGACGTATAATATATTACTGCAACCCTCTTTCAGTTACAGCATAGACGCATAGCCGCATAAACTTCAAAAAATTCTTTTTATTATATATAATTAAATATTACTTATAATAATATCTTAAATACCAAGAAGATTTCATTTATATTTTTGTCTTAGGTCTCAACTTGTGTCGAGACGTCCCTGGCTTAAGAAGTCACATGAAGAAGCGGAAGTCTTGAATTAGATTCTCACTCACTCCAAAACTCCACTCTTCATAGAATTATCTAGTGTATATAATTAAAGAAGTTTACATGTGTTCCAAAGATTAATAGAATACTCATAAATGGCTTATCACCCACAATCTAAAATTCAGTAATGGACCATGTCAGTCATTTTAATACTAATGCTAAGACAAAATCTGAATGGACCATGTCAGTCATTTTAATACTAATAATAAGACAAAATGAAGAGTGAATGGCTGTGATTGTGATCACTCATGTTAGAATATGTTATCATGTAAGCATCCGACCCATATACAGGTTTGGACCTCGCACACAGCTAGTCTACACGGTTTTGCCTTTGGGTCCAGCCCCCCAAAACGTGTCTTGCTAATTAAATGGGTTTAGCCTTTTATATATTCCCATTTCTCTCCTTTCCTAATCGATGTGGGACTCCCCACATCGGCTGGGCAACTGTTTCACATATCATGTCACATGGACTTGGTTATGCCAATCATTTTCTATTGATGGCTACACTCAGAGAAGGCCTTCATATGTCCTCCTGTGTGAAATGAGAAATCATAAAAGTCATGGATAACTTCATTGAATTATTTTCTTCTACTGTCGTTTTCAACCCACGTCTTGATTCATTCCACATTTCCACTCAATTTGAAAATTATTACAACCAATGGAGAAAATTCATTCTCTTTGAATAAATGAATTCAGGTTTGATTTTATCAGCATTGATTAGGAAGCAATACATTTTCGTATCGAAATTTCAGTATTAATATTTTTTTACACATTTAAGTATGAAATTCATCAAATGAAAGTTATTTTGTACCATCTACAAAGAAGAAAATGAAATTTGAAATAGGAATTTACATTGAAATTTTATCCTAGTTGGTGGGTGCCTTGAAATATCCTTCACTTTTCTTACTTTCTATCCCCTCCGTACTGGTTT
This sequence comes from Chimonanthus praecox, assembly GCA_022113865.1. Taxonomy (NCBI): domain Eukaryota; kingdom Viridiplantae; phylum Streptophyta; class Magnoliopsida; order Laurales; family Calycanthaceae; genus Chimonanthus; species Chimonanthus praecox. Next base: position 57,929,851 of record CM039090.1, read on the forward strand.
GAAGATTCAATGGAGGCATGCTTTCCACCCCATTTCTTCTTGTTGACATCCATGTTTATTTATCTCATCCTTCATAGAAATTTGCAGGAGAAACAGAGCCCAATACTCTTGAGAATTTGGCTGCTTCTCCTTTTTGCTCAAAGTTTGACTGCTTTTCCTTCTCATGTGCTGATTGATTACTCAAGTAAAGAGAGAGCAGCTGTTACTGCTGAAAGAAGAAGTTTCCTTGGCAGGAAGAAAGATGGGGCTGCTACTGTCTGGAAGATCTTCATCCTATTCTCTGCTTCCTCTTTGTTTTTGGTGTATACACCTTGTGTTGCTCTTGCTCTTGGTCCAGAAATCACAAGCTCAAAATACAACAACAGACCCAACTGAAGGTCTCTCTCTCTCTCTCTCTCTCTCTCTCTCTCTCTCTCATATGCTGGTTTTGGTTTCCAAAAGAAAGGAAGAAATATGAAATAGATGTTGGGATGAGAACAAAAGTCCCATCGGTTGTGAAAGGGAAAACTAAGGACTTATATGGGACTTGATTACTATATTAAACAGGCTAGTCTTTTAGACTGGAAGTTCAGTCCTAATAATGATATCAGATCTAGTTCTCCAATCTACAGTATATGGGCTCAGAAATCCCTTGGTTGAACCATATGGTTGGCAACGTTCTATCCATCGAAGAGCCTCATTTGAGGAGAGATTGTTGGGATGTGAACGTGAGGTCCCACATCGATTGTGAGAGGGAAAAATTAAGGTTTTATATGAGACTGAGTTACTCCATCTATCATATTAATCTTTTTAACTAGAAGCTAATCCTAACAATAGAGAATCTTAAATTCTTAGACACTGGGCAGACTTGTAAAATTTTCTTCACTGTTTTGTTTCTACTTTTCAAACTTTTGAGATATTTCAGATGATATATAAAAAATAAAAAACATCTTGAGGTGGTCTTGCCCTGCGATAGTGTAATTTAATATTTAGAATATATATCAAAATTTTAGAAAAATATTAGAGGTCTAAAGAGTTTTGGTAATAGACATGAGAGCTCAAAAAGAATTTTAAAATAACTCATTTAGACTTAGTTTTGAAAATATAGATGATTTTAAAGGTTAACCTCGGATTCTAGCTACTCTGAACTCTGAAGAGTGAAGATATCTTTGTCCTCTTTGGAAACTTTTTCAACACCGGACGTGCTCTTAAACATGTATGCCGTCACATTACATCACATGTTTAGCAGTATGAATTAATATTAAGTAGATTATATTTTATTATAAAAATGAGATATACATTAGAATTTGGTAAATGTTTTGATGCATTTTTCATTGAAAATCGAATATATAGAAATTACAGACTTCTTAGAGAGGAAATAATCAATCAATTATCAAATTTACAATCTCGTAATTAAAAAAGTTGACAATAATAGAAAATACAATTATCAAAAAGTCAATCAAGAGAAGAGTTTCTACTGATTTATTAATTTTTATTAGATGATAAAAATGAGTTAATTTGATAGAATTTCTTTTAAATACAAAGTTTAATAATTCAGTTTAAAATAACTCTAAATATAATTTTAAAAACTAGAAAATGATTAGAAAACTGTTGGATGAAGTCCATGTAATTTGTATGATAGGACTGAATCATTTCAACCCATGGGCTGAACAAGAGGCGGCGAAAGAGGGTCATGTCCCTCTCTGAATTTTTTTTTTTTTTTAAACCTCTTAAAAAATTGTATCTTGTATTTTAACCTCTTTACAAAAACATTTTTTGTTGCACCATGCTTCAGCCACTCATTCTTCCCTTTTCTATTAAAATTTAATTTTCAAATTCCCTAATAAGTAACTTAGACTACCCTAGTTCAACTAGTTGTCTTCCATCTAAGGAAGTAGAAGTTTGCGGGTTCGAGCCTCCATAGCCTAATCTTGATGTGCCGTAGAGATAGTGGGCTCACCCGTAGAGGTTTTTCGCTCTGTATTCTACAATTTTCTACACATAAAATAAATAAAAAAAAGTAACTTAGACTATTAATAATTTATAATCTATTGGATTTGATCATTTGTCTCTCTTTTAGATATTTAACGTCGTGTTAGTGTGAATGACAACAGTGGCTGCTCTCAACTCCATATTCCAAAAATGGGGTGTTTCTTCATTTTCTACATGGAATATAAGTGGAGATCCATGCACAGGGAGTGCTGTAGACTCAACCACGATAGTTGACCAGAGCATCAATCCAGCCATCAAATGCCAGTGTACTTTTAACAGTGGAACCACTTGCCGTATTACCCAACTGTACGTATCTCTACTTGTATACTACTACTCTACAACCCTACTTATCTTTCTCTTCTATTTGCTTCCTCATTTTATATCTTGGTTTGACCAATTTTTGCAGAAAAGTGTATGCTCTGAATATAAGGGGCTCAATGCCTGAAGACCTGCTCAACCTCTCTCGACTCACTAATCTGTATGGATTCTCCATTTTACTCGTTCATTATTTTCCAAATATTGTTATGGATTCTCTACTTGGATTCTCAAATAAGGAGTTGTCGGCATTCATCCATCGCTTTATTTGCTCAATTGGTTGAGTATTCTTATCTTAGGAGGCCTTGCCCACAAACTCTTGGGAAGTCTGACTTGATCTGGTACTTGTGAGTGGTGTTATGGATCGTTTATCTATGATCATTACGAAGTAGAATCAGCGGGTTTCCACGTATTTGAGGAAGTCAGGAATTCTAGAATGAGAAAATTCATTTTTATTATCATCATTACTATCATCATCAATGTCAAAATTTTATCTTTCTTAAGTCAAATTTTCAAGTTTAACTTTTCTATAGAGTCAATTACTCCACTAGTTATTATTTCTTTCTTTATTTCTTCAGTCTATATATTCTTAGTTTACCTTTTCTTCTTATACTTAGAACCTTCGTTCTCTCAACTTCACTTACAGGAGCTCTTCCTGTCTTCCATTTACATGACCAAATTACTTTAAATATTACGAGAATCATTCAAATTCTAGAATTAGTTTAAATCACTATGTCGTAGAATTTGGAGAATTATGATTAAGTTCGATCTCAATACCAAAATATAACAAAAATCACGTAAAGATATTTTTTATATTTTGCAGGAATTTGAATCAAAATCTCTTGACAGGATCCGTGCCTGCATTCATCGGCAATCTAACTGAAATGCAGTCCTTGTAAGTACCTGTAATTAATGGAAAGACATGTCCACATGCATTAATTTTATCAATATTTTAAAAGTTCAATTTAGATGTATTATTTCTTTAAGTACGAAGGCATTGATAAAATTATAGAATATAAATGTATTTATTTAATCGCTTGTTAGACAAGACCATGATGGAATTTTAAAACATACACTCTGAAGTCTGAACTGTACGGCCCAGTCCAGTTAAGTGCATTAAATTAAATTTCTTTTTTACTTGCAATACTTAGTCTTCATTTTTTTTCTTCTTCCATATCGTATCAGTCGATATTTGTCGATATCGGATATCGCCCATTTGATATCAGTAGTTTTAAGTGACAAAATAAAAGAGAAATTTCACAATCGTTATATCGGCAGATACAACACCTGCTTCGACAGGTTCTTACGTTGCAATGTTCAAACTTTAAACCGCTAAGTTTTCATTGTCATTTTATCAGGACCTTCGGTATAAATGCCTTATCCGGACCACTCCCAAAGGAGCTTGGAAATCTTCGAAAGCTAATTGTATTGTAAGATACTTCTATTCTTAGCCAAATGTTCTTTATATATATATATATATTATTATTATTATCAGTTATTAGTCCTATCGTGACCACCAGTTTGTACAAACTTCGATGACATTGAATAATTTTATTTGGGACAAAGCATCTAAAGTATCAATATTGTTTAAGATGATCCAATCAAGTGGTGGTTCTAACCCAAATATAAAATTTTTGTTTATAATTTTACTTAGTTGTTTACTTGTTTATTTTATTTGCAGGAGTTTCAGCTCAAATAACTTCAGTGGAACACTTCCTCCTGAGCTTGGAAACTTGGTAAATCTAGAACAACTGTAAGTTACAAATTATTTCTTGTATCTTTTTATGTTAGAGAAATGATTGAATGCTTTTGAATGGGCATGAGTTATCAAATGGAATAAAGTTTAATAACAGCCTATCTCCAAGGCTAAACATAATATAGCCCTTATAAAATATTGTAAAATAGGATAAACTTCTTTATGAGCAAGAGAAAGTAGCTTCTAATAGTAGTAAAAACAACATCTTCCTTAAGAAATTCATTTCCTATGGAGGGAGATAGGAGATTTAATGAGGAAAAGAGGGAAACAACATCTTCCTCACTTGGCTTGGTGAAACAACATCTAATTGTGAAAATAAGATTTTGGACTTCAAAAGCATAAATGTCGGATTTTCATGGCCCGACATTTTCGCTTGTGAGGAATTTAACTTGTGAATAGGCATACAGCATACTAGTGTAGTATAGAACTTAAAAATCTAATCAAAATAGATGGGATGAGGCCCACAATTTTCAGAATTCTAGCAGTTCTCTCATGGTACAGAGTATTAGATAGGAATGGGATACCTACAAAGGAAATATGTATCTTTGTTTTTTAAGAAGGCAGAGTTGTATTCTTCTAAGTGTCACTGAACATCTCATCAAATCATCAACATTAGTTCTCTTTTGTATAAATCTGTATTATTGTGGTAAAGTTTTGTTTGCCTTAACTCAGTGATATTTTCTTTCTTGTGGTTATGATCACATTATGCTTATTTCAGATTGGATGAAAAGATTTTTCAATAAAACTCATGAACACTGTTTATTTGCAGATACATAGACAGTGCAGGAGTGAGTGGTCCAATTCCCTCAACATTTGCCAACTTAAGAAACTTGCAAACAGTGTAAAACTTCAATCTCTCTCTCTCTCTCTCTCTCTCTCTCTCTCTCTCTCTCTCTCTCTCTCTCTCTCTCTCGTTCTTCATTTGGTACTTTAGAAGGAATAAAGTTGTCTTATGCTAGAGTTTAATATGCTAAAAACTATTTGTGGACTTAGGTGGGCGTCGGACAATGCGTTCAATGGTACAATACCCGACTTCATTGGCAACTGGACAAAACTCATCACATTGTATGAACATTTCTATATTTAATTTTATTGATTTTTTCAATTAACCATTTTTATGTGCTAAAGAGACACGCAGCATGACCCATTTTAAGATCTGTGCTCTCACTTTCTGTGGGAGGTCTTGTCCTCGATCCCTTGAGGTGTCTTATCCGATGCATGGTGTATGTGAGTGGTGTCATGGATTCGGGGTTTCCATAGTTACAAAAAAAATGTATTTGACTTGTGGTCTCTAGATTTCCTACAGCAAATAAATATGTGATATGTTACAGGACCATTGTGCGAATAGAATATTAATTCCATGATAATCAACATATTTACCTGATGTACAGGGTTTGCAAGTAGCTCTGGGTAACTGTGGAGATTAGTCTCACCTCGATTGTAGAGTGGGGATACTTTATGATGATAAAAAAAGGGAAAAAAATATATTATTTCCACTAAAATCTTAATGAGTCATCTTTACTGGAAATTCTAACTTGCAAATATTGGTTTAGGAGGTTTGAAGGGAACTCCTTCCATGGCTCAATACCTTCGAGTTTTTCTAATTTGACATCAATGACGGATTTGTAAGTGCTTATGCTTCTTAATTATTGCTTTTTTCTTTCACTCTTTTACCTTTTACTCTATTTGTTTATTGATTATCCAATAATCACACAGGCGAATAAGTGACCTATTAAATGGGAGCTCATCGTTGGAATTTCTTCAGAATATGAAGTCCTTAACTATCTTGTAAGTCAATAGAATTCTAATTGTGTATCATCATCTTTGCTGTAGTGTATTTTTGTCTGAATTGTTATGTGATACAAGAAGGGGCTCATGTTTTGTGCAGAAAATTGAGAAATAATATGATTTCTGCTATAATTCCATCCAACATTGGAGACTACAATTCATTGCAGGAGCTGTAAGTAGAAATCATCTCCTGCATTCTTTCAGTGCCTTGTCACTGATCTCAGTCCATTTGTAACACCTTGTTTGAATTTTCAGGGATTTGAGCTTCAACAATTTAACTGGGCAAATTCCAAACTCCCTCTTCAACTTGAGTTCACTTGCTTATTTGTAAGAAACAATTTGTCACTGATTCAGTGCTTTAGGTGCATTTAATGTATCTCAAGTCATCAACCAGCAACATGTTTATTTTATTCACTATGTTTTTGGAGCTGCATAAGAGTGAAAAGTCAAAATAAACGGAAGAATATTTTAATGAACACTTTGCCCTATGATCTAATACTAAAAACTAAAAATTTGGGTGGAAAAGTTTCAAATACCATGATGCAACTATAATATTGGAACTAATTGTCATTTGAGATAGTTCAATACATACCCACTGTTGGTTTTATTTAGGGGTTCTTTTAGCACTTAAACTTTGAAATATTTTGACCTTTGATTATTTCCAATGTGCAGGTTTCTTGGAAACAACAGCTTGTCTGGTTCATTGCCTTCTTCTACTAAAAGTTCATCGCTTCTCAACATGTATGATCGCATGTCTTAATCTTTTTTATTCCTAATTTTATGGGTGTGCTTGAGCATAACTCAAACTGTAAAAGTTTGGAATCTCTAAAAGAATGGAAATTACCTAGTGCACTTTGTGAAAGAAATCACTTACATTGTAAAGATGTTGCCGCAGACCAAGTATTGGTAATGTGTGCAACCATCTGAGATGAGAAGACAGAGAAATCAGAAACCCCATTATTACCTATTATGGTTTCTAATTCTTTACCACCCCCAAACATACTTCAGATTGGTTAGCCATCCCATTTTGTCAAAATTCTTTAGCTACATCAAATTAGCAAACCCAAATAGAAGCACTAGTTTTCTCAATCTTCAAATATGTCTATTATTTGTTCTTGCTAGAAAATGTGTACTGACTGTGCCTTAAAATATTGTGATTGCAGAGATCTGTCGTACAATCAGTTATCTGGAAGCTTTCCATCTTGGATTACAGAGTCCAACTTAAATCTGTATGTCCAAAATGCACAAATATTTTACTCTTCATCTCAACTCTACCTATAAAAATCATGTTCTTGTTGGGGCTGCGAACGAGTCTCACATTGGAAGTGTAGAGGGAGATCTAGGGATTTATAAAGGACTTGGGTCACTCCACCTAATAGGCTAGTATTTTGGGATGGATACCCAATCCTAATAAGTAGTATCAGAGCTAGGTCTCAGGTAACCTCATGTGGACTCAAGAGATCTGTAACGACTCGACCCGAAAATAGGGCTTAGGGTCCAACTCAGTGTGATATTGTCCGCTCTGGGCCACGCACACAAACGAACCCGCACGGATTTGCTTTTGGGCCCGGGCCCACATGGCCTTGCCCAAAACGCATCACATGAGTACAAGGGGTGGTGGCCTCAAATAACCACCCAAATCTTTCTCTCCACTACCGATGTGGGACTCTCCCACATCGGTTCCCAGGTGATGCTTTTGGGCAGGGGTTTCACAATCACCCCATCTAAGGCCTCGAGCCGCCTCCGGCTCGACTCGGCCTAGCTCAACAACACCAGGGAAGGAGGAAAGCCCACACAGTCCGAGTGTTGAACTCGGCTCTGATACCAATTTGTAACGACCCGACCCGAAAACAGGGCTTATGGTCCAACTCAGTGTGATATTGTCCGCTCTGGGCCTTGCACACAAGCGAGCCCACATGGATTTGCCTTTGGCCCCGGGCCCACATAGCCCGGCCGAAAACGCGTCACATGATGTAACGACCCGTCCCGCTAGCATAATATTGTCCGCTTTGGGCCTACACATGGACCCATACGGCTTTGCTTTGGCGAGTCAACCCACTGTTGCTCCCAAAAGGCCTTTTAATAGAAGGAGGAAGGTTACCAATTATATACCAGGGAATTTCTAATACGAATAGCAATGTGGAACTTTTTTGGGGAGGAGTATTACAATTTATCCCCCTAAAGCCAGAGCCGTCCCCGGCTCTACACACCATACCCTTAGGCAGAGAGTTGAACCATTCTCTGATACCATTTGTAACGACTCATCCAGCTAGCAGAATATTGTCCGCTTTGGGCTTACACATGGACCCGCACGGCTTTGCTTTGGCGAGCCAACCCACTGTTGCTCCCAAAAGGCCTTATAGTAGAAGGAGAAAGGCTACCACTTATATACCAGGGAATTTCCAATGCCACTAGCAATGTGGGACTTTTGGGGCAAGGTATTACAATCTACCCCCCCTTAAGCCAGAGCCGTCCCCGGCTCTGCACACACAACAACCAAGCCCACACTCTCAGGCAGAGAGTTGAATCATTCTCTGATACCATTTGTAATGACCCGTCTCACTAGCACAATATTGTCCGCTTTGGGCCTACACATGGACCCGTACGACTTTGCTTTGGCGAGCCAACCCACTGTTGCTCCCAAAAGGCCTTGTCCAGGTATCAGAGTATACAACGGCATAATATTGTCCTCTTTGGGCCCTCGGGTAGAGCCTCGCTCCATACCCGACAACCCTCAAGATTTTGTTCCTAGCACATGGCCCATACATGTCCATTCTCGCCTAGGAGGCCTTGTGCTAGAAGGAGAAATGCTAATACTTATATACCAGGGAATTTCCAATGCCACTAGCAATGTGGGACTTTTGGGGCAAGGTATTACAATCTACCCCCCCTTAAGCCAGAGCCGTCCCCGGCTCTGCACACACAACAACCAAGCCCACACTCTCAGGCAGAGAGTTGAATCATTCTCTGATACCATTTGTAATGACCCGTCTCACTAGCACAATATTGTCCGCTTTGGGCCTATACATGGACCCGCACGACTTTGCTTTGACGAGCCAACTCACTGTTGCTCCCAAAAGGCCTTATACTAGAAGGAGGAAGGCTACCACTTATATACCAGGGAATTTCCAATGCAACTAGCAATGTGGGACTTTTTGGGGCAAGGTATTACAATTTACCTCCCTTAAAGACAGAGCTGTCCTCGGCTCTGCACACACAACAACTAAGCCCATCCAAAAGGCCTTGTACTAAAAGGAGGAAGGCTACCACTTATATATCAGGGAATTTCCAATACGAATAGCAATGTGGGACTTTTTTGGGGCGGAGTATTATAATCTACCGCACTAAAGCCAGAGCCGTCCCCGGCTCTGCACACACAACAACCAAGCCCACACCCTCAGGCAGAGAGTTGAATCATGTTCTGATACCATTTGTAACGACCCGTCCCGCTAGCACAATATTGTCCGCTTTGGGCCTACACATGGACCCGCACAACTTTGCTTTAGCTAGCCAACCCACTGTTGCTCCCAAAAGGCCTTATACTAGAAGGAGGAAGACTACCACTTATATACCAGGGAATTTCCAATACGAATAGCAATGTGGGGCTTTTTTGGGGCGGAGTATTACACATGAGTACAAGGGGTGGTGGCCTCAAATAACCACCCAAATCTCTCTCCACTACCGATGTGGGACTCTCCCACATCGGTTCCCAGGTGATGCTTTTGGGCAGGGGTTTCACAAGATCCCCCAGACGGACGGAATGGCTGGCCTCATTCGAGGGGGGGATTGTTGGGGCTACGAACGAGTCCCACATTGTATGTGTAGAGAGAGATCTAGGGATTTATAACGGACTTGGGTCACTCCTCCTAATAGGCTAGTCTTTTGGGATAGATACCCAATCCCAACAGTTCTATTTCCCTAGATGTTGTAGGTTTGCACTATTCAGGAAATAGGACAACATATTTGTTCTGTCATCTCTTTTATTTGTATACATGGTTTACATTAATGATCCTCATATTTCATACAGGAACTTGGTGGCTAACAACTTGGTGATCGATAGCTCTAACAGCAGGTTCTTTTCAATTCATCAAGTTTTGTACTCTGCAATGTCAATAAATAAAAGCAACAGGATATCATTTTTTTTGTAACTTTATGTGTATCCATGCTGTTTAGAATGTTATAATGATACACCATCTCTGAATGTGGTACTCATGTATTCAGTATTTTGCCTTTCGGCCTGAATTGCCTACAAAGGAACTTCTCTTGCAATCGCGGTGCTCCAATCTGTAAGCCATTTTTCCCTTTTAGAAATGGATATTCATTGATTTCTAGTCTTCTAAATTGTATATTCATCATGTTTTCCTACATGATTAAGCTGTTCAAATTTTAGTTTTGTGCTTCATAATCTCAAATTCAACAATTGAAAATGGCAGTAGGCCTCATTAATCTTGATTGTGAATTGTTTTAATCTTCATCACATGCATTCCAAGTAGAGGATTCTGTTAGGTTTTTGCTTTTCGAAAGAAGTTTCCCTCTTGCATACTTAGGTTTATCAAACAGTTAAACAAGAAAACACCATTGGTCAAAAAAGTAGACTCCTTATCAATTAATTGTATCGTTGTATGTGACATAAAATGGGTGTGATTTTGAACTAATATAAATATAGCTTGATTAAGAATGACTACATATATATAAACCAAACACAACTGTTGTCTGTGTCATTGCTTCATCAAAAAGATTTATTTCTTTTACTTAGAGGTGACACTTATAATAATTGATATAATAAAAGAGTTTGAGATCTATAAATAAAAGAGTTTGGGAGGCTTTTGAGGACGTATTTTGGATCTGTAAAAACAATTTTAATTCTATCTTCATCACTATTTTTCACATGTTTTTTTAGATGATAATCAGATGCATTTTGGGTTACATTTGAGTGTTATGAATCACTGTTTAATAACAGATTTAGTTTGGACATGTGGAATTCTGAATACAGATTTGCAGGGAAACACTATCTTAATGACAATATGGTTCAAGACTAAGCATCAACTTGTATTCCATTTTAATTCCAATAGTAACAGGCACTAGTTTGATCCATTGGCAAGGACCTGATGAAATGTTTGATCTTGCAATTGAAGCATATTTACAATTTTGTTTCTTCATGAGTATCCCACAGACATTGTATTTATCTTCTTTTATTCTGCTTCTTAATATCTTTTGATAGGGTCTTCATTTGCAATCAAGTGCGGTGGCCGAAGCATCACATCATCAACTAACATAATATATGAAAGTGAGAGGCAAAATCTTACTGCAGCATCGTATTTTGTGAAAGACGATTTAAGGTGGGCTGTTAGCAACGTAGGAAAGTTTGCTGAAAACAACAACCCCTCCTATGTCTCAAACTCTCAGTCTCAATTCATAAACACTCTAGACCCAGAGTTGTTCCAGACTACAAGGCTATCACCATCCTCACTCAGATACTATGGTCTAGGACTTGAGAATGGAAACTACAATGTAAGCTTGAAATTTGCTGAGATAGCATTTGATAATTCACCTACTTGGAAGAGTGTTGGAAGACGGGTATTCGATGTCTACGTTCAGGTGCGTCAAACACTATCTTAAATTAGATTGCTTTCCTTTTGTAATATTGAAATCATGTGGTGAAAGTTATACCCAACCGGTTAAATGGAATTTTGACATTTGATGATGGTAAAGTATTCATTATCCTGTAAAAAAACAACTATATATATTGACAACTAATTATACACTGGAGTTGTGCTTGTACATCTACATGTACCTTGGTAGATTGTTTGATCAACACACAAAATTGACCAATATATAAACTTGTCTTGGTATTTCCAACTATTTAATAAAAGAATCAAGTTTAGATTAGCCGATTAATAAAAGATCAAAAAACTAATTTGTTTCAACTACAATTGATCATCCATTAACTGATGCTCCAGGGAAATTTAGAATTGAAGGACTTTGATATACGAAAAGAAGCAGGGGGAGTCTCCTTTAGTGCTATTGAAAGAAAGTTCACAGCTCTAGTATCTGAAAATTTCCTTGAAATTCATCTCTTTTGGGCTGGAAAGGGTACATGTTGCATACCTGCTCAAGGTACCTATGGGCCATCCATTTCAGCCATCAGTGTTACTCCAGGTAACATACACCAAAGTGAAGACTAGTGAACAATTGAAGTATAATCAAATTCTAAATTTTCCAATAGCTTATCAGAACTTGTTTATTTTCTTGTTCAGATTTCACACCGACTGTTAGTAATCGTCCACCCACGACCTCTTCATCAAATAACAAGACTGGAGTGGTGGTTGGCATTGCAGTTGCTGTTGGAGTCACCTGCTTTGTAGCTGTTTTGTCAATTTTTATTTTGATACGAAGGAAAAGGCTGCGGACGGCTGAAGATAAAGGTAATACTTGCATGTTGAAATTCAGACTGGTGTGTCTCACAATATTGAAATTTGGAGATGCTACACAATTTATGATGCTAGAATATGCCAATTCTCATTTGATTTTTGTATGGTATTGAATTAAGGTGAACTGATGGATTGAATTTGAACGGGGGTATATGATCTTAACCTGATTTCTTGCTCAAATTTACAGAACTTCTAGCAATGGGTGCAACCACATTCAGTTACAGTGAGCTAAGGAGTGCTACTGAAGATTTCAGCCCAGCAAATAAGTTGGGCGAGGGAGGATTCGGGGCTGTTTACAAGGTTAGTTACTTTTGGAATAAGTAATCATGAAAAAGGTTGTTTCATATCACAATTCAAGGATTGAGTAATTTTAATGTGGATACTGAGAAAACCTACATACAAGCATGTGTCCTTGCATGAATTAAATTGTCCGCATATGTATTGTGATCATTCATGTATTTCTCCTGAATTTTTTTACAGGGTACACTTTCAGATGGAAGAGCCGTGGGTGTGAAGCAACTTGCGATAGCATCTAACCAAGGAAAAAGTCAGTTTGTAACAGAGATTGCGACCATATCTGCTGTTCAACACAAAAACCTTGTGAAGTTGTTTGGATGTTGCATTGAAGGGGATAAGAGACTCTTGGTTTATGAGTATCTTGAAAATAAGAGCCTAGATCAAGCACTTTTTGGTATGAGATCATTCCTTTTTCTTATTTGACAAACTCTCTCGAAATCTTCCAAAAATGTGCTAGTTAAGAATTCATGTATGTTATTTTGTTGCAGGAAGAACTGGTATAAATCTCAACTGGCCTACTCGTTATGACATATGCTTGGGGACAGCAAGAGGTCTTGCTTACCTTCATGAGGAGTCTAGGCTTCGAATTGTACATAGGGATGTGAAGGCTAGCAATATTCTTCTTGATGTTGATCTCAACCCCAAAATTTCAGATTTTGGTCTGGCCAAACTGTATGATGATAAGAAAACTCACATCAGCACCAGAGTTGCAGGGACAATGTAAGAATCACTGAACATTGTATTCTCCACTTGATTTAGGTGCGTCTCAATCCTGAATGTACCCCAAATCACAAGCAGTCAAAACAAAATGGCAGAACGTGTGTGGTTCATCTTTGTCTTACTAAAGCAAACTTATAGATGTGAACAATGCTGATGAAAATTGACAGAAACCCACTTTATGCTGTTCGTAATTCAACATCGTAGCATTTTTTTTTTATTGCATGAAATAATTCCACATCTTAGTTGATTGGTTAGCCATTTTTTTGGATCTAACACTCCAACTGCTTGAATTATGAGGTTCTCTTAACCACATTAATTTCTTAGCTATGAGAAGTTTATTTACATCCAAGTTATATCATGATGTCTTATCTGTTTCTTTGAAGTGGCTATCTTGCACCAGAGTATGCAATGCGTGGGCATCTGACAGAGAAGGTAGATGTGTTTGGATTTGGAGTTGTTGCTCTTGAAATACTGAGTGGAAGGTCAAATTCAGACTCAAGCTTGGAGCAAGAGAAGATTTATCTCCTTGAATGGGTATGAAATCTTTGTTACCTTTAAACATAATCAACAGTATAATTTTCTCTAAAGGGTATTTTTAGTGTAGTCATTATAATGTGGCCTGTATTCTGGCAGAAGCGTTTGATAACATAATTCCATTTCAGTTGCCAAATGAAATTTAAGATACATGTTCATATGGTTCTCAAATTTCTCATGCACACAGGCCTGGTATCTACATGAAAAGGGTCATGCATTGGAATTGGTCGACCCCACACTAACCGAATACAATGAAGAAGAAGCACTGCGGGTGATCGGAGTTTCTCTCCTATGCACTCAGGCTTCTCCAACGCTGCGGCCACCAATGTCGCGTGTGGTGGCCATGCTATCAGGAGATATTGAAGTGAGCACCGTTACATCTAAGCCTGGTTACATTACAGATTGGCAACTCAATGAAATAAACAGCTTCATGAGTGACGATAAATCGGGAGTATCAGATGGAAGAACAATTAGCAGCCAACAAGAAACCTCATCCAATGTGAGCCCACTAGTTCAAAATCAAGCATCACCATTGCCGACTCAGCTGGAACTGCATGAGATCATTGGAGAAGGACGTTGATAATCACCGTATGAAATTCCAATAGATGCATTGTATAGTTAAATATAAATAGTAGATGTTCAAACAAGTATTGCATATGTATGATTGGTACTAAAATGCTACTGTATAAGTTTGGCTTGTATTTGTTGTAGAGAGATGTTTCGGCTTCAAGATTTTTTGTGATATCATTTTTGTGCTTAAAGTTTATCTTGCAGATCATGAAATAGTGTCATAGTTTCAAAAGTGAGTTGTAATGTCAATCGTAGATTCTTTTATTCCTCTTGCAAATCTTTCCACTTGAAGATTTCATAATTCATCTCACTTTCATGGGTATAGTTACTCCACACCCAAAATCTCTTATCTCATGGTTTCAGACTTTCTTGTACCGTCAGCAGATGGCACTAAACCACACGAGTTCATCTTCACTTGATCTTTCCTTCATTAAATGAAGCTCTTCATTCTCTGTTTCACACCAAAAATCTCTAATCAGTTGCTCACTTCACTCATGGACCAAATCATATTATGGTTGGCAATAGCTCAGATGTGTCCATTCAACATATGATTCCTCTTTGGTTGAGATTTCTCTAATCAGTATTCATTCTCTGTTTCACACCGGAAACCTTTTATCAATTGTTCATTTCACTCGTGACAATGATGTACCTTTTGAATTCTATTTTAATTATTCACTAATAAGAACAGGCGAATTCACGAAGGAATTGAATTGAGTTCAATTAAATGAAGATATTCATACAAATTGGATTGAGTCTACCCAGGCTACTTGAGTTGAACTTGTTTTATACATGGACAGGTTTAGGTTTAGATACATTGCATTCTAAAGTCAAAACTATATACACAAATTATGTGGGATCATATTCAAGTCTCCTTCACAAATCAAGTCAAATCGAGCCAAATCATGCCGAGTCACAAATCGAGCTAATAATAAAAAATTATATCATCTTTTAGACTGTCATTCCATCCCTCATGACTGAGTTTGATCCAATTTGATGAAGGGTCCATCTCAGGCTGAGAGAAAAAGTAGAAACTTTTTTAAGTGTTGGCGATTCCTGATTAACTTGCCGAGTCATCTGGTTAACCCAGTTTAGTAAGAAACTAAATATTGGTTAAAAATAAAATTATTTTTTTAAAAAAGTAACTGACTCATCTGGTCCACCCACCAAACCCAAAATTGAAACTTAAAGAATGAGTTTATTTAAATTAAGATCTCAACCCTTACGTACGGATCCATATTTAAACCTTTGGTCTATACATAAATTTTATGTTGACAGCTAAAGGTTGACCAATTTCACTGACTTACTATTATTTAAATGTGGTAGCGAGGCTGTATCAACTGAGTTCAATACATATAAAATCTGCCTTTTGGTGGGTGTGCAACTTTCTTTTCATAGTAATTTTTATTATTGTGTATGTGATTATTAAAAATTATTTTCATTAAATTATTTTTATTTTATTATTTAGAATTACTATAAAATCTATAAATTTTTATGACTTTTCTTAAGAATATAATGGTTGCCTCCCACGTCATAAAGCGGGAGGTTGAAGGTTCGAGCCCCCATGGTCTAACCATTAATGTACCCTACTTGTAGTGGGCTCACTCATGGAAGTTTTATGCTGGGTACCCTCGATTTCCTACACCTAAATTCAAAAAATAAAAATAAAAATAAACATTTTAATAAATTTATTAAAATACAAAAATGAACTTCACGTGTATATTAAAAGTAAACACTTTCGATCACTGCTATCATTTATTTAATAATTGGTAATAAATGTGAAAGGGCGCCACCAACAAAGTCAAATTCATGTTTGCTTGCAGAATTGTTATGAGGCTTTTTTATGCTCTCATTGAAAAAAAAAATCGTTTTGAAAACAGATAGATCAAATTATTTTGAATTTTTGTTTGAAAAGTTGGAGCTTCATTTGATAGTTTAATCTTTAATTTTATGATTTAAAATTGTAATAGTTTGACAATAAACATATTAAATATACATCGAAGATCACTTAATTAGATATTTCAAATCTTGCTAATAATTTAAGACCAGATAAAAGAAAAAAAAAAGTTAGAAATTGACAAAATGTAAAATCAGTCTTTAAAGATATCCTAAAAACATAAACAATTTATATTATGTATACAAGGAAGATTTGGTCCTCTGTCATCGAACTCACCAACTTGTACGGATCAAAAAATGAGTCCAAGTTTGAATAACATTGCCATCGTGATTTGAATGTTTAGTGTAGGATCAAATCAAAATATTTGAATTTGACTCAGACTTTTGTTCAAGTTATTTAACAGTTGATAGTAACATTTGCACCCAAGTTTATTTATTTTGAGTTAGATTGTCAGATGATTAGACTTTTGTATATATTGATGTAATCTTTACAAATTTAAAACTCTTTTTTATCGAACCATTTAGTCAATATGAGTGTAGCTCAATTGCTAATCTCATATTTTAAGAAACGGGAGGTATCAGATTTGAGTTCCCATAATCTCACCTGATGTGTTTTAAGGGCAGTGGATATCACCCGAACAATTTCTTTAACCCATATGAGTGTAGATCAGCTAGTTGTCTTTCGCCTCAAAAAATGAAAGGTTTAAAATAGAATTCACTATCTACCTAATTTTATTATCTATAGATGAACTGCCTAACTAAAAAAATACCACAAATTTTTTTTTTTTTTTGTGATAAATCATAAATTCCAAACTGATATAAAGTGGAATACGTGGTATTTCACTAACTGTTGACTTCACCAAAATTGATTAAGAATCTACCAAAATTGATTTTCAATGGATGCTAACATCTCTCAAGTGTGTATCAAAGAAAGAGACGTTCCAACTTATTAAAAAGTAGTATTTATAATTGAAAAACAGGATCCACTATCGGCGCCGTGCATGAGTGGCATATTTTTCAAAATCGATGTGGGCCTACATAGCCCACTAACACGATGTCCTCTTCACACTTGTTATTATTTATTAATTCAACTTTATTTAACTTAAAAATATTTTATTGATATGAAATTTATTTAAAATAATATTCTTTTCACCTCACTAATTTTTGAAACGTGTTAATCTTTTAACCAGCACACATCAGATATAGATGCTTCGAACAAATACAGGTTTTGATCATCAAAATATAACTTCAGGATTTTCACAATTAATTACTTAATTTCAGAACTTTTAATAATTATAATATTTTAAATTTAATTCACTTTTTTTTTTTTACAAGGCATCACGTATATGAACCTAATTCTTATAATTAAATTTTAACGAATTATTTTATAAAAGTTCTGATATATAAGAGTGCAACTCAGGTTTATTACTTTATAATTACAATAATAACCCCGCGTTCTTCTACTTATTTATTAAAAATGGTCAAACAGTGAGTATCGGAAAGGTCAGCGGCGGCGGTGGGAGGGTCCATTCACACGAAGCCAGCGCCCATGGCTATAACCCATCACCGTTTTTCAATATTATTCCAATATTTCTCATCTTCTTTGTGTAGCCATCACATTTCTGATTGGATATATTAAATTAAAACATCGATTACCTTTTCTACTATTTCTTCCCCACTTTCCGATACCCTCCCAACTTGTTTTTTTAGTATAATTCAATGGAAGGATGCTCTGCACCTTATTTCTGACAGCCATGTCTATCTGTCTCTCTCATCCTTCATTGCAATTGGCAACATAAAAGAAGCCAACCCTCTCCAGAATTTCTGCTCTTCTCCTTCTTCTTCTTTTTCCTCTGGTTTCAATTCTCATGTGGTTATTGCTAAAAGAAGAAGGTTCCTTGGCAGGAAGAAAGATGGGGCTGCTACTGTCTGGAAGATCTTCATCCTATTCTCTGCTTCCTATTCGTTTTTGGTGTATACACCTTGTGTTCTTCTTGTTCTTGCTCCAGAAATCACAAGCTCAAAATACAACAACAGACCCAACTGAAGGTATGCCTTGCAATCTCTCTCTCTCTCTCTCTCTCTCTCTCTCTCTCTCTCTCTCTCTCTCTCTCTCTGTGATTTTGGTTTCTAGGGAAAAAATTATGATATGGGGAGTCTTGAATCCTTGATAATGGACTCTGTCAACCAAGTTTTTATAATTTGTTATATTATTTTATCATCATCATTTAAATCATTTATTGATTTTTATCATTTAAATCATTTATTGATTTTTATGTTTCAATTTGATGTCTAATACAAAACATTCTCAGGTTGTTCTAATAGCAACAATGTCATCGTATTCTTAAAGGATTTTTATTACAAATACTAAAGATCCTAAAAGACATTTTAGAATGTACTTAATACCAAATTGATAGGATTCGACTGAGTTATCAAACTATGATTCATGAATTGAGGGTTGTTTTGATTTGGGTATAACATTATTTCTACTCTGAACACATGATCTTGCAAATCAGTTGAGTTACAAGTTTTTCATAATTTTTCATACATAAATTCAAAAAAAAAAAATTATGTTTAGATTGAGAGAAAAGTCTAAAATTAATTTTACTTCCTTCTTATGAATTTGCATTCATAGATGAAAATCTGTATCAGATGCATCATCGGCTCCGGTGGCTGGATTCTATTTTTTAGAAAAAAAACCATTTGTATTTCTTCAATAAGTATTATTTTAAAAGTTAAAATAATTGTAATTAAGAAATAGTCCATCTGTCCAAATTAGTTGTTCTGTATAGATTTTGGAATTGTCCCAATGTATATCAGAGTAGTATAAAGTGTATTGAAAATTAATGAAATCACATGAAATACTAATCTTATATAGAGAGTTTTTTAAAAAATATAAATATTTCAAATCATATAATTAAAATGAGATGAAAGAAGTATTATATTATCTAAAATCAGATGTAAATTATATTATAAAGTTGACCAATATTTTATATATTGACGTGCACATGAGCCTGACGATTTTGTGATGTACAAAATGCTACGAATCAAGTTTTAAAATGACGTGGAAGGATAAGTTGAGCACATACACAAACTTTACGGTCTAATGTTCTACTTAAGCATGATTGCGGTCACAAGTGTAAAGGCATATTGTTCGCCGCCTGACAATCGTCAATGTTGGCGGCCACCTGATCTGCAGTATAGCTTCACTTGTGGGCAGACCGGTCCACAAGATTTTAAAACACGGAAACAATAATTTATATCATGACTATCAATTAGAGACAAACAATAAAAAATCATTTTTCACTGTGTGTATTGTGAAAATGAGACATGATTTGATGTGTCTTATACAACTGAGGGAAGAGCCAGTGTATAATTGTATTTATAAGTAAAATAAAATGAACAAATAAAAGGAATCAAATCGGGGAAAAAAAAAGGAAACCAAATAAAAATGGTATGAACAATGAATATGAAAATAGAAAATTCTACATATGCTAATAATCTTCTTCAAAGCAGAGCACTCACAGAAATATTTTAGCTTGTTGATCAAATTATGAAATAGATATTTGTTCAAGGGTTTAGTGAAGGCGTCTTAATACTGAAGAATAGATGAAATCTTTTCTTTTACAAAATGACAATCAATTTTAATATGTTTCATTTATTTATGAAAGATGTGTTGATACTACCTGAAAATTCTTCTATAAAATATATTCAGATAAAACAAGCCAAGTAGATTGATCCGTCTTTGTTTGTTTATTACTTTCTCGTATGTAGAATATGTCCAAATTTAATCCATCTGAAGAGATGTACACCGGTGGATTGAACGACCTCTTTATATATTTTGGGCCTTTAAAATAAGAGCAGTCATTGTCTAATAATATCTATTTTTTCTTAAAAACCAAATCTACAATTGACTTTTGCAAGCTGACACCTTTTTTTTTATCTCTGATTTTCAACCCCAACATTTTTCTCCTATTCACAATATTTTATTGTGATTCAATCTTTTTCTCTAATACACTCCAACTATGTATGACAAGTGGCTATGTTTAACTATTTAATTGTGGTGTTATTGAATTAATTAACTAATAATGAAGTGGTTAGTTGGTTTGGTTAGAGATGATTTTCATGCATTTTGTTGACTTGGTGAAGCTCATGTCTCAACTTTGAAATCTATTTGTATTGTAACCCCACATGTAGAGGGAGGGCATTATTGAAAAATCTCATGGGTCCAACCCAAAACAGTTGCCAGCAGATGATTTATTAGACCAATGGCATGGAAGAATACTTTTGTGCTAATAAGTTCTCGAAGAATTAAAAAAAAAAATAGTTGTTCTACACGTCAATAAATTAATTATATCGATAAAACATTTTGCAAGTGCCAATTGTAACAAAGTATTTAGAGAATTGATAGAGATATCAGTGTTTTTTAACGACGGATACTAGTGTATTCTTTTACCATTTAAATGATGACATGTCGATAAAATAACAAATTCGATATTCTTTGTTATAAAAAATACTGATGTCTTTAATTCCCATATATATATATAGATAATTTTGTATCGTTGAGAGAAAGGGTTCTTCACATTGGTTGAATTTCCCATATTTTCTATTTCTATTGGGTTTTAAAGATTTTCTAAAACTTTAACATGAATGAACAACATGTCGGATGATTGGTTGCAAGTTGCAACATGCTTCAGCCACTCATTCTTCCCTTTTCTATTAGAAATTTTTTTTTTTTTGGTCGAATTTGGGTTGAGTTGAGTTGATCAAACTACAAAAATTTAAGATCAAATCAAGAAAAAAAAAACTATTGTTCCATCTAAGTTACTCGACTCAAATCCAAATCTAACTGATTTGATTGTTGTTGAGATTTATTGATGACTTGCCACATGCTTGGTAGAGTCTAGCCTAAGGTGTGGACTAACTTAGTATAGAATAAGCTTGAAGGATTTGATTTTTCGTGTTTTATCAACTTTAGAATTTTTGACATGTTGGCAAAATTCTTAACAATCGGTATCAGATCACTTATCAAGATACTTAGTTGAATCCTAATAAAGGCAACCTAAGGAGGTAAGTTGACATAGTAGTGGTTTCTTCTTAATTATGATTGCATCTAACAAGTAACTTAGACTATTAATAATATAATCTATTGGATTTGATCATTTGTCTCTCTTTTAGATATTTAACGTCGTGTTAGTGTGAATGACAACAGTGGCTGCTCTCAACTCCATATTCCAAAAATGGGGTGTTTCTTCATTTTCTACATGGAATATAAGTGGAGATCCATGCACAGGGAGTGCTGTAGATTCAACCACGATAGATGACCAGAGCATCAATCCAGCCATCAAATGCCAGTGTACTTTTAACAGTGGAACCACTTGCCGTATTACCCAACTGTACGTATCTCTACTTGTATACTACTACTCTACAACCCTACTTATCTTTCTCTTCTATTCGCTTCCTCATTTTATATCTTGGTTTGACCAATTTTTGCAGAAAAGTGTATGCTCTGAATATAAGGGGCTCAATGCCTGAAGACCTGCTCAACCTCTCTCGACTCACTAATCTGTATGGATTCTCCATTTTACTCGTTCATTATTTTCCAAATAATGTTATGGATTCTCTACTTGGTTTGAACGTCCAATTTATGGATTCTCCATAAGGAGTTTTGGGTGTTCAAACATGACAGGGCCATGGCCCCCATTTGGGGAAGTCAGAATTCTAGAATGGAAATGTGTAAGTCTTAGAAAATTTGTTCCTATTACCCGTTAGGATCTGGATATTCATCCCAAAAGACTAGTTTATCAGGTGAAATGAATCAAGTCCATTATAAATTCCTAGATGTTTCTCTCATTTCCCTCCCTCGAACAAGTCCAGTCCGTCCCATCCACCTAGAGGATCTTGAACCATATGAGATAGATAGCGTGAGACCTCTCTCTAGTACAACTTGTTAAGATCTGGGTATCCATCCAAAACACTAACATGTTAGGTGGAGTGACCCAAATCTATTATAAATCGTTAGATCTTCCTTTACACTTCAATGTGAAATTTGTTAGCAGCCCCAATATTATCATCATTATCATCATCAATGTCAAAATTCTATCTTTTTAACTCAAGTTTTCAAGTTATACTTTTCTATACAGCCAATTACTTTACTATGTATTATTTCTTTGTTTATTTCACTCTATATATTCATTAGTCTGCCTTTTTTTTCCTTGTACTCAGAACTTTCATTCTCTCAACTTTACTTATTGGAGCTCTTCCAGTCTTCTGTTTACGTGACCAAACTATTTCAAATGAATTTCTCTTATTTTAGTCTCTATTTATACTATTTTAAAATTTTATTTATACTTTTTATCTAAGGTGTTAATTTAGTTTACAAGAGTCATTCAAATTCTAGAATTAGTTTAAATTACTTACTCTTAGAATTTGGGGAATGATGATTAAGCTCGATCTTAATATCAAAACATAACAAAAGTCACATAAAGATATTTCTTTTATATTTTGCAGGAATTTGAATCAAAATTTCTTGACAGGATCCGTCCCTGCATTCATCGGCAATCTATCTGAAATGCAGTACCTGTGAGTACTTATAATTAATGCAAACACATGTCCACATGCATACATTTTTATCAATATTTTAAAAATTCAACTCAGACCCACTGTTTTAGCTGCTGTTTTGATATCTTTTTATGACGAAGAAACTCAAGACCCTTTCCTCTTATTGAGTACGAGGGCATTGGATAAAATTCCAGATCCACGCAGGCCCTGGTTTTGAAGCATTTGATTAGTTTTGGCAAGTTTTTTTTTTCTTACCCCCAGTCCAGTTAAATGCATTTAGTTGATTTTTCTTTACATGCAATACTTGGTCACTTTCTTACGTTACAGTGTTCAAACCGCTAAGTTTTCCTTGTCATTTTGTCAGGACCTTCGGTATAAATGCCTTATCCGGACAACTCCCAAAGGAACTTGGAAATCTTCGAAAGCTAATTGTATTGTAAGATACTTCTATTCTTAGCCAAATGTTCTTTTATATATATATATATTATCAGTTATTAGTCCTATCGTGACCACCAGTTTGTACAAACTTCAATGACATTGAATAATTTTATTTGGGACAATGCATCTAAAGTATCAATATTGTTTAAGATGATCCAATCAAGTGGTGGTTCTAACCCAAATATAAAATTCTTGTTTATAATTTTACTTAGTTGTGTACTTGTTTATTTTATTTGCAGAAGTTTTAGCTCAAATGACTTCAGTGGAACACTTCCTCCTGAGCTTGGGAACTTGGTAAATCTAGAACAACTGTAAGTTACAAATTACTTCTTCTATCTTTTTATGGTAGAGAAATGATTGAATGGTTTTGAATGGGCATAAGTTATCAAATGGAATAAAGCAGTTTAAACAGCCTATCTCCAAGGCTAACATAATATAGCCCTAATAAAATATTGTAAAATAGGATAAACTTCTTTATGAGCAAGAGAAAGTAGCTTCTAATAGTAGTAAAAACAACATCTTCCTTAAGAAATTCATTTCCTATGGAGGGAGATAGGAGATTTAATGAGGAAAAGAGGGAAACAACATCTTCCTCACTTGGCTTGGTGAAACAACATCTAATTGTGAAAATAAGATTTTGGACTTCAAAAGCATAAATGTCGGATTTTCATGGCCCGACATTTTCGCTTGTGAGGAATTTAACTTGTGAATAGGCATACAGCATACTAGTGTAGTATAGAACTTAAAAATCTAATCAAAATAGATGGGATGAGGCCCACAATTTTCAGAATTCTAGCAGTTCTCTCATGGTACAGAGTATTAGATAGGAATGGGATACCTACAAAGGAAATATGTATCTTTGTTTTTTAAGAAGGCAGAGTTGTATTCTTCTAAGTGTCACTGAACATCTCATCAAATCATCAACATTAGTTCTCTTTTGTATAAATCTGTATTATTGTGGTAAAGTTTTGTTTGCCTTAACTCAGTGATATTTTCTTTCTTGTGGCTATGATCACATTATGCTTATTGCAGATTGGATGAAAAGATTTTTCAATAAAACTCATGAACACTGTTTATTTGCAGATACATAGACAGTGCAGGAGTGAGTGGTCCAATTCCCTCAACATTTGCCAACTTAAGAAACTTGCAAACAGTGTAAAACTTCAATCTCTCTCTCTCTCTCTCTCTCTCTCTCTCTCTCTCTCTCTCTCTCTCGTTCTTCATTTGGTACTTTAGAAGGAATAAAGTTGTCTTATGCTAGAGTTTAATATGCTAAAAACTATTTGTGGACTTAGGTGGGCGTCGGACAATGCGTTCAATGGTACAATGCCCGACTTCATTGGCAACTGGACAAAACTCATCACATTGTATGAACATTTCTATATTTAATTTTATTGATTTTTTCAATTAACCATTTTATGGGCTAAAGAGACACGCAGCATGACCCATTTTAAGATCTGTGCTCTCACTTTCTGTGGGAGGTCTCGTCCTCGATCCCTTGAGGTGTCTTATCCGATGCATGGTGTATGTGAGTGGTGTCATGGATTCGGGGTTTCCATAGTTACAAAAAAAATGTATTTGACTTGTGGTCTCTAGATTTCCTACAGCAAATAAATATGTGATATGTTACAGGACCATTGTGCGAATAGAATATTAATTCCATGATAATCAACATATTTACCTGATGTACAGGGTTTGCAAGTAGCTCTGGGTAACTCTGGAGATTAGTCTCACCTCGATTGTAGAGTGGGGATACTTTATGATGATAAAAAAAGGGAAAAAAATATATTATTTCCACTAAAATCTTAATGAGTCATCTTTACTGGAAATTCTAACTTGCAAATATTGGTTTAGGAGGTTTGAAGGGAACTCCTTCCATGGCTCAATACCTTCGAGTTTTTCTACTTTGACATCAATGACGGATTTGTAAGTGCTTATGCTTCTTAACTATTGCTTTTTCTTTCACTCTTTTACCTTTTACTCTATTTGTTTATTGATTATCCAATAATCACACAGGCGAATAAGTGACCTTTTAAATAGGAGCTCATCGTTGGAATTTCTTCAGAATATGAAGTCCTTAACTATCTTGTAAGTCAATAGAAGTCTAATTGTGTATCATCAGCTTTGCTGTAGTGTATTTTTGTCTGAACGGTTATGTGATACAAGAAGGGGCTCATGTTTTGTGCAGAAAATTGAGAAATAATATGATTTCTGCTATAATTCCATCCAACATTGGAGACTACAATTCATTGCAGGAGCTGTAAGTAGAAATCATCTCCTGCATTCTTTCAGTGACTTGTCATTGATCTTAGTCCATTTGTAATACCTTGTTTGAATTTTCAGGGATTTGAGCTTCAACAATTTAACTGGGCAAATTCCAAACTCCCTCTTCAACTTGAGTTCACTTGCTTATTTGTAAGAAACAATTTGTCATTGATTCAGTGCTTTAAGTGCATTTAATGTATCTCAAGTCATCAACCAGCAACATGTTTATTTTATTCACTATGTTTTTGGAGCTGCATAAGAGTGAAAAGTCAAAATAAACGGAAGAATATTTTAATGAACACTTTGCCCTATGATCTAATACTAAAAATTTGGGTGGAAAAGTTTCAAATACAGTGATGCAACTATAATATTGGAACTAATTGTCATTTGAGATAGTTTAATACATACCCACTGTTGGTTTTATTTAGGGGTTCTTTTAGCACTTAAACTTTGAAATATTTTGACCTTTGATTATTTCCAATGTGCAGGTTTCTTGGAAACAACAGCTTGTCTGGTTCATTGCCTTCTACTAAAAGTTCATTGCTTCTCAACATGTATGATCGCATGTCTTAATCTTTTTTATTCCTAATTTTATGGGTGTGCTTGAGCATAACTCAAACTGTAAAAGTTTGGAATCTCTAAAAGACTGGAAATTACCTAGTGCACTTTGTGAAAGAAATCACTTACATTGTAAAGATGTTGCCTCAGACCAAGTATTAGTAATGTGTGCAACTATCTGAGATGAGAAGACAGAGAAATCAGAAACCCCATTATTACCTATTATGGCTTCTATTTCTTTACCACCCCCAAACATACTTCAGATTGGTTAGCCATCCCATTTTGCCAAAATACTTTAGCTACACCAAATTAGCAAACCCAAATAGAAGCACTAGTTTTCTCAATCTTCAAATATGTCTATTATTTATTCTTGATAGAAAATGTGCACTGACTGTGCCTTAAAATATTGTGATTGCAGAGATCTGTCGTACAATCAGTTATCTGGAAGCTTTCCATCTTGGATTACAGAGTCCAACTTAAATCTGTATGTCCAAAATGCACAAATATTTTACTCTTCATCTCAACTCTACCTATAAAAATCATGTTCTTGTTGGGCCTGCAAACGAGTCGTGTAGAGGGAGATCTAGGGATTTATAAAGGACTTGGGTCACTCCACCTAATGGGCTAGTCTTTTGAGATGGATACCCAATCCTAACAAGTGGTATCAGAGCTAGGTATCAGGTAACCTCATGTGGACTCAAGAGATCCCGCAGACGGACGGGATGGCTGGCCTCGTTCGAGGGGGGGATTGTTGGGGCTGTGAACGAGTCCCACATTGTATGTGTAGAGAGAGATCTAGGGATTTATAAAGGACTTGGGTCACTCCACCTAATAGGCTAGTCTTTAGGGATAGATACCCAGTCCCAACAGTTCTATTTCCCTAGATGATGTAGGTTCACACTATTCAGGAAATAGGACAACATATTTGTTTTGTCATCTCTTTTATTTGTATACATGGTTTACATTAATGATCCTCATATTTCATACAGGAACTTGGTGGCTAACAACTTGGTGATCGATAGCTCTAACAGCAGGTTCTTTTCAATTCATCAAGTTTTGTACTCTGCAATGTCAATAAATAAAAGCAACAGGATATCATTGTTTTGTAACTTTATGTGTATCCATGTTGTTTAGAATGTTATAATGATACACCATCTCTGAATGTGGTACTCATGTATTCAGTATTTTGCCTTTCGGCCTGAATTGCCTACAAAGGAACTTCTCTTGCAATCGCGGTGCTCCAATCTGTAAGCCATTTTTCCCTTTTAGAAATGGATATTCATTGATTTCTAGTCTTCTAAATTGTATATTCATCATGTTTTTTCTATATAAGAAGCTGTTCAAATTTTAGTTTTGTGCTTCATAATCTCAAATTCAACAATTAAAAATGGCAGTAAGCCCATTAATCTTGATTATGAATTGTTTTAATCTTCATCACATGCATTCCAAGTAGAGGATTCTGTTAGGTTTTTGCTTTTCAAAAGAAGTTTCCCTCTTGCATACTTAGGTTTATCAAACAGTTAAACAAGAAAAACACAATTGGTCAAAAAAGTAGACTCCTTTTCAATCTTGATTTATTTCTTTTACTTAAAGGTGACACTTATAATTGATTTAGTAAAAGAGTTTGAGATCTATAAATAAAAGAGTTTGGGAGGCTTTTGAGGATATATTTTGGATCTGTAAAAACAATTTCATTCTATCTTCATCACTATTTTTCACATTTTTTTTAGATGATAATCAGATGCATTTTGGGTTACATTTAAGTGTTATGAATCACTGTTTAATAACAGATTTAGTTTGGACATGAGGAATTCTGAATACAGATTTGCAGGGAAACACTATCTTAATGACAATATGATTCAAGCCTACAATTTTGTTTCTTCATGAGTATCCCACAAACATTGTATTTATCTTCTTTTATTCTGCTACTTAATATCTTTTGATAGGGTCTTCATTTGCAATCAAGTGCGGTGGCCCAAGCATCACATCATCAAGTAACATAATATATGAAAGTGAGAGGCAAAATCTTACCGCAGCGTCGTATTTTGTGAAAGACGATTTCAGGTGGGCTGTTAGCAACGTAGGAAAGTTTGCTGAAAACAACAACCCCTCCTATGTCTCAAACTCTCAGTCTCAATTCATAAACACTCTAGACCCAGAGTTGTTCCAGACTACAAGGCTATCACCATCCTCACTCAGATACTATGGTCTAGGACTTGAGAATGGAAACTACAATGTAAGCTTGAAATTTGCTGAGATAGCATTTGATAATTCACCTACTTGGAAGAGTGTTGGAAGACGGGTATTCGATGTCTATGTTCAGGTGCGTCAAACACTATCTTAAATTAGATTGCTTTCCTTTGTAATATTGAAATCATGTCGTGAAAGTAATACCCAACCGGTTAAATGGAATTTTGACATTTGATGATGGTAAAGTGTTCATGATCCTGTAAAAACACAACTATATATATTGACAACTAATTATACACTGGAGTTGTGCTTGTACATCTACATGTACCTTGGTAGATTGTTTGATCAACACACAAAATTGACCAATATATAAACTTGTCTTGGTATTTCCAACCTATTTAATAAAAGAATCAAGTTTAGATTAGCGATTAATAAAAGATCAAAAAACTAATTTGTTTCAACTACAATTGATCATCCATTAACTGATGCTCCAGGGAAATTTAGAATTGAAGGACTTTGATATACGAAAAGAAGCAGGGGAAGTCTCTTTTAGTGCTATTGAAAGAAAGTTCACAGCTCTAGTATCTGAAAATTTCCTCGAAATTCATCTCTTTTGGGCTGGAAAGGGTACATGTTGCATACCTGCTCAAGGTACCTATGGGCCATCCATTTCAGCCATCAGTGTTACTCCAGGTAACATACACCAAAGTGAAGACTAGTGAACAATTGAAGTATAATCAAATTCTAAATTTTCCAATAGCTTATCAGAACTTGTTTATTTTCTTGTTCAGATTTCACACCGACTGTTAGTAATCGTCCACCCACGACCTCTTCATCAAATAACAAGACTGGAGTGGTGGTTGGCATTGCAGTTGCTGTTGGAGTCATCTGCTTTGTAGCTGTTTTGGCAACTTTTATTTTGATACGAAGGAAAAGGCTGCGGACGGCTGAAGATAAAGGTAATACTTGCATGTTGAAATTCAGACTGGTGTGTCTCATAATACTGAAATTTGGAGATGTTGCACAATTTATGATGCTAGAATATGCCAATTCTCATTTGATTTTTGTATGGTATTGAATTAAGGTGAACTGATGGATTGAATTTGAACGGGGTATATGATCTTAACCTGATTTCTTGCTCAAATTCACAGAACTTCTAGCAATGGGTGCAACCACATTCAGTTACAGTGAGCTAAGGAGTGCTACTGAAGATTTCAGCCCAGCAAATAAGTTGGGCGAGGGAGGATTCGGGGCTGTTTACAAGGTTAGTTACTTTTGGAATAAGTAATCATGAAAAAGGTTGTTTCATATCACAATTCAAGGATTGAGTTATTTTAATGTTGATACTGAGAAAACCTACATACAAGCATGTGTCCTTGCATGAATTAACTTGTCCGCATATGTATTGAGATCATTCATGTATTTCTCTTGAATTTTTTTTACAGGGTACACTTTCAGATGGAAGAGCCGTGGGTGTGAAGCAACTTGCGATAGCATCTAACCAAGGAAAAAGTCAGTTTGTAACAGAGATTGCGACCATATCTGCTGTTCAACACAAAAACCTTGTGAAGTTGTATGGATGTTGCATTGAAGGGGATAAGAGACTCTTGGTTTATGAGTATCTTGAAAATAAGAGCCTAGATCAAGCACTTTTCGGTATGAGATCATTCCTTTTTCTTATTTGACAAACTCTCTCGAAATCTTCCAAAAATGTTCTAGTTAAGAATTCATGTATGTTATTTTGTTGCAGGAAGAACTGGTATAAATCTCAACTGGCCTACTCGTTATGACATATGCTTGGGGACAGCAAGAGGTCTTGCTTACCTTCATGAGGAGTCTAGGCTTCGAATTGTACATAGGGATGTGAAGGCTAGCAATATTCTTCTTGATGTTGATCTCAACCCCAAAATTTCAGATTTTGGTCTGGCCAAACTGTATGATGATAAGAAAACTCACATCAGCACCAGAGTTGCAGGGACAATGTAAGAATCACTGAACATTGTATTCTCCACTTGATTTAGGTGCGTCTCAATTCTGAATGCACCCCAAATCACAAGCAGTCAAAACAAAATGGCAGTACGTGTGTGGTTCATCTTTGTCTTACTAAAGCAAACTTATACATGTGAACAATGCTGATGAAAATTGACAGAAACCCACTCTGTGCTGTTTGTAATTCAACATCGTAGCATTTTTTTTTATTGCATGAAATAATTCCACATCTTAGTTGATTGGTTAGCCACTTTTTCCATCTAACACTCCAACTGCTTGAATTATGAGGTTCTCTTAACCACATTAATTTCTTAGCTATGAGAAGTTTATTTACATCCAAGTTATATCGTGATGTCTTATCTCTTTGAAGTGGCTATCTTGCACCGGAGTATGCAATGCGTGGGCATCTGACAGAGAAGGTAGATGTGTTTGGATTTGGAGTTGTTGCTCTTGAAATACTGAGTGGAAGGTCAAATTCAGACTCAAGCTTGGAGCAAGAGAAGATTTATCTCCTTGAATGGGTATGAAATCTTTGTTACCTTTAAACATAATCAATAGTATAATTTTCTCTAAAGGGTATTTTTAGTGTAGTCATTATAATGTGGCCTGTATTCTAGCAGAAGTGTTTGATAACATAATTCCATTTTAGTTGCCAAATGAAATGATACATGCTCTTACGGGTTCTCAAATTTCTCATGCACACAGGCCTGGTATCTACATGAAAACGGTCATGCATTGGAATTGGTCGACCCCACACTGACCGGATTCAATGAAGAAGAAGCAGTGCGGGTGATTGGAGTTTCTCTCCTATGCACTCAGGCTTCTCCAACGCTGCGGCCACCAATGTCGCGTGTGGTGGCCATGCTATCAGGAGATATTGAAGTGAGCACCGTTACATCTAAGCCTGGTTACATAACAGATTGGCAACTCAATGAAATTAACAGCTTCATGAGTGATGATAAATCAGGAGTATCAGATGGAAGAACAATTAGCAGCCAACAAGAAACCTCATCCAATGTGAGCCCACTAGTTCAAAATCAAGCATCACCATTGCCCACTCAGCTGGAACTGCATGAGATCATTGGAGAAGGACGTTGATGATCACCGTATGAAATTCCAATAGATGCAGTTTATAGTTAAATATAAATAGTAGATGTTCAAACAAGTATTGCATATGTATGATTGGTACTAAAATGCTACTGTACAAGTTTGGCTTGTATTTGTTGGAGAGAGATGTTTCGTCTTCTAGATTCTTTGTGATATCATTTTTGTGCTTAGAGTTTATCTTGCAGATCATGAAATAGTGTCATAGTTTCAAAAGTGAGTTGTAATGTCAATCGTGGAGCGGGTTTGTTCGAATTTTAAAATCATGTTGAAACTGTAGATTCTTTTAATCCTTTTGCAAATCTTTCTACTTGAAGATTTCATAATTCATCTCACTTTCATGGGTGTAGTTACTCCACACCCAAAATCTCTTATCTCATGGTTTCAGACGAGTTCATCTTCGCTTGATCTTTCCTTCATTAAATGAAGCTCTTCATTCTCTGTTTCACACCAAAAATCTCTAATCAGTTGCTCATTTCACTCATGGACCAAATCATATTATGGTTGGCAATAGCTCAGATGTGTCCATTCAACATATGATTCCTCTTTGGTTGAGATTGCTCTAATCAGTATTCATTCTCTGTTTCACACCGGAAACCTTTTATCAATTGTTCATTTCACTCGTGACAATGATGTACCTTTTGAATTCTATTTTAATTATTCACTAATAAGAATAGGCGAATTCACGAAAGAATTGAATTGAGTTGAATTAAATGAAGATATTCATATTAATTGGATTGAGTCTACCCAGGCTACTTGAGTTGAACTTGTTTTATACATGGACAGGTTTAGGTTTAGATACATTGCATTCTAAAGTCAAAACTATATACACAAATTATGTGGGATCGTATTCAAGTCTCCTTCACAAATCGAGTCAAATCGTGCCAAATCAGGCCGAGTCACAAATCCAGCTAATAATCAACAATTATATCATCTTCTAGACTGTCATTCCATCCCTCATGACTGAGTTTGATCCAATTTGATGAAGGGTGCATCTCAGGCTGAGAGAAAAAGTAGAAGCTTTTTCAAGTGTTGGCGATTCCTGATTAACTTGCCGAGTCATCTGGTTAACCCAGTTTAGTAAGAAACTAAATATTGGTTAAAAATAAAATTATTTTTTTTAAAAAGTAACTGACTCATCTGGTCCACCCACCAAACCCAAAATTGAAACTTAAAGAATGAGTTTATTTAAATTAAGATCTCAACCCTTACGTACGGATCCATATTTAAACCTTTGGTCTATACATAAATTTTATGTTGACAGCTAAAGGTTGACCAATTTCACTGACTTACTATTATTTAAATGTGGTAGCGAGGCTGTATCAACTGAGTTCAATACATATAAAATCTGCCTTTTGGTGGGTGTGCAACTTTCTTTTCATAGTAATTTTTATTATTGTGTATGTGATTATTAAAAATTATTTTCATTAAATTATTTTTATTTTATTATTTAGAATTACTATAAAATCTATAAATTTTTATGACTTTTCTTAAGAATATAATGGTTGCCTCCCACCTCATAAAGCGGGAGGTTGAAGGTTCGATCTCTCATGGTCTAACCATTAATGTGCCCTACTTGTAGTGGGCTCACTCATAGAAATTTTACGCTGGGTACCCTCGATTTCCTACACCTAAATTCAAAAAATAAAAATAAAAATAAACATTTTAATAAATTTATTAAAATACAAAAATGAACTTCCCGTGTATATTAAAAGTAAACACTTTCGATCACTGCTATCATTTATTTAATAATTGGTAATAAATGTGAAAGGGCGCCACCAACAAAGTCAAATTCATGTTTGCTTGCAGAATTATTATGAGGCTTTTTTATGCTCTCATTGAAAAAAAAAAATCATTTTGAAAACAGATAGATCAAATTATTTTGAATTTTTGTTTGAAAAGTTGGAGCTTCATTTATAGTTTAATCTTTAATTTTATGATTTAAAATTGTAATAGTTTGACAATAAACATATTAAATATACATCGAAGATCACTTAATTAGATATTTCAAATCTTGCTAATAATTTAAGACCAGATAAAAGAAAAAAAAAAGTTAGAAATTGACAAAATGTAAAATCAGTCTTTAAAGATATCCTAAAAACATAAACAATTTATATTATGTATACAAGGAAGATTTGGTCCTCTGTCATCGATCTCACCAACTTGTACGGATCAAAAAATGAGTCCAAGTTTGAATAACATTGCCATCGTGATTTGAATGTTTAGTGTAGGATCAAATCAAAATATTTGAATTTGACTCAGACTTTTGTTCAAGTTATTTAACATTTGATAGTAACATTTGCACCCAAGTTTATTTATTTTGAGTTAGATTGTCAGATGATTAGACTTTTGTATATATTGATGTAATCTTTACAAATTTAAA
Organism: Chimonanthus praecox; assembly: GCA_022113865.1. NCBI lineage: Eukaryota > Viridiplantae > Streptophyta > Magnoliopsida > Laurales > Calycanthaceae > Chimonanthus > Chimonanthus praecox. Next base: position 57,963,614 of record CM039090.1, read on the forward strand.
ACTCTTTTTTATCGAACCATTTAGTCAATATGAGTGTAGCTCAACCGCTAATCTCATATTTTAAGAAACGAGAGGTATCAGATTTGAGTTCCCATAATCTCACCTGATGTGTCTTAAGGGCAATGGATATCACCCGAACAATTTCTTTAACCCATATGAGTGTAGATCAGATAGTTGTCTTTCGCCTAAAAAAATGAGAGGTTTAAAATAGAATTCACTATCTACCTAATTTTATTATCTATATATGAACTGCCTAACTAAAAAAATACCACAAATTTTTTTTTTTTTGTGATAAATCATAAATTCCAAACTGATATAAAGTGGAATACGTGGTATTTCACTAACTGTTGACTTCACCAAAATTGATTAAGAATCTACCAAAATTGATTTTCAATGGATGCTAACATCTCTCAAGTGTGTATCAAAGAAAGAGACGTTCCAACTTATTAAAAAGTAGTATTTATAATTGAAAAACAGGATCCACTGTCGGCGCCGTGCATGAGTGGCATATTTTTCAAAATCGATGTGGGCCTACATAGCCCACTAACACGATGTCCTCTTCACACTTGTTATTATTTATTAATTCAACTTTATTTAACTTAAAAATATTTTATTGATATGAAATTTATTTAAAATAATTTTCTTTTCACCTCACTAATTTTTGAAACGTGTTAATCTTTTAACCAGCACACATCAGATATAGATGCTTCGAACAAATACAGGTTTTGATCATCAAAATATAACTTCAGAATTTTCACTATTAATTACTTAATTTCAGAACTTTTAATAATTATAATATTTTAAATTTAATTGACTTATTTATTTTTACAAGGCATCACTTAGATGAACCTAATTCTTATAATTAAATTTTAACGAATTATTTTATAAAAGTTCTGATATATAAGAGGGCAACTCAGGTTTATAACTTTATAATTACAATAATAACCCCGCGTTCTTCTACTTATTTATTAAAAATGGTCAAACAGTGAGTATCGGAAAGGTCAGCGGCGGCGGTGGGAGGGTCCATTCACACGAAGCCAGCTCCCATGGCTATAACCCATCACCGTTTTTCAATATTATTCCAATATTTCTCATCTTCTTTGTGTAGCCATCACATTTCTGATTGGATATATTAAATTAAAACATCGATTACCTTTTCTACTATTTCTTCCCCACTTTCCGATACCCTCCCAACTTGTTTTTTTAGTATAATTCAATGGAAGGATGCTCTGCACCTTATTTCTGACAGCCATGTCTATCTGTCTCTCTCATCCTTCATTGCAATTGGCAACATAAAAGAAGCCAACCCTCTCCAGAATTTCTGCTCTTCTCCTTCTTCTTCTTTTTCCTCTGGTTTCAATTCTCATGTGGTTATTGCTGAAAGAAGAAGGTTCCTTGGCAGGAAGAAAGATGGGGCTGCTACTGTCTGGAAGATCTTCATCCTATTCTCTGCTTCCTATTCGTTTTTGGTGTATACACCTTGTGTTCTTCTTGTTCTTGCTCCAGAAATCACAAGCTCAAAATACAACAACAGACCCAACTGAAGGTATGCCTTGCAATCTCTCTCTCTCTCTCTCTCTCTCTCTCTCTCTCTCTCTCTCTCTCTCTCTGTGATTTTGGTTTCTAGGGAAAAAATTATGATATGGGGAGTCTTGAATCCTTGATAATGGACTCTGTCAACCAAGTTTTTATAATTTGTTATATTATTTTATCATCATCATTTAAATCATTTATTGATTTTTATCATTTAAATCATTTATTGATTTTTATGTTTCAATTTGATGTCTAATACAAAACATTCTCAGGTTGTTCTAATAGCAACAATGTCATCGTATTCTTAAAGGATTTTTATTACAAATACTAAAGATCCTAAAAGACATTTTAGAATGTACTTAATACCAAATTGATAGGATTCGACTGAGTTATCAAACTATGATTCATGAATTGAGGGTTGTTTTGATTTGGGTATAACATTATTTCTACTCTGAACACATGATCTTGCAAATCAGTTGAGTTACAAGTTTTTCATAATTTTTCATACATAAATTCAAAAAAAAAAAAATTATGTTTAGATTGAGAGAAAAGTCTAAAATTAATTTTACTTCCTTCTTATGAATTTGCATTCATAGATGAAAATCTGTATCAGATGCATCATCGGCTCCGGTGGCTGGATTCTATTTTTTAGAAAAAAAACCATTTGTATTTCTTCAATAAGTATTATTTTAAAAGTTAAAATAATTGTAATTAAGAAATAGTCCATCTGTCCAAATTAGTTGTTCTGTATAGATTTTGGAATTGTCCCAATGTATATCAGAGTAGTATAAAGTGTATTGAAAATTAATGAAATCACATGAAATACTAATCTTATATAGAGAGTTTTTTAAAAAATATAAATATTTCAAATCATATAATTAAAATGAGATGAAAGAAGTATTATATTATCTAAAATCAGATGTAAATTATATTATAAAGTTGACCAATATTTTATATATTGACGTGCACATGAGCCTGACGATTTTGTGATGTACAAAATGCTACGAATCAAGTTTTAAAATGACGTGGAAGGATAAGTTGAGCACATACACAAACTTTACGGTCTAATGTTCTACTTAAGCATGATTGCGGTCACAAGTGTAAAGGCATATTGTTCGCCGCCTGACAATCGTCAATGTTGGCGGCCACCTGATCAGCAGTATAGCTTCACTTGTGGGCAGACCGGTCCACAAGATTTTAAAACACGGAAACAATAATTTATATCATGACTATCAATTAGAGACAAACAATAAAAAATCATTTTTCACTGTGTGTATTGTGAAAATGAGACATGATTTGATGTGTCTTATACAACTGAGGGAAGAGCCAGTGTATAATTGTATTTATAAGTAAAATAAAATGAAGAAATAAAAGGAGTCAAATCGGGGAAAAAAAAAGGAAACCAAATAAAAATGGTATGAACAATGAATATGAAAATAGAAAATTCTACATAGGCTAATAATCTTCTTCAAAGCAGAGCACTCACAGAAATATTTTAGCTTGTTGATCAAATTATGAAATAGATCTTTGTTCAAGGGTTTAGTGAAGGCGTCTTAATACTGAAGAATAGATGAAATCTTTTCTTTTACAAAATGACAATCAATTTTAATATGTTTCATTCATTTATGAAAGATGTGTTGATACTACCTGAAAATTCTTCTATAAAATATATTCAGATAAAACAAGCCAAGTAGATTGATCCGTCTTTGTTTGTTTATTACTTTCTCGTATGTAGAATTTGTCCAAATTTAATCCATCTGAAGAGATGTACACCGGTGGATTGAACGACCTCTTTATATATTTTGGGCCTTTAAAATAAGAGCAGTCATTGTCTAATAATATCTATTTTTTCTTAAAAACCAAATCTACAATTGACTTTTGCAAGCTGACACCTTTTTTTTTATCTCTGATTTTCAACCCCAACATTTTTCTCCTATTCACAATATTTTATTGTGATTCAATCTTTTTCTCTAATACACTCCAACTATGTATGACAAGTGGCTATGTTTAACTATTTAATTGTGGTGTTATTGAATTAATTAACTAATAATGAAGTGGTTAGTTGGTTTGGTTAGAGATGATTTTCATGCATTTTGTTGACTTGGTGAAGCTCATGTCTCAACTTTGAAATCTATTTGTATTGTAACCCCACATGTAGAGGGAGGGCATTATTGAAAAATCTCATGGGTCCAACCCAAAACAGTTGCCAGCAGATGATTTATTAGACCAATGGCATGGAAGAATACTTTTGTGCTAATAAGTTCTCGAAGAATTAAAAAAAAAAATAGTTGTTCTACACGTCAATAAATTAATTATATCGATAAAACATTTTGCAAGTGCCAATTGTAACAAAGTACAAAGTATTTAGAGAATTGATAGAGATATCAGTGTTTTTTAACGACGGATACTAGTGTATTCTTTTACCATTTAAATGATGACATGTCGATAAAATAACAAATTCGATATTCTTTGTTATAAAAAATACTGATGTCTTTAATTCCCATATATATATATAGATAATTTTGTATCGTTGAGAGAAAGGGTTCTTCACATTGGTTGAATTTCCCATATTTTCTATTTCTATTGGGTTTTAAAGATTTTCTAAAACTTTAACATGAATGAACAACATGTCGGATGATTGGTTGCAAGCTGCAACATGCTTCAGCCACTCATTCTTCCCTTTTCTATTAGAAATTTTTTTTTTTTTGGTCGAATTTGGGTTGAGTTGAGTTGATCAAACTACAAAAATTTAAGATCAAATCAAGAAAAAAAAAACTATTGTTCCATCTAAGTTACTCGACTCAAATCCAAATCTAACTGATTTGATTGTTGTTGAGATTTATTGATGACTTGCCACATGCTTGGTAGAGTCTAGCCTAAGGTGTGGACTAACTTAGTATAGAATAAGCTTGAAGGATTTGATTTTTCGTGTTTTATCAACTTTAGAATTTTTGACATGTTGGCAAAATTCTTAACAATCGGTATCAGATCACTTATCAAGATACTTAGTTGAATCCTAATAAAGGCAACCTAAGGAGGTAAGTTGACATAGTAGTGGTTTCTTCTTAATTATGATTGCATCTAACAAGTAACTTAGACTATTAATAATATATAATCTATTGGATTTGATCATTTGTCTCTCTTTTAGATATTTAACGTCGTGTTAGTGTGAATGACAACAGTGGCTGCTCTCAACTCCATATTCCAAAAATGGGGTGTTTCTTCATTTTCTACATGGAATATAAGTGGAGATCCATGCACAGGGAGTGCTGTAGATTCAACCACGATAGATGACCAGAGCATCAATCCAGCCATCAAATGCCAGTGTACTTTTAACAGTGGAACCACTTGCCGTATTACCCAACTGTACGTATCTCTACTTGTATACTACTACTCTACAACCCTACTTATCTTTCTCTTCTATTTGCTTCCTCATTTTATATCTTGGTTTGACCAATTTTTGCAGAAAAGTGTATGCTCTGAATATAAGGGGCTCAATGCCTGAAGACCTGCTCAACCTCTCTCGACTCACTAATCTGTATGGATTCTCCATTTTACTCGTTCATTATTTTCCAAATAATGTTATGGATTCTCTACTTGGTTTGAACGTCCAATTTATGGATTCTCCATAAGGAGTTTTGGGTGTTCAAACATGACAGGGCCATGGCCCCCATTTGGGGAAGTCAGAATTCTAGAATGGAAATGTGTAAGTCTTAGAAAATTTGTTCCTATTACCCGTTAGGATCTGGATATCCATCCCTAAATACTAGCTTATCAGGTGAAATGACTCAAGTCCATTATAAATTCCTAGATGTTTCTCTTCATTTCCCTCCCTCGAACAAGTCCAGTCCGTCCCATCCACCTAGAGGATCTTGAACCATATGAGATAGATAGCGTGAGACCTCTCTCTAGTACAACTTGTTAAGATCTGGGTATCCATTCCAAAAGACTAACATGTTAGGTGGAGTGACCCAAATCTATTATAAATCGTTAGATCTTCCTTTACACTTCAATGTGAAATTTGTTAGCAGCCCCAATATTATCATCATTATCATCATCAATGTCAAAATTCTATCTTTTTAACTCAAGTTTTCAAGTTATACTTTTCTATACAGCCAATTACTTTACTATGTATTATTTCTTTGTTTATTTCACTCTATATATTCATTAGTCTGCCTTTTTTTTCCTTGTACTCAGAACTTTCATTCTCTCAACTTTACTTATTGGAGCTCTTCCAGTCTTCTGTTTACATGACCAAACTATTTCAAATAAATTTCTCTTATTTTAGTCTCTATTTATACTATTTTAAAATTTTATTTATACTTTTTATCTAAGGTGTTAATTTAGTTTACAAGAGTCATTCAAATTCTAGAATTAGTTTAAATTACTTACTCTTAGAATTTGGGGAATTATGATTAAGCTCGATCTTAATATCAAAACATAACAAAAGTCACTTAAAGATATTTCTTTTATATTTTGCAGGAATTTGAATCAAAATTTCTTGACAGGATCCGTCCCTGCATTCATCGGCAATCTATCTGAAATGCAGTACCTGTGAGTACTTATAATTAATGGAAACACATGTCCACATGCATACATTTTTATCAATATTTTAAAAATTCAACTCAGACCCACTATTTTGGCGGCTGTTTTGATATCTTTTTATGACAAAGAAATTCAAGACTCTTTCCTCTTCTTGAGTACGAGGGCATTGGATAGAATTTCAGATGCACGCAGATCCCTGCAAACCATGGGCATCAAGCAGCTGATTTGATATAAACGTATTTATTTAACCACTGGTTGGTCAATGAGACCATAATGAAATTTTATTAGTGAAAAACATGCACTCTGGCCTGGTTTTGAAGCATTTGATTAGTTTTGGCAATTTTTTTTTTTTTCTTACCACCAGTCCAGTTAAGTGCATTTACTTGATTTTTCTTTACTTGCAATCCTTGGTCACTTTCTCACATTAGTGTTCAAACCGCTAAGTTTTCCTTGCCATTTTGTCAGGACCTTCGGTATAAATGCCTTATCCGGACCACTCCCAAAGGAACTTGGAAATCTTCGAAAGCTAATTGTATTGTAAGATACTTCTATTCTTAGCCAAATGTTCTTTTATATATATATATTATCACTTTATCAGTTATTAGTCCTTTTGCGACCACCAGTTTGTACAAACTTCAATGACATTGAATAATTTTATTTGGGACAAAGCATCTAAAGTATCAATATTGTTTAAGATGATTCAATCAAGTGGTGGTTTTAACCCGAATATAATATTTTTTTTTTTTAATTTTACTTAGTTGTTTACTTGTTTATTTTATTTGCAGGAGTTTTAGCTCAAATAACTTCAGTGGAACACTTCCTCCTGAGCTTGGGAACTTGGTAAATCTAGAACAACTGTAAGTAACAAATTACTTCTATCTTTTTTATGTTAGAGAAATGATTGAATGCTTTTGAAAGGGCATAACTTATCAAATGGAATAAAGTTTAATAACAGCCTATCTCCAAGGCTAACATAATATAGGCCTTATAAAATATTGTAAAATAGGATAAACTTCTTTTTGAGCAAGAGAAAGTTGCTTCTAATAGTAATAATAACATCTTCCTTAAGAAATTCATTTCCTATGGAGGGGGAGAGGAGATTTAATGAGGAAAAGAGAGAAACAGCATCTTCCTCACTTGGCTTGGTGAAACAACATCTAATTGTGAAAATAAGATTTTGGACTTAAAAAGCATAAATATCGGATTTTCATGGACCAACACGATGTCGAAACTTATGCCATGTAGATTTTTCTTGTGGAATTAATTTTCTCAAAGAAATTGACAAATAACTTCCTAGTAATATTTCCTAGTAATATTATCGATCTTTTGTTATGGCCAATCCATGCTACGTTCAGAAAAGATGAACAATTGTCGTGACCGTGCAAGAGTTGAGAGTAATTGACTTGCTTCACAAACAAACCCCTCTTTTAAGCTGTTGTCAACTCATACTTATCGATTTCATTATCTGACCCTTTTTCCCTTGTGAGGAATTTAATTGTTAATAGGCATACTAGTGTAGTATAGAACTTAAAAATCTAATCAAAATAGATGGGATAAGGCCCACAATTTTCAGAATTCTAGCAGTTCTCTCATGGTACAGAGTATTAGATAGGAATGGGGTACCTACGAAGGAAATATGTATGTTTGTTTTTTTAATAAGGCAGAGCTGTATTCTTCCAAGTGTCACTGAACATCTCATCAAATCATCAACGGCAGTTATCTTTTGTATAAAGTTGTATTATTGTGGTAAAGTTTTGTTTGCCTTAACTCCGTGTAATTTTCTTTCTTGTGGTTATGATCACATTATACTTGTTTCAGATTGGATGAAAAGATTTTTCAATAACACTCATGAACACTGTTTATTTGGCAGATACATAGACAGTGCAGGAGTGAGTGGTCCGATTCCCTCAACATTTGCCAACTTAACAAACTTGCAAACAGTGTAAAACTCCAATCTCTCTCTCTCTCTCTCTAGTTCTTCATTTGGTACTTTAGAAGGAATATGCCAGAGTTTAATATGCCAAAAACTACTTGTGAACTCAGGTGGGCGTCGGACAATGCGTTCAATGGTACAATACCCGACTTCATTGGCAACTGGACAAAACTCACCACATTGTATGAACATTTCTAGACATTATGTGTGGACCCAAAATTCTTATACTTAATCATTTCTCATGAAGAATTACTCATCTTTAATGAATTGCCTAATTTGATTTGTACTCTAGATAAACTAACAAATTGTTGTTCATTCTTTTGAGCATAAACTCTAAATCATGATCTCTTAGGATCTAGTCCTCAAATAATAATTTGAAGACCTCAACAAAATAAGGGCTACTCTCATCTTTTAACATTGGTACAGGAGGCTTCAAGGGAACTCCTTCCAAGGATCAATACCTTTGAGTTTTTCGAATTTGACATCACTGAATGATTTGTGAGTGTTCATGGTTCTTAGTCATTGCCTCTTCTTTTTATCTATTGGTCATTTTTTTACTACATCAGTTCATTGATCATCCAATAATCACACAGGCGGATAAGTGATTTATCAAATGGGAGTTCTTCATTGGAATTTATCAAGGATATGAAATCCCTAAGCATCTTGTAAGTCAAATGGCATTTTGATTGCTGTTGTTTACTTTTGTCTGAATGGCTCTGTGATACATGAAGAGATTTATGTCTTTTGCAGAAACTTAAGAAATAATATGATCTCTGATACTATTCCATCCAATATTGGAGACTACCGATCATTGCAGGAGTTGTAAGTACAATTTGATCTCCGGTCCATATAATTTATCATTGATGTCCCTCAACTTTCTTTCAGTGACCTGCTGCTAATCTCAGTGAAAAGTTGGTATCTTATCTTATTTCCACTTCACCGTTTATTTTTCCAGGGATTTGAGCTTCAACAACTTAACCGGGCCAATTCCAACCTCGCTCTTCAATACGAGTTCACTCACTCACTTGTAAGAAACATACAACCATTGGTTTACTCCTTTATGGTGCATCTTAATGTGTCCAAATCACAATCAATTTGAATACTGCAACCAGCTACATGTTTATCTATTGCATTATGTTTGTGGGACAGTATGAGAATTGAAAGCCATCATAGATGATACAGAATTTTAGAACTCTTTTGACATAAAAAAAACTTCTTTCAGTTTTGAAATTTTAGTGGAAAAGGCTGAAATATGGAATGGATAGTCATCAATCCAACTAAAATATTTGTACTGGCTGTACCCAAGATTCTTCCATACATACTGCTGTTCTTATTTAGAGGATTTTTGGTTGATAGCATTTGATCAATTAAATTTTTTTGACCTTTAATATTTCAATGAGCAGGTTTCTTGGAAACAATAACTTGTCTGGCACGCTGTCTCCCAGTAAAAGTTCATCACTTCTCAACATGTACGTTCTTATGACGGACTTTTTATTGATTTGATAGTTCCATGTGGTGTATTTAAGCTTTACTTGAACTACATAAAATTCTGAATCTCTGAAAGAATCAATGTTATAAATTAATAAAACATTTTTGCCTATAGATAGGGCTGAAATCGGGCTGGGTCAGGTTTTTTAAAACCCAACCCGGCCTGAGTTACTATTATATGGAACCCGGCCCGACCTGATCCAAAATTTTGACCCGATCCGAATTATAACCCGACTCAACCCGAAACCCGACCCGACCCGCACTTTGAACCTACTTTAGACTACTTTTTACCGGGTCGGGACGGGTTAACTTAAAAATCTCTCAACCCATCTTGACCCGAATTCAATGCGGGTTTCTGACTTCTCAACCCGACCCGACTTTCATAACCAGACCCGCATGATTTTCGGGTCGGGTCATGGGGGTTCGGGCCAAAACCCGACCCGAGTTTCACCCCTACCTATAGATATGATTCCGTGCATCTTTCCTGCTAGCAATGTTGGCTATAAAACCACACATGGAGGACATGGATTTAGAGAAAGAAATGACATGGAGAAACCAATTCTCGATTATGTGGTAGCTTATGATTTAATGGTGGCTAATATTTTGTTCTAAAATAAAGAAGAAATGGCATGGAGGGTGGAGCCACTGAAGTTAGAACCGTTTTGTGGTGAAACAACGGAGTTCTCTGTTGGAATGAGACTATATCAAAGGTTCGCTTTAAGCCCATACCTGTTTGCGCTAATCACGGCGACTTAACACCAGGAATCCAAGATAAAAGTGTCAAGAAATATGTTTTTGCAGATGGTATAGTATTAACTAATGAGAAGAAATGACGACTTAATGTAAAAATAATTTGTGGAGGAGAATATTGGAGTCAAATTGTTTGAAAATTAGTAGAACTAAGACACAATATATGGAATGTAACTTTAATGGATTAGACGCTAGTTATGGTGACTTGGTAAAACAGGAAACGACTTAATTGCACATTTGATAGGTTTTGACTCAGATATTACAAATACGATAAGAGCAGAGTGGGTAAAATGTAGTCAACTTAACAAGATTTTGTGTGATAAAATAATCCCCCTTCGCCTAAAGGGACTTTTATAAAATAGGTATCAAATATGCAATGTTATACGGAGCAGAGTGTTGGTTAATGAAGAAAAAACAAATAGACAAAGTTCAGTTAACAGAGATGCATATGATATATTGGATGAGTAGTTTAAACCCTATGGATAGAGTTAGAAACTAACTAATTAAGGATAGTTTAAGATAGCTCCGATAGGTGACAAATTGAAATAGATTTGTTTGCAGTGGTTTGATCATATTAGTAGAAGACCAAACACAATTTCAATGTGTAAAGTTGAGAGGCTCCGGATCAAAGGCACTGGGAGGAGAGGGAAGACCTCTAAAAACATGGAGGGAAGGGATAAAAAAGAACATACTAAACTGTTGAATGACTAATGGTATAATTTATGACAGGGCCAATTAGAGAAGAATAACTTATAAAATTGACCCCATATAGATAGGATGCTTGCTGATGATGATGGTTGCATCTTTTCTGCATTCTTTTTTGTTAAGTCAACCATCACGGGAATGAAACACAAGGAAAATGTTAACCATTTATGTTCCTTATTTTGATAAGAAAAAAATCCTTACCTTAATACCCGAAATATGGTTAAAAGTTGTAATTCAGCGTTGATATTCTTTTATTATTGATTATAAAATGTATGCTAACTGTGTCGTCAAATGTTGTATCTGCAGAGATTTGTCATACAATCAGTTATCTGGAAGCTTCCCTGATTGGATTGCAGAGTCAAACTTACAACTGTATGTCCAAAGAGACACAAGTCTTTTAGTTTTCATCTCCAATTCTAGCTGTAACAATCATATTTATTGTCCTAAGTGCTGCAAATTTACATTGTTGATGGAATATGGGAACATTTCTGTATAGTTCTTTCTTTTGATATAAAAATAGTTTGAGATAGATAATAGTTTAGACCTGAGTCAACATTTGATCATGGAGGGTCCATTGCTGCTTTGATTTATTATGCACTTACATTTATAAGATGTTCCTTGATAATTTAATATAGACCCTAATAACAAGAGATCTTAATTCTTTGTTATTAAGGATACACAAGTTTTCATTTGTTCATCAATCTAAGACATCTGAGGCTCTGTAGAATTTCAAATGACATGATATTAGATACAGAATTGTGCTTTTAAAATCAAATCAGTAAGAAAACCAAATCACTAATGTTGATTTCTAGATGGAGATTGGGAACAGTTTCAAATCCAAAGTGGATTATGATTTCTGAATCACATCCTAAATGTGTAGCATTCTGTAGAAAGTTCTAATAAATTGAATTTATCGAACATCGTAACACCACCTTTATCCATTTCCAACAGTGTCTGCTGCACTAACTATCAGCTTCCTTCTTATCTCTCATACAGGAACTTGGTGGCTAACAACTTTGTCATTGGTAGCTCTAATGGCAGGTGCTTATCGATTTTCTGAGTTTGTATATTGCCATGTCAATAAAAAAGAAAAGATATCAATTCTTCTGCCACGTTTCTATCCATTTTGTGTTGAATTTTACAATTTTACACTATTTTGAGAATGTATTCTTGTTTTCTCAGTATATTGCCCTCAGGGTTGAATTGCCTGCAACGGAACTTCACCTGCAATCGGGGTTCACCAATCTGTAAGCCATTTTTTACCTTTCAAAGATGGATATTCTTTCATTTCCTAATTTTCTGCATTAAATATGTATCGGGTTTTGTTCTTTATAACTCAACGGTTCCCTTACAAAATTGTCCTTCATAATCTGAAAGTCAACAATTAAAAATGAAAGCAGGTATCACCAAGCCTGACTCTACAAGATTTCTAAAGGGCCTAAGAGCTCTGATATTGCATAGCTCTAACCCATTGGACTTTTCAGTTTTCAAAAGAAGTTTCCATCCTGGATATATTTTTTTTTTTTAACTTTCTTATATCTATTCAATACTAGATTTTGCAAACTCAAATAACCCACAAAGCTGACCGAGATAGATGGGATATTGGCTGATGATGATGCTTGCTCAAACTATTATTTAAGAAGAAATACAAGAAATCATCTGTTTCATTCTAAATTGGTCAAAAAAAATTATTTTCTTTTTAGACTACTTTTATCCTTGTTTGCAAAATCTAGTATTGAATAGATATATATATTATTCAAAAAAATCTACTATCTGGTTTATTTGGAAATAGAATACCTCTAAGATAACTAAAATAGATCACTCTGTCCATATGCATAGTAAACGGTTTGATTGAAATAAGTTGGTGGACATCCATTTTTGTGTACATGTGCACGCCTAATGACCAGAAGGAACTTTCAAACTGATGTGACACTACAACTTGGAATTGCACCCCTGATCCCTTTTTCTCGACGGCTGCAATATTTGACGGCCTTACTTTTTTTTAGTAGTCGGACTTCATTCATGAAAATGAGGAAAAGAGAGCAAATTCTATCATCCATTCTCCCCCTTAAATTTTCTCCTACTCCTGTGCAACAAAGAAGCACACTGACTCGATATTTGGGCCAGGGAATGATCATGGTGCATCCAAATGAAATGTTTGATCTTGCAAGTTTGCATGCTCAGACATACGTTTCAGGCAACTGACCTTCAAATTCATTCTATGAACATTGTATTCTTGCCAAATTTTGATTCTAAGTTTCATTTCATGACTACTATTTTTATCATTTTACAGATTCTTCATTTGCAATCAAGTGTGGGGGTCCAAGTATCACATCATCAAGTAACATAGCATATGAAAGTGATAGGGAAAATCTCACTGCAGCATCGTATTTTGTGAAAGACGATTTAAGATGGGCTGTTAGCAATGTAGGAAAGTTCTCTGGGAACAACAACCCCTCTTATGTCTCAAGCTCTCAGTCTCAATTCATAAACACTTTAGACTCAGAGTTGTTCCAAACCTCAAGGCTATCAGCATCGTCACTGAGATACTATGGTCTGGGACTTGAGAACGGAAACTACACCGTAAGCTTGCAATTTTCTGAGATAGCATTTGAGAATTCAGCTACTTGGAAGAGTGTGGGAAGACGTGTATTTGATATTTATGTTCAGGTGGGTATCTTAAGCTATTTTTCTAATTTTATGAGATAAATTCCTCTATGAAAGTTATTCAATAATCTATCAGAGTACATCTGTACATATTCAAAAGACACATGATGCATTGCATACATTTAAATGAATAAATCAAACAACATCCAACTGATTTGTCCCAATTTCCATGCTAAACCAACTCGTATTCGATTGAAGTTTTATGATTTTCTAGATTATTAAATAGCAAAGTATTATAGTTAGCATGTGGGATGGACAAAGACATAAGTGATGATAAAATCATTTTAGAGAAATCTATCCAGACTTGATGCCACTTCTAGTGGCAATTTCTGACTCAAAACATGAAATTTATAAGAACTAACTTGTGTGAAATTATCAGACCATTTAATAATAGGTTTGAGCCCAAGTTGACCCACTTAATGAACTGAGTGGGTTGAGGCTAGGCCCAAGCCTACTAATCTAGATGGTCAACCTGTCTCGATTGCACCCCTATCTATCTATTTGAACAGGTTCCTTAAATGTAAAGAGGATTAAGATCATTTTGCTATTCTCTTCAAGCATAGACATTTGGAAATCCTACATGACTCAAACTACCACATATTTATATGCAGTGACTTCAAATGCAGTTTGTCAATTCAATATGTCAAGAATTTCTATTGGTTTTGATTATTCATTAACTAATGCTCTAGGGAAATTTAGCATTGAAAGACTTCGATATACGGAAGGAGGCAGGAGGAGTTTCTTTTAGTGCTGTTGAAAAGGACTTCAAGGCTCGAGTATCTGAAAATTTCCTTGAAATTCATCTCTTTTGGGCTGGAAAGGGTACCTGTTGCATACCTGCTCAAGGTACCTATGGGCCATCCATTTCAGCCATCAGTGTTACTCCAGGTAACATACACCAAAGTGAAGACTAGTGAACAATTGAAGTGTAATCACATTCTAAATTTTCCAATAGCTTATCATAACTTGTTTATTTTCTTGTTCAGATTTCACACCGACTGTTAGTAATCGTCCACCCACGACCTCTTCATCAAGTAACAACACTGGAGTGGTGGTTGGCATTGTAGTTGCTGTTGGAGTTGTCTGCTTTGTAACGGTTTTGGCAATTTTTATTTTTATACGAAGGAAAAGGCTAAGGATGGCTGAAGATGAAGGTAATACTCAACATTGTGCAATAACTATTCCATCAAATCCCCCCAAATCTCATCTTTGAAAAATGGATACCTAAGGCATAAATCATGATGATGATTTTTTTCTTTTTTCTTTTTTTGAGATGGAGACAAACGATATTGTTAAATGAAAACAAAGTACAATCTTGGCTCCGAATAAGAGGATTATACTGGAGCATAACCAAGAGAATGGAAAATAAAACAAAAAAAATAAAATAAGAATAGATGACTCCTATGCATAACAGACTTGGCAATTCTTCTCCATTTTGTCAATTTAAGATGGCTACTGCTGCATTTGGCCTACCAATTAAATATTTATTGAATTGACACTTAATTTGGAAAGTTTTCTCTATTTCACATGTTGAGATGATTCAATAAATATTTCATTGGTTGGGGTGCAACAACCTTGCCTATAATTCGTTGAAAAGTAATGGCATAGCAAAACTTAGATTAGTGTCTTATGCAGCATTGAAATTTGGGTTAAAGTGACGCCAAACAATTTGTGATGCAAGAATATGCCAATTCACTCATCTGATTTAGAAACAATGATTGGTTGATTTTTTGGTATGGTGTTGATTTGAAGTGTTCTCAACTTAGCAAATTGTTGGTTTTAACTTGAATGGGATATATGATCTTAACCTTTCTTTTACTTAAATTTACAGAGCTTCAAGCAATGGGTGCAACGACATTTAGTTACAGTGAGCTGAAGAATGCTACTGAAGATTTTAATCCAACAAATAAGTTGGGAGAGGGAGGATTTGGGGCTGTTTTTAAGGTTAGTTACAATCTTCAACTTCTTGTCATCAATAGGGTTGTTTAACATAACAATTCAAGGATTTAGTGATTCTTCTTCTTCTTCTTCTCCTCCTCTTTCTCCTCCTCTAGCATTGAACTCTTGAGTTGAAATAAGTGAAAATGATTGGCTTACTGCATTATTTCAGCAATTGATATTGAGAAACCATGCCTTACCTATTCAGAGCATTTATGTTTTTCTTCTAAATTGTGTTTTTATAGGGTACACTTTCAGATGGGAGGGTAGTGGCCGTGAAGCAACTTTCGGTAGCATCTAACCAAGGAAAGAGTCAGTTTGTAGCAGAGATTGCTACCATATCTGCAGTTCAACACCGAAACCTTGTGAAGTTGTATGGATGTTGCATTGAAGGGGAAAAGAGGCTTTTGGTTTATGAGTATCTTGAAAACAAGAGCCTGGATCAAGCACTTTTTGGTATGAGTCCATTCCTATTTCTCATTAAGTGTGTAATAATGTACTTGTTTCTCATCCAAACAACTTCCTTGCATTTGTGATTCTCCTTCGAAGAAGAGTATCTAGAAAACTTGAGTGTCTGGATATAAAACATAATCACAAGCATTTTAAATATCTGGAAGACATGGTTATGCACTTCACTCCCCTGTGCATTTAGAATAGTAAGGAAATTGGAATGCATGTTCTTCGGGAATCTGGGACTATATCTGCAGGCTTTCCCAAGTCACTTTTGACTTGAGAAGGTAGTTAAAAAATCAGCAGCCCAACTTCTATGTTTACATATTCCTTTAAAAACCATAGGGAAATGGGTAAACATCTATCCTATTAAAAAATTGATGCTTACTGAGGTGCATTTCAGAACAGTTTCTAGTTTTTGCCATGTTTGTGTTAGTGTGTTCACAAAGAGGTTGAATATGAATAGTTGCAAAACTGCCCTGACAATCTCTCACAAATTCTTCCAAAAATGTTCAAAGAGTTCATGTATATTATTGTGTTTCAGGAAAAACTAGTATGAATCTCGACTGGCCTACTCGTTATGACATATGTTTGGGGACTGCAAGAGGTCTGGCTTATCTTCACGAGGAGTCAAGGCTTCGAATTGTACACAGGGATGTCAAGGCCAGTAATATTCTGCTTGATGCTGATCTCGACCCCAAAATTTCAGATTTTGGTCTCGCCAAGCTATATGATGATAAGAAAACACACATCAGCACTAGAGTTGCAGGGACAATGTAAGAATCACTGAACATTTTATTCTCCGCTATCCTTGGGTGTATCTAAATGTACCTCAAATCACAAGCAATTAAAATAGTGTGGAAGATAGTGTTTGACTCATCTTTCCAATATGCTTTTGGGATGCTGAAATAATCTGGAACAACATTAGCAGAGATCTGTTTTCCTGTCTTTTGAAGCCAACAAATATGCATGATGAATGCAGATGAAAATGTGGTATAAATGGCTGATATATTTCCACCTTGTGTGGTTTTTGGTTCCACCTTTAGCATTTTTTTCTAAACAATTCCAGATCTTACCTAATTGGTTAGCATTTTTTTTTTTACTTTTTACCCAAACATTCCAACTGCTTGCACAATAGGGTAAACCTAGCCATATAAATTTCTTTAGCTATGAGAAGTTTGTCAACATCCAAGTTACTAAGATATCTTATCTGTCTCTTTGAAGTGGTTATCTTGCACCGGAGTATGCAATGCGCGGGCATCTGACAGAAAAGGCAGACGTGTTTGGATTTGGAGTTGTTGCTCTTGAAATACTAAGTGGAAGGCCAAATTCAGACTCAAGCTTAGAGGAAGAGAAAATGTATCTGCTTGAATGGGTATTGAATCTTTGCTCCCTTACTATAAAAAGAATCTGTAGGCTTGTAACATTAATCTTATCTTGATTACTTTGTTACATCACTTAGTAATTTGTTCAATTATGGTCACTCAAAAAAGGTTCTCATTTATGTTACATAATACATGGATTTTATGAAGGCCAAAACATACCATGATATATTAGTTTGTTCTCAAAACGTTGTGTATATAATGTTGTAGTTTGGCAATGCATATCTGGCACTTATATCAACCTATATTAAAAAAAAATGAGAGAGAGTTAGAGACCATTAATTAACATAACCACCAAAGCATTGGAACTTTAAAAATATTATAAAATAAGAGAGAGTTTTTAACATATATGCACCTATGATTCTTTAACTTACATCAATGTAAGACTGATCTTGTTCATGCATGCAGGCTTGGTATCTACATGAAAACGGCCGCGCATTAGAATTGGTTGACCAGACACTAACCGAATACAATGAAGTAGAAGCACTACGGATGATCGGGGTCGCTCTCCTATGCACACAAGCTGCACCGATGCTACGGCCCTCAATGTCGCGTGTGGTGGCCATGCTATCAGGGGACATTGAAGTTAACAGTGTTACATCAAAGCCTGGTTACTTAACTGATTGGCAACTCAATGAAATTAGTAGCTTCATGAGCGAAGATATGTCAGGGGTGTCAAATGGAAGAACAATCAGCAGCCAAGCAGAAACATCATCAAATGTGAGCACTACAGTTCCTGGTAAAGCGTCACCATTGTCAAATGAACCCCTGCTGCATGAGATCATCGGAGAAGGGCGATGATCATAACCATATGAAATGCTCATACATGAATTAGTTCATATATTTGTATCTAAATTCATTTAGAAGTTAAGACATATATTGCGGATATTGTATGATCAATATCTATGATGTTCATTTTTTTGGCTTGTATTTATTGTGGAGAAAGATGTTTCATCTTCCTTGTAAATCATATATTTCTGCTATAGTTTGATGAGTGAGTTGGTCATTCAACTGGCAATCATCGCATACATGTAAGAATCTGTGGCGCCCCGAATTTTAGTAATTAATAAAGAAGTTGAAATTTTATTAATTAATTGAAATTAATGTAAATTAATCAATTAATTAGATAAAATAAGAGGAAGATTAAATTATAAAATTAATCTATAAATTAAGGGAAGTGATTTGTGCACCCCCCATTTTACCCATGGTGCACTCCAATTTTTTTTTTCAAGTTTGCCCTCCACCCACCTTTTCTCTATTTCCATCATTTTTTAGGTAAGGGGCAAAATTGGAAAAAACAATTGAAGGAGTGCACCATGAGTAAAATGGGGGGTGCACAAATCATTTCCCTAAATTAATTCATGATTAGAAATTAAATGTATAAGATTTAAATCAGAAGGATTGGATGACGAGGTGTCACCGCACGTCAAAAGGACTCAGAGGACATACGTAAAAGAGGTAAGGATAAAGAAGGAAATGAAAAGAGTCCCTGTTGTTTTGACTATGGCTCTTTCATCAGTCACTCCATCATGCGCACGGCAGTGTCAGCGGTTCCATTTTCCCTCTCCTCTTCATATACGTACAATACTCTTCCCTCTTTTTCTTTACACAAAAAAATCTATCTCTCATATTTTCTACTGAGAACGCCCTGCGCTACTGCTCTCAAAAAAGGGGAATACGGAAAGCGTCTAGAAAGGTTGGTTCAACTTTTAATATTGATATTTAAATTTAAATAAGAGTTTAGGGTGATTTAAAATCAACTCTGGACGATTTCAGATTAATAGATTGAAAATGAGACCGATTCAGAAATTGTCGGGTATCATCCCTAATTCAAGAATCAGGTTCAAATCCCTGAAATTGTTTAATAAATTGGGATTGTAAAAGGGTATCAGAATTAACGAAGAAAAGACCATTTATTTTCTTATTGTTAAATTACTGTTCTTGATATGCTTAATAAGTCTTTTCTTAACATTTTATTATAAAAAGGGTAATAAAGATAACTGGGTTTTTCAAGTAACCTCATATACATTTGGGGGAAATGGGTTTGACGATGGAGAGCATGAACAAAACGGCCATCACCGCCGGGGTGCGGAGATTCATGATCGGTGGGTTGTAAAGAAATTAGGCAGTGAAGGACGAAATTACGGTGGTGAGAGGTTGCTGCAGTAGCTCTGCAGCAATCTCCTCCTCGCAGATTCTACCAGCAGCGGCAAATCATCTGGCTTTTTGATTTCACGCCCACAAGGTATTTGATTAAATCCCCCACCCAAACACTAGCATATAAATATCTTGAAAATGTAACAGCAACCTGTTAGCAAGTGATTCATTGAAGTTGCTGAGACAACCTCTTGAAGCCAGTTATTCTAATCAACAAACAGAAATCTGAGTGCTGCAAGTATATGGACACATGGCTTATGGTGTGTCCTTGTCATGTTGCTGGAACTATAGTTCCTGGAGCATCCTTTTTACTAGTTTTGGTTATTCCTGATGTGGTGTATATCCTTAAGCTTCAACCGTCAGTCTAGATGCATAGAAACAGGAGCCTTTTGTAAAGGTTCAGATTCATTTGATAAGGATTTTACAGTTAAGACCTTTTTGGTTTGGCATTAATTATCATTAGTAACTGAACACACATTTGGTAGAATTAGATGTTTGAATCTTTCCTTCTTCAAATTCCCCTGTCCCCTTCTGTGACAAGAAAATAGGATTGGTGTAGCAATATATAAAAAGCCTTCTTCTAATGATTGCCATGAAAAACGATTGGAGATTAAGCCTCCACTGTGTAAAGAAAATGATGATCTAGATGCAGCCTGGAATGCCTCATTGCAGGCATGTATGCACAAGGTGCATGTTGATATGGGTGAGCATAGATTGTAGTGGCCAGAGCAATGACCAAAAAAAGGTTGGAGAAGATGATTTGAGAAGTCAAACCGTGAGAGGCCTAAACATTTAAATAATATAAATAATCAAATTTAAGGGGGTTTGCAGTTCTTTTTATGAAATTCATTCAACTGTTTTGTGGCCAGGATGTTTTTAGGATGGCTCGTTCTTCTTCTTCAGGGACCATTTTTATCAGATCTCTATGTGCAGAGTAGCTTAGTTAGCTTCGACTCGAAATGTGGCAAGTTGGGATCCACATTCAAGGTGTTGGTTAGAATCACAGAGAGAGAGAGAGATTACCATATGGTTGTGAAACTGTCTAAAAGAAAGAGGGAGATGTCTTTTTGTAGGGTGCGGGAACTACAGTCAATTTCGTGTAACTGTGCATGTGTGGACTGCTCACAGAGAAACCCACGATGGGCAGCAGTATCATATGATGTTTTCTTATGTGTCTGGACTGTTCCGGCAAGCACCATGGACTGGGGGTTCACGAGAGTTTGTGCGTTCTGTGACCATGGACTCATGGTCAGATTCACAGCGCCCCCCCCCCAAAAGATGGAAACAAACCGTGGGGACAATGGGGCCCTCAACGTTTTCCTCTCTGCCAGGGACATTCCTAAAGAAACTGGCTTTTCCATAAAATACAACACATAGACCCTTGGTTATTGAAAGACTTTACATGTGTAATAATTAGGAGACAAAACCTGAGATTTAGAATCTAAGGTCATTGAATTAAATTAAGAAATAATGATATCATGTGTTCTTGTATGACATGTATGGATAATGAAAGAATGACCGAAAGCAAACCCAGTAGCACTAAGCTAGTTGTGGATTACCTTCATTCGTTGATCGGCTAGGATCAGGTAGGTTTTCCTACTTTCTTGACGTATCACATGACTCTTATGTATGTGGAGATTATATTTAATTTCAATGCATATTTTGAATGTTTTATCGATGCATGAGCATGAAAGCATGCATCTAGTGGTGATGAGAATAGTTGAGATAATGGTTAGAGGATGTTAAACTCTAACATGAGAAATATGAAATACCATAACTATTTGGTATAGTCGCGTCCATGAACACAGGAATTGGGCAATTAAGATGGGCTCAAAGCTCTTGGGTGAGAGACCCGAAACCTGCGGAGGATAGTATGGGTGATAGTATACCCCCGGTAACTCCGGTTAAATAATAGGGATTGGGTAGTAGCTCCCATCTAATGTCCCAAGACAGCTACGGACATAATAGTCAATGATTAGAACTGTTTGAATGGAAAGTATGAAAAAGAGAAATGCATGGGCATGAGAGGGGTTTGCATTGATTCATGTACCATGGCATTTGCATCATGATGATTTAATGAGCTATCAAAAGTATGTTTATTATGAATTGCTTTATGAGATGAATATGAACTGATTTCAAATGCTTTATATATATTGATTATGAATTGATTTTGAAATATGGGGTGTGAATTATTTCAACTGAATTATATGATATGAAGAATTGTATATGTTTTCCCTGATTTTATATATGTCATATTGATACCCTTTTGATGGGAAATCCTACTGGGCGTTGACTAAGCCCACAATATTCTATTCTTTTAGAAGTTAAAACAGGAAAGGAGAAAGGTGATGAGGCTGGACCAAGTATCAGTCATGCATAGACGAGGATGGCGCAAGAGAGGATTGCGTGGAGAGTTACTTTGAATATTATTAGAGAAACAAACATTTGGGTTATTGTAATTAAACTTTTGATTTGAGAAACAAATATTATGGAGATTATGGTTTGTTTAGATTGAGAAAGATTGAATGATGAATTTTAAATAGATGTAGTTATTTCCGCATTATGTGAGTTAGTGTGTTGTTAAGTTTACGTGGAGTCCTTCAATGTGCACACACTTGTTGGGCCAGTTAAGGGTCGAATCTTTGAATTCGGACTTCACTCTCGTCGTGGCACTCTCCCCTTTCTTCAGGTTGTTAATTTAAAAAAAAAAAAATACTCTAAAATTTAGGGAGAAAAAGGAGGGGTGCTACGTAATCTTATCTTCATGCCTTTTTTTTTATCCAATGAGTGAATGCAGAGGTTCATTAATTCAATTTTCTTTTATGATCTTACAAGCCAACAACATGTTAGGATCCCCTTCCAATAATTATAAGCAGGAGACAATATTTTCCAAGAGAATACTACTGAGCAACATTTCACATAGAATATTTTATAAAAAACCACTTAATAATATTTCAAATAGATCTTTCATCATCGTCATTAAAGCAATTTACAGATGGCATTTCTAACTGGATTTGAAAAGTTTTTCTTTAGGCCAATTCTATAGTTGTAACAATGTGGGTGTACCATTTGTGCCCAAGTTCTTGTCCATGAAAATTACAACAAAATCTATTGTAATAAAAATTATGATTTTTTTTCATAAGAGAAAAAAATATATTCCTTCAAAGCTATTTTTTTCAACAACCATTAAAAAACTATCATCATACCATTTCACGGGGACCTATCCCAAGCTAATAAGAAACAAAATATATACAATAACACTAACTACTACCAATTCAAAATATATATTGATGGAAGGATAAATCCTCCACTGCAGAGTGCTGATCCAAATTCGATACGATCACTTCTTATGATATTTTCATACTGTCATTGTCACAAATATTGTTCTAGAGATATTAACTATGATCAGTAATATTGAATTATTTTTAAAATAAAAATATTAATACATTCATGAACAATTAACAACTAATTCAGAAAAAATAATATATTAGAGTACAATTTAATAAATTTTAAAATATTGACAAATATTTTAAATCATCACAGAAATTATATTAAAATTATTGCAAAGTTTTTTTAATTAAAAATTTATTGAGATATTATCATAATATTACCATTTTTATGTTTTTAATGTGATTTTATTGAAATTTTACTACAGTTGATATTATGCATCGTAAATATAATAGTATTAATTTTATTTTATTTTAAATTGTGATAACATACACAGTGTCGTCGTGATGGAGTGGTAACCTGAACTCGTCACCAACGTCTGATGATCTGACGACAAACGCGCACGGCTCATCTGCGCGGGCTTTTTTCTCCTGGCGCATCTTAGTGTTGCCTGTGAGGAGAATTTCAACGAGCGCCTCCTTGCTGGTTTGAAAACGGCATTCTCTATTTTCATTTCAAATGTTCTGCACATGAAAAACCCTAAACCCTTGAAGTTCACTTGATTCTCGATTTCTCTCATTTCTGCAGTGTTTGATTTTGGGCGATGGGTGATTTGAGTGGAATCTCTTCTTCTTCTTCGAATTCGAAGGATGAAAAGCCGGTGGTTGTTAGGGTGAAAAGGAAATCTACTAAAGCTCCACTTGATGCTTTCTGTGAGTTGTCCATTGCCCACTCGTGTTCTCTTCTCTCATGAGTCTTTTCAGAAACTCTCATTTATCTTCTTTTTTCTAAATTTATTATTTTCTTTCTTTCTTTTATTAATTCTGGTGATGGTGATTCAGGGTTGGAGATCAACGAACGGCCTCTGAAACGGCCCTTGTTGGATTTCGGGAATCTGTCTATCTCTTCCTCTTCTGCTGATAAAGGTAAAAATCTTGGATTATCATTTTAATGATTTATTGTGGATTTGAGGTTGGTTTAGGTCAGACGGGAGAATGTGGAGTGGCGGACAGCATAATTTCCTTTGGTTCCATGTTGATGCAAGGAAAGGAAATAACTATCATGGAAGATGCGTTTTTTCAACTAAACATGAACACAGAAGTAGCTTATTCTAGTAACTTTTGTTTGAAAAATGGTTTCTTTCTAGGGAAGTGTTTTCTTTTCTGCATCCAAACAGAGCCTTTTGTAGGTTTCAATGGAAAAGTAGAATATAAATTAATGGGATAAATGATGATGATGGACATGAGCTTGGTGAAGGTGTTTTTTTTCCCCAAGTCACATCTGTTGTTGGAAAGAAAAAAATGAAATAAAAACCCCATAGAAAGTAGAACACACACTCCTCTCTCTATGCACGTATATGTGTGTAACTAAATTTTTTACTTAAAGAAGTTGCACTATAGAAGCACCAGTGAACAACACAAAAAGCAAGAAATGAAGCTTCGCACAATATAAGCACCAATGAACAACACAAAAGCAAGAAACATGAATGAAGATCTACAATGTTCTATGTAGATTTGCATGCTATGTTGAATGAATGGATTGATTTTGAAAGATGGTCAGAAATGACTACATTATGGACGATCTAAAAGTAGCTCCAATAGATGACAAAATGAGAAAAACTTGTTCGAGGTGATTTGGTCATCAAAGATGGCCCTAGAACATAAAGTTTGAGAGGTTATAAATTGCAGGTACAAGGAGGAGTGCTAGGCCACTAAAAACATGGAGGGAGTCAAGGAGGAGATAAATAAAGACATGATAGATAGTGGAACAACTAATTTTATAGTTTAGATAGGGTTAAATGGAGAAGTAGAGTCCGGAAAGTTGACCCGGGATAGACCAAACCATGAAATGTTTAACAAGTAAGTAACACAACAGGCTTTCCTATAAGCTGACTTATATGATAAGAGAAATTTAATGTAATATTGAAATTTAAATGATTTGTTGAGTTGGAAATATGAACTTTTATACAATTCAATTCATTGAGCATGGAAATCTATGAAATGGTTTGAGGCAAGAACAGAATAGGTTTTTTGTAGTTGATTTCTATGCCCAGTTCTGAGAAAAGAAAGTTAAAACATGACTTCTTTTGTGTATGCTTGCATCTGCATGCGTGCATTAGAGTTGAGTGATAAAAATGTTGTGTGTGTCTGCTCAGAGCGATGAGAGAGTGGTTGCATGGGAAACCAGGACATTAAGCGAAGGAGGGATGAAATTGATTTTAGTGTGGTTAGCTGATTGCTATGATAAAAGAAATTCATGTCGAATATGTAACTTTCAATGCCTTTATCATTTCCTTATATACTTATCATATATGTCCCCTTTTTTTTTTAATAATTTTCCTTCTACTTGTGCATGATGTCTTAGGGGAGTTGAAGACTAAAAAGGTTTTAGTACAACATGTGGAGACTGTCAGAAGCTCTGAGGAGACAAAAAGTGTTCTGCAGTCATTTATGGTCAGCATGCTGTTTTTACATTTTTTTTATTTGCTTATTTTTTATGTCATTTTTGCTTATCTGTCAAAACTGTCAATTCCAGTTGTGCTTCTCATATGTTGCACAGAATCTTTAAAATATATGATGCACCCATTATCAGACTCTTCTCTGCATTGGATCTTTTATTACTTTTTAACATTCTTTTCCAAGTTGACAAAAATATTATCATACTTTTCTTTTTAGAAATTTAACTAAAATATTGGCATGTTTTTCTATCATGCACATAGGCTCCTCACACTGGATTTAATACTTTCTGTGACCGGGTAAAATCAGATAGTGTTACTTGAGAATAGCCTAAAAAATGATAAGTTGTAGGGTAAATGGGAATGGGACAATATACAAATTAGATATTTTTTTTAAAACTATTCAATATGTAAATGTGGATTCAATATCTGATCAAGATGGATGAGAGTTTGATTGAACTTTGAAAAATGAATCTCTCTTCTACCACTATTTCTGGCCTGAAATACTTTACATCAAAATATATCTATGCTCTCTCTGAAGTTGTCCATGGCATCATATTCATTCTCATTGAAAGACTTCATGTGTATAAATACATTAACTATGCATATCCAAATGGTCTCCCAGGCAATGTTGCCCATGTGCTGTGGCCACCTGCTCTCTCCTTCCACACACTTGCCACTGAATTGGATTCTCTTCCCTACCCACTTTTGTTGCATTTTGTGTTGAACCCTACATTGCATGGGAATAAAAATTTCTGAATCCTGTTTCACTTTTATCTGTGTCATTGAAGGCCATATCAAGTTGATTTTGTTGAACCCCATATCCAAGTATGGACCTGTCAAATTGATCTGCTTCCATGTATAAGATGCTGCCAAGTGAGCTCCACAAGGTGTGCATGGGAGAATGGACATTATATATTGCTTCTCTCTCTCTCTCTCTCTCTCTCTCTTCCCTCCCATTAATTAAGTTGGTAGATAAACAGCTACTATTATTTTATCTTTTGTCCCTGTTTTCTGCCTTGACATGTTGAAATACTTCTGTATGTTTGCATGCATCCTATCTGAATGGCACTCTCAGTTTTTTCCTCTTTATTGCATTAATCTGAAATATCATTTTTTAAAGCAAAAGTGAGAAAAAAAAAACCCATCTCTATACAACCTGATTAGTTGACTGTCCTTTATGCAGCCAAACTATGATAATGCAAAAGAATTCAAGATGAAGCTTGAGCGAAGACACATGTTCAAACAAGACAAGGTAAGAACATCATTTAAAAAAAAAAAACAATGTAAGAGTATATCTGAAATCACTTCTTTAGTACCACCTACAGATGGAAAACAATTCAAGATGCTCCATCTGATCAAGAAAATGGGAAAGCTACCAATTATGACATGTTTTTATTGTTTGTGGTTGGTTGTCAAATTGGTTCTTGTACATCATCTATCTTATTTTTTGTCAAAGGATAGAGTACTAGAGTTTAAATTTTTATCGTATTGTTCACTTTATAAAAGTAAATTTAAAAAAAAAAACACCCTATGTTTTTAAAAATATAAAAAAACCTAATTTTTTTTGGGTAAGGATCATAATTGAGTAAGGATCTAATTAATCGGGGGTAGATGAGTGGTTTTTGGTGGACAGGGGAGCTGTGGAGGGGCGGTTAGGTCAGACTGGGCCCCATTTCGTTGGAGTCCTAAAATTGTTATTTGAGAATGTGTGTCCATTTGATCTTAGTTATACATATTTCTTAATTTGGACATTCTGATGACATAGGATGCCATAATTACAAAAAAGCTTTCATTTTAATTAGAAAGTTGAAAACATTTTTAAACAACTTCGCTAGTTATGCACTTGCACTTTCTTAAAAGTGAAGCCCATATTCTTGAAACATTCCATTTTAGGTGTGAATTGAAACAACCTCTAGAGAAATTGACAACCATGTTGGAAGAAACCAGTATAGACAAAAGGGGAGACAAAAAGGACTTGATATTTATTTTTCAAATAGATAATAAATAAATAAAAGAAAGACTTGGAATTAGTGAGAAATATGATGGTAACTTCTGTAGTGCTGTAGAAGTTTGATCTTGATTGAGTTGAGTGGAGAAGTAGAAATCAAAAGGTTGACCCTCGATGATAATGGCAACGATGAGTAAGTTGTTAACAAGCGTTGCTTCTCTTGTGTATTTTAGTTGCTTTATTGTTTAGTGCATTTATTTTGTACATATTGTTCATTAATATTCTTATTAAAGAAGATGGAGAAATCTGAGGGATGAAGTTATAAGGAAGAGTAAGGCTATTGGAAATCTCACTCTGAATTCTCTGCGTAGATGTTGATAGAGAATCTAGGAAGATGGGTGCTAGTTCATTAGTTTGGAACTTAATTACTTTAGTATTAGACCCATTTATATGTTAAACATCAGTACGCTTAATGCTAATATCTTTTTGTTTTGTAATTCTCTTTGGAATTAATGAAGTTATTTTTCAAAAAAAAAAATATTCTGATTCCTTTTTGAAAAATATTTGCTTGATATCTTTGTAAGTTTTATTTTTTCTTTCTATTTGACTGTTTACCTTTCAATTTTGCATTATATTGCCTTCATGAATTATTATTTTTTTAAATAAGATGGACTAATAATTTCGAGTTGTCCATTTTCATGCCAACAGAAGCACGATCAGCTGCGTTTAGCATCCAGACAAGAGCATGAGGTATATTATATTTTTCAGAAGTGATGTTTAAGTGTTGGTTTTAGGTTATGGCTTTGTTTGCACAATTGCTTGTAAAACTCTTAGCTCTGGCCTTCATAAGATGTTGGTTTACATTTTACATCTAATTGTTTGATTGCAGTCAATTATGATGTTCGGTGGTTATAGTTTATCAGCACAGTTGCAGAATATATCATATGCCACATTAGAGAACTCTAGCCTTGGATGTTCCATCTAATGTCAAACTTAGCTTTTAGAAAATAGTAAATGAGGAACCATGCCTTTATTTTGCTACATGACATCATTATGCTTTGTCCTTACTTGACCACATGAAACCACAAACTTCTGCAATTTTTTTCTTTGAAACCTTGCATGTGTTTGTCCATGTCTACTTTGGCATGTTCAGAATGTTCCTGGCATTTTTCCCCCAAGGACGGTACCATTAACCATTGTGAAGAAACCTTTCATCTCAAATGTGGGGAACATACTGCCGTTATTTTTATTCTTTATATTCTCCTGCCAAAACGCTAGAAGAGTTATTTGAGAATTCACAAGAAGTTGGAGATACTTGACTTATAGGGAAATTTGGTTTTATAGATGGTATAAACTTAGGTATAATGGGGCAGATTGGGAATTCTTTTAGTTTTGTGACTATGTTCTGACTCTCTCTCTCTCTCTCTCTCTCATATTTTGTTTTCAAGAGAAGTGGTAGTGGCAGATAATTTTATTGAATCATTATGGATCCATCTTTCTTATTAGGATCTTGTTAGAAGTGCTCGCTTTGAACAATTATGGAAGAGTCGAAAGGGAGACAAAGAGACTGGTAATGATCCCATACATGAATTTTGTCATCTCTATGATGTTGTCCGCATTGATGTTGAGGAGGAAATGTCCACTGGGAGGCAAAAGCATAAGTAAGTTGTTTTTCCTTACACTGAAATTTATTTCTTGTTATTAGTTGATTCCCTCCCTATTTTCTGACTGTTTTTGATGCAGAGATTCCCTTTTAGAGGACGAAACAATTTTGTGTAATTATATGCCTCTACTAAGAGAATTCCTCCCAACCGCAGCTTCAGAGATTGAATCAGAGATTAATGCTAAATCATCCCAACAAGGTACTGATGACATCAATTTGCCTCACTGGTAAAAACATGTGTTCTTTCTTAATGTTTGTAGTTTATAAATTTACTTTACAGAAATTGTAGAAATGGAGTAAATGGAGAAATTGAACTATAAAAGCCTACCCAAGATGAACTTTCCAAAAAAAAACCCTACCCAAGATGGATGAGATTTTGTCAAATGATGATGAAATTATAGACATTGAGGTGGTCAATAAAATGGCACAGTTCAACCACATTGACCTGAGTTGACTTTCTGAAATATGTCACTGTGTCTGAGACTAGAACTATATTAACTCTAGAATATGCATAGTATCTTTTCAATTTTTTTCTATTGAGCAATCAAAGTCATTGATACAGTGAGCCAAGAAGTAACAGATCTTCAGTAAGTGTCTATCCCATATGCTCAGATTTTCATAGGAAATTGATGCTGTTGATTATGTAATGTTTATCAAAGTGTGTGTAAAATGTTGTTTTTCAATTAATAAGAAAATATCATTGCAAACCACATGTTGTCCATGTTTAAACAACTTGGTAGAGGGAAAAAAAAATTGAACCTTGCTATAAACACCAAATTAAAGGCTCAAAATGACAGAGAGCACGCTGACGGAATGAGTGGGGTAATGAAGGGGAGGCTACTCGCCGGGCAGGTTTTTTTGAGTACACGGATGAACTTGGTTTTGTATGATCCAGTCACCTTAAATGTGACTCAAAGTCAAGTCGACACCGACACGTTAGTTGCCATGCAGAGAAGCTGGACCAATGGCTTTGTTGTCTCTGGAAAGTAGAAAACCTTGCCATTTTCCACATGTGGTTGTAGATCGGACAAGGATAAAAGAAGAGCTGCCAACACCACCACCCTCCCCAAAAACCTAAATAAATAAATACCCCAAAAAATCCCAAGTTGATTGTTGCTTTTGCTGCTACAAGGAGATAGTCCCCCATACACAGTCCTAAGGATTTTGCATCCACCTTGAAGCTATGATACTAGCTGCATGTGAACGTTGTGGACTTGGTTACATTAATAGATTTAGGCAACGTGTAATGTTTTCTTTAGGCCCTATAAATTCTGTTGGCATTATTTGTTTCCACCTTCACCAATTAGTGCCTAATGAAATTTGTATCAAGCTGACAGATGGCTACGTTTATGACTTTTATACTGTGGGAGATGATTCAAATGACAACAATGAAGATTCTTCAACTGTGTATCCACTGTAAGGATGCAGATTCTTCCTTTTGTTGCTGGCTTTCCATACTTCAAGGATTATTGGAGATGAGACTAATATGCGAACTATCTTAGGGTGCAAGTAGATGAAGATGATGATTATTATGATGGTCCAATTCAGTCAGAGTTTGAAAGTGACGACTCAAATGGTATGTATGCATTTGTTGCTTTTTATGTTTCATCTCTGATCTCTCAAGTATTATGATGCTTTTATCAGCTATAGTCTTTTCAATATTTGTTCAAATTCCATTGTAATAGAACAAACCCATATTCATGCTTGTGACCCGCATATCTACAATACCAGAACCTTTCATCCAATGGTTTCTTTTAGTGAATGCCTTGGCCAGTAAGTTGATTGGTTAGGATGTCTAATCCCTTTACTAGAAGCTTTTTAAAGGGAAGAAAGGATGGGTGGGCGTTAGTTGATTTTTCTTTCCCTCCATGTGTTCTTTCATAAATTTAATAATCATTTCTCCCCACTGGTGTGCGCTTTAGCCAGTAGCCCATCACTGGTGCTTCCTGCTGGATGATCGGGGCTTGATCTTGTTCATGAATCATGGATGAGTGAGGGAACAAAGTTACATTTGCTAATCTTGCTCTGTTTTATAATATTGCTTCTGTTTATGAGTATAGCTGAAGATAATCCGAGAAATGATTATCCTGATGAGGAGTCTCTTGAAGAGGAAGAACTTGAGAGTAGCAGCTCCTGTGACCAATCTGAAGATGAAGAAAATATGTATGAAGAAGAGGTCGTTGATGATGATGAGGAAGTTGACCGGATATGGGGATATCGTTGAACCAGTCACTGTAATTGCCGCACTTTTTTTCTTTTTTCTTTTTCAAATCTTGTAACAAATTTTACCAGCATTCCTCAGGTTTAGTGCAGGTGTGACCTTTTGGACTCGTGAGCATGGCCAAATCTTACAGTTCTCTTGTTGCAGTAGAATACACCGGTTCTATGTCAAGTTTAGCTCACTTGAGATCTCTGTATATTTCCAACTCTCTGGCATAAAGCTATTCGTAATTTGAATTTATATCTCATAATCAACAGTTTTATGTGGCTTAGATTTTCCATTTGGTTCCTATGTCGTAACATAGCAATATCTTTCAGAAGTCTTCCAGAAAGGAATAGAAGAAAAGCCAGGGAGGTAAAGGAGGGAGAGAGAGACAGTTGTTGCTGTATTATTAATAAATTAATGTAATAAATATCAGTGGGATTTTTATTTTTATCAAAAAATATCATTTTCTGTGAATATTGGGATTTTACTACTCTTTCCATTCTTATTGTCAAAATTCAGTATTATTGCAATAATATTCTCTATATTAATGTTATTTTTTAATTTTTAAGTTATAACCATCAGTAATTCAGTTTAATTTTTTTTATAAATTCAATGACGTTTCTTGAAAATGAACTTATGTCACATTCGATGATATTTTATAATTCAAGAGAAATGTGAGATGATGAATTGTATTTTACTTTTTGTTAGAGTAGTTTATTTCTTAGTAGTATATTTGTACTTTAGTTACAAATTTATTAATATTATGTTAATTATAATTTTTTTCAAGTAAGTTAACCGATTTAGTATTCAAAATGTTTTATTAATATTTGTACTTTATTAAGTGCCTCAAAAGCTACTCTACTAACATGCCCAGAGGTTTTGGACTGCATTTATTCTCTCTTTGATGGGAATAATTAGCAGTATGTATCAGCTAATCGCTTCTCGCTCGGGAAAGGAGAGATCATGGGTTTGAGTTCCAGTAGTCTTTACCCAGGAGCATGGGCATCTATGGTGCCTCTAAGAGTTTTAGGACTATGACTAATATGTAAATTGGAGTGGGTCTGAAATTTCTCTTTGAGTCTTAAAAAAAATAACTAGCCCTGTACAGTGACTACAGTGAATTTGACTTTAAATAGAAATTACGAAAAATTTAACATGCTCAAATCTGAGCTCAGTTAAATGGAAAAAGAATGATGATGATGTTACTAGTAAATCTGGACCATGAGAGATTGCAGCACAGAGAAAAAAATAAAAGAGAGACTTTCTTGAGCAATCAATAATTTGAAAAGTATTGAAAAAATGATGGATATAATAAAAATTGAAGAGTCCAAAAAATATCCCACCAACTGGGTTGAAAGTTGAAACCAAATTAATCCTTCAATCATCACTGAGTGTGAGATCCATCAGCTGATGTATTCTAAAACTTTGGCGATGCCAATCTTGTCAGGAGGTGAATCAATCAATCTCTTTCATTTCTTTATTTGGAGTGTTGTTTGTCCTTGTAGGCTTTGTGTCATCCATCCCACCAACCCTAACAGGATAAGTTATGTTGCATGCGCCACTGTTTTTATACCATCAACTCTGTTCTATCATGTTTCTTTGTTTCATTCACTGACAAACTCAGCCTTGCTGACTCACCAAGTTGTTGTAACTCTCTACTTTTCTCCTCTCCCTCTTTTTCTACTTTCCTTGAAAATTTATTTTAAAGGAGTACACTATAGAAAAAAATAGAAGTGTAAAAATGACTACTCTTTTTTTAAATATTAAAATATAATTCAATTTGATACTAGAGACTACATAAAATCATGGTCGTTTCCTCCTTCAAATTATGAATGATAGATTTTTTTTTTAATAATATGAGTATCTTCATCTCGGTAAAATCAATTTAACAAATATATAAAACCAATCTAATGTATTAGATAAGTCTTAAAAGAGTCAAAATAATGATTTTTTTTTATAGGTATAAGGAGTCCCATTCCATTTTTTTCAAAGTGGAGGAATGTCCATTGCCATTACATTTCATTTTGCTCCAAAGATGGTGACACATGTTGGATGCTACGAATAGCAAGTGCATTGCTGTGACCGTCCATAATGTGGGGCCTATTGGATAAGACATAACTTGAAGCTCACTTTTGCAAACCATTTTTGGATTGTGACTCTGATTGCATAAAATGAAGTCACCTAATGAGTTGTCCTTGTAAGCTCTCACTAACGGTGGTTGATGTGCCCTAAGGGCAATTGGTATCACCTGTAGAAGTTTTTTGTTGAATTTTTTACACGTAAATTAAAAAAAAAAAAACCTTAAAAGGCCACCAATAAAACATGCCATTAGTTGTCCCAGTCACACATTTCACATAGATGATGTTAATGGCCACTTGTAAGGCATAATTTGTTTGTTGTTTGTTGCTACGTGTTAAGGATGTGGAGACCGGTTCCAATAAGAGAATTAAAATGAAAATGATGTATGATTGTACAACCACTAAATTTTCATCGAAGAACCCAATGTTTTCTAATAAACCTTTCTGATGTGAATTATGTTCAGTATTATTGATGTTGATATTCATTTTTGTTGGGTGAATGAGACGTGCTTCTTTCTTCATTACTACTTATTTATTATTATCATATTACTTAATTTACAATTAATAGTTGTTTTATAAGGTGTCCAACTCCAAATCCTCAACCACAAACCTAATATAAAATAATCATGATTTTAAAATGCTAAATTAATTTTATCTCTCGACTTCCCTATGTCACTTGTCCCACTTGAGGTGATGCATCAAAATCATTGACATTTTACTCTCTCTCTTTTTCTTTTCTAATTTTCGTGTGGAAAATCGTAGAAAATCCAGCGTAAAAATCTCACAGGTGATACCCACTTCCCTTAGAACACACCAGGTAAGATCATAGAGGTTCAAAACTGTCACCTCCCACTTTTTGAGACGAGAAATTACTCTTTAGTCTAGGTGAAATTTGAAAAAGTATTGGAACTCCATCGCCAATGCCTTTACATGCTAGTGTAATGTTTTATTTGCATATAAGATGCTTTAATCGACTTATTGTCGATTTTGATAAAAAATAAATAATTTATTCATTAGTAAGACTTGGCACTACGTCTGAAAACTCAACACTTTTTATTGTTTCCATCAAAACTCATATTTTTATTGAAAATGAATAAGGTCTTATATGGCTAAATGCAAAAATACTAAGTTGTTTCTTATTAAAAAAAATTATATCTCTATTGTAGAAAATAGATTTATTGGGCGAAGAGAGAAATATGGATACTTTGTAAGAAGAGAAAAATGTCTCATTTTATGTGTTAAGCCTTCATTTTCTATACTTTTTATCTTCTCTCAATCGAAAAATTACATACAATCCCAAGTTGCAAAGTGCTAATAGTTAAACTTTTAAAAAATTGAAATCAAATATTAAACAAAATCTTTTGAAATGAATATAATTGAAATAGACTCTAATGTTGGTTTAACATTGATATATTCACAAAGCTTTTCGTTCAATGTAGTACTAATTACTAAATTAGAAAACTAGTTTATGACCATGGAATGATAAAGAATGAGAATAATGTGAATAAATCTGCACTTATCATTTATCATATAATCCCTCGAAAACTAAAACTACATTGTTTAATAAAAATAAAAAAGAATGTCGTTGTAAGAGCATTGTGATGATGATGATCATATTATTAACAATAAGTTTTAGTTGTTGATTAGTAATTGTAAATCAGTTAATGACAACATGTGTAGTGGTATCCCATCAGTTTCCAGTATGGATCGGGTATGAATTGATTGGTTTTCTCTGAGTGCAATGAACATAGCCTTGAAATCAGCTAGGTTCAATGGGACCCACTAGCTGCATATAAAATATCCAAACATGTATTATAACGGGGTGGGGCCCACTGAACCTCGACATAAAAATGGGTTGTTTCAGTTGCAAAGTTTGGTTTGGTGCCCTGAGCCCTAAGTACCAGATGTAAATATGTTATGGCCGAAACTCCGGTGGATAAGATTGACTTCTAATAAATTCAGTCTGATTCATATAAAAAAATATTAAAACCGACTTTATCTCACTCGAATCGTTGGTATGATAGAATTCGAGTGCTACATTAAAACCTGTGATACCCAGCCCACACTTAACTGACGTGGGAGTCCCACATCAATAGTGAAGGGATGTGTGATGGGGAAGATTTGAGGCCACACTTGGTAACTCTTGTGTAACGCGTTTTGAGTCGGGCTATGTGGACCAGAGAGTAAGAGCAAAATCGTGCGGGCTTGTGTGTGTGTGAGGTCCAAAGCGGACAATTTCACACTGAGTCAAGTCCTAAGTCCTTTATTCGGGTCGGGTCGTTACAAATCTGGTATCAGAGCCAAGGTTCTACACTCGAACTGTGGGTCTTTCATCCTTCTCTCGAGTTATTGAAGTAGACCGGGTCGAGCCGGGGGTGGCTCGAGGCTTTAAAAGGGGTGATTGTGATACCCAGCCCACACTTAACCGATGTGGGAGTCCCACATCAGTAGTGAAGGGATGTGGGATGGGGTATATTTGAAGCCACACTTGGTAACTCTTATGTGACGCGTTTTGGACCGGGCCATGTGGGCCAGGGCCTAAGAGCAAAACCGTGTGGGCTCGCGTGTGTGAGAAGCCCAAAGCAGACAATTTCACACTGAGTCAAGTCCTAAGCCCTATGTTCGGGTCGTGTCATTACAAATCCCAATCCACTTAACTCTGAAGGGTTAGTTTGATGGTTAATTTTCATCCTTGTTTATGGGAGGTCTTGGAATCAAGTCATTTCTCAACATAAAAGGGTCACTCCCCTTAGTTTTGTATCCAACGTGTGTGGATTGAGGGCTTTACACATGTCCTAAGGATTAAACAGGTGGGATACTTAGAAAATTCAGGTAAGACACTTAGATACCTTGGTCTTAAAAAAAGAAAATACAATCCACTTAATTTCTTATAGTTAATGATTTTTTATGCCATGAATTAAAAACAGGAGAAAGGGATGAACGGATGAGAAAGCAAGTTTTCAGTGGAAGCATTAAGAATAGAAAAAGAAAAAGGAAAGATGGTAGAACAGAAGATGGAATGAAAGCAGCAAAGAGAAAGAATACAACTACTGAAAATTGGCAAAGATGAATTTTCAGTAATTCTAATAATGCAAACTTGTATTTCTTATGTACATTGATTACAATGGGAATTTCTAAATTTTAATGATACAAACAATAAAGCTAGCAATTGATGTTCGTCTTTTTTTTTAATGGATGACTGAAACTTTTAGTTTTTAATCCAATAATTAAGATTACCAACTGAAAGGAAAATCTTCTTTGTTGTACCCACTTTGCTTTTATTGAATCCCACTATCAAAAGAAATAAGAAAATAAGACTATCAAGAGATTTTCTTACGAGAGGCTACACTTGTGATCTTATGCTGTCATATGAATAGTAAACTTGATAATAAATGGTCTCATTTAGAATATAAGGGTCCAACTCTTCAAAATATAAGTCATTTATTGATTTTTTAAATAAAAGGATATATTTTTTAAGATTTTGTAAGACGATTAGATTATTGTTGATGATCAAATAATAAGTACTCTATTAGAAAATCTATAAAAGTTATGATGACCTCACATTTTCAATCCATACAACAATAATATGTTCAATAATTTTATAAAATCTAAAAAGAATTGAATTCTACTCGACTATTTGCTGATATTTTTATACTTAGAATGACAGTATGAAATCATTCTTTATAAAATTATATCACTTCTTTATGTTTCTTATGTGTAGAAAAGTATACACAAATCACACACACAACTTCATAAGATAGAATTTACGTGGAAAATCCATAAGGGTTAAAAAATCATAGGAGAAAGAGAGATTATTATTCACACACTTAGGAAGGAAGTTAAGCTTAATTGATATCTTCCCACCAATTTGAGAAGAGTGTTGGATAAGGAAATAGAAGGATAAGAAGATAGAAGGAAATACAGGTAATACATTTGAAATTTTAGATGAAAAGTATGAGAAGGGTACTCTTCGAGAAAATTCTCCTTATTCTACAATTATACCATCCAGCGAGAATATTGACCGTGTATATAAGTTTTTACCATGCTACATCATCTTTGAAAAGAAAATAATATTTTACCATTATTTTCTTTTACTTTCCTCTTCCCTCTTTCAAAGAGAGAGGGCAAAATGATTTTTTCTTTTGAAAGATGGTGCAACACAGGGAAAAAATAGTAATTTAACTCATGTTATATGGATCATTATCCATCCACCAATGGAGTCTATAGTAATTTAACTGGATCTGAAGGGGACATATTAAATTAGTTAAAAATTAATTGATATAAATGAATATAAAAGATGAGACAAACTGAGGAAACGGAAGTGAGGATGTCGGCGCGAGAATGGCTCCGGAAAAGAGTGGCGCATGCGAGAGGCGTTTCCGCACGGAGGGGACTACGCTTTTGCATGTCCCTCGGCCTACGAAAACTTACCCACGTAAACTCCAATTGGCATGCTTTTCCTCCTCTCTCTCCTCAAACTCCTCTCCTCCTTCAGTCTATATATGTCATCTTCCTTCCGCACCTCTCTCTCTCTCTCTCTCTCTCTCTCCCATTCCATTCCACCTGCATTTTCCAAATCCTTGAAAACAAAAATAAAGAGAAAATAAGATAAAAAGACAAAGGAAAAGTGGAAGATGCAGAGGGTGGTAGTAAGCAGGAGCAGGAAGCTATGGTGGAAGGCCTCCAGTCCTTATTTGAGGAGACCCTTCTCTCAACTGGCAACCCAAAGCTCCGACACATCTCTCTCTGACAAACTTCCCAAATTGCCACCCTTCGATTACACACCTCCGCCCTACGACGGCCCTTCTGCGGCCGAGATCATGCGCAAGAGGCGTGACTTTCTCAGCCCTTCCATGTTCTATTTCTACAAAAACCCAGTAAGCTATTCCTTCCCTTTCTTCTTCCCTCTATTCTCATTCTACATAAATATGATAATGATAATGGTATATATATGTATATAATTGATAAATATGCACTAAAATATTTTAAAGAGTAACTAAATATTTCAAACAAATTAGGATTGAGAATGATGAAAGTAAGATGGCAAGAAATAGAAATTTAGTGTATGGGAACAGGATTTTTGCCTTAAATATATCAATTAGAAAACGATATTATAAATTTCTAAAAAGAAAAGAAGAAAATCAAGAAGGCTTACGTAATACTGTTTGTTTCTACTTTACCCTTTGATACGATAAAATAAGCTTTGAAAGTTAGAAATATGTAAAGATAGAAATTAGATTGAATAATTAAGTGAAAATAAAATGTCAAATAAGTGGAAATATGATAGTTAAAAATATTATACGTATTATACCATTAAAACATGTATATATCCTTATCTTTGAATAAAACTTTTAATAATATATATTTTTTAAAATTCAACAGATATATATTATACATGTACAATACCTTAACTGACCAACTATGGCACGAAATGCATGTCGGAAACTAATGTGACCAACCAACAATACCTCATATCACGTCACATGCATCATAAATGGGAACCATCCTGACCGTTCGATTGATGGTCTATTAAAAGATGGCTAAAGAAAAGTGCAAAGACCCCGTTCTCTAAAAAGAACAATGATATTTGAAAGAAGTTATAATATTTTATTTAATTAACCCCGTTCTTTAGTTTTTTAAATTCTAATCCTTTTTTTTTTTTTAAATTTACGTGTGGGAAACTACGGGATACCCATTGTAAAATCCACACGAGTGAATCCATTACCCTTAAGACATACCGAGATTAGGCAATGAGGGCTCGAATCTACAATTTCTCACTTCTTGAGGAGAGAGACAAGTAGTTGAACTATCTATCACTTTTAATACTGAAGTAGGAGATGAATGTCGATTCCATTCAAATATAAAGAAAATGAAAAGTGACCTCTAAATTAACTAAAATTCCAAAACTCAGTTAATTATAAAATGATTAGTCATGAAATTAATGATTAAAATTGGAAATGAAATAGCTAAAATTATCATGTACCTCCAAATTTCATTTATCGGCAAATCTAAAGGTCTTCTTTTATTTTATACAGCAAAATGGGATGCCACTCTCTCTCTCTCGAATCCATATAAAACATTTGTTGAATTGGGATTAAAAAGGACTTTTTCAAATAAATTATAGAATATTAAAACTTTTTAAATATGAAAAATAATGAGTTTAAAAAAAATAAACAAAAAATATCCTTCAAGATATGCCTAAAAGAAAGGTCTCAGCATAGTTGGACTGTATGTTTCAAAGCTATTAAAGGGCCCAGTATAAATACACTTGGGCCCGGCGAGGATCATATGATTTCTTCCTAAATCCAAATGTGCACATATGAATCTTAATTTGAATTTAAGGGCACAATTTGGGTGGGCCCAAGCTTGAGCTCATCCAGAAAATATTGCAAAAATATGGGCTTGGGCTGACCCAGGTTGTGTTTAGGCTTCAAATTGTCTAAAACTGGGCTAGGCTCAGGCCCAATACTTTGAAATCTCTACCCAGTGTAGAGTCCATTTTTTATTTTTTTTACATAAATCTACATAAGTTAGTTATATATGCGCAAATCAATAGATTAAAAATCATCATAAGCATAAAGAATTCACTTAGATTTCCCCTTTTACTGGTTTTGAAGTAAAACTAAACGTCCAGTGTGATACTGTGATGGGTTTCTTGGGTTCCATCCATTTGAGTGATACTACTGGCTAATGTTCTAATCTTTTACTAATTTCTTTTTTCGTTTAATATAGAAATTCATATATACCATCCATGTTCTTATTGACGGGATAAATGGCCTTTGATGATGTTGACTTTAAATGATGATAATATTCTTCTTGATCAGACTTGTTCCCTATCCAGTTTCTAAACACCTGATGTGGTCGTCCTTTGAATTTACACCATCCATCATTCCATTGTGTAAAGCAAATTGAAAATGAACATTAGTTCAGTAAGGTGGATAAAAGCATTAGATTACATATTCTATGATTTAGATAAGATGGAGAACTTCCAATATCCCCTGTCCATTTGATCACTATGTAAATACAAAATTCTTTGTACATCCCACAAAATTTTCTGATACGGATAGTATGATTGGTTCTTATAGTCGCATTTGGTTATAAGAATAAGTGGGAATGAAATGGAAGTTATCCTACCTTAGAGGTGACAGTTTAAAGTCTTGCAGTTCTTGGTGGAATGCCAAAACCATGAAATATTCAGCCTTAACCAAATTCAATCTCAGTATAATGACCATGAAACCTTTTTCGTACTTCTACAGTTGAATGTCATTGATGGCAAGATGCAGTATTTGTTCGATGAGGATGGCCGTCGCTATCTTGATGCATTTGGAGGAATTGCTACTGTTTGTTGTGGGCATTGTCACCCAGAAGTCGTGGATGCAATCATCAATCAGACAAAGCGGCTGCAACATTCCACTATTGTATATCTAAATCATGCCATTGCAGACTTTGCTGAGGCATTAGCTTCCAAGCTACCAGGAGATCTCAAGGTTCCTTATATTTGCTAATTCTGTATTGTTTGTTTAGCAATTCCTCCCCAATCATCATCATAGCCATAATCCCATCAGCGATTCCTTGACGATGATTGATTTTTTTTTTCTCTTTTTAATTGGTGAATCTTTAGGTTGTTTTCTTCACAAACTCTGGCACAGAAGCAAATGAGCTAGCCATCATGATTGCTCGGTTATACACTGGTTGCCAAGATATTATATCTTTGAGAAATGCATACCATGGCAATGGAGGAGGAACAATGGGAACAACTGCTCAAAGTAACTGGAAATTCAATGTTATACAGGTATATGCCTCAGTAACCATATGGTTTGTACCGATTAATGTTGGGACTACTGCTACTAAATGTTATTGCTAGTTAAGATTAGGCTCAATACAAAGAAATCACACCTTTTTAGTGTTACATGTTAACCTAATGGGCATGCTCTGGTTTTCAATGATATTTCTTTCAACAGAAAACCTTAAATGGCATACAAAAATGGATTAGTTTATCCAATGAACCAGTTCTACATATTCAACTAAAAAAAATCCAATGATCATGATACTAAGATGTACAAATTGGTAAGCTCATGATGTGACTAGTCAAATGAATACCATGGATCACAAAAAAATTACCTGGGTGAACTTGTCGCTCATCTAGACATTTGAAACAGACCACCTGGAAGTTGTCATATTCACTCTTTAGCAAACTATCATGCCACATATGAAGTGTAGAAGATCCAAACAAACTCAAAATTTTCAGTATTGACATAATAATGCATAAAACACTGAAATTCATCAGACCCTTTGATCAGTTGCTCATCCATTCCTTCCTGTTGTCATAAGAGTGGAGTCCATCATGCCATGAACCCAGATCCATACAGAGGCATTTTTGGTTCAGATGGAGAGAAATATGCAAAAGATGTCCAAGATCTCATCGACTATGGTACATGCGGACGTGTTGCTGGTTTCATTTCTGAAGCCATACAGGTGCTTCTTCTACTTCATTTACTTTGTCTTTAAGAGAGTCTTATGATCCTCAACCTTTGCATGCTAATTTTTATGAGGCCTTCAGTTAGATAATCCAAATTGATGATCATGAACATAAATGGCCCATTCTTCTACAAGTGCCTTAATGGGAATGACAGCTACCTAATATATTTTTAAGAATGAACTGAGGTATTTAGATTTTGTTTGATCTATGTTCAAGTTGAGGTCACACAAAATAGATAGGAGGTCATTGAACTGTCAGTGCTTGGTTGTACTTCTCTCAATGTCATTTTCTTGCTTTTGCATAAATAGGATGACTGATGTTCTTTTTCACATCATCACTTATTTGACAGGGTGTGGGTGGCGTCATAGAACTGGCACCTGGTTACTTGTCTTCTGCATATAGTAGCATAAAGAAAGCAGGAGGTCTCTGTATAGCGGACGAGGTTCAGGCAGGCTTCGCACGCACTGGAACTCATTTCTGGGGATTTGAGGGTCATGGTGTGGTGCCTGATATAGTAACAATGGCAAAGGTGATTCTTTCTACTTGCTTTCAGCTGTTATAATCTGTTTTTCTTCTGTAGGACATGTTTGGGAAGTATGTTATGCCTGGGCTCGAAGCTAAATGCTGTTGTAAGTGGTTTTCCTTGTTCAATTAGTGCAATAATGAATGTCATTTCTCTTCGAATGTTCAACTTTTACACAGTTTGTCCAATGTCAGGAGGCATAGTTACAAGTCTTCTTTAATTTGTACAATGTGCCGAACATTCACACGGGAAACTTCCACATTAGATTCCTGTAAAATTCTTCATCAACTGAAGTTTACAGAAATGTCAATATCTGGATGCTAATTTCATATGGAGGTTTCTATTTATATTTAACATCAGGGTAGATAGTAAAGTTTTTTTTAGTTGAAACTCTTGAAAAATATGACCTTTTTAAAAGTCTAGATTATTGTGTCAGGCATCAAAAAGAAGTTGTGTGGATTCATGTAATAGCTTGAAGTTGCAGTAAGCCTGGCAGAAACTTCCTGTAATTTTAGGTGTTTCATACAAATGACTTGAATACATTTTCCCGTAATAGCTGAAATTCCTGTATTTCGTTGTGGTATTTTATTCAATTTTCATGTAATAATTGAGTCTTTTCACAAGGTTCTTCTAAGACTTCTTTTACAGAATCCTTTTGTATGTAGTAACAAGCAAGCACCATTTCAAATTTAAACTTTCAATGAATCTTTCAAAAGAAATAAACTTAAAAGAATATTCTTGTTAAGTTTCAAGGACAATCTGCAACACCTTTCAGCTGTTTTTCCAAGTAAAATGAAAACCTCATCTGTTCAATATTAGTTCACATGTTAGAGATTCAAGTTGTTTGTCAAGGTGCACACACTGTGGACATCACCAAACTGATTTGGGCAAGATATGGGCAGTTAAAATGTTCAACAGCAGATCAAGTCTAATAGTTTGGCTTCCAAACTTACACATATATTACTAAGGCAGTTTACTACAACTCTTAATGATATTGTTTATTATGATTGTATCATTATCAGGGTATTGGGAATGGGTTACCTCTTGGAGCAGTTGTTACCACTCCTCAGATTGCTCAGGTCTTGACCCAAAGCAGCTACTTGAACACCTTTGGTGGAAATCCTGTTTGCACTGCTGGAGGCCTTGCTGTTCTAAGAGTACTAGAGAAAGAGAAGCTTCAAGAGAATGCTTCTACTGTGGGGTCTTATCTAAAAGAACGCCTCATATCCCTAAAGGAAAAGCACGAACGTAAGTTGTCGTTACAATATCATATGAAGTTTAGCCCAATTCGATACTCTTGTAGACTGACTTCATTATATGAGCAATCGAGGATGGAATTCCTTTGTCTTCAAGGGTT
This sequence comes from Chimonanthus praecox, assembly GCA_022113865.1. Lineage (NCBI taxonomy): Eukaryota > Viridiplantae > Streptophyta > Magnoliopsida > Laurales > Calycanthaceae > Chimonanthus > Chimonanthus praecox. The sequence continues at coordinate 58,007,261 of CM039090.1, forward strand.
TGATCTATGCAGAAAATACTCATCTCCCATTTAATGACACAACTGGCATTAAGTTTTATGTGGTGGATTCCAAAAGGTTTGGGATAACTCATCCAATGAGTTGGTGTGGACCAAACATCCTGAAAATTAATGCAAACAACAATTAGGAAGATCGTGGAACCAAAGAATTAGGATCTCTCGAGCCTCAAAGATGAATTAGGAAGATCATGGAACCAAAGAATCTATTAGAGTTTCCTGAATTTGGATATCTGCACGGAAGAGTCGCTGGAGTTGGTTCTCCAAATATCTGAAGGGCTCTATAAGAACTGTCCCTGTAAAAAAGAGTACAATTTTAACAGGTGTAATACCTCGCCATAATATTCTGGGGCTTAAAGAGTTCACTGGAATGGCAGAGCTCCTCATTCAATAGTTCTTGGATTCAAACAAGACCATTGATTGGATTTGGTAATGAGAAAGAAAGAGAAGTGGTGATCAAGCAAACATGGTTTCTGATTTCTATGCTGCTACATTGACCATGAATGGATGGATAATCATCTGTTTTGCTAATTTTTTTAAGCGGGAAAAAAAAAATCAAATGATCTACATCTTAAAACGTCCAATCAGTACTTAAACCATCCATTACAGTGGAAGCACATACACAAAAATGGATGCATTTAATAGGTACATATGCCATGAAGTTCAATAGATTACTGTAACAGAGCAACCATAGCATACCATCAGTAACATTTATTTTTGTTCTATTATATTTTCTTTACACTCTTATGCACTGCAGTTTGGATGATAGATTTCTGTTCTCTCTGCTCTCTTCAGTCATTGGGGATGTGAGGGGAAGAGGTCTGATGATTGGAGTTGAACTCGTCACTGATCGCCAGTCAAAAACACCAGCCAAAGCTGAAATCCTGCATGCCATGGAACAAATGAAAGGTTAATCTCCCTTGGTTTGTTTAGTATATTCTACAATGTTTTTCACCTTTGACTGGATTGACTAATAGAATAGTCCTAAATTTTATTGATAGAAATGGGAGTGCTGATCGGCAAAGGCGGTTTTTATGGGAATGTGTTCAGAATAACTCCTCCTCTCTGCTTCACCAAGCAAGATGCAGGTATGTCTCCTTTAGTAGTATTCTCACCATCATACATGACATGCATGTTTTCTTGGTAGGATAAGCATCTTCCTTTAAGTAGTAGTGTAGTATACAACTAGTATTAAACATACTAGGAATATCTATCTACACACCAAGTTTTTCATACAGATCATGTGCTAGTTGTTAAATACATGAGTAAAACTCATTCTTAAAAACCGGCTTTAAAGAAGAGGGTGCCCACGTACTTATAAACCCCAAGATCTAAAGGTCCACTAGTGATGTGGGACTTTGCAAACACTCCCCTCAGTGCCAGGGCTGGAGACACTCGGCTTTCTCCCTCCACTTAAGGCTGGAGTTACGAACCCGACACATACCTCTGGTACCCTTTCTCTAATACCATGTTAAAATACAAGTAAAACCCATCCTTAAAAACCGGTTTGAAAGGAGAGGGTGCCCATGTGCTTATAAACTCCAAAACTCAAAGGTCCACTGCCGATATGGGACTTTGTTAACACTAAAGTAGTGTCTATGTACGAGAAGCATACCGGCAATTACATAAAATCGTTCCCGGTGAAGCATCCATTTCATGCAATATATGACTCACCTAATGGCAAGGGAAACCAAACCCATAAACTCAATGGCATATTCGTTTCTGTGATTAAACACCACATGCCACAAGGGGCTTCACTTATGAAAATCATAAGTCTCCTGCTATTTTACATGCTTCACTGCTATTAAACATTAACATGATATCCCTTGTTTCAGATTTCCTCGTGGACGTGATGGATTACACCATGTCAAAGATGTAAATCCCTCATTTGTGTATATATGTTATTTATTATCAATGAACCTCTTTGGGTCTGTCTCTCTTCAATTGTGTATATGATTGAGATATGAATAAATGTAAGTGTGTCCTGACAAGATGATGAGGACGCCACCCAGTTTCCCTTACTTTCCATCTCATTCCTCTCTTTAATCGCTGCGAGTGAAGCCAAGATGAGGGTGCCACCCCGTTTCCCTTGCTTTCCATCTCATTCCTCTCTTTAATCTCTGCGAATGAAGCCAAGATGATGTCGCCACCCAGTTTTCCTTGCTTTCCATCTCATTCCTCTCTTTAATCTCTGCGAGTGAAGCCAAGATGATGGGGGCGTCGAAGACAAGATGTCACTTAAGAAAATCATTATCACATTGACACACTTACGGTATCGTCATGTGCAACTATTATCTATAGAAATTGACTTTTTTGATAATTTCTACTTCAATTATATATTAATTTTTTTAGTCTGGTGCAATGAAGGATTTTCCAAATAATTGATAAATGAATTTTTTATTATTAGGTGAGAGAGAGATAAGTTTATAACAAATTCTAGATGATGATGGTGATGATGAAGTGGTGACGACTAATAGATATCAAATGAATAACATTTCTATCAACGGTTCCTCATCCTAACAGTATAATCTTGACTTTTCAAGTTTCAACGATCATAAACCATTGATTTTTCAAAAATTTATAAGATCATTAGATGGGTTGAACCTTGATAAACCTCTTACATGGTTTCTCTTTTTATTACACTCAATTTGAGAATGAGTTAGCCAGGGAGACTTTCCTAACAATTGAGACTACAATATCTCTACTGTACTAATAATAGAGTTACAGTAATTGAAACTTTCTTGATTAGATTATAATAAACTGAATTATGAGTCATACAAACTGTAATTGTTAGAAAGGAGATTACATAGATATGAAATATGAGAAGTTTCATCATCAAATGATCATTTTAGTCATTTTATCCTTGCCTTCAAATTTAGTAAATATAAGTAACCAATTTTTAAAAAATTTAAATTAAAAAAAAAAATTGATTAGATAGGAGTCTAACTTCGTAATCTCTTATTAATATCATACATTTTATATCATACCTAACCATTTAGAGTCCAAGATTCATTTGAGATGAGTGCTAATTTCTTTGATGATATTTTTTCACCGTGTTGTCTAGAACTTAAATAAGACTCACTCTGAGTAAGTATCAATAAAGTTCTTCTTCACTGTTCACATGAGTGTAGTTCAAGTGGTTGTCTCCCGTCTCAGGCAGCGTGAGGTTGTGGGTTCGAGCCCATATAGCCTAACATTGATTGTATTTTAAGGGTAGTGGACTCACCCATGGAGGTTTTAGTGTAGGACTGTGTCTGAGTTTTCCACACGTAAATCCAAAAAAAAAAAAAAATCTTGGCTACTCAAAGTCATCTGCTTTAAATGTCAATTAATAAAGAACTTAATTTAATTACAAGAATCTAATCATAAGGCTATATAGATTATTTTATCTTTTAAACTTTTTAAAAATTTAAATTTTAAACAAAAACCAAGTGATCATATTAAAACTTCATCTAATGAGTTACTTATAGGTGAGAATGAAATCCATCAAATCATCTTAATCTTTGATTTTTCTTATAAATATTTTTGCCCATAATGATCAATCAATCTACCAGTGAGAATACATCACCTAAAATGATAAAAATTTAAATTAAGTTAAAAGAGAAAATAATAATTTCAACGGTTTAAATTAATCATAAACAAGGTCCTACATGGGCCCTTGTGCCTGACTAGAAAAAACACGAACATTTTGTACTTTCCCCCCTATATATGAAGGAAATAGTTTAAGTTGACCTTCATTTGAATCTTGATTGTCAAAAACACGCAAGCATTTAGCTCCCATATAAGGAAGTTTAAAATAAATAAAAATTGTCCAAAAATGAGTAAAAATAGATAAGAATTTTTTTAATATTTGATCAAGTGAGCTTGATACAATGTCTTTAACATGTTGGTATTAAAAAATGAGACATTCATATAAAAAAAAAAAAAATAAGGATTAGAAAAAGAGATTTTCAAATTTGATTTGACGAGTAGAAAAATTTTAATCCAACCTTTCATATTTATTATCTAAAAATAAGAAATTCATGCAAAAAATTGCTAAAAATAGAGAAAGGAATTTTATGATTAAATTGGTAAATTCAAAAATTTGTTCTACCTTTTTCATGTTACTATCTAAAAATAAAAAAGGTTTTTTTTTTTACAAAAAATTATGATGTGGAGGAAAAAAAAAATGGAGCAAAATTTGGGTTTCTCACCTGTATCAATCAATATTAAAATGACAACCTAATGTTACACTAGCCCAATCTGCTTATTAATCCTCCAACAGTCTAATGCATAGGAAGAGAGTGCTATCCTGTTCATGGACACATCCAATCTGAGCTCAGCTTGCACCCACCACTTCAGCTCATTTTTAACCCATTAAATAAATAAGCAGATCAAGCTCTTAAGAAAACCCACGAAGCCCCTCTGATATCTTCATATTATTTAGCTATATAGATAATTATATGCATTAACTTTTTTATAAAGTATAATGACTTCCTATCTCTACACAAGGGCTCCAACATGGATTTCGGGCTTTAGCTTGAAGGACTTACGGGTGTGCTTGGGCTTTTGACATTACAAACGGGCTCAGCCTTAGAAGATGAAAGCCCTGCCCAAACCAGGCCCATGAACAGCCCTCACTCGCTACAAGGATCCCTTGTTTCCAAAGTTCCAAAATGCAGGGAGCGAGTGCATGTTATAAATACTTGTAGGCATGCAAAATTTATTCAAGTGCTATAATTTTTTATGGTGTACCTACATAATCTGAAAATAGTAATATACGGAGCATGCATCAGAGAATAAAAAAAAAAGAATATCTTACAGATAGGGGTAAAAGTATATATCATATTTTTTTTTTGTAACATGGGTATCCCCCACCCCACATTAGAGGTGAGATTAATCCCACGAGCATGTATAACTCCATAGGGAGTGGCCCGGAGGGGTTGAGCGTGAATCGAACTCAAGACCTCACTTCATGAGGCCAGCATCTTGACCCTTGGGCCAACCACCTCCCCACTCCAGTTTGGCATATATCATATTGGTACTTTACTTCTGTCCACCCCCCATATAATGGCTGGAAGGTACTGATGTGCCACTAAGGGAGGTACCACTTGCCTTAAACCCTCCACCCATATTTCCCAAATCAACAAGATCTTCAAACAACCTGTATGAAGGCACAAAATTTGAAGGTGTTGGACCAACGGGCCTTTGGATAGAACCAGTCTGTGCCTCTCCAAGTATGGGTGTGGTAGTATCAGTCCCACTTGAATCAAACGGATTGTAATGCTGCGAAGGACTAAATGCATGAATGGGGAAGGAAGAATTTGGAGAGCCGTTGAGATGAGTTTGATTACGGTAAGGTGCTGAAGATGGAAGACCATAAATGTAGTCAGAATTTGCAGTGGCTGCCCATGCTGGGGATGAATGGTGGGATGAGTGCTGGGGGAGCAGGCCTTGTATGTGAGGTTGGGGCCATGCAGTAGCGTCAATGTTGTACGGCACCTGTCCTTGTTTTACAGGGTAAGTCTGGGGATCACATGGATAACCTTGAGGAAAATGCGGAATGGTTACCTGATGTTGCCCAATTTGGTTAGAGGCTGGGGAAGTGGTGATGGGGGAAATTTGCAGGCCATATGGGTGATCTTGTGTATCGAGTGAAACAGGTACCTGCTGTTGATCAATTTGGTTAGTGGTGACTGGGGAAGTCTGCAGGTTATATGGGCGCCCTTGTGTATCGAGTGAAATGGGTGCTGGACCAATGTGGTTAGAGGTGGAGGTAGTGGTGACTGGAGGAATCTGCAGGTCATATGGGTACCCCTGTGTATCAAGTGAAACGGGTGCCTGAAGTTGTCCAACTTGATCAGAGGTAGAGGGAGGAGTAAGTGGGGTACCCGGAGAGAGTAAATTTCTAGACAATTTTGTGCTCAGAAGGTCAATCATGTCCTGTCTTGTCATGGTGGTTTGAACTGGAGTTGCTTGGCCTGGCAAACTCAAGGCACTGCTTGTTGAAATTGAGGGGGTTGTTGCACCTGTTGCTGCAGTGGTTGCCACACCAATTCTCTTTAATGAGGTCACCTGATCACCAGTTTCATCGGATGTGCCTTGAGAAGGAACGGGTCTTGGTTTTGAACGCCTACATGCATTAAATAAAAAATTAAGGTAGTAAAAAGCCTCTCCTATAGTAGAACATTTGGATTAAAGAAATTTTACATTATGATGGACACATGGTTACATGCATTGCAAACTCAGGCCTTGAGCACAAATAGATGGGTGCCTATTCGGTGATTCAGATGATTATTTGCTGAGACCCACTACAGAAAGAAATAGCTGAGGAACATCCTATGGGGTAATTTTGAACATTTAGAAGAGGTTGCAAGAGAAAATAAGTGTACAAATGAGTGTGTGCTTGGTGATTCAGACCATAATCTGCTAAGGCCCACTGCAAAGAAAAATACCTCAGTAACGCCCTTGGGATTATTTTAAACAGTTAAAAGAAAACATGTAAAAATGCTGAGTATGGAGAAGTACTACTCCTAAGGCAGGCAAATTGTGAGGCATCATCTATTTAATAGTAGATGCACGCAAAGCATCAAGAGCCAAACCATGGGTTCCATATTCACACAGTCAAGGCCAGAGTATATTTCATGCATATCAGTACCCGCACCCCAAGGAGGTGAAGTTCAGATTCACATAATCCCCTCAAAATAGAAATAAATGAATATATAGCCGTATGTAACCTGTGCACAAGCTGTACAAAATCATCTTCCTCCTCTTCTTCTTCTTCAATCTGATCACTGGTAACTGTTGTGGGTGTCATCAGGGTATTCTCTCTTGGGGTAGATTCAACTTCTGTTGGAAGAGAACCAGCACTGGCTGGATCTGCGGCGTTTGATCTGGGACTGGTACTAGGTGCTTCTGATGGCAGAGAACCAGAGGCTATCATATCATGTTTTGCAAGCAGTCTTTGTAGGCTGTCATTTAACTCAAGACCTCGTCCAAGGATCTCCTCATCCCTGCACACATAATTGAAGGGCCCCACCAATTACCTATGCAAGTATTTATTATCACAGCATTAAGATTAAAAAAAATTCATAGTAAGACGATTAGAAAGCTTAAGAGTCAATATCAACTATGTGCAAAGCCTCCCTAGGCATCAGATTTGACTTGCTCAAGTACAGTTTTCAGTAGTCATGTAAATTAGCTTCAGGTGTGATTTGAAGATGGATTTTAGCATGGGGCATATTCTGTTGATGAACTTACAGGAAGATGCCTCCCAACCTTCTCCTTAAAACATGTCTTGGAAAGTAAAGCCATATAATGGAGAGAGTGAGAGAGAGACAGCCATATTAAAGAGAAGGAGAAATGGACTGACACTTCTATAACAGCAATAACATAGATCAAACATTACACCTGGAATTGTCTAAAATGCAGGATAACCTCCCATGCTTGACACCAAAAAGGACTCCAAGCAACCGCTACACCATCCCAGTATGAAGCCTACTGATGTTTTAAAAATCAAAGACAGTATACAAAGGGTAGTTTTTACACCAGAATCATCCACCACTAGGGATGGCAAGTTAGCCCAAAAATCCAAAAGCCCAAAGAGCCCAACCCAAAAAATAGAGGGCTTGGCTCTTAATTTTAAGCCCAAATGTTAATCGGGGCCTGGACATTAAAATAAAATCCAATTTAAAACTTGGCTGGGTTTGAGCATATATATGCTCAAGCGTGAAGCCTGGCCCAGAGTTATAAACATGTTTACACTGTTGTCATATGTTGATAACCCCCTTTCCCTTTCATTTAAGACCCTCCTCATCTAACCCACTACAGCCCTTTTATTACTGACCTACCCTTCGCCATCTTCCACCACCAACTCCTCTGTCTCTCTCTCTCTCTCTCTCTTTGCTTTCAGATTGATTTTTTTTTTTAATCTCACCCCCTTCCTTCTTTTTTTTTTATTAATTGGAGGAATCTCACCTTAGATCTCAGTTGCACTGAAGTATGTCGCAGTCACCCCTATTTCTATCTTTCTGTGTTTTCTAGATCTTTTTTTTAAGAAAAAAGGTTTTTCCTCCAACTTTTTGGTGCTCTTCTTCTTCTTCTTGGTCTTTATCTCAGGATCCAGCTTCCTATTAGGCCAGTCGAGCTGTAAAAATTGGGCTTGAGCATCCATTTTAAAACTGCATTAGGTACACAGGCTTAGGCTCATACTTCTCTCTTGTAAATTAGGCTCAGGCTTGAGCTCGGGCTTGGCCACAGGCTCGGCATAACATAAGCACAGCCTATTGCCATCCCTATCCACCACTCAATCTTTTTGAGAAGTGATGCAAAAACCATAAGAGCCAAATCCATGAATGCACCATCCACCACCAAATCTTTTTGAGAATTGATGCATAAACTGTAAGAGCCAAAGCAATGACCACATCATCCCAACATTAAGACACCATGCAAATGATTGGTCCACATACCACCTTATTCGCACATAAGCCTTTTCAAAATGGATAGCTGACAATCTCAGTGTGATTCTTTCTACTTTTGATAAAATATAATACAATAAGATTCTTGCTTTCTCAAATGACTTACCTCGTTGAATTCACCAACTGCATAACCTTCTTATGATTGGATCGGCAATGGCTGACCAGATCAACTATCAATTCATCTTTAACAGCCTACAAAGTCAAAGGGACAATTACGCAAGATTAATTTTCAACCTTCTAATGACTAAAATTATGTTAAAAGCAACAATAAAAGCAGAAGTACATGGTTAATTAAGGATCTGCATTACTTGAATCATTTAAAACATAATATAAATAATAAGAAACTAAACACAATATAAAGGAAAGAATGAAGCTTTTACAAAATTTCATTGTCATGTTGGTAGTCCATCAATCAGTCTAATGCCTAGATTGTTCATTGCTCTTTTGGGCTCTGTTTTTCAGAGGAAGCTGGAAATGGGATATCATTGGGAAGACTGCATCATCTCTTTCCAGGGATCTTCTGATCCCCTGATTCAGAGCTTGAGGACTGTGCTGCATCAGACACCTATGCCCCTAGGTTTTACAAAAATTATGGCAATTAAAGCAAAGCAAGAGGGAAGTATAAAAACCAGCCATCTTGGTATTTTGGGATTTTGTTTCCCTTTTGTGTTTTGTGAATTTTTGACAAAAACCAAAGGAATGAAACTATAGGCTGTGGAAAACCATCTTTTCTACAGTGCTTGCTCTAGGTGTGATCCAATAGGTCTTGGGGCTCCTAGATTTAAGTGTCTCCATCATTTTATAGATGACACTCAACTTCAGCTCAGAGTTTTCTCAGAGATCAAAGGGAGGGATTTTCCAAGGAAACCCCGTCTTGGTTGTGATTGAGACAAACCACTCTACAATGTGTCATAATCTCCAAAAGTAACACAAGACAACGAAACTATGTTGCAGTGAGAAGCAAAGTTCAAAACTAGACTTGTTTGAATCACCTCAACTCACCAAGAATTTTCCATGAACTCAACCTTCCAAATTTCTACCAAGACTTTGGTCGAAACATCAAGTCATGAAAAAAACTCGGCCAAGCTGCATTGAAACTCGGCCAAGACTTGTTTGAATCACCTCAACTCACCAAGAATTTTCCATGAACTCAAACCTTCCAAATTTCTACCAAGACTTTGGTCGAAACATCAAGTCATGAAAAAAACTCGGCCAAGCTGCATTGAAATAATTTGCTTTACAGATATTATTGCAGGTTATTTGTATTTAAATATCTATTATTAAATGATAACTGATTATTTATTCTGATGAAATAAAGAATAAAGCACAAGATGAACACAAGAAAGCCTTAAGAAAAAGCCAACAATACAAACAACAAAAGGAACACCCAGAAACAGCACAAGGTCAACCTTAACCGAAGGAGAGCTCCAGTGACTCCCTCCAATTTCAACATAAATCAATAATCAATGTACCAACTAATTTTTTGAGGTGAACCACCTAAGAAACCACTTCAAATTTAATTTTTTTTTTGAAATGGTTCATATATAATTACTAAATAAAAAGCACCAGCGGTGCGAATACACGAAGAAAAAAGATAGAAATATCAAAAAAACAACTGCAACACGGCACCAAACAAAACTACCACCGGGCCAAAACAGAAAAGAGCTTAAGCAAGGTCAACATATTCTTTCCAAGCACGCACTAAGTCAGACATGGAGATATTCCTGAATACTTAGAGACAAGTAGCCCATGATGCACACTTGGAAAGCACACGTCTAACAACCCGATCACTAGACTCAGCAGTACCTCTGAAGATCCAATTGTTGTGTTCCCACCAAAGGCCCCAAATGGTGGCAAAAAGAGATAAGTGCCACAAAACAGTACCACTTCAAATTTAATTGGCTTTGCCACTTCCATCTCAAACATGTAGAGAACAAACATCTTGCTGGGATTGTAAAGTTATTTTCCAAAAGTCTTAAAACACAAGTTATTGAATTTGGATCTTTATTGATTCTTTCATATGAAACCATAAAACAATTTGCAATGCATATCTAATCTCAAGATGAGCATAGACTTGTAGATCATTGTCACTGCTACACCATAAGTAATATTAGAACTGGTTTTTAAATAGAACACTGAAAGAATCTTTAATACTTGTCACATCAGCAGTTTCTACATAAATGGAAAGATATGTTGACAGATTATTAGAATTTCAGAAACTACACAAGGAACAGAATAACATAAGGCACCTCACGATCATTGGGATTCACAGCTTCAATCATGTCACTTAGAAGTCCCATAACACTCTGAATGGAATCCAGGTCTGACAAACTGAAAAGTTGATACAACACCATCAATCAAGATGGCAGCATATTTTGGTGGAAAATAAGAACACTTAACTTGAAAAAAAAAAAAGACATCAAAAATCCATTGATGTAAGGCAAAACACCAAAACAATCAAGTTAAAGCAAAAACAACAAATCAAAATCAGTTGCTCACCTCAGACTTTCCAACTCAGATGTCATTGCTTCATCTGTGCTTCTAGCACCATCAATGGGCATCCCATAGCCTGCTTGGGAATGTATTTCTGATGGTTGTGTCAATGGCGGAGTAAATATTGGAGCTGAATCTGCTGATCTCTGTGGGAATTCTAAACCAGACCGCTGCAAGTCCCCATGTCATACAATTATTTTCAAGCATATGTAATAACTGGCGGAGAATATCAACTAGCTTGAGTACATTAGATTTTCTAAAAAGAGAACCTTAAAATGGAGATATTTTCATTCCCCCCAATAAGGAAAGTAGGAAAGAAGGGAGAAATCCCCATTGACTCCCAACAGTCCATCTAGGTCAAGAGAATCACCTCATCATGGTCTCACTTGAAGAATGACAACAAGAACCATGTAACGTGGCCATGACTCTGAAGGAATTTGATGGTATTTTTTGAGTTGGATTTCATTATGTTTGGTTGCAGTGTTGGATTTCTGAGGGGTCCTGTGATATCCTTTCATTTGTTTGGTGATATTCTCATGATATAGTGGAAGGGTTTTTTCCCCTTCCTTTTAGGGGGTTGGTGCTCCTCTTCCTCTAGTCCTTTTCCTTTTTTCATTGTAGCCTTTAGGGGGTTGGGGGTTGGTTGCAGTATGTTCATTGCGCACTATTTTTGCAATAGAATTCTTAGTTACCATCTTCAAGGGGAAGAGAGAGAGAGAGAGAGAGAGAGAGAGAGAGAGAGAGAGAGAGAGAGAGGTACTGTTAAGAAAATCCATAAAATACGACTCACCTTCCATGCAGGGAACCTTTAGATCAAACCCTTTGTCTGTGATTTAATTATGTCTCTTTCTGTTTAAATCCCTTACAGGTAAATCAACCTTAAACTTGGGACTGACCTTCAATGAATGCAACATTTAGATCCAAACCCTTCTCCAGAGATTATGGCCCTTGTACTGTTTAAATCCATACAGGGAAATCCACCTGAGACCAACCTTCCATAAAGGAAACCTTTAGATCAAACCCTTCCCCTTTGACCTAATTATGGATATTGTACTGTTTAATCCACACAAGGAAATCCATCTTACATCACGGAAAATTGTTGCACAAAAATATTCAGCCAGGAACTTAATGAGGGGAGTGCACCACAAACCCACCTTGTGGAGCAAACCTAGGCCCACATTAACACCCATTTCACCCACTCAAGCCTGTTGCTCCCCTTGAGTTGGATACCTTTCCAACTAGATCATATAACTAAGTAATTGAAACTTAATACAATTGCATCCTTGTTTACTGTTAATCTTAGGGGCAATCAAGAGCTATTCCCAAAGTTATCAAATCAAGATGATTTCCGGTAAGCATCATATTCAAGCATGAGCTTTCTAAACAAGCACCAACATGATCATCAATTAGCCCCACTTGGAGCTTTCACCATGAGAACCCCTCGTGGATGTGTGGCCAATTGCAAATCAATTGTTGCATGTTAGTCCTAAGATTATCTAATGGTTCACCTTGGTGTAAGGTTGTCCCACTATAAGGATGCCGTGAAATGGGCCAATGTGATGCCATGGTCATGCATACTATGATTTTTTCCCATGCACCTTTGTGTGTGTGTGTGTGTGCGAAAAGTATGATATGCTCTGCATTCTCATTCTGTGTAGCAAGTCAGATACATCCCATGTTTAGATTCAACACCCTTCACATCAATAATTGAAGGTTACATGCTAGAATTTTTATATTGTGGATATTAATGGCCACTAACAGCTTGAATCAGGAGTCTTGGTTTCTTTCTAGTCTAAGATGCAGGGGGACACTAGCTTGGTTCACGATCCCAACGGCGGTCTTGTGGACTATCTGGAAGCAGAAGAATTCTAGGATCCTTGAGGGGAAGACTTCGGAGTTTAGCTAGCTCTTCAAAAAGCAAAATGGAGACTGTGTTTGGCTTTGCTCCAACAAGGAATTCAAAGACTTTAAAGCCGGGGATCTCCTTCAGCCTTGGGAGGATTGTATGAAATCTAACCCCGAAAGCAGAAGAATTCGGTGGAGTGGTCCCCCCCCTCCTTGTGGGATTCTGAAATTTAATGTAGATGGGGCTTCAAGGGGTAAACCTGGGCTGGTTAGGATTGGGGGCGTCCTAAGGGGTCATTTGGGCTCCACGCGTATCGTTTTAATGGAATCAGTGGGGACCAAGTACTCTAATGTGGCGAAACTTCTTAGTATTCGGAAAACCTTGACAATAGGAGTGGGTTTAAGGGGAGAAAAATTAGTGATTGAAAGTGATTCATCCAATACTATCAAATGAACCAGGGGAGCGAAGCGTACTCCTTGGAGGCTAATCACCTTGGTGAGGGAGATAAAGGAATTGGCCTCGGGCATGGAGGTGTCCTTTGTGCATATCAGTCGAACAACCAATGGAGTGGCAGATTTCTTTGCAAAGAATGGAGTTGGAGGGTCGATTTGTGGCACTTTTCATCTACCAGGAGGATAGCTCTTATTGTTGTTTTGGAGATTTATTTTTCTTGTTCTTTCTTGTTTTTCAATAAAAGCTTTTTCCGTTATCACTCAAAAAATAAATAAAAAATAGAATGAATCAGGAGGCAACGTTGCTAATAATTCTCATCAAGAAATGTAAACTTACCCGTAATTCATCATATGCCCAATAGTATTGAGGATATTTTCCTACAGAACCACCAAATGCATCTTGCCAAGAATCAAGCAATTCCAAAATTTTATTCCTCACATGCATGTCACTCTGCAGAAATCCATCCAAGAAACACATCGATATGAGGAAAACGCATCAGCAAAAAATGTATTCACAGATGTAAAGCCTATAACAATTCAGTATATATGAGTCTATAATGAAAACTAACATTCAACAGAAATCTAAAGGGAAGGAAGAAAATCTCAAATCAAACTGATATTTGGAAGGAACTATGGCAATCTGAGTTTGAATTATGAGGGGTGAAAATCCTAACTAGAAAAAAAAACCCTTACAAAATAGATTCTTCAAAATATTAGCTCTATAAGCATAAGGGATGGACTTTCTGGAACTGCAGGGTCAGAGACGAAACTTCATGGCCATAAGTAACAATGAAGTACATAAAAAAAAGGGATCTCCCTTGTAGAGATTTAGATACAAAAATCCAGATATCAAAAGAGCCTAATAGTAATCTAAATTTAAGGTGACTTGTGGTAGCTAAATCATAACCTATTTGTATTGTTGAGCAACCAAACCTGGAGAAAACTGTAACTTGACAAAGTAGGGACTTGTAAGATCTTCCAACCTTTAGTTCCTTTGGTGTAGAATCAAAATGGTAACACAGTATCTCGATCCACAGTCCTATAATGGTGTCTGAGCAACCATCATTTGAAAGATCCACATGACATCTTTTTTCATTAATACCATGTAAAATGAGATATGTAACTATGGTTTTATCTGGATGGGCAAGGAAAAAAAATAACTTTCTTAGAAAATAATCATTTTTTAACAAAATGAGTCCAATCAACTATTGACTTACCTTCTAAACTATTGAGTTACCTTCTTAAGCAAGGAACTCTTCCTCTAAGATTTTAACCAAGTTGGGTTAAAAATGGTTATTTTTCAAAAAAGGATTTCCTTTCCATGCATCCAATGGAGGATTCTTTTTCGTTTCCATGCATACAAATGGAGCCAATGTTTAGAAGTCACTTTTGGAAATTATATTGTTTCTATTCATCAAATGCTTTTTATAAAAAAATTAGTGAGAATCTCCAAAATAACAAGGGGAAGAGGCCTAAATCATATAAGCAAAAAATAGTATTTTGTTCCTAAGAAGTCCATAAAAGGAAAAAGGAAATTAAAGAAAAAGGGGAAATAAAAGGAAAAGAATCAATGGACTGATTATAGTAATGCATGCATATATTAGTAATTTTACGTCAAGAGTGGGTATTACACTATCTTGCCCTAAAAGAACATTACCATACTGTGATAAGATAGAGATAGGGAAAGAACAAAAGGATTTGTTTCCTTTCATATCTGCATGATATAGAAAGAGTACCTTTTTCCTCACAATTTTGATCATCTCCTGTAGAATATTCCTTTCAACAACTTGATGATGAACATAATCACCACAGTTTTTTATAATTGTCTCCAAAAGCTGGAAAGAATGCAAAAGTTTAAGAAAAATCCAACAAACTTTGTGAAAAATATGTATCCTAAATTTCAAACTGGCAAAAGAAAAAAAAAATCTAGATAGTGATTGCAACAATCTCCACAAAACCACCAAGAGCCAAATGGAATAGCAACATTTAAGCAAAGGGAAAAAAACCATAAATTTAGTATTAACTTACATTTAGTATACCTAAAAAACTTGACCAAGGCGAGCAATACAAGCAAGTGAATTTTAGTAATTCTCTATTCCATTTCATTTTGTACATGACTTTACGTTTTAATGTTGATGAAGCAAAGGAACAAAATATTCATAATCAGTCTCTATTTTACACCAATTTGGCTGAGTCCACTTGTAGGAGTCAATCTCTATATTTCTGTTCTTGGTTTGCACTAAAATGCCATTTAACTTCGTTATAAACATGCATACCAATCCATAAATGCCATCTAACTTGATCATAAACATGCATACCAATATCCAACATAAAGGAGTACAAAAACTTCAAGAGAACCAATGCGCAAATAGGCCTGATACATTTGTACTTTGTATAAGTTGAAAATAAGCATTTCATTTCATTTTGTACATGACTTTACGGTTCAATGTTGATGAAGCAAAGGAACAAAATATTCATAATCAGTTTCTATTTTGCACCAACTTACCTGAGCGGGCCAACTTGGCCGAGTCCACTTGTAGGAGTCAATCTCTATATTTCTGTTCTTGGTTTGCACTAAAATGCCATCTAACTTGGTCATAAACATGCATACCAATATCCATAAACTCCATCTAACTTGATCATAAACATGCATACCAATATCCAACCCAAATGAGTGCAAAAACTTCAAGAGAACCAATGCGCAAATAGGCCTGATACATTTGTACTTTGTACAAGTCGAAAATATGGAATGGTTTAAAATGAAATGACGGAATGTAAAGTAACAGAGGGTATGATATTTTAATAGAGAAAAAGAAAATAAGTCAAAAGCCAAAAGCTAGATGAATGGGATTAGTGGCTTTGATGATGATGATGATCCAGTCCACAATGATATTAAAAATGGAAAGGAATTGTCTCTCAACAGCATCTCCCCCACATCACATCTTCTGAAAATCTAATTTTCAAGTTTACTTGATATCTTACAACTTCATCCATTCACATGGTAATTTCTTTGCAGGTACCAAGCGCTTTGTTTGGAGCAAAGTCCACCTCCAACCCCCAATATTGGGTCAATACTTATTGATGTTAATGCTCTTCCACTACCTCCTCATCATCTTCTTAACTCCATGACATCTCCATTTGGTCTATATCTTAGACAAGGAAATGGGAGTTGATTTGCATCTTAACTATGAAACAGTACACAATGGTATAAAAAGATAAAGTATTTATAGGTAAATTTATCTATATAATTTTGTTTTTTCATTTATTAGAAGTGTCAAGGTGTGTCCATGGGTATGATGCATACATGATCAACAAGGATGATTATTCTTTTCAAGAAAGGCATTTTTGTTTCATAAGGAGGAAGAATGTATGCTTCTACAGCATAGCCCCCTCTCCCTCCCCCGCTCAAATCAAAGAGAGAGAGAGAGAGAGAGAGAGAGAGAGAGAGAGAGAGAGAAAAACCACCCAAAAAAATGAAAAACAAAACTCAGAGAATTCTTTATACATACCGTTAAAGCAAGTAACTGAACCTTTGGATTTTTATTCTGTAGACGCTTCTTCACAGCCTTTATCACATCTTTTGCCTGACTGATCAAATTTAACCAATAAGCATTAAAAACTACCATAAATTTTTCATAGCAACAAGGAAAGTGAATCAATAACAAGAAACCTATTGAACATTTGCACTCGCAATGATCCACAATAACAGGACATGAGAATCTGTGAACTATTAAGTCCCAGGCATCAAGAAGAACAAAGTTGCTCATACACAAACTTCTGTCCTGATCATATGGGCCTGCAGAAGTTGATGGACAAGGGCCTAAAGAGCATAGTTGGTGAGTTCTCATTATTGCAACCATAAATGTTGCATTTTTTAAGTCATATGAGTGCCAAATTGGCAGTTAGCGAATGAAAATCACCCTGTCAAATCCGAGTGCCAACTGCATATATGGCTTTGACGATGACGATTCAATAATGATGATATGATGATTGACTCACCATAAATAGACCATATTGGGAGATCCTGACAGGACATTATCTGGAATCTTTTTGGACCATTTTGTCACTTCTTAACCTTTTATTCGTGGACACCAAGAAGAGTTAGAGGGAGAGGCCATCTATGTTTTGGGACTAACTGAAGTGATAGGATCTTCAAATAAAATTTCGAAGGCGTGTTTCCATCTATGTTAGGACTACTCACACAATGATTATATCAGATCATCATGAACTCAACAGGTACAAAGTGCAATGTAAAATAAACAATATCGAGGTTTTACCGTTACCAAACTAAAATGGATTGTTAGATGCAAGTCAAAATATTCTTGCACAATAACAAGCCATATAAAATGGCGACCCAAACAAAATTCATGTACCATTTAAGAAAAAAATTATGTAGCGTTTTCCTTTTCCTTTTTACTCAGTCATTATACAGTACATTTCCATATACATAATACACCTAAAATCACAGCCATTCGACTTTAAAAGAACCAAACAGTGTTGGAAAGAAAAACTAACAATTTACCAAAACAGAGACCAGACCTAGATTTTAAAAGAAAAGACTCCTATATGGGTTCCTTCCACAGTGCATGACACAGCAACAACTCCTCACTATACAGAGTGCGCATGTACGGACTCAAAACATGATCGTGTCCAGAGAGGGAGACAGGAAATGCAATTTCTGGTTAAAATAATTCACAATATTTTCTAGACAGGATTCATAACCAGCGATATTTCCATTTTCTAAGGTGGCGATGGGATCACAGAATCCATGAAAGCTTCAAAAAAGAAAAACCAAATTGGGAACAATAAAGAAACTAGAAAGAAATAGCCATATCCTAAATTTTATTAACATGCAAGAACAGAACGCCCATGAGAACCAATGTTAGTCTCCACAAACCGGTAATCATAATTGATGAAATCGCAGATATCCATGTTCATCGCCCAATCTGGACCGTTCAACAGACTGCTCGTCGCCTTTTCCACTCGGATCCCGGCCGTCGACATCTCTCAAGAAAATAAAGAGGTGTTGCAACAAAGAATTTATGAAGAAGAAGAAAAGACAGTAGAGTGTGGAAGCTCGGAAGGTCACGTTCACAACTTTTAAAAAGGAGTCCGCTTCTTCAGCTCGTTTACTTATGTAACGGGCGAAATGGAAAATGATGGTAGTCGGCAGGACCTTGGAATGTTAATGAGAAGTACACCGTCTTGGAGAGGGTGGGATTCATTCTCACACAAGTGGGCCCCAACTCTGTGGACCCACTTGTGAAAGAGTGGCATCAGAGACTCCTGTCCATCAAATCAAGCGAACTGTACTAGATAAAATGCTTAAAAGACGAGAACAATAATCTGTTGCTTTTACTTGCGTTTAACACTCACTTTACTGGCTTAACACTCACTTTACTGGCTTAAATTACTATTATTACAAATCACGTGAAAAGGCCTTGGGTGCTTGTTGAATTGGTAATAAATATAATTGGTCTAATTATTAAATACACAGCACCATAGAAGATTTCTGAAAAACTAAAAATTGTTAAAAACAAAAAGTTAAAAGATAGATAGATAAATGGGTACCCATCCTAACACATAAAAATTCTTTTAAAAGACACACGTTTTTCTGAATTTCCCACTTTACCCCCATCCATTCATACAATTTTTTTTAAAATAAGACATTTAGAAATCGATGCACCGACCGAATCAATTTCCAGTGAATTAGTGCACTGATTTGGACTCTTTCACATCTCAAGAAATCGGTGCACCGACCGAATCACATTCCTTAAATTTTTATTTTCAAGTCATTCGGTCGGTTCACCGATTCAATGGAAAGT
Organism: Chimonanthus praecox; assembly: GCA_022113865.1. NCBI lineage: Eukaryota > Viridiplantae > Streptophyta > Magnoliopsida > Laurales > Calycanthaceae > Chimonanthus > Chimonanthus praecox. Next base: position 58,026,348 of record CM039090.1, read on the forward strand.
GAACCAATTTCTGAAAATTTACTAAAACTCGTATAGACGGATGAGGGTAAAATGAAAAGTTCACTAAAACCTGTGTCTAGTAAAATAATTTTCCCATGTTAAGATGGACACCCTAGATAGATAGATATTTTAGAAAAGGATAAACGTTCCTTTGTTATATAAAGAATTTAATTATCTTTCGTTGGTTTGTATAATGCACAATATTTGGAATTAATGTATGACAAGATTGTTAAAAAATAATAAAATGTGCTAATTCTCCATACTTTTTAATGAGATTAATGTATACCATTAGATGATAAAATGACAAAATTAAAAAAAAAAAAAAAAAGGTATTACTATTGTCAGCGATGGATTAGTGGAAAATGTGAAAAACGATGATATTGTATACTTCTACAATGAAAATGGTGTGATAGAAACATAATGGACGTGAAAAGCATTAGATGTGTTTTGTTTTAGTGGAGTACCACACCTTACCCCATTCTTACAAGATATTATTTATTTATAAATAATGCAGAAGAATGAAGTTTTGCTGATGTTGAAATGAATATTAGCCATCCGTTTAAGTGAATGGTTCAAATAAACTTATATTTAATTACAAATTTAAAACTCAGTTGGTTGGCGTACATATCCTATCAATTTCTGGATCCATGTCTTTGATAATCCGATTCTCTAGCATGATATTGTCGACTTCGAATCTCATACACCTACACAGATTTGCATTAAACCCAAGAGTAAGCCTCGTACTATATACGGGTCTTCCCTCTCTTTAATTTACCCTCAAATGCTATCCTGAATGGTATAGGACAAAGCCCCTGCCTCTCAGACATAACCATTACAATCCATCCTCTTTAAGACCAGAGCCGTCCCTGACTCTGTCTCACAGACCGTCACATAGATAGGCAGAGGGCCCACACATGTAGAGTTGAATCATTCTATGATACCATTTGTGATAATCTGACCCTCCAGCATGATATTGTCAACTTTGAGCTCCACAGACCCGCACAGTTTTTGCATTGGGCCCAATACGTCATTGTTGGGACCAAAATGCCTCATACTATATGAGGGTGTGTTCTCTCTTAAATCCACCTTCAAATGCTATCTCCTACACGGTAGGGGACAAAGTCTCTACCACCCATATTACAATGTCAATCTAACAGAAAATTAATTGATTTTATTCTTCATCATCATTATCAAACCATTTATTATTGAGTTGCCATTTTGAATTTGGCCAATTGTATTCGATGAGCTGCGTGAAACCAATTACCTTGACCATATTCTATAAATAGATTGTATGTTCAAGATTTTAAAGATAATTTGTCACATTATTATATTAGGTTTAGTTATTTTTATTATGTGAAGATATGAAATCACTCTTATATGTTGATACTTAAAGTTTAAACTATTTCTCCACAAACTTGTACATAGATGATTTTATTTCATTTATGTCTCATAAAAATGATAGAGACTGGAACACGGGTTTTAATATCGGGACAGTAAAGGTATTCTCTTGGACTTATATTATACACGAGGTTTGTACGTGATTTCGTTTATATGTGAAATTAGTATCACTTCCAATATGGAGTGGAAATACCTATATTATATAAAAAAAAATATTATACCCATGTAATAAGCACGGGAAATAAGATTATCTAATCGAGAGTCAACTAAGGAAGGAAAAAAAAAAACTATATCAACTTGAAAGAAAAGGTTCTTGATGACCATACTACTTACTAATTACCAAGTGTGATTTTATCGTTTGATACTATGGAAATCATTTTTCAAAAAATAAAAAATATTTACATTGTTGGTGATGTATTGAACTGCCCTTGCAATCACCCATAATTTTCTATTTTTCGAAATTTAGATTCATGCTTGGAAAATTCTCTCCATTATTACGTCCTAATCGTATCGTATTTGGAAAAGAAAAGCTATCAAAACTTCAAAAATCCTTTCTCCACCTCACGTTCTCGCTTCTTTCCTACAATGGAGCAATGCCCATAACTTCTATGCTATTTTAGCCTTCAAAAAGGATTTTCACGATCAGGGAAAAAAAGAAAATCCATATTATTTTAGCATGTTTCTGCTACTCGATTGGTTGTCCAAAACAGCCAGACGGCAACTCTTTGATATTTTTTCCATTGTTTCTGTTTGTTTGTTTCTCTATTCTAATCCCTCCCACTCATATATAATTCCCTCTCTTGCAATTCCTCTTCAGTTCTCACCCATAACTTTAAGCATTTCTCTTTCAAGAAGCTTCATTCACAACAAAAAGGGAGAAGAAGAAGAAGTAAGAAGTCTGCAACAATGGCGAGGAGAGCAACTAGTGTACAACGACAATGGCTTGAGGTGAAACCAGCAAATCTGATTTCTCCCCAGAAGCCATCTAAATCTATTCCAGCTTTGGAAACGATTCTTGAGGAGAGAAATGAAGAGTTGATGATGACTGTGAGGAGGAGGGCTGGTCGACAATCAGAAGTCTTCTTTTTATGTTTCTTATTTTATTTATTGATTTCAAGAGTTATGGCATAAAACCATACTTGTTCCATGTTAAACTAATGTCGAGGAAAAAGAAGTTTTTTGTTTTTGTTTGCAATATCATCTTTGTTCAGTGTCAGTGTTGTTGTTGTTCAGACTCATGAATGAGTTCATGCAGGGGATTGTTACAGTGACTGACTTGCTATGAGGTTTTGGAGACTCAGAGGGCTTGAGAGACTATTCCATTTGCCAACTAATTAATTTGATTGGAAAAAATAATTAGCCCGATGATGGAATTTTTAAATTTATAAAATTTAATTGCTTTAAATTAAATATTATAATATTTAACGTTAGATTATCATCACCAACCATTATCCTATCTATCAAATTGATTATACTCATGTCCTAGATATATATTCAACTCATATATGCATTTTGTCCCAACTTGTCAAGTAAATTTCCATTAGCAAGCAGTCACAAAGTAAAGTCTTTACATAATATAAATTAAATTCATTACAATTATTTTATTACTCAATGTGGCCTAGGCCCGATAAGTATTTGAAGATGATGAACTAACTAGCAATCCTTAAGCATGAAATACAGGAAATTTTTATAACATTAATATGAAAAGTTATGAAATTTAAGTGTCATGAACTCAGTAACAAATTCAAGCTCCCATTGGACAAAAGTATTAGAACAATTTCAAGCGCCATATATCTCACCATCATGAATCTACCATGTCTATTAAAATATCAAATGATGAACTAGGTTTTGGAGTTTATGGGTTCCACTTGTGCTCTAAAAGTAGAAATTGATTGCTTAAGGGGAAAAAATTAAGAAATTATCAATTGAGAAATAAATCTTGTCCTTTATTCTCCCTCCCAAACCCTAGTTGACTCTCAGATTTCCAATATCCATTGTTTTCTCCAGCATATCGGTTTCGAATTTTGTTGCAAAGTTTTGATTCGATCGATCCTACACTGTCAAAAAGGTATGAATTGCATCTTTTATTTTCTAACGTAATGTCATTTCTAATCTCTCTCCCCCCTTTCTGTAAATTTTTCCTGTAAAAAATATGAAACAGGTTACATGAGGAATATCTACTCTTTGCACAAGTATCAATGCACATTGAAATCAGATCTTTCAGCAAGTAGGGGAAAATAAAAAGCAAAGTTGAAAAACACCTTGCTTTTTGAAAAAAAAAACTACTTTGTTTTTTGTATAAATGCCCCTTCCACTGAAGACTCTATTTTCAATGGAAAACGCAGAGATTTTCAATCTGAACAAATCTTTTGATCCAAACTTGTGCCTCATTTGGACAAGAAATTATTTCCTTTAGTACAATGCTTTTGTTCTTTAAAAAGCACTTTCATACATCATAGAACACATAATTTATTTCGATGGACAAGAAGGAAACTACATTTTTTAATAGTTTTTTTTTTTCTAAAAAAGATGAAGCTCATCTCCATGTTATTTTTGAAAATGGTTATTTCTCAAGAATGCCTTCCTTTAAATATATACAGATTCAGATAGCTGGGGATTTAACCTCATCTCTTTGTAATGGTTGGGAACTAAACTCTGCTGGTTCCATTCAGTTGCATCAATGGATGATGAGGAATTGCCCAAGGGAGACAAACTTATATTGAGGGGTTTGATTTTTCATGGATATCATGGAGTAAAGGTAGAGGAGAAGAAGCTGGGTCAGAAGTTCTTGGTGGATGTGGATGCATGGCTCGACCTCCGCCAAGCCGGTAAATCTGATTGCTTGTCCGATACTGTCAGTTATACTGCAATTTACAGGTGACTACACCCAATCTTCTTCATTACTCATCATCACAACCATCATTTTTTTTTTGAAATGGGTCACAACGATCATCATTTTTTTTTTTTTGAAATGATCACACCCATCAACATTATCGAAGTTATGTTTCCATCCCTCTGTGGTTGACTTTATGAGTTATACTTTTTCACACAACTCATTTGGCAAAGTTTTTTTCCTTAGGCTGATTGCCTATCGGACACCCAATCTTCTTCTTACTCTCAGAAATAAGATCAGACCAATCAGTATTGATTTCTATGATACCCACATATTCATCTTTATGTGCAGAGTCTTTGTCCTTGCTCTGTCCATGTTGTCTCTGCTATTCCATGCATTATCTGCAAACTCATTTTCTTTGTGGTTTTCTTAGCTCGTTTTGAATTTAATCTTCTGATAGGGGACATCCAAATACTTAGATCATTTTATAAAAACAATGATATTTTACACTACAAGGGTCTAAGTTCGACCGAATCACAATTATGACTGTCCCTTTGTTAAATGATAGCAGTTCCCCTATATGCCTGTCACTAAAAGGGGAAAAATCCTATGGTCCTAAAACACAAATAGATGAAGTGATTGTAATGTTTTAGATGTATGCACTGGAAGAAAAAGTAATGGTTACAAGGTACAAGGAGAAGGGGCAAGCCATTAAGGAATTGGATTGATGTGTTAAGCAAGAAATGATAAATTTTGGAGTGATAGATGACTTGGTTATTGGCAGGGTTGAGTGGAAAAAGTATTGGAGTTTGTGATAGATTTTGATACTTGAACACCAATTTCCTCATAGTCCTAAAATTATTAAAAGATGTATTTATGATGGCTTTTGATAAAAAAAAATTGGTTCCCAATTTTTCTTTCTCTTTTTATTAGATTGATTTGAGTTAGATCCCACTTCACTGTGCATGTGTCTATGTAGGCATAAATCCATAATAGCCTTCTTCATGATTTTTTATATGACACGTTTCTAAAATGTAAGCATCAAATTTTAAAATTCAGTTGCTCCTGTCCTTGAAAAGGTGGAAAGTTACTAGTATTTGGCTTTTGAGAAGTCATTGGAAAAACTGCTTCTCCTCTTCATAAGTATTTCTAATTGGCTGCTGGAGCCCTGATGGGGGATTCCTTTTCTTGTCTTCCTAAATTTTTATACTCAAGGATTCTTGCTCCTCATTGGCTGCTTATAATGGAGATAGGACAAATTGGTTAGATTCTTTGAATGGATAGATGGTTTACTCTGCAAAGTAGTTGCCTTCAATTAAGTTTTAATTTAAGTTCTTCAGGGAACTGAATGTTCTAGTGTGGGAACTCTTCATAGAATGAAAAGTGTGAAATAAGTTATCATTCTCAGGGCCAGCAGACAGACAGGTTGGTGATTCAAGTAGGGATGGAAGTCTTGGCTCTCATAAAAGGTACAGTGCTTGTTTCAAAAAATCGCTAGTGAAATGGGATTCTAGGATTGACCTAGCTTGGGCTATTAATGATTCTAATTTGTGGAGATTTCAATGGAACTTAAAGAGAGAAAGTGAAAGCTCAACATCTGAAATAATCACAGACTTCTGTCGTACAATGGATATATGGAGGCCAGTACAAGCAAATTTAAGGTACTGCGGGGAAATTTTCTGTTGATTGTGGGATGTTAGTTGCGTGCTGTTGTAATGTTTCATTGTGCCATCCTTTGGTTTGACATCCTTTAATACACTTTCTTCGTTATCAAAGCCATTTTCCCGTCATTAGTAGAACTCATTTTTGGATTCGATATAGTAATATTTATATGGGTTGGCTGCTTAACACTGAATAATATTTCACAGAGGATAGACCATCTATCCTCTTGTTTAATTTCTTTTATTTAATATTTTTGATATTTCTCTAAAATGGAAAATGGGGGCCACAATACCCTGTCAGGCTCTACAATTTGAGGACTGCTGATCTTTTTGCCTTCTAGAAAGTCTGATTTTTTCCCAGTCCAGCGGAAAGTAATTGCATATTACATATTGCTAATTTGGACTTGTAGAACTCTAGAATAGATCTTCCATTTTAAAGAATTTTAGAGACCTTAAATCTTAGAATAAACTCTTGTAGAATTTTGTTGCTTGGCTCATTCTAGAGAGTTGTACTCTCTTGACTTTTAGATTGATAGGGTGATCCAAAATTCTAGGGATGTAAATAGATATTCGAAAATCCAAAAGTCTGAAACATCCAACGGGAAATAAACAGGTTTGGATGCAAACTTTATATCCGTTTAAAATTTTGGTTCCAAACCCAAATATGAATTTAACATCTGTTTGTATTCGGATGCGGATATGAATCTAACCATGTCTGAATCCGATAAACCACTAACCTAAATGACAAATGATGTAAATAATATATTTTTACTATTATGCATGTTATTTATTAAGCTATGGGAACCATATTATCCATCAAATTTGGAATTAGGAGAGAGTTTTACAAATGAGATATAGATTTAACCATTTGAATTATAGATTTTTATTATCTATTTTGACATTTTTTTTACTTTTGTGCATTTCTTTCTTTCTTTGTGGATATTCGAATTCGAATTCGAATCCGACAATATGAAGGGAATGAGGATATGGATCTTATAAACATCCAACATGATCCAAATCTGAATTCAAATCGACAATATTAAGTAGATGCGGATGCAGATATTACCTATATTCGATCCGAATCTGACCCGTTTACATCCTTAGAAATTCCATGAGAAAAGAATGCCCTTAAAGGATGTCTCACATTTTGGAGTTCCATTGTTATCCTAACAAAAATCTGTTATGTGACTCTCTTGTTTCAAGATAACATTGGATATCCATCCTTTTTTGTGGAAACTGATTGGATCTCGTCCCATTTTCTGAGATCCAAAAGGGACATCTGTTGAAGACATTTTTACAAGTCCATTTATGATTGTTGGACTGCGTTTTAAGCACTGCCAAGAAGTTGAGGTTTTGGAAGTTTTGTACACAAGCATTTCCCATTTGTAGTTTTATCTTATCTGCATAAATGGTTCATCTGCATGTTCTAAAAAAGATACTAATGCAAGTTGCATGCTTGGGTATGTGCATATCTCATCACTTCCATGTTTTATTGGCAGTGTTTGAAGTAATTGCTGATACACTTGAAGATATATACTTGATGCACAACATATCATTGATTCCACATTGTTTTGATTATGTTGTACTCGTAGTTTAAACATGATTATTGACACAGGGAGCACTTACATCCAGTTGATTAGGCACCATCAATCATATCAAGCCTAGTTCGGCAACTTTCAATTTCATCTGATTGTGCACCCATCAATAATACTCATCAACAGTGTACTACTTTATGCATTTGACTGCATGCATTTGTGCTTGTGTGTTGAATGTGGTCTTGATTTGTATTTAACCTTCCCTTCTATTTTGTATGACCGTCTTTACTTTTCTCAAACTTCTTTGTGCTGGAGACGCAGCATGGTTCGGAAGATTGTTGAGGGACCATCACAGAACCTTCTGGAGTCAGTTGCCCATCTTATTGCAAGCACAATACTAACAAAGTTTCCTCAGATATCAGTAGTCCGGGTGAAGGTCGGGAAACCTCATGTTGCTGTTCATGGTCTAATCGATTATCTAGGAATTGAGATCATTAGGTGTAGAGAGGTTGATAAATCCAATTCTGCTGGGGAAAGTTCTATGGTTTAGTCATTCATGCAACCGTTGGATCTGCTGACCCGACAGAACACATATGGCTTCCATGATGATGATGATGATGATGATGAGAGTGATGGTCTTTCTTTTTATTGGATCATTGGATGTTTGTGAGTATGCTAGTTGAATCTCCATCCTCCGCGCCCGCAACCCCCTCCCGACCCCACCACACATACACCCACACACCACCACACGTGCGCGCACACACAAAAAAGAAGAAGAAAAAAAGGTACACTGATTGAGATGGGATGAAGATGGCTATGGTTGTAATCTATCAAATTTTTGTATGCCTGTGTTTTCTTACTCTGTGACATGAGAATTTCATTTATTTGAATGATCTGAATTGTCTGCTAAATGTGATTATTACTCAAAGAGTGTTGGAGATTATTGTTCAATTTCTTTGATGGCCCCATTCCATCATAGTCCACTTCATCTTTGTCAATGGCAGTCACCTCGAAAGATTCTTTATTCTCAGACTTTCTTCAAATCGTACGATTTTCATAAAATGTGAAAGGGATAACCAGCAATCATCGACGATGGTTTGAAAGGTTCTATTAACCATTCTTGTACCAATTTTGCCACTGCAGATGTATGACGTTTGGGGTTGCCACACACTTGTCCCGGTTTAAAGAAGATTGAGTGACCTCATCTCATGATCAAAGCCAAATATCCCTATTAAATTAGTGTCCAAGTAACCTTCCAACCCGAGTAGGCCCAAGAGATGGAGAAGAGGGCTATTGCTCATGCCAATGATCTAGTGAATGTGCAGTAAGAAAATACTTGAGCACTGGATTTATTAGGATCTGTCCAATGGAAACCCATACTTGCAAAGAATATATTCCTTTTTAGAGTCAAATCTTGGTCAGTACACTGCCATAAAAATGGTTCCTAAAAATCGTCTTATATGGGGTTGCTAGCTGAGGCTTCTAAGGGGTCATCTGCAATTAACTCGCATTACAGTTGTTGAGTTTCTTTTTGGTTAACATACTCTCATGTTCAAGTTGCTGATTAAATTTCTTGGTTTAAGATGCATAAATGTCTATGTTGCATGGGTATGTTACGTGTGTCTGGTGTGACATGTCGGACTCAACCAATCTCAAAACATAGTATCTGCAGACTTGCATAATAGTAACATGGCAACTGAATATAAATGGGTGACTTTTTTATCATTTTTTTTAATGGATGACAAGTAATAGTTAAGGACTACTAGAAGAACAGTTATATGCCTTTATCTAACCTTAGGCAACATTAGAAAGCTTCCAAGATAGCATAATTATCAAGTCAATTCATCCATTTTCAATAATACAAAGGCATACTTTGAATCTGAAACCTCTCATTTTCTTACTTGTAAATGACGTTCTCACATTTGAGCACTATTGGATTACAATTGGGAACTCTCCCAACTAGTTTCAATCTCTGAGCAATAAAAATACGGATTTCAGATGGTTAAATTTGTGAGTTCGGATGGTTTTTCTAGCTGCCAGGTTACAGAAGGTAAGTTTATCAGGTCATCAGGACACCTTATCTGGTATTGCACCAAGTCACCAACAAAGATGAGTGTATTCCTCCCTGAAAGAGTTTGTTGTGTTGAAGGGATGATGAAGACAACATCTACCATTTTCGCCTGAGAAAGTACATTTTTTAGCCACTGAACATGACCCCTCAACAAGCTTTTGGCTTTTCTCCTTTCCCATTATGTTCTCTTCGATTGCAAATCGTTGATGAGTGTCTACCAAAATAAAGATGGAAGAGTGATAATAAAGATATAAGACTTGGAATTCATCTGAGGAAGTGGGAGTCATAAATTCGATTCTTACTCCACCTCAAAAGGCGACCTCCTGCATAGAGATACTTGGTGTGTGTGGATAGGGAGGTTTACACATACTCTGAGAATTAATCAAGTGCTCTAAGAGACTTGAACAACTTAATCATTAAAAAATAAAAATAAAATGTAAATGTCCTTTTACCAAAAGGCGTATATTGACCTAATCATGACACCCCCAACAAACATTATGTGAAGTTGTAGCTCATCATGCCACCTTCATTAAAATTTCTGGAGTTTCGAACTTAAATTTAATTGGCATATCTAAACTTAATGACCCAATAACCTAAGCTTTCTAAAAAAGAAATAAAAAAAGGAGACACTTGACTCAAGCCTCATGTCTTTTGCTTTCGGCTGGTAATTCACATGGACATGGATTCATTAAATATTCTTAGACTGATACCATGCTTCCACTTCTATCCATCTTCATTGACAGCCAATGATTGTTTTAATAAAATAAGAACTGCATTCAGATAAAAAGAAATAAAATAGGGATAACATTTAATAACATTCCTAAAATGCCACCAATGATTAATGATTTTAGATACAGTATGCAGTGATTGCAGCATTTGAAAAATGTAATGGTCGGTTCACCTACATCCAACTAGAAATGCACTGTCAACATTGTGAAAATGAGAACCAATGAGATTGGCATCCATTTACTTTTTCTGTACAGGTGGTGGCCGGTCAGTCTAGTGACAATGAAGAATATGCTAAAGCCACATATCTTCCAGCTTGTGAAATATGCCATTTCTTCTCAAAATGCCATGATGCAGGTTTGGGGCGGGCTTTCTCTTTTAGCGCAGGTGGTATCAGCCTATCAGGAGGTAGGGCCTGAAACAGGGGTATAAAATATCGGCTGATTTCCTTTTTTTTTTAAAATAAAAAATAAATATTGGTTGCGGGTCCAGTCGATATCTCGGCCGATATTTATATTTTTTAATTTTTTTTAAACAGCTTTTTTTTTTTAAATGATTTTTTTCAAAAAAAAAAAAATCACTGAGATTTCTGAAAAAAAAGTATTTTGCAGAGAAAAAAATTCCACTGAATTTTCGGCCCATGATCTGAAGGTTGTGAATGTGTGGGCTTTCTCTAACCAGGATCCACATGATCTCACACATGCACCGCATCTTTCAATTCAAACTCAGACAAGCTACTTTGGTCTCGCATTTATTGCGGTCAAACACGAACCATTCTTCCTACAATTTCCGAGTGTGATATCACAATTTCCGGGCATCATGCCACCAACCTTGGAATTACAAACTTGTAACCTCCTTGGATAATATCACAATTTACTTCCAAGATGCTTGATCAGGATCCTATGTAGACCGGTCTATCTGCTTTTTCTATAGATTCGGTGGAGATAGGACATATGACAAGACTGTAACATGTAAATTTCTATACGTAGTCTATGGAATGTAACATGTAATTTCTAACTGGCCTAGTATGCATGAGATGTCCTTACTATTAGATTTGGCAAGTGAAGGATTTCTATTGCGTTTTCGTTGTTAGTTTGTCATAGTTTTTCATCTATATTAGAATCGCTTTCCGCTTTCGCTTTGAACGCACCCACTCTTAGATTGTTAGTGTCTCTCTGTAATAGAAAAGGATGATGACCTTGTGTAGTATTATTATGCATATCTCGTCAACGAGTCCATCAAATGAGATAGTGAAGGATTCATTGAAAATGTCTTTATTTGAGTATTGTATCCACCAAAAATCACTTTGATATGATGAATTAATTAATTATTTTACAGTCGTAAAATTTAAATGTTAAAATATAAGTAAAAACTGATTAAATTTTGAAGAACTTAAAAATCTTGGATTGATTGCTCAATTAATATGATTTTTTGTGAACTCTAGAATATATTATAAAAAAAGAAGACTTTTTCAATGGATCTATCACCATCTCATTTGATGAACTTCGTCTGAGCCTTTCAACTTGAAGCTCTTGTTTGGTTGAATCAACTCATCAAAAGAGTCTAAGTTAAGCATACATTAGAGACCCTTTCGCCAAAAAATCAATAGCCTATGGAAATGAGACTAGACAAGGGTGGGGACAGGCCAGACCACTCCAGCTGAAGGTTACACAAAACAATGGAAATACCATATGCTTTGTCCCCCTCCCATTATGTGCATCCTCCACAACACAAAAACTCAAGCAAGCCATCAACTCAGTCCTGTTCTAGGCCCAAAAACATGAAATGTTTAGATAATAATGTAGCCTTTCCAAGCCATTATGGCCCCAAAATCTTGATGGTTTTGGATTGGCATGTATCATATGCTGTGCAAAGTGGATGGGTTCAAAAAAAGTTCATGTCCAAATCTCTCATCACAGCCACACATTCACACATGGACATGTTTCTTAAATAAATTTTAGAATTGTACAGAGGCGGATGGAACTCTTGGTATTCTTTTTTAAGAAATGGTTCATATATTAAAAGATAACGAGGCACCAGAGATTTTAAAACAGTTGATAATACGAATGGAAATATCAATTGATAGAGAAAAGCTCCCTCCGGGAAGTATCAAAGATGAGGCTCTTTCTCAAGGAATAAAGGTTGTGGCTCCTGTTACTGTTCTACTGAAAGAGATCCCAACAAAGTGGGTGCTTTCTACAACTTTTAATCTTCTCCTTTTTTGAAATTCCAAGAACTTACAGAATGAAAAAAAAAAATGAAAGAAAAGAAAGAAAAAGGAAATATAATTTATATAAACAATGGACAGCACTCGGCACCCTCAAAAGGTAGAGATCAGAACTTCCACCCTAGGAAATGTGAATTAGCCGCAATCAATTAAAAATGGCAATTCATTAAGATAACAATTTAAGAACAGTAAGGGTATCTTCTAAAAAAAAAAGATAACAGGGGCTTTTCAGTTACAGAATTTTTGGACTAAGAGCCATGCCTTAATTGTTACACTTGGTTTGAATACTTCACTCTTTTTCAGTGTTTTTTTTTCCAATTTCATTGCACAGAATGCTGTGGGAAAAATCTCAACTTTTGGTCTCCTTTCTTTCCTAATGGTATGCACATGAACCGTTCTTTGCTAGACTGTCCATCTCATTAGAGCTTGGAATGTCAATAGATGTAGAAAAATCCAAAAACCCAAGCTTCCAAATGCCTCACTTGATGTCTGTTTCACAGTAAACATCATTTCAGAGTTAGAAGTATATACAAGCAATGAAACATCTTAAATTGAAAATTTCAAACCATATTCAAACAAATGAAATGCTTCTCATATTCAAATCTTCTAAAAGAACTGAGAAAAGAAACAATATATATATATATATATATATATATATATCTTTATGACTTGTGTCTCATTCATTGCTTCTATTTAGGAAAATTATCACAATAAGTTGCTTCTTTTACATACCTGTCACAAAATTCTCTTTTGTTTCTTCCTCAGTTTTATCAGCAACAAATAAGAAAGGAACAAGAAAACAAATCTAACATGGTACCTTAGTAGAAGACGAGGTAAGGACTGTAGCAATTGTCCCAGGAGAAGTTGATGATGATTCAATCAGGCCAAAATTGTAGGCCACGGTTCCATCTGGTTTGTATAAACCGTAGTTCCTCTCGGATGTTGGGCCGGGCTTCATATCCTCATTAAACATCGCAAATAGATAAACCTCTAGCTTTTGTTTAGGCCTCAAAGGGGTCCCTTCATTCATCAGCTGCCTCTTTAGCAAGTTCCTGTTGTAGACCTCTGCATTTTCTACTGTGGCACCCACTTCAACTGGGTCACCTTTTGATGGCCACCCGGTCTCAGACACTCTGATATCCAAGCCTTCAAACCCCATTTTAGACATGGCAAAAATAACTGCGTCTACCTGTGCATAAAGCATGTTGTCATAGTGTAGCTTGGTTTTATTGTCCACCATTCCTGAATTAGGATTGAATAGCACGTAGTTTAGAGGAATCCCTGTTGGGTCATCTTTGTATGCAAAGTATGGATAGGCATTGATCCAAAATGGGGCTTTATTGTTCTCCAGGAACTGTAAAAATGGTTTAATTACACCGGTAAGATCATCGTGGAAGACTCCATCTGATGGCGGGTATGAATTCTCAAGCACTGCTAATGAATTGGCAGTTGATACATGGATGTACGAGTCTAGGCCAAGTTTCACAAGAGCGTTCTGTATGCTAGTCATTGCAGGAACTAGGTTGGACATGAGAGCCTCGTCATTGCTGGTGAAGATTTCATTACCAACTGCAATTCCAGTGATTTTGGTTGATGGATAGTATGGTTTTACATGTGTTGACACCCACTGAACAGCTTGTTCGGGATCCTTTACTGTAGCCACCAAATTGTCCGGGATAGTTACGATGAGGTCAACGCTGGAGTTTGCAAATGCAGTGAGCACTTGAGGATTTGTGTCGTATATCCTTGTCTTGGTGATCTTTAGGGATGTCATGAGAGAGAGAACTCTGTCTGGTGAGGGTAGATTGTTGGCAACTTGACCATAGTTGATGCCCAGTGTTTCCACTTGTTGTAGGAATCCCCATTCTGCAAGAAATAAATATGATAAGTAAAGGAACACAAACAATTCATTTGAAACTTTGAGCATCTCTATATGGGAAATCAAAAAAACTAAATAAGGAAGAATCTGCAACAAGAAAAAGATCACAACTTCATGTTATCATGCATTAAATTGAAAACCCAAAAATGAAAAGTATTTGTAATTTTGTATTAGTCAAGCAAACAAGAGTCCTTAAGAGAATACAATTAGAATGAGAACCAATTCTTCCTTCTGGAATAGAACCTTGAAATCAGAGTTGACATGAGACCAAAAAAATATCCAAAAGGAATAAAAGAAAGGAAAATGGTACCTAAGAGAGTGAACAAAAGGAAAGTACAAGTTATGGTGGAGCTCAAGGAGGAGGAAGCCATGGCAGGAAAGCAGTCACATATATATATATATGAGAGAGAGAGAGAGAGAGAGAGAGAGAGGGTCTAATTCCTTTCTCTCGTTTGTAAGCTTCTGCCTGAGCTTGGTTATGCAGACCCCTCTTCTTCCTTTTAAGCGTTTGTCAAGAGTTATTTTCTATTTGTCTTGATCAATGACTGCTACTGGCGTCTGTGACTTTATAGACGTTTGCCCAACGATTCCACCAACCCCTTCAGACATTACCAAATTGGTGGAAATAGTCGTAATGGTTTCTTCAAACAAAAGAAACGGCGACGGCAGATGCAAGTGGCTGAAGCAGAGGATAAAGGGGAGTCGTTATTCTCCTGAAGAAAAATGTCCTTCCTACCGTTGGACTTGGAAACATTTAGAAACAGAGGAGGAACTGTATAGACCTCTGCCCACCCACCCTCATTTCTATCCACTCCACCGTGGGTCCCCCGTTCAAATCTCCGTTCTACCTAATTGGTTCCCATTTCTATCCACTCCACCGTGGGTCCCCCGTTCAAATCTTCGTTCTACCTAATTGGTTTATTACGAATGTCTGACGGTCAAGAAACGTTCGACGGTCAATAAACGCGTTTCATAAAGTAGGGTTAGAATTCGATCCTTATTCAATTCCATCGGATCATCCTATTTAACTATTGTTTGTGGATTGAAAGGTTTACAACTTTACACCTGCTCTCATCTCTAATATAAAGAGTGAAGATACCCATATTATTAAAAGAAGGAGATTTATTTTACGATTCATTTAAACTGTATTTTTTTACCTCTCTTATGTTTTAATAATTTAAATTGAATTTGGGGAGTTCTTGGATTCTTAGAAAAGAAAATTGATGAAAAATAGAAAGCCAAGAGAGCTATCTATTGAATCCATCTCTCCATTTCATCATCCATGGAGCAAAGTCGTGGTGATTGATGGCATTCTCCAAAATATCAGATTTAACAAAGCTTTATCAGCCGTCTTATCTCTTGACACTCTTCTTTTATTGTTAATAGGCATGTGATGAAATACCATCAGGAGGGAGACATTGAGTAATGAGAACGAGAAAAAATATCATTGGGAGGGAGATATTGAGTAATGAGAACAAGAAAAAGTTCAAATTTGATAGTCTGGAACAGAGATGAGAAAGGAGGCACGCCTCCACTCCCGTCTCCTCCAACCCACTTCTTTCAAGCGACACTGAAAGGGAGCTTAAGGCTGTGGCTAGGCTTGATTGGGTCTTTGACTTTTAGATTTTTAATTTTATTTTTGTCGGCCATTCCATTTAGATATTAGATTTTTCTTTTTCTATACATTCAATTTTTTTAAATTAAGTAAAATTATTATTTTGTCCTTTCACTCTTTCATTTTGCAACATCCAAACAAACAATTCCATGTAAAATGGAATCGTTCGAACGAATGAGTTTATAAAGAAAGATTTTTAAAAGAGGTCGTTTTTCAACTGATTTTTACAAACAAAGTATTAAAATTCATTTACTCTGAATTTTATGAATTCCAAGACTGATGTTAAGTGAAAAGGGTATAGTTTTAGACTTAAAAAATCATACACAAAAAATTAAGCGGGAATGCCATACGATTCCATTTTACATGGAATTGTTCATTCGGATATTCTGATCGTCCGAGCGAACGCAAAATGAACTGTCTATTCGTTCGGACGAAAAAAAAATGGAGGGGCAAAAAATAATTTATCACCTAAAAATGAAAGAAAATGCAGGTATCTTTATGACTAGCCTTTTCTTAATTAAGTATATAAATTTAACCTTTTCATTCAACACATCAAAAATATATTATTTCTTACGGCTTTAATTTATACTGTATCAATTAACATACATTTTAAAAAAATGTTACCCTGCTGCATTTCTTCACTCAACATAGCATGTATCTCTCAAGAGGTATATAATTCAGTCCCATCACTAGATTTTAGAGGCAGAAAGTTCTACTGAACACCAATGAAAGTGTTAGGTTACACGAGTTTAACCTAACCCACTTCTTTCAAGCGACACTGAAAGGGAGCTTAAGGCTGTGGCTAGGCTTGATTGGGTCTTTGACTTTGAGATTTTTAATTTTATTTTTGTCGGCCATTCGATTTAGATATTTGATTTTTCTTTTTCTATACATCCAATTTTTTAAAATTAAGTAAAATTATTATTTTGTCCTTTCACTCTTTTTTTTCGACCTCACGACCAAATACTTCATTTTGTAACATCCAAACAAACAATTCCATATAAAATGGAATCGTTCGAACGAATGAGTTTGTAAAGAGAGATTTTTAAAAGAGGTCGTTTCTCAACTGATTTTTACAAACAAAGTATTAAAATTCATTTACTCAGAATTTTATGAACTCCGGGACTGATTTTAAGTGAAAATGGTATAGTTTTGGATTTAAAAAATCATACACAAAAAATTAAGAGGGAATGCCATACGATTCCATTAAAATGGAATCGTTCATTCGGATATTCTGATCGTCCGAGCGAACGCAAAATGAACTGTCTGTTCGTTCGGACGAAAAAAAAATGGAGGGACAAAATAATAATTTATCACCTAGAAATGAAAGAAAAGTCAGGTTTCTTTATGGCTAGCCTTTTCTTAGTTAAGTATATAAATTTAACCTTTTCATTCAACACATCAAAAATATATTATTTCTTACGGCTTTAATCCATACTGTATCAATTAACAAACATTTAAAAAAAATGTTACCCTGCTGCATTTCTTCACTCAACATAGCATGTGTCTCTCAAGAGGTATAAATTCAGTCCCATCACTAGATTTTAGAGGCAGAAAGTTCTACTGAACACCAATGAAAGTGTTAGGTTACACGAGTTTAGTCCAGTCCAGTCCAGTCCTATGATTATTTTATCCCTTTACTGTTTTAAGTATATCAAATACGGTCAACTCATCCATTGAGTTGAAATTCTATTTCTTCAAGTTGGGTTTGGATCGATTGGGTCATTGAGTCGGGTCACGAGTTGGGTTAGGGCAGTCAGATCATGAGTCGTGTTTGAGTTGTGTCAGAAGTGAGCCAAATTTGAATCAAATTAGATTGCGGAATCGGATTTGACTCAGGTTAGATATGGGTTGGACAGGTTATGGGTCAAGTTTAGGGATGTCTAGATTTGCATGAGTTTGGATGACTGGTTCAAATTGGGTCAATTGGTGAGGCGGAGTTGAAAGATTGAAGTAGGCTTATGCTTTAGAATCACCTATTTTGCACAATTTTGGAAAAGAAATCTTTTCTCACGTGTGAAACTGATTTGTTACGAGAACACTTCCAAGGTAAGATGAGAAATAATTTTCATAATAAAAAAATCTACTGCACAAGAGTATTTTAAATGAGGTATCAATTTTAGATTTTTTTCCATACGAGGAAACCCATTGTCCTCCACTTTGTGTTGAACTTTGATAAAACATGATACCACCTATCAACACTATGTATCGGGCTAGCCACTCATAAAGATTCAAAGCACAGCACTCACCTCCAACATGAATCCAAGATACCAAGATACCTAACCACTCGAATAATATAAAAATAATTTTCATAAAAAAAAAAGAATCTAGTGCAAAAGAGTATCTTTAGTGAGGTATCAATTTTAGAATTACCCGTAAGGAATCTATACAAATCAAGAGCCCGAATAGTAGATACAGTTCACTTTCCTTAAACTAATCTTGCAGAAAATTTTTGCCATTTTTGCCATCATGCAATGCAGAAAATCCTCCAAACCTGTATTTTATGGAAATTCTAAGATAGTTTCTGCATCATTTCCTTATATTGCAAAGGCAAAATCACATAAACTCAGTAATAATGATGGCATTCCATCATGAATCTATCACATTTTATGATAAAATAAGGACTCTTATGACAGGTCTGACATATAAGCATATTCTTATGATATAGAGACTTCGATGGGACGCGACTTCCCTTATCCAATGTGTGTTTTTGGTGTGGTAAGGGCTAATGTGAGCGTGCCTAGTGAAAAGGGAAAGCCGATGCAGAAAGATGGCCTTTACACTCTACAGACCACATGTTTTGCAGAGCAAGAAAGTATGCAAATTGGAGACGTGATTTTGTTTATTAAGCTCCACTTCTAATGGGATAATTTGTTAACAAGCAAAGTTAAAAAAATTGGATTGAATTAATACGAGATTTGTCAGGTACTCAAGTCATGATTGTGTATGAGTCTTATATTGAAAATATAGAGGGAGATTAAAGAGTTTATAAAGGATTTGAATCACTTCACCTAATAGGCTAGTCTTTTAAACGGGATATCCATTCCTAACAAGTAGTATCAGAATCAAATCTCAGACTACCTCATATATATTCAGGAGATCTCTATGCAGACGAGTTGGCTAAGCCTATTTCAAAAGGAAATTGTTGGAGCTAACAGCGAATGAATTTCACATTGAAAATGAAGAGCTTAGAATTTATAAATGACTTAGATTACTCTACCTAAGATGTTAGTATTTTAGACTGAATACTCAGTCCTAACAAATATGACATTTGTAGCTTATGTCACAAGACTAAAGTCCCACATCTGTAATCAGCCTTGAGGGTCTTGGGCTTATAAGGGTGGGGTGACCCCTCCCTCAACGGCTAGTCATTTTAGGATGGGAACTACCCCTGTAACACTGATATTAGAGCAAACTAAGGCAACTCATGTGTGGGACCAAGACTCTCCTTAGGGTAAAAGTGGACCCCACATGAAAAAAGAGAAAGTGTGGGCCCCCTAGTAGGTTGTGCTCCTTGGTTGAGGGTGACTGTAGCCCGGCCTCTAAGAGGGTAAAGAGACAAGAATATACCAAAGTGTATAGTAACCGACGGAGATCCTGCAATAAGTCTGAGGCTCTCTCTAATATGGAAGATTCCACACAAAAAGATATGTGGGTCTCCCTGACGAGGGCATCAGGGATTGAGCCGGGGAGACTGTCATGGGACTAAAGTCCCACATCGAAAACCAGCCTTGAGGGTCTTGTGCTTATAAGAGTGGGGTGACCCCTCCCTCAACGGCTAGTCATTTTGGGATGGGAACCGCCCCGATAACACTGAGGTGGCATGTTTACACTTCTTACACTATAGGCTTAGAGACCATTTTTTCAGTATACATGACTTATAACTTAGGATTGGCTTGCTACTACTAGGAAATTTTTAAAATTAAGCTACACCAAGACCAAGCTGGTTAATTCTCTCTCTCTCTCTCCCTCTCACAAAGAAGACTTCTTTGGCCTGTGACAAAAAACAATTCCCTGGAAAGCAGATTCTTCGTCTTCTGAAAAGAGGAAACACCGAATGTTTTTCAACAACAGGAAAAAGAAGAAATTGGTGACATGGAATGCAGAAAATGATCTTCATTGCTTGAATCATCAGGTTCCCTAGTTTTAGATTTTTCTTTTATTTTATCAAAACGCTGAAAATAACAAGACAAAAGAGCTGAAATCACTCCTCACCATAAAATATCAGTAGCAGAATAGTTTTGTGATAATGATGACGCATTTTTCTCTTGGCTTCTACTTTCGTCCAATACCTTTTTTCAAGTCAAACATCATCAACACTAATTGAGATTTTCAGTCTTGCTGCAATTTATGATTTTGATTTTACCATAAAAAAATAAAAAAATTAGTTTCAGTGATAATATACTTCTTATAAAAAAATTATTTGGTCCGACTTAATCTTAACTCTAATTTAAAGTATCTATATAAATTTCACATTTCCTTACTTCAATAGTTTTAAGCTCATATACTTCCCTCACAGAGTCCAAAGATTTTAATTTCCTGCTGTGCCTTCAACTCAAAGAAAAGGCCTCCCACTTTCATTTTCTATAAAAACTTTTTTTTAAAAAAAATTTACGTGTGAGAAATCGTGGGATACCTAGTGTAAAACTTCTACGAGTGAATCCCCCTACCCCTACCCCTACCCCTAGAATACACCAAAATTAGACTATTTGACTTGAATCCAGAACCTCCCACGTCCTATAAAAACTTTATTATTATACATTCAACCAAATAGAGATACATTTTGACACTTAGTCTTCAAATAGAATACTCTTGATGGCCTACAATTTTCTATAAAAACTTTATTTTTATACATTCAACCAAATAGAAATACGTTTTGACACTTAGTCTTCAAATATAATACCATTGATGGCCTACAATTTTCTTTAATGAAATTTGAAAAAATAAAATAAAAGGAACTACATAAAATTCCGAAACTTTTGTAATTGTTTACTCTATGCCATATTGAGATGCATGGTTGAGTGAACGAACATCAGCAAAATTAACATCATTCACAACAATTAATATCATCTCATCATCGCACATATCAACCAATTTTTGGGTGGTTATAGATTTATAGTTGTAAATCTTATCTTATCTGACCATTGGATAACTCTAGCAGGCACTTTAGTTTAGAAATTAAAGATTTCATATTAGAATCTTGTAGGCAACCAGTATTTATAATTTATTATGATTGTGTATATTTAGAGTTTTACCTAACGCTTTGTATTCATATAGAGGCGGAAGTCTTCCGTTCTCCATTATTAAAATGAAAAAATAGAAAAGGAAAAAGATCATGTAACAAAGTTACATATAAAAATATCAATGGATGATATAGAAAATAATATCTTAAAAAATTGGGTTGTTTTTTCTTCTTTCTTTCTTTAACAGTCAAATCAGAAATGAAGTAGTGACTGAGAGGAGGAATCATTTACCAAACTCCATATCCCTGCTTTGATTTAACCAATCAGTGTTGAAGGTATTCGACCGACTTTGCTTTAAATTCTCAGACAAGTTGATAGATGGATAAGCTTATCTTCCCTCCTTACTTTATTCTGATTTCTGAGTTAGGATAGGATATACACATGACAAGCACTCGGTATTACGCTCACTAATGCATCATCTTCTCTCACTATGTGCACACCCCATTTGACCTTTGGGTCTTTCTAAAGCCATGTTTAGTGCTTTACATATTTCTTTTTTTTAAGTGGAATTAGATTTATTTAAAATTTTAATCACTTTATTTGTTAATCATCACTTTATTTATTCAAGTTGTTAAATATTCTTATCTTATGTAGGAAGTCTAACTATCAAACCCTTAGGCGTCTAATCTGATACATAGTGTCTCTGGATGGTATCATGAATCTGGAGTTTTACTTATGATCACCACAAAATGGAGTTAGTGGGTTTCCACGTATTAGAAAAAAAAAAACCTCTAAAGAGACATTCATACAAAATTTAGTTTTTAGAGGTCAAAATGGGATTCATTCCCTCGCACTAACCAACCCACTATAAATTGCACATGTACTAAATTTTATACTAATTCAATTTTTATAGACCGTCAATTTAACTCAGATAAAATTTTAGTTTTAGACAAAATTGAAAATTTGAAGACTTTTATTTCTCTGATCTAAATAAATTTTTTAAGAATTGTGTGAAAAAAAATCCGTGAAAACGACTCTTACATATACGCTTGTCTATAAACCGACCATTTTTTTCTGTAATAAAAGGATGGTGCATAAGTCCAAATCCTCCATATAATAAAAGTTACTTTATCAAATATTGTATTCTTTTATTATATTTTATTAACCATGTAATCTAAGATGACAATTATGTGAAAAAAAATTCATTACGTAGACGTAATTATAAGTAACGACACCTGATGAGTAGACAACCTTATGTATGATTTTTGCTTTTGGAGGTCGACGGAAAGAACAGAAGCTGATGATAAAATCCAATTGTCATTTTACTTTTTATATTTTGAATTTACGTGTGAGATACCGTGGGATATCCAACGTAAAATCTCCACGGGTGAGCCCACTCCCCTAGGGCACAATAAAGTTAGGCCATGGGGCTCGAACCCGCAATAACCCATTTCCTGAGGAGTTGTCATTTTATTTTTTTGGATTAACACGTGGGAAACTCAGACACAGTCCTACTAAAACCCTCACGGATGAGCCAATTACCTCTAAAGCATACCAAAGTTAGGTCACGGGGGTTCGAACCTGCAACCTCCCGCTTTCTGAGACGGGATCAGTTGAACTACACCATGTAGGGTTTTTCTTTTTAATTTGAGATTAAATTTAGCCAACTCATTTATCTATTTAATTAAATATATTGATGTATTTATTTGACTCGAATATATTCAAACTCACTTGTTGAATCTATTTAAATCCACTATTCATTTTTGGCACTTGGTTCATTTTGAAAGATTAAAAAAATATAAAATACCTATAAATACAAAAAAATTATGAAATCTACCAAATGATGAAATTTGACGCTCACATGTTAGGCACAACAAAAACAAAATTTACAAAATACATGTACAAATCAATCTAAATATATTACACCATTTTGCAAAGTACTGTATAAATAAATAAAAAAGCATAGATATCTTAGCATCTAATTCCTCTAAAAAAGAAAAAAAAAACATATAAATACTGAGTTACTAACAAAGCAAGTTGGTTTGTAGTTGTTTGGATCTATAATTACAATACTGAGTTTATGATGGCAGTCAATATATGAGATGAGTGCATTGATAGTGTAACATAATTGTGAGATTCATATTATTAAGATCACAAAACTTATTCTTTTGTTAATGCTGTCGTTGAGTTACATTTAAAGAGATTTTTCTAACAAGATTCAATATAAATTGAACTAAGAACAGTACTTAATAATAATTCAGGTTTAAGTTGGTCAAATGGAGCATTTGAACAACAAATCAGTATAAACAACATTGTGATATCCTAGTAATATACTTATTTAAATACTTGGGCCTTTGTTCAGTTCACAAATACTATAATCAGGGCCTTTGAGTCTTGGCCCTGGACAAAAACTGTGAAATGAAGTTACCGGTTGACTGTGGAAGTCTGGATCAGATTCCATATCTTTTGGCTCAGGCCCAATTCCCTTTGGATTTTTCAGCCCTGTGGGAAGAGTTTTGTGTTATATATTCAATATTCATGGGGATTGGGGAGTTGCTCACAATTATTAAGTTCTTATTAGAGTATTACCAGAAAATGCTGCAAAATGTATAATAATTAAAATAAAAAATAATTAATTAAAACTAAAATTATATAAATTGATATTGTCGTGCATGCATAGCACCACTATGGTGAACTTTCTTCTAAAGTTCTCTTACAGTAAGAGCTCCTCCATATACCGTTCACTTATGATAATGGATTTGAGTGAATTTTAAAGATTTATACTTATAATATATGTAGTGTTTAAGAAAATCAATTTCGTTAAATGACACTCATAATTTCAAAAAACTCAAAGATTAATAGTAAATAAGATATGTAATTTTATCAAGTTCAATTATCAATTTTGCACTTTTCAATCTTTAATAACTATATTATTTTTTTCAAATATCTTGGAGATATTTTTCATTAAAATAAACACATTATTAAGTTGCTAAAGAATATCTGATTTTCAACTCTGTTTTCTTATTCCTATGGACTAATTAAAATTGAAAATACATTATTTTTAACTTCATGTAAGCTTTCTACAGAGGAGTTATGTGACACACATGATGCCACAATATTCAATACTTCTTTTTTTTCTAAATTTATATTGTCAGCTTAATTCTATTTTTCATATATAAATTTCAGATTCATATTCACGGCTTCATTCTATTTTTATATATTCTGGAAAAATGTTGACTTGAAAGGACTCTCTGTCCACCACAGATTCTCTCACTCGTTTCTTATTATTGGCCAAACCCAATCCCAACCAATAGATTTTACTTCATCTCTGTAACTCATACTATTTTTAGCATTTTTCTGGCACTAGATTGGTTGTCCAAAACAGACAGACACCAAGTTTTTGATATTTTTTCCATTGTTTCTGTTTGTTTGTTTCTCTATTCTAATCCCTCCCACTCATATATAATCCCCTCTCTTGCAATTCCTCTTTAGTTCTCAACCATAACTCTAAGCACTTCTCTCTTTGAAGAAGCTTCATTCACAACAAAAGAAGAAGAATAAGAAGAAGAAGTCTGCAACAATGGCAAGGAGAGCAACAAGTGCACAACGACAATGGCTTGAGGTGAAACCAGCAAATCTGATTTCTCCCCAGAAGCCATCTAAATCTATTCCAGCTTTGGAAACGATTCTTGAGGAGAGAAATGAAGAGTTGATGATGACTGTGAGGAGGAGGGCTGGTCGACAATCAGAAGTCTTCTTTTTATGTTTCTTATTTTATTTATTGATTTCAAGAGTTATGGCATAAAACCATACTTGTTCCATGTTAAACTAATGTCGAGAAAAAAGAAGATTTTTTTTTTGTTTGCAATATCATCTTTGTAAAGTGTTAGTGTTGTTGTACTACAGATAAGCCATTATCAATTATACTGCAGATTTTTATAATTTAAAAAGTACTGCACAAAATTAATCTGTTTATTTTATCCTGGGCAAGGTTAAAAGTGTAGGTCAATACTGTCTTAGATCAATCCATAAAAAAAAAAAAAAAAATATTGTTCCACCTTAAATTCTAGTTTTCTCACTTCTAACATGGTCAAATGGATGAGACCACCAAATGATCACTAGATAAATAATGGTAACATGGGTTTGTTTTTATTAAAAAGGAGTAATGTGGATAGAGTTTTAAATCAATTGGTAAGGATTATAGTTTAAAAAATAAACACTAAACGACAAATAGACTCATAGGAATTACTTTCAATATATTTCGTCAAAAACAATTTTTAAAAGTCTTTTGTTTTTACAAACAGAGTTGAATATATGGAAATTTACACACGTTCTAAAAGTTAGTAAGGTGAGATTTGTGAAGATACCTTGATCTTTAAAAAAAATGAAATGTGTGTATCTAAATGTGTGTTAGTAGAAAGCTTGCTAAATAAGAAGCTTTACAATCTTATTGTATCTAAATTTAGTGGTACACACAAGTTTAATCAAAATGGAAAAGCCACCACCTCTGCAAACAACAGATGATAATGATAAAAAAGGGTTCTTAATCTCGTGCTTAATCTTTCCCGTCTTTATCCTTGTTCATCTCATCCAGAATGACAACTAGAGCAATGATGAAGACATGATCAACGTTTGGACTTAGTGCATCTGCATCGCCATTGTTTGTAATTAAGATGAATAATTACATTAAATTTGAACTTATGACATATGATCCGACTAGAGAAATCATGTGGGTTGTATTTTACATTTTTTATGATAGGGTTGCATTGAAGGAAAACAAATCTGAATTAAATTCAGGTCGAGTTGGATTAAGTTTTTTTTTAAATTGACCTGATCCGGCTTGAATTGACCTGACTCAACCCGCTCAAAAAAATTAATATTGAGTTGAGTCGTGTCAGCAATTCATGTCGAGTTAAATTGAAGAATTTGGATCAACAATTTAGATCGGATTGGATCGAATTCAATAATTTTTTATATGAGTTGAGTTGGATTTGTTAAAACCCGGTCTGCTCAAATTTCAGCCCTACGTGGTGTTTAAGTGATTCTTAGCAAAAATAAACACTATAAATATAGCAAATATAAGAGCAAAGTAACTTAATATCATGAATCTCTTACCTGTGCTACTTTGGTTTTGGAATTTTTGTTGAATATGGCTCCTGATCTCTCAGAGTAGCATCCTCTGATCTTGAAGTCACATGCCTCTTCACTGGTGTTTGTTGATAAAAATACTTCTAAATCTGTCTTACTTTGGAAGAGTGGCTTTCTTACAGTAAATAAAAGTTAATGAGAGAGGCAATTGAGCCATTTTGTCTAAATTCTACATAGTATCAAGCATGGTCTTTGTACAATTGTAGAGCACAATTGTAAATAAGGACAATGGTTAATTTGTGAAACCAATGACTTTATATAATAATTGAGGCACCTTCTCTCAATTTCTGAATGGCGAGCGCGATATATTCACAACAATGAAGACACTTTTTATAGATACAACAGTTTTTATCAGTTTTAAATATTTTCATGATTTCTTTTGAAAGTATTACGGCTCAAACCTTGCACCCATCAAAATATGAAATGAAATGAATATGTTTAAAAAGAAAATAACACGAAGAAGAGGAAGAAGAAGATGACCTTCTGGCGCATGGTAACGAAAGCGACGTCAGAGGCATCAACTAAGATGTGATTGTCAAGGAGGGTGAGTTCCTTATCCTTGATCTTGAATGCGGTGTTCCCGTAATCGTCCGTTACGGCGTAATCAGCGTTATATATGCTGAAGCACTTCTCGGTGACGGTGAGGTCAACGGCATATGGTGCTACGTACTGAGGTCCGACGACGACGATGGGTTGGTCATGGAGGGTGGATGGCGTATGGCTTGTCGCTGCGGCCATGTCTGGTGTCTGTCCGCACGTTTACACTTCTCTGCCCTTAGATTTTACAGCCTCCTTTCCCTCCATTGCCGCTTGCTAATTGCCACAAACATGGTACCAGAAATTATTATTTTAAATAAAATATTATTTGAGTTAGTTTACTTTATTTTTTTTTTAATTTACACACGGAAAACCCAGTGTAAAACTCCCACGGATGATACCCACTGTCCTTAGGGCACACCCGATGAGACCATGGAGGCTCAAACCTAGAACCTCCCGTTTACCTTATAATATTACATATAGAATCTTATATTATTCTAAATAAAAATTTAAAATACAATTTTTTTCATCAATAGAATTTAAGCAAGTCAAATTCAATAGTCAGATGATAGTTAATTTCAATAAATTTAGATTAAATGACTAACAAACGCTTTTTTTATAAAAAAAAGTATTCCGAGTGTTTAGTTGAGACAAGGGATTTTCCTTTTCAATCTCTTGTAATTTGTCAACGCCAGATGTAATTTATAATTTGTTGATTATTCAAATTAGGTTTAAACATTTTCTACTTATACGTGCTATAGCTCATGTTTTGTTGATCTCATTTCTATTTCTGCTTGTATACTTATTCTCTCCCATTTCATATTAGAAGAGAAAAGAAAAACCTACTAGAATTCAGAACCAAATAATCTTTGGAAGTGATTGAATTCTTATTCTTTAGTCTCAACTTTTGATATTTTTGTTTGGAACCATATTATTTTGGTGTTCGTGCTCTGTTTTTCAACTAATTGATGGGTTCTGCTTCTTCATTTTGAGGGGTTTAGAAAATCATTAAACAAATATTTATATTTCAAAACACTCATAACAATGGAAAAGATAAAAGGATGTCATCTCTTATTAGATTTAATCACATAAAGATAATGTGTAATAGTTCATATTAGTTTAAACACCTACTAATAGGGTATCAAATAGAATAGTAGTGAACGCATTGGAAGACCATTCTTTGAATATATAATTGCACGAAAAATCATCTTAATTGAATCAATAAAATTATATTTCTAAATATTGTAAAATTTAAATGCTTTTTGTTGACCACATATTCAACAAAAGAACCGTCCGCACTCGTTGCCACCTTATTTAGTTGACCCTATACCTAGATGATCGGCACAATACGCTGCCCATCAATGTGTGATGATCGTTCAAGTAGAAATTCTGTAGAGCTCCCTTCCTACTTGTCGAAATTATGGATACTAGTTCCACAGAGAAAAATAGTAGCTTAGAATTTATTTGGTCATTCAAATCAATTCAATTCAAGTCATGAATTAAAAAATGCAAAAAAATCTACATAAATAAACCATGGATCTTTGCTACAAATTTACAGCAATTAATTTAAAGGTGTTTCCTGAATTTACTGCAATTAATTTAAAGACATATGTCAAGGAAATACAAAGAGAAAAAGAAATACAAATCTAGACATTTGTTCAGATATCAAAAACATGAAGGATCAAACATTACCAAATGTGAACCATGAGAATCTTATGGCATCTAGATTTATTGGTTCATGCTGAGAAGTTCAACATTGCTGGAAAAGTAACCAGCTTAGTGAAACAAAAGGGTCCTCAGTCTTGTGCTTAATCTTTCCCATCTCTATCTTTGTTAATCTCGTCCAGAATAACAACAGCAGCTATGATGAAAGCATAATCAACGTTTGGATATATAGTCACCCCAAATGCATCCTTTCCAAGCACAATATTTTTAACTGTATGTTGCCTGTGCATCTGCATCACCATTAATTGCAATCAAAGATACAAAAATACATGAGTTTGAGGTTATTGATAAAACACTAAATGATCGTTTTATGTCATGAGAATGAACAAATTTGGTGCATTTGGAAAGGGAAAAGTTCAACTGAAATAGAGGTTGGGTTAGCTACTCTCTTTTTTCCAACATTGAGGGAGTTGTGAAGAGCTTAAAAAATGATGGCATGAGCTTAGGAAAATGATGGGCTGATGTGATTTGGTATGGTTTATCATTTCTTTTAAAAAGATTTATGATGAGAAATGATGCCCTTTTGCTCCTTTCCTCTCCATTCTCCTTATTAAAGGAAGCCGTAATCACTTATTCCAAGATAAAGGTCTTTTCACATTGAGAGAACTCAGAGGAAACTTGGATAAACCAGCTATTTGATCTAAGATTCAAAAGTATAAAAGAGCAGGCATGCATGTGCATGGACTCAAATCAGTTGTAAATTTTTTTTTTATATATAAATAGATTGAGAGGGTGGACATACATTTGATATTCTCCCATAACGTGAGAAAAGACGAACGGAAGGGGTGAGAAAATCCCAAATTTCCCCTCAAACACGAATCTGAAAACCCCTTCAACGCAAGAGGTAATCACTTTACCTCTCCCTTAGTAATTTTTTCCCTCTTATACCTTTTCCACTGTAATTACCGAAAAAGATAAATGGGAAAATCATGTTCACGGGAACTCATGTTTGGTTTCGGGGCTTAAATCAATAGTTTTTTTCTAATAATTGTGCTTTTAGAAAATAAAAAGCTTGAAAAAATTTCCCTTTTTTACCCAGAGACACAAGGGTGGGAGATCATTTGTACTAAGGTAAGAAGATTGTCCCTAATTAGGTAAGTTTAGAAAAATAGGGACCAGTTTCCTTGCTTGCTGCAACATATGCATTCAACTGAAAGAAAATAAAATCACCATTCATCCTCATTTTCTTCAAAAAGGGATATTATTTTCACCCTGACTTCTCTAATCAACATCCGACAGCAGTAAAACAAGTAGCTTCCTCTTACCGGTGCTATCAATCTAATTTTTTTAGAACAGTGATAATTTTAAGTTTTTAACTTATTGATATTGAAGCAAATAATAGATTGTTTGCCTAAATGGGTATAATATGAAGAATCCCTTACCTGTGCTACTATACTGCTGGAATCTTTATAAAATATAGTGCATGATCTCTCAAAGTAGCTTCCTTTTATCTTGAAGTCGCATGTCTCTTCCTTCGTGTTTGTGGATAAGAAGACATCTAATTCTGTCTTAATTTGGAGGAATGAAGACTTTTTAATGGTAAATAGAAGATCTTTGGCCTCTGTACTCTCTCCCCTATATGCATTCCATCGATGATGGGCAGTCATTGTCTGAAAGGAACGATAGTTAGATAAATTAAAGAAGGGTAGTGATTTAGGCATTCAATCTTTGTAAAACTAGTAAGTCAAGACACTAGTTTTATCTATTTGTAACATATTACCATCTAAATGGTGTAAAAAAGAAAGAGCGCCTCCCATAAAAATTGAGAGTAGTTCACAATCAAAGGAAATACATTACTAAAGAGAGGCATTGTTATTACTACTGCTGCTGGTGTCATCCCAATTATGGATTTCGGTTGACTCTTGTACACTCTTAAAAATCTGAGCAATTAGAAAATTTTCAATCCCAATGCAGATCAAAACATTATGTATTTGCACCTCTGTTGCTTTTATTTATTAATATATGAACTATTTAAAAAAAAAATGCAGATCAAAACATTTCAGTCGAAATTTGCAAGTGTCAGCTGAAATTCTAAAAATCTACATGTTTCAGCTGATATCTAAACTAATTTCGGATTTCAGTCAAATTTTGTAAGTGAGCTCTCTCATAACCATCAAAACAAGGTCCTTTGTGAATCTCAAAAGTTGAAGGCATAAGTGGATGGGGTTTCATCAAACCACTAAATAAAAGAAGTGCAGTAAATATTTGAAATGAACTTTTTGTCTCTATCCAATCTAAAATTGTAAAATAAATGAGTTATAAATCAAATGACAAGAGCCTTAAAAAAGTCTAAAAGTTTTAGTATTTGAAAAGCCCATGAAACTTTTTTTTTTATTGTACTTAAGGTAATTCACTGATGTACTCCACCGTATCAAAAAGGTAGAAATGTACAACTCAAGAGATAAATGAAAAAAAAAAACTAATACGATTATGATAACTCAAGAGTCGAGACCATGCTAACAATGACTTATTGTAATAGTAATAGAAATCTTATTTTTGAAATATGACATGCAATTCATCAATAAATCCCATCATATTAAACACACAGTTATAAAGTATTTAAGAGGCAATAATTGAAACTAAAATTAGTTTGCTAAAAAAATGCATTGAAATCAATAACCATCTCATTATTAATTTTGATGAATCTATATCTGATGGATAAAAATAACCTTTAATCTTGACTTTTAATTTCAGGGTATTGATCAAAGCCATTGATATAGGCCGGATAATTAGAGGCACCTCCTTCCCTTTGCATAGATGTGGTTGCTATGTTTCATTAAGGTTGTGTTTGGATGAGAGATAAGGTAGGGAAAGGAGATCCCCTCTTTTCACTTGTTGCGTATTTTCCTTGAAGGGGTTCAATTCCTGGTTACTCCAATGAAGGGTCACTCTCCCCATACTTACCCGGTGTGCATAGATTAAGGGGTTTTCACACTGCACGGGACTAGTCTTGTGCGACGCCTGAACACCCTGAGGACCTCAAGAAAAAGAATTAAATTAAAAACTAAATTGAGCCCAAATTTTAAAATTGATTATAATTCTAACTGAAATTTAATTTCCTAAATAATAATTTTCAGCATTTATAAAAAAGATTTCTCTGAAATTTATGTAGGATGAGTTATTAAAAGAAACTCGGATGGGAAAGAGAGAAGAAGAAGACCTTCTGACGCATAGTAACGAGAGGGGTGCCGGAGACATCAACTAAGATGCGCTTATCGCGGAGGCTGAGAAGCTTGCCCTTGATCTTGAACACGATGTTCCCGTTGACGTCCGTGACGGCGTAATCACCGTCCGTCAAGCTGAAGGTCTTCTCCGTGATGGTGAGATCGACGGGGTATGGAGCCAGGAACTGGGGCCCAACGACGGAGATGGGAATCGTTAACGGCACTTGCACGGTGGGAGGAGGATGACTGCCCGCTGCTTCCATGTCTCTCTTTCTACACGTTTACACACTCTCAAACGTGTTTTGCCCTTACGCACACTCGGATTTTCTACTGGACACTCGGATTTTCTGCCACTAAAAACCTGATTTCGGATTTTCTGCCACTAAAAACCTGATTTCGGATTTCCAGGATAAATTACCTCTACCCCCGCGTTTTTTCTTATTCTAGGTCATCTCGCCGTAAATTCGAATGAATCATGCTGCGTGTTCATTCGGACAGACGTTCAGTTATATTATTTAAATAATAATTTTTTTAAAAAAAATTAAAGTTTCTTTTAAGCACAGTATATTTTTAAAATTTTTTAAATTAAATATATAGACTAAATACGATAACTTGATAAAAATATTTTAAGACTTTAAAATCTTTTGATACTCCTAAATACTTAAAATATATTATTTTACAAATAAAGGTAACTCTCTATTGTACCGAAAATATATTTTGGAGTGTTAAAAGAACTTGAAGTCTTAAAATATTTTTTATCGGATTATCGTAATTAATTCGGATATTCAATTTGAGAATTTTTTAAAATACACAGTGCTTAAAAAATAATTTTTAAATTTTAAAAAAAAAAATTATTATTTAAATAATGCACTATACATTAGTTTAGCAAGAAGGGGTTCAAATGAACGAACGAACGCGG
Organism: Chimonanthus praecox; assembly: GCA_022113865.1. NCBI lineage: Eukaryota > Viridiplantae > Streptophyta > Magnoliopsida > Laurales > Calycanthaceae > Chimonanthus > Chimonanthus praecox. The sequence continues at coordinate 58,058,969 of CM039090.1, forward strand.
AATGCACTATGCATTATTGTAGCATGAAGTGGTTTGAATGAACCATCCGTTCATTTAAACGAATGAATACAAAACATTGTTCTGCCCATTCGTTCGAATGACCTAAATTTACACTTTGCCATTTATTTGAATGAATCATTCATCAGAACGAATGCCGAAATGAACTGGTAGTTCGTTCGAATGAGTAAAAATACGGAGGTATCAAATGTGTAGAGGCAGAAAATCCAGGTGTTTATAAGTCGCACCTATATTATTATTATGTGAAATGATGAGCCACTAAATAGAATGTTGATAAGTGTATCAAAATTTTCAAATTGTTATAATTTATAAAAATGTTTTTTGAATTAATAAATTTATATTTTTAAAGTTATAAAAGTGAAAATTTTAAAAATTAAAATTGATTAAATTTCAAAGAGTTTAAAAATGTAATTTAAATGATTCAATTAAAATATTTTTTGATGATATATATATAAATAACTCACTAACTTGGATATTATGGCATGAAGTTTACTAGTTTTATAAAATAAATTTTCTAATATCTCTCACTAATTTGGTATTATCATGAAATAGTTACTTGTAATACCATTTTATGTGTGGCTATTTTCCTTTTTTTAATTTTGAAGTAATAATGTGTCATATTGATATACAGTAGGAGAAAAAAAGTGATTTTAAGAATGTGACAGTGTCCAATACATCATAGTAAGTTAGGCAAGTAGAAACATAAAATTATACATGTTTTCAATAGTGTTGACTCCCGCCTCAAAAAGTAGGAGGTTTTGGGTTCGAGCTCCCATGGCCTAATATTGATGTGCCCTTGGATAGTATACTCACCTATAGAGGTTTTACATTGAGTATCCCATAGTTTTCCACACGTAAATTAAAAAAAAAACATCATCATCATCAAAAAATTATTCATTTATCTAAACTTCATTTGAAGTAAGTCCTTAATATTAATAAAATGCTAATTATAAGTAGTATTTAGAGTATTTGGTGGGAACGTAACCACATGATCTTCAAAGGGAAGACTGATACTAGTATCGGTTGCTAGACTTGTTGTCACCATGTGTGTATCTTGAGCTATTTCTCTTCACGAATTCAGAAATTTCTCCATATTTGACATTCTAAATGCCTCTAAAAAAAAAGTATTGACCTCACTTAATCTCTCTGCGGCTCGGGTTGTGGCCTGCTGCTGACTTTCTCAATGTCTTTCTTTTCGATTTCTATTTTTTGATGCCTTTTTCTCTCTTTTTCTTTATATGATTTTTTTTATCTATATGAACTATTTAAAAAATAATAATGACTATAGTGCATGATCTCTCAAAGTAGCTTCCTTTAATCTTGAAGTCGCAAGTCTCTTCCTTCGTGTTTGTGGACAAGAAGACATCTAATTCTGTCTTAATTTGGAGGAATGAAGACTTTTTAATAGTAAATAGAAGATCTTTGGCCTCTATACTCTCTCCCCTATATGCATTCCATCGATGATGGGCAGTCATTGTCTGAAAGGAACGATAGTTAGATAAATTAAAGAAGGGTAGTGATTTAGGCATTCAATCTTTGTAAAACTAGTAAGTCAAGACACTAGTTTTATCTATTTGTAACATATTACCATAATGGTGTAAAAAAGAAAGAGCGCCTCCCATAAAAATTGAGAGTAGTTCACAATCAAAGGAAATACATTACTAAAGAGAGGCATTGTTATTACTACTGCTGCTGGTGTTATCCCAATTATGGATTTCGGTTGACTCTTGTACACTCTTAAAAATCTGAGCAATTAGAAAATTTTCAATCCCAATGCAGATCAAAACATTATGTATTTGCACCTCTGTTGTTTTTATCTATTAATATATGAACCATTTCAAAAAAAAATGCGAATCAAAACATTTCAGTCGAAATTTGCAAGTGTCAGCTGAAATTCTAAAAATCTACATGTTTCAGCTGACATCTAAACTAATTTCAGATTTCAGTCAAATTTTGTAAGTGAGCTCTCTCATAACCATCAAAACAAGTTCCTTTGTGAATCTCAAAAGTTGAAGGCATAAGTACATGGGGTTTCATCAAACCACTAAATAAAAGAAGTGCAGTAAATATTTGAAATGAACTTTTTGTCTCTATCCAATCTAAAATTGTAAAATAAATGAGTTATAAATCAAATGACAAGAGCCTTAAAAAAGTCTAAAAGTTTTAGTATTTGAAAAGCCCATGAAACTTTTTTTTATTGTATTTAAGGTAATGCACTGATGTACTCCACCGTATCAAAAAGGTAGAAATGTACAACTCAAGAGATAAATGAAAAAAAAAAACTAATACGATTATGATAACTCAAGAGTCAAGACCATGCTAATAATGACTTATTGTAATAGTAATAGAAATCTTATTTTTGAAATATGACATGCAATTTATCAATAAATCCCATCATATTAACACATAGTTATAAAGTATTTAAGAGGCAATAATTGAAACTAAAATTAGTTTGCTAAAAAATGCATTGAAATCAATAACCATCTCATTATTAATTTTGATGAATCTATATCTGATGGATAAAAATAACCATTAATCTTGACTTTGGGTATTGATCAAAGCCATTGATAAAGACCGGATAATTAGAGGCACCTCCTTCCCTTTGCATAGATATGGTTGCTATGTTTCATTAAGGTTGTGTTTGGATGAGAGGTATTGGATGAGAGGTACGGTAGGGAAAGGAGATCCCCTCTTTTCACTTGTTTCGTATTTTCCTTGTAGGGGACTTGGGTTCAATCCCTCCCTGGTTACTCTGACGCGTGGATTAGGGGGTTTTCACACTCGACGGGACTAGTCTTGTGTGACGCTTGAACACGTCCGGACCTCAAAAAAAAAAGAATTAAATTAAAAACTAAATTGAGCTCAAAAATTTTAAAATTGATTATAATTCTAACTGAAATTTAATTTCCTACATAATAATTTTCAGTATTTATAAAAAAGATTTCTCTGAAATTTATGTAGGATGAATTATTAAAAGAAACTCGGCTGGGAAAGAGAGAAGAAGAAGACCTTCTGACGCATAGTAACGAGAGGGGTGCCGGAGACATCAACTAAGATGCGCTTATCTCGGAGGCTGAGAAGCTTGCCCTTGATCTTGAACACGATGTTCCCGTTGACGTCCGTGACGGCGTAATCACCGTCCGTCAAGCTGAAGGTCTTCTCCGTGATGGTGAGATCGACGGGGTATGGAGCCAGGAACTGAGGCCCGACGACGGAGATGGGATTCGTTAACGGCACTTGCACGGTGGGAGGCGGATGACTGCTCGATGCTCCCATGTCTCTCTTTCTACACGTTTACACACTCTCTCAAGTGGATGGAAACGTGTTTTTTGCCTTTTATTTATTATAATCTAAAATTCCCGATCGTAATATATCGCGACTTACGTTTTCTACTCGACATTCTGCCGCTAAAATCCTCATTTCGGATTTCCCTATTAATTTTTAAAATTTATTAAATTAAATATTTGAATTAATTATGATAATCTTATAAAAATACTTTAAGGTTTTTATCCCTCAGTTAGACTAAAAACTTATTTTGGAGTGTCAAAAGACCTTAAAGTCTTATAATATTTTTACCGAGTTATAGTAATTAGTCTAAATATTCAATTTCAGAAATTAGTCTAGATATTCAATTTAAGAAATTTTAAAAATACATAATACTTAAAAAATAACTTTAAAATTTTAAAGAAAAATTTATTATTTAACTAATGCACAGTGTATTACCGTAACATATGCAACATAGACAGTTATTTTTTAAGCACTGTGTACGTTGAAAAAATTTCAAATTGAATATCCAAACTAATTACGATAACCTGATAAAAATACTTTAACACTTCAAGGTCTTTTGACACTCCCAGATGTATTTTCGACACAATCGAGGGATACCCTTATTTGTAAAATACTGTATTTTAAGCATTTGGAAGTGACAAAAGACCTTGAAGTCTTAAAGTGTTTTTATCAGGTTATCGTAATTAGTCCGGATATTCAATTTGAGAAATTTTGAAAATACAAAGTGCTTAAAAAATAATTTTAAAATTTTAAAGGAAATTTTAAATAATGCACTATACATTACTGTAGCATGAATGGGTTCGAATTAACCATCCCTTCATTTGAAGGAACGAACACGGAATGCACTATGCATTACTGTACCATGAAGTGGTTCGAATGAACCATCCGTTCATTCAAACGAATGAACACGGAATATTGTTCTGTCCATTCGTTCGAATAAACTAAATTTACACTTCGGCATTCGTTCGGATGAATGATTCATCCGAACGAATACCGAAATGAATGGGCAGTTAATTCGAATAAGTGAAAATGCGGGGTATAATGGTAATTTGCCTCTAAAATCCAAAATCGAATGTGTAGAGACAGAAAATATAGGTGTCTAATATAGGTGTCTATAAGTCGCGCCTATATTATTATTACGTGAAATGATGAGCCACTAAATAGAATGTTGATAAGTGTATCAAAATTTTCATATTGTTATAATTTATAAAAAATGTTATTTGAATTAATAAATTTATATTTTTAAAGTTATAAAAGTGAAAATTTTAAAAATTAAAACTGATTAAATTTTAAAGAGTTTAAAAATGTAATTTAAATGATTCAATTAAAATAATTTTTGATGATATATATATATATATATATATATATATAGATAACTCACTAACTTGGATATTATGGCATGAAGTTTACTAGTTTTATAAAATAAATTTTCTAATATCTCTCACTAATTTGGTATTATCATGAAATAGTTACTTGTAATACCATTTTCTGTGTGACTATTTTCCTTTTTTTTTAATTTTGAAGTAATAATGTGTCATATTGATATACAGTAGGAGAAAAAAAGTGATTTTAAGAATGTGAAAGTGTCCGATATATCATAGTAAGTAAGGCAAGTAGAAACATAAAATTATACCTGCTGTCGATAGTTCAACTTGTTGCCTCCTGCTTCAAAAAGTAGGAGGTTTTGAATTTGAGCTCCCATAGCCTAATATTGATGTGCCCTTGGATAGTAGATTTACTCGTAAAGGTTTTACATTGGGTATCCCATAGTTTTCCACACGTAAATTAAAAAAGAAAACATCGTCATCAACAAAATTATTTATTTATCTAAAATCCATTCGAAATAAGTCCTTAATATTAATAAAATGCCAATTATAAGTAGTATTTAGAGTATTTGGTGGGAACATAACCACATGATCTTCAAGGGAAGTCGGATACTAGTATCGGTTGCTAGACTTTTTGTCACCATGTGTGTATCTTGGGGTCTTTTTGTTCAGGAATTCAGAAATTTCTCCATGTCTGATATTCTGCATGTCTGAAAAGAAAATATTGACCTCACTTAATCTCTTCGTGGCTCGTGTTGTGGCTTGCGCTGACTTTCTCAATGTCTTCCTTTCAATTTCTATTCTTTGGTGTGTTTTTTTTTTTTTTATGTGTTGTTTTTTTATCTATTAATATATGCAATATTTAAAAAATAATAATGACTACATTTAATCTAATCACAAGCCACCACCTAGACTTCTTACACAGCATAAAGTATATTTTCTCTATGTTATGGTTTTCCAATTAATCTTCAAGAGAACTGAGTTGTTAATCAACTCCTGCAAAGTCTGATGTTTGAGAATTCATTCACACTTTACCAACTCTATATCCTCACAGTTACAAAGAATGTAATAATTACTCTATAAATTTCTGGAGCCAAATTGTAAAATGCAAATATTACAAATTTATTACACATCAGAATACACACACTCAAGTTTATAAGCTGCTCAATGGTTATGAGCTTACCATGTAATTGTTTTATACTTTATTGATGAGTGTCTATAGTAAAAATATCAGCATTAATCAATAGATATCGAAATGATAGGTAATTTTAATGTTTTTTGTCCATCCATTAAAAAACTAGATTTGTAGCTAAATAACACTTTAATTATAAGTAGCTCTTTCAAGAACAATCTAAGATCTCACAGTAGAATTTGAAACTCTGAAATCTCAATAACAGGATTGACCTTCCTGCTTCTTAAGATGGGAGATAACTAGTTGAACTACACTCACTCATGTGATTTTTTTTTTTTTCAATTTTCTTATTAGCGCTCAACTGTTATATATTTAAATTTAAAAATTTGTTCTCATAGGCCCGTTACCTATTTGACGCCTCCAGAACATGGACTACAATCTTTAAATTATAATAACAAGCCCTTAACAATTTTATAAAGACTTCTTTTATATAATATCTCAAGAGACTTTGAGAAAGTGTCGATTTCAACAAAATGAAGTAGATGAACAATGTGTAAGGGACTTTAAAGAATCAAATCTAATATTAAACCTGTTCATCATAATAAATGATTTTTACAAGTAAAGTAGTGATGAACAAGATTAAATTACTCTTTAAAAAGATGAAGTCTTACAAGAGAAGTTATAATTTTTTTCTCCAGTAAGACGAATCAGTTCTCCACTTGCAATCCCTGCATCGAAATGTAGGGCCTCTCCTCAGAAATTTAGGCCCCACAAGTAAATAAGTCAACCCTATGTTGCTTATAATGATGTATATAATTATTTTATCTAATTAAAAAAATTTATTACTCTAATTAATTAGAGGATCGATCTTGTGTTCTCGTTAGAATAAGACTGAGCAGAGGGGAAAAAAAACAGGAAGCGGAAGCGGAATTCGAATTCTCAGGAGGGAAGGCAAGGGAAGAGAAGGAAGCAGAGAGAGTGAGAGAGATGAAACCGAAGCCTGCCAATCTCACCTTCAAACTCGTTCTTCTTGGCGACGGTACTTTCGATGCCACACCTTTTCCATCTTCTTTGCTTTGTTTCGAAGAATTTCCAGGAATTCATTTGAACGGTCCATACACGAATTGGCACCAATGGAATGCCCCATTGGAACCACTTCCGGGATCTCCCTTGTATTTTTTTTTTTTTAAATCATAATTTTTTTTGCTTGAATACCAGGAATTCAGATTTTTTTAAGTATCGTTTTTTTTTTCCGCGGGCAGGGGGCGGGGGGGGGGGGGGGGGGGGGGGGGGGGGGGGGGGGGGGGGGGGGGGGGGGGGGTGGGTGCGGGGGCGGGGGGGGTTCGTTATTGAAAGATTAGATGCGATATGGGTTATGAATTATGATCGAGTTGAATTTGTGGACCCCTTCTCCACAAAGGTTCCACAATACAGACACACAAATTCCACCATATAGATTATCGAGAGTGAATAGAGGGAGGGTTTAAGATCACAAGATTAACATAGCCATATAAATGCAGCAATCAGTAAACAAAGAGATCAGAAAATTCGTAATAATAACTGTTTCCTCTTCGCCTCTGTTTGGATGCATGGAAAAGTAGTACTTCCCTAGTTCCCTGGAAAGTAACCATTTTTTTTGTCAAAAAATGTGGTTATTTTCCTTGAAAGTGCTTGCTACTCATGTGTCCAATGGGCTGAAGGCTCACCTCAAGGTCCATTCCCTTATTCTAGTTTGATTTAGAACATCCCTAATGGGAGTTGTTTTATCACCGATATTTGGAAGGAAGAGGAGAATCAGAAATCAGCTGCATTTTGTTGCCTCCATTTGGATGTTTTAATTTTTTTTAAAGAACTGGCTAAAGACAATCAGCTATGAGGTAGAGTGGTCTATGAAGTCACCCTTATATTAGCTCTTATAACGGATGGTTCTCTTGTCTCATAAGACATTCTTAATCACCTCTTTGAAGCTATTTACACACATGGACACCAAAAACCTGTATCAGTTAGAAAGCTCAATCTCTTTTTTAATTATGGATAGATACTTGACCTCTTTCTGAACTAATGCTAATCTATATAAACTCAAAATATGTACTTTTCCCTCATTTGGGCCACATTGCTAATACAAATACAATGCCAAATAGTCCAATTGATTGCCCTATTTTTCCACTTTTTCCTCTCTATATTTGATCCTTGTTTATAATACTTTCCTAGAAGGTCATCATCGCCGAAGCCATTTATCTTCTAAATACAAGGTTCCACTCACAGAGATTTGACAAATTATTTTCCATGGATCGACTAATCTATTTTACACCCATGTGACTCAAACTTGCAACCTTTATAACTGCCACAATATGCTCTTACCAAATGTGCAATAGGCTCTTTTTTTTTTATAAAAGATACTACAATGAATTTTCCTCTAAACTGCTACAGTAAATTTTTGTTAACAAGAGGGGATGGGGTGAGTGTTGTGGAAATGTCATTCTAACTATGAAATCTATGCATAATTGACTTATATAAAGTATTATTTCATGTTATTTCATACATGCATACATATACATGTATATATATATATATATAGTAGGAAACCTTAGCCTTAAGGACGAATATATTGGTTTATCAATTTTCATCAACAATCTCGATGGTCACCAATTATTATGTTGTTTTTTGTGCAGGTAGAGTTGGGAAAACCTCACTTGTATTGCGTTATGTAAATGATGTCTTCTCTGAGAAACAAGAAGCAACAATTCAAGCATCTTATTTAACAAAGCGTCTTGTAATTGAAGGTGTGCCTATTACCCTGTCTATATGGGTGCGTTTCTTCTCCTTCAATTCCTTGTCCATCAATTTGCATCTATAATGTCCTTTTTGACTACTTACTATAGAGTTTTTATTGGTCACTCTTCTCCTAGTATCTTTTACTTGTATAAATCTGTTAGTTCCGCTTCCAGTTTCTATTTTATTTCCCAAAACTCTGTGTTGTATTTGTACCCCTTGTCAAGCCTTACCATTGGATCAAAACAACCCCAATTGGAACATCCCCGTTAGGTTGAACTAGTGAAGTGATATTTTGTCATTGGATTCAAAGTGTTTTTTGAAAATAGTGTGTTTATGTGGGTAAGACTCTAGTCAACACCCCAAAATGGTGTTGACGTTACACCCCATTTTTATACAATGCAATGGTGCCCTTCTACGATCAATTCAATCCATAAAAGACACTTATCCCTTCAAGAATTGTTGTGTCCATATTTGACACTCGTTGGAATGGTATGCACTCTTGAATGGAGACAAAAGAAAATTTACCCCTTAAATACCATTGAACTTGGGCAATTGAATTCATTGCTTAGGACCTTCAAATGGGAATGATTCTTTTCCCTTGGCATCATCCAAATGAATACTTCTTAGTTCCATTCTTTGCTATGATTGGAATTTGGAATGCATTAAAGGGCATTTTGCACTGGGGGTGTACCTTTCTTATGGTCAACTGAATGTAGAATGCACATGGATACATTCCAATCATGGAAGAGAATTGAATTTGGAAGTATTCATGTGGATGGTGCCTATGGAAAAAGATAACAATAAAAATTGTATAGATCAAAAAGAATTTTCATGAAGAAATCAATATAGGAAATATAGGAGATACATACTGAACAAAAGAAACACAGACACATGCACACACCCTTCCCAATATATGAGAGAGGAACGGTCCCTCCCCTTGGAAGGTAGTATCAAGATTAATGTGGACAGTGTGTCTAGGGGTAAACCAGGTCCTGCTAATATAGGGGGAGTGGCTGGAAACTATAGAGATCTGATTTTATTCTTGTTTTCACAAAATAGGTATTAAGGATTCTAATAAGGCCAAACTTTTGAGTATTATAAGAGCTCTATCTCTTTGGGTACGTCATATATCGGGTGATGTAGTAATAGAGGGGGATTCGGAGAACGCCATTAGATGGGCTAGAGGAGCTAAAAAACTGCCCTGGAGATTATTGCCCCTCTTGAAAGAAATTAGGGATATGTGTTCTCGGTGCTCAGTGACTTTTAGACACGTTAGAAGGATTGCTAACTGGGTAGCTGATTTTTTGACCAAGTTACGAGTTGACCAAGATGGGGGATAGATGAGTTCTTATAATTTCCTTTTATTTTAGATTCCTTGATTGGGTAGCCTTTTTTTAGAGTTGTGTGCTTGGTATAAGCCTTTTATACCTCTTTGATGTTTTGTATATGGATGCAGCCATCAAAAGCAAAATCAAACCAGACGAAATTGGGGTTGGCCCTTTGAACAAGAATGGGGCCGATGAAGGCAAAAATGATAATTCCTCTCCAAAGGCAAGCTAGAGTTGATGGAGGGAAGAGATGGCCTCAAACGCAATCTAATGGACCCACTTGCACCAGAATTAAAGCTCGTTTAATCAGCCATGGGCCTGGGCCCGTTTGGGAGACTTTTGGGCCTCAAGAGCCCATTTGCTGCCTCAAGGATGGCAACTCAAAATGCCATGTCAGATGATGAGTCACTTCCCATATTGACCCCACTCGGATGCCAACATGGCAGGAATCCATTCCAAAATGGAAGGCCCTATGCCTGCTTGTGGCCGAATTTGGAAAACCCAAAAATGGAGGGCGTCCATTGGGCATTGCCTGCTAAAATTAGGATGGAATGAACTGGCGTTAGTGCTGTTTTAAACAGCAAGGTGCTCGGATTAAGGGAACAAAAAAAATCCACTACACGCAACAACCAACAGGCAGGTACATGATGCAGACCAGGCCGAATCTGGGCCTGGATTTTTGGGTGATTTTACAGGGAAAGAGAGAGAATTAAAGGCTGAGATTTGTAGTTGGATTTTACCCAGATCCAAGAGATTGAGACATATTTCATGGTCTGATCACAAGCAAGGGATGCCTTATGCTTTGATTATTTGCATTATGTTAAATAGTTATTATAATTGGATTTTTACTTTTAATCAATGATTTTAGAATGTTATTTTTGTATGGTTGAATTTCATAAAGTATTTTTTAGTTTGAACTTTGAACTATGTTATAGCCCATGCTTTTGTTCAAGGCTTGGGCAAAATTAATGTCACCTATCCCACTTTTAAATGAAGAAGGCTATTTTTGTTTAATGTCGCCTTTGAATTTTCAAATGATGCTTTTGTGGTCAACCCGATGGAATATAACATAATCCTGGTTAAAACATTGGCAGGATACAGCAGGACAGGAACGGTTTCATGCTTTGGGCCCTATATACTACCGTGATGCTGATGGTCTGTATTAGTTTTTAATTTTTAATTTTATTAGTTTTTAATTTTTAATTTTATTTTTAATGGTCTACATTAGCTCTCTCTCTCTCTCTCTCTCTCTCTCTCTCTCTCTCTCTCTCTCTCTCTCTTTCTCTCTCTCATCCTTACCATTGAGGCACTCTTAAACTCTAACTATGAACTTTTATGTTCATTGTTACTAAGATATTGAACTTGGTATTAACTTTGTTCTCATTATGCATCTCCTTACAAACTACAGCAGCCCTATTGGTATATGATATCATGGACAGTGATAGCTTCATTCGAGTTAGAAATTGGGTGAAAGAACTCCAACAAATGGCATCCAAATCCATAGTTATGGCCATTGCTGCAAATAAAAGTGATTTGGTGAGATCAAAGAAATTCGATCTTCAAGAGGCTGAAAGGTATGTTTTGTCTTTTTGCATTGTGATGTACTAAAATTTAAAGTTCAAAATGTTTTGTAATCTATCTTGAATCTTGGTTGTATTCCATCTCATGACCATCATCAAACATTATTCCATCTTTACAAATTCAGTTCTGCAAGTAATATTTCTCCACTCATCCACAGATATGGAAAGTATCTATGCAGTTGCTTGAGTTTTTTGAAAATTGGGCTTGGTGAACCAACTGCCCTATAGGCCCTTCATTGTTTCTTTTCTTTATGTTATACCCTCTTTCACTTAATACGTAATAGACATGGGAAATAGAAGATTGACACAATGTGAGTATTAACTATGAAGAGTCATTGGAGAGACTTCTATATGTAGGAGGGACCAATGGGTTCTTTTCTTTTTGAAACAATAATAGTAAAATTCCATTAAAAGGAAAAAAAAAGTACATAAACCCATTTCAAATTCAAAAAGGAAAAAAAGAGTGCATAAACCAATACAAGAGAGTTGTAGTGACAATAAGGATATCACACAAATAATTACAAACATCAGAATACATGACACTAAGACAAAATTACATGAAACTATAGTTCTTAAACTTGACTTTACCTTCGCTTAGTCAACTCAACTCATTGAAAAAAATGAGTAACTTGAGCAAAACTTGACGGACCTTCAAGTTTTCATCCCAACTTGATTGACTCGTCGAGTTAGGCTGAAAACTCAGGCAAATCGAGTAACTTGACTCAAGTTGTCTGCTGTTTTTTTATAGAAAGTAAGAGACACAAAGGTCATATGGGAAAGTTCTAAATGACAATTTTTTAAAAAAAATCCATCTAAAAACACATGTTAGCCCTAACCTGAGCAAAAGAAAAGAGAGGAGAGTGATCAAGAGTGAAATAGAGAGAACGGTGCTGCTCCTCCTTGTGTGTTGGGTCCTTTTTATTTTGTTTCTAATGAGGTTCTGCTCTTCCTGTATGTTGGGTCTTTCTTTTTTTGTTTCTAATGGGGTATGTGAACTCCCCATCCCCATACTTCTCTATTATTTTTCCCATTATTTTCTTTGTCTTGTTTTTGACTTTTTGTTACACATTAGTTCTCTTTTCTTTCATATTTTTCCTGTTTTCCTATTTTCTTTGTTTTCCATTTATTCTTCTTTTCTATTTTCAATTCTTATACTTTTTTTTTAATTTACGTGTGGGAAACCGCGGAGAACCCCCACGGGTGATACCCACTGCCCTTAGGGCACACCAGGTGAGGCCATGGGGGCTCAAACCTGGCACCTCCCGCTATTGCTTCTTATACTTTTAGATTTCTTCTCAGTTTTTTTTTTTTCCCCCCTATTGCTTCTCCTTTTAACTTTGTTTGCTATGTGCCATGTATATGAGTGTCTTTGTTTTATATTATTGTGGATACCATTTGAAATTATTTTTTCTTCTTAATTTATTGTTTTATGATCTTTTATCATTTAACATATATATTTATGTTAAAATATTATTTGAATCATTTTTGTCTGAGTCTTGACTTTTTGACTCAATTGAAACTCGCCCTAGTCTTTGAGTTGGCTTGACCTGCTGAAATAATGAGTCGAGTTTTTTTTTAATTATGCATGAAACCAACAAACTTCACATGTCTCTTGAATCCAGCCCTCGCCAAAAAATCTACCAACCAATTAGTAATTCTGCTAACATGCTTAAACTCAACATCCTTCCCAGGATAGAGTCAGTGGATATACCTGATGGGTCAAAGTTATCCTCCAAGAGGTTTCTTCCTACCTTTTGCCCATGCTATAGCATTGGTTGAGTTTCCCTCAATAATTAACTTACCCCCCTCATGAATTAAAGGTTTCTTTCTTTTCTCTATTTTTCCACTCATTTTCAGTTTTTTGAAAAAAAAATTCATTCTTTTTCCTATTTGCTCATTTTATTTTCTCTATTTTTTTCTTTTTTTATCACATTATCCTTTTTTTTTCTTTGCTTCTTCTTCATGTCTTCATTACTTTGCCTTTTATTTATGATTTATGATTTTTTATTTTTAATACATTGATATTAATCTAATATATAATCGAGTTTTGACTTTTTGACTCATTTAAAACTCACTCAGTCTTCAAGTTGACTTTATTGATGAAAATTGAGTCAAGTTGGGTTTTTGAACTATGCTTGTAACTCTTCAATTCTTCACTCTTGGGGATGTTTCCTCATCTTCTTGTCTCTTGGGGCTACCTTAGAATTCTTAGTGAAGTCATTTCAAAAGAAGTGATTTGGTTTTCATTTTCTTGTATTTCAATATATATCTTTTACTTTATATTGTAATTTTTATGTATTGAAATATTTCATTGTCGCCTTTATAAAAGAAGAAAAAGATTGATACTTGGGGCAATATTATGATACTTGGAGCCATTAATATTGCCGTATCGATGCATGTGTTATTCCCAACTTTTAAAAAAAAATGGTGAAAGATTTCATACTTTTTTTGGTTTAGTTTTGATGGGTTGATGGGATTTTATTATATAGTCAAGTTCGACTGAAGTGACATTTGAGCATGATATTAATGCAGTTATGCTACATCAATTGGAGCAAAGCTTTTTGTCACGTCTGCCAAACTGGGATCTGGAATTGAGGAAGTTTTTCTTGACATAGGGACACGTGAGTACTCTTCCCACCAATAAAATGGGTGAAAGCTATTTGTGAGTTGGGACTTGGGAGTATTATTAATCCTTCTTCTCATTGTTATGTTGTCACATTGGTACTATTTCTAGTTTGTGAGCATTTCCATATTAAATTGCTTGTTTGTGCTGTTCATTTTGAGTATTGAATGGTGTACTATGCTTTTGTAATCAAGGAATATATTGTGTCATCTCAGATATAAATAAATAAATAAAAGTAAAAGGTAAGATATCTTTCAAAAAAGTAAAAGGTGATGTAAATAAAGATAATTATACCGTTTAGCTTAAGATGGTTGCACTCAAGAACAATTAGCAGTTTTGAGGTTTATATTTTACTTCTATAGTAGGGCATGGGTTTTTTTCTCACTTTACTACCAAGTTGAAAATACATTGAAAGTTTCTACCAACGAAAGGCATACCATTTTGTTTGGCAAACTTCGATAGAGAACTAGATCAACTATGACCTGGGACTAACAGTGGCAATTTCTTAGCTAACCGGCCTAAATGCATGCCGATCCTGAAACCTAGTTATCTTGAATCTAGATTGACCCATTTGATAATTGGATCAGGTTTGGTTATGTCTATGCATGCTTCCTGTGTGCCCAACTCAACTGCTATGGAAATTCCTGAAGTGACTTGCAAATCTTTCACAATCAGGGGTTTAAAATTCAGTATCGGCCAATATATCGACCGATATCGATATATCGGCCGATATTTCTCTCTCCTTTTTTTTTTTTTTTAACAAAAACGGCCGATATTCGGAATCCTGATCACAATAATAAGAGGTTTTGGCTAGCATTTCCAACCTGATCAATCAAGTTAGCTTTGGGTTGAACCATTTAATGATTGGTTGGAGCACTATTTCTACTTCATAGAAAATGAGGGAGTACTACCTAAGGTGGTTTAGGCATGTGCATAGAACAAAAAACCACCCCTGTTTGAAAAATCGAAAGGCTACGAGTAAAATGCACAAGGAGAAGGAGAAGACCTTTAAAAACTTAAATTGAGGGGATAAAGAAGGATATGATAGATGTGGAGTGATGAAGGATATAGGTTTTTGCTGGGGTAACATGGAGAGAGAAATTAAAAAGTTGACCCCAAATAGATGGGACTAAGATGACGATGATATGATATATAAATGGGGTTGACAGTAAACCCCATTTTTATACAGTGAAATAGGGCCAATTTATGTCTTTTCGGAGACATCCGATAAAATGGGAACGATACAGAGAAGATTAGCATGGCCCCCTGTGCAAGGATGACACGCACAAATCAAGAAATAGGGCCAATTTATGATTAATAAAAATCTTCAAAAAACTTATCCCCCCATGATTTGTCATATGTCCAAATTTGAGAGACATTGGAATGATATGCATGCTTCAAATGAGAGATAAGAGACATTGCCTCCCAAATATGGTGGGCCATACATAGCCAAGACCACATGGAACTTATATGAGCACCACTTTTTAGGAGAAAAATTTCTATATATATTATCTAAACACAAACCTTGCCCCTTCCCCTTCCCCCCCCCCCCCCTCAATGGCCCACTTAAATGCAGCCATATCGCCCACCGGGAAGAGCTCATGCTAGATTATATGTTTTTTGGAAATATCAGCCTATAACTCGGGCCATGATTGCTAGTTAGTAGGTAGTGGTCTTGGTTGTAGAGAAAATTTCTATATATTTTCAATTATGTTAAATGCCTGAACTTTCCCAAAGAAACACCAGTATATTAGTAGAATTGAAGTGCTTGAATCTTGCAACTCCTTTTCTGTTCGTGGAAGTTTATCTTGATAAAGTTCCATATAAGCAACTGATAACTGATTGTAATGATTCTGATCTTCAGGGGCACTGCAGAATAAGAAAAATAGTGGTGATGGCTTATCTCTTACTCCACCAAGGAAAGGGATGCTCATTGTGGATGATGAACCTGAACGAGAGCCGCAGATGAAATGCTGCTCATAACATAATGGTGCCTGGATATTCACTTGAATATGAAAAGGTAAAAAATCCACAATTTCTAAATTGCAGGTTCTTCGGCCTTTACATGTACATGGTTCAGATTAGATTTTTTGGAGCCCCATCATGAATGAACCATGCCTTCAAACTCTAGCTGATGGCCCATCTTGATCCTTTGATCCAGCACAGATATATATGGCTAAGAAAGTGTGACACACCTCACAATCAATGTACATCTGGGTGGCTTGGAAATTTGATTGGTACTATTTTTAGTACTTGGTCTATCCATTGTAGGACATCAAGCAATGTCTGATGACCCTACCCTGGACTCTGGCTTTTGGAATGGTAACTAAAATTTAGTTAATGTGAAGATTCATGACAAGAATATAGAAGGAGCATAATCTCAGATTATGCGATTCTTGGCCTGAGGAGAAAAGCATAATTTCCTCGTCTGGTGATACGTAATGGTTTGATTACATCTTCAGGTTGAGTGTTACATGTTTCTCCCATTCAATTATAATTGTATTGCCTTGATTGTTGCTCCAAATGCCCAAGAGGAACATATGCCCAAGTGCCCAACATTTATTCAGAACTTGCACCATTAGACAGCAGTCATCATTTGTGCCTCACCATGGATGTGCATGACTGCAGAATAGCAGCTCTAGTATAGTCCTGGCAGTGCAGATGTATTATGGAAAACCCTTTTTCCTTTGTTTTGGTAGCAGAGGGTAGCATGTCAGTGGAAACTGGCAACTTGAACTTAATCTTGAACCTGGGTTACCTCCATTTGTCGACACCACCCATCATGGTGGGGGCTTCTCGATGGGATCACTGAAATGCTTCCCCTAAGAGAGGATCCTGTACTATTGTTGTAAGGTGTTTATGGTCAAAACCAAAAGGTTGTGCTTTTGCTTCAGCTTATCATTTTGGGGAAAAGAAGAAGGGTTTAGGTTCCTCATGTACACAATGATGAACTGAACTAGACCGCAGCTAGTTGGAGCTGAGACTTGTCTAGTGTGTAATTTCCTAAACATTGTTTGGAAAATAAAAAGAAACATTGGGTGACCAAATAATGAACAAGCATTTCCTTGTTCATTGTATTCAATAAAACTTTTGTTCTTTCAAAAAACAATAGTAAAAAAAAAAATTCTGTTACCTGCATCCTCATGATATTAGAACTGACCATGTCATTTCCAACAGGAAGCATGTAAGAATACGTGCTGTTATAGGAAAAGTCATATCAGCCTAGTACACAATCAGTTACTCTTTCAAATATGATTGCCTGGTGCAGAAGCTGGCCTTTTCACTGATGCTTTGATTGCTGAGGGGATCTTCATACTTCCTCAGTCTTTCTACTGTTCTGCACATTTAGATCAACAACTCAAGATTAGATTGTGAAAGCTTATATCTGGCTCAGTTATCAGCACTGCTGACAATTCTGTATCTATTCTTTATGTATATTTCATTGTGCTGTTCAAATGTTGTCATTAAACAAGGGCTTATGAAATTCTTCTCTTTCCTGCTACTATTGGCTTCTGGTCTGAGGAACATTGCAGTCAGAATGTGGGTTATCTGTTGCAAAAGTAGTTGGAACATGGGTTATTGTCAGAATCCGAAAATGATCTATAGAGACATCATTACAAGAACCCTACAATGGATTGTCCATCATCTGGAAGTAGCATTGAGTTGCTGGGACTTTTTGCACAGAATGTAGGCAACTGTTACCGTACCTGGACCATTATCTGTAAGAAATTGGTTTATGGTTTAGATTTTCTCGTCAAATACATTTTGGTGTCCATTTGGATGTGGAGAGAATGTCATCTGGACATTGTTTGCACTGTGGAGGATTTTGCTGAGGCATCTAAGATGTACCATTTGCTATACTTGCTTGGGCAAATGGATTCACATCTGAGAGCATAGTAAAACAATCATTTACACCAGTTGACCTCCCTTCCGTTTCCTTGCAGAAGGGGGTACTGTTTCCCAATGTTGTCTCTAGTGAGCAGATCAAAGTGGGATTTCTCTCTTTCTCAGATAGAAAAGATACAATGCATGCATCCACAACAGTTGGGGAGATTGATTGTCTTGTAGGTTTAAGAGGTGGTGTGCTTTATCATTCTTGGCAGAATTAACATTTTGCTCTTTTAAAAGAAGACCGGATTATGAATTATATTACTAAAGAATTTTTTTAATGCTTTATTTTTTTACAAGCCCTCCTTTCTCCTCAAATCCTCCCTCGATGGAGATGAACTGTGAATTGCAGACCCTTTATTCTACAAAAAACTCTAGCAAGACATGGGGTCTTGATTTCCTAATGAGACAAGTGGACAGGAAGAATTTTTATTTTTGAAATTCATTATTTTCATGTCCCCTACTTTCTCCTAAAAGCCTCCCTCTCTGTGGAGACTCAATTGCATACCCTTCATTCTACAAAACTCTAGCAAGACATGGGTCTTGATACCCCAATGAGACGAGTGGACAGGGAAGAAACTCTCTTCGAAATCTTTGTAATTGTAGGTTTGAGTCACCATTAACCCATGTCCTCTCTTCAAAATCTTCCTCTTTGCCCTTGTCCAAAATCCCAGTTTCCTTGGTGCAGTATCCAGGCACTGAAAATTCTTATGCTGTAAACATCCATGTGGGAGTCTAAATCCAAATTGATGCTTTGCAGCACCTTCTTCCTTGACCTGTTTACTTATATTGTGAAACAATTGATCTCATTCTCAAATTGTCTTCCGTGGCTAAACAAGCATCAATCGTTGCTTCCATCAAGCATTGAAAATTTATAGCTTAATGGGCCTATTACATAGCCTTCTCCCAAGTGTATTGACCTTTTATATTAAAGAATAGAGGCCTGGGAATAATACTCTATATACCTGGTCAACTAATTCGAGTGGGGATGGGACAATCATGGGACATGAACCCATTGCTAACAGTAGCCAACCCACTGAAAATATAGATCAGTGGGTTTGGAACTCCGTTGAAGATCGTAATGACTGTAATATTTGCTTTTGAGACAATGGTATCTGCACAACCCCTTCAAAAGATGAGATTCCAGCACTAACGAAAAATTAATCTTAGGATTTTAATAAAAATACTGTTTAAAAATGTGTATTTATTTTTATACTCAAAAGATTAGTCAAGTGCTCTAAGAACTCCGGTATCTTAATTAAGAGTAACATTTTATCATTCCCAAAAGGTTTTTGGATTGTGAAATACCGAAGATAATACCCATTCTCACCGGGGAGGGAAACATGCTAAGATTGTAAAGTTGTAAACTGTTATACACGTGGACTCTATTTATTGATTCATATTTTATTTGTTTAATTAAACATTTATAATTATTGAATTGGATTTATCATTGTAATTGAAATTCTCTCATGAGTTTGGAAAGATTTGATTTATTTGAACTATTATCGTGAGTAGTTGCGCATATATTTTTTAAAGTAAAAATTGATATATAAAGTGCAAATTCACATGGTTCTAAAAGTTATTGTATTTTTGAATTGAAGTTGTGTTGAACCAAATAAAACTTTGGAGATTTTTTGAGTTAATTTCTACATTATTTATTCAATTATGGAGTTGAGATTTTTTTAGATGGAGAACATGGTGGATAAGATTTAAAGACCCGACCCGAATAAAGGGCTAAGGGCTTGACTTTGTCCGCTCTGGGCCTCGCACAAGCGAGCCCGCACGGTTTTGCATTTAGGCCCGGCCCAAAACGCGTCACATGAGTACAAGGGAGGCCACCCACTTAAATTCTCCAAATTTTCCTCCTCTACTACCGATGTGGGACTTCTTCCCACGTCGGTGGGTAGGGGTTTCACATAAGATGTCTTTACAATGAAAGAATAAAGTGGAGAACATGGTTTAATATGTAATTCTACTTGTTGCTTTCCTCATTAGGAAGTGGAAGTTTGCGGGTTCGAGCCTCCATGACCTAACTTTGGTGTGCCGTAGGAGTAGTGGGCTCATCCATAGGGATTTTACGCTGGGTATCCCACGGTTTCTCACATGTAAATTAAAAAAAAATATTCACCTATATATCAATACATTATATATTTAAAATGTAATTGGACATTTATAAATATTAAATTAAATTTATTGCTATGATTGAAATTTCTTTAGGAGTTTAGAAAGATTTAATTAATTTAAATTGTTATTGTGAGAAATTGTATATATTTTTTAAGTAGGAATTGATATATAAAGTACTTATGTAGAAATTTATATACTTCTAAAAATCATTATATTTTTAATTATAAATATATTTAACTAAATAAAAATCTAAGAGATTTCTTTGATTATTATTTTTTTTTACTATCGATCTAATTATGGAGAGGAGAGTCCATTTTTCCTTAATGAAAATATGGTTAACAAAATATTTTTAAAGAGTAGAACACAATGGAAAATGGGATTAATAAATATAAGTGTATATTTATTGTACATTTGGACATATGTATTTCATATATCCGTAAAATATAGTTTCATAATACACAATTTAGAAATAATTATATTTATATTGAATCCACTCTGAGAACTTCAAGAAATTTCAGTCCACCGACCCGTTCCCCTTCTCTCCCCCGCCTCCCCTCTTTGTATAATCAATCAATCCGTAGTAAGAGAATTTCACTACTTGGAAAGTGTAGTTTGCAACGTTCCCTTCTTCCTTTCTCTATCCAATTCTCTCAACAACACGAAATCAAACCTATTTGGATTTTGGGACTTAGATTGATATTTGCAAGTAGAGAGAAGGGAGGATGGGAAAGCAGAAAGGAGATGGTCCCAGGCCCAAGGCCCGTCCTTCAAGCAGCAGGTTTCTCTCTCCCTAACCTTTTAATGTCTTCTCTTTTCTTCGTTTCATATTCAAATTTCTCTTCTTTTTCATTTATTCACATTTAACACTTCCCCTTCAGCCTTGCGGCATCGCTGCTGCCGACTGGAGCGACAACGGTCGGATTCGGAGGTTATGTGGGGAGCTCTCGCCTCGGGCCATCAACATCGAGCGATGATTCTGTTCCCTTTGCGGTAGCCTTTCAACTCCTTCTCACCCATTCGTCAGCAAAGTTTTCTTTCATTTAATGAATACTATGTATTGAACTCTTCTTCTTGTTACTATTCTTTTTTGAGTCATAAAAACATGGGTTTTGTTGGGATTGATGCTGTGATACTTGTTTGGACCCTTTTCTCATAAGGAAACCTGGAATAATGGAATCTGAGACCTGGAAAAGGTCTCTTGTCAAACTGTTGTATCCAAGGGATGTGGAGTTTCTTGAAAAATACTTCTTTTGCTGTTGTAATCTGGATGCAATTTCCAATAGTAGCCTTTTTGTTATTTAGTAGTCTTAAGGGGGAGTTGGTTTGTACATTCCTCAATATTAGAAATTGTGGGAAAGTCAGTCTAGTATTACATCCTTCCATCCAAATTAATGCTAACTGTTATATCAGTTTGTCAGGATTGTATTATTTTAATGGAACAGAGACAAGAAAATATATATTAATAGAAGAAAAGAGAAAAAGTACAAAGAGGCTCAGTATAAGAGAACTATACAGGAGCTAAATCAAACAAAATAAACAATACAATGACTACAATGAAGGCCGCTTGCCTTTCTACACTAGATTCCACCAAAAAATCTGCTACACAATCAGCTGGTCTCCTAACTTATCTAAAGTGAACCACCTTATCTCTACATGCCTTTCTATTGTCACTAACTATATGACTCAGTTTCCAAGGAGGTCTTTTCCTACCACACGTCCAAGCTAGAGCATTCACCAAATACCTTCAATACTAAAATTGCCTGATCCCAAGGAACACCATATCAATAGAGCTCTTTTGATGCCTAAAAGTTCCACCTCATTCTAACTCCTCAACCGGTTATGAGAAGCACATAGTAATCTCCCCCTTGTCATTATGAATAACCCTACCAATACTTGCCAGACCTAGCTTGCCCCTTGTTGCGCCGTCAATTTTGAATTTAAAAAACTAGTTTGTGGTTTGACCCTAACTTCCTTAACTGACTTCTTTCCCCCTCCTCTTCTACCCTTCATACAACCTTCCCAGGAGTTAAGAAAATTAGAAATAGAATAACCTTCAAAATCTTTGCACAATGTAAGCCAACACGCCAATATCCTCACACCTTCCAACACCTTCCAACACCTTCCAACTCCTCCCAACACCTCCCCTACCTCCACAACCTTCCCCTAAGAAATTCCTCTGATTTATCTCTTTCCATCATGATACCACTGCCAGGTTAAGACTCCACATTGTCCCTGTTTTCCATTGAAAGGGATCCCGTCCCATCCTTCCATCACACCTGCAATATTACCATTGAGCACCCAATCACATCCCATTAACCCGAAGAAGAAACCAAATTCTGTTTGTAAACTAACACGCACATAGTACATGGTCCATAGGTTCCTCCTCATCACCACATCACAGACACATTAAAGAATCTCCGTTAGGTAGGATTCCCTTACTCCTCAAATTACCTGGAACCAAAATTGATGCAGACTGGGTAGGATAAAACGCCTACTCAATCGCTAGCGGAAGCCTCAATACAACTCAGGTACATTGGTTGTGTAAATTAAGACCCAACATGGTTTAACACAACCCGTTGATCTTCAAAAGTAGACCCAACTCACTTAAGCAATGAGATTAATTGAATCAATTTATTTAAATAAACGTGGTTGGGTTTTCAAAATCTAAAAAAGTCCCTCTAGAAAAAAAGAACCTTCCACAACCACAAATCAAATTTGCTCTCAAATTTTTAAATCCAAATTGAAGTAATTGAAAACTCGGTAAATTTTTCTTAAACCAAATGACATCAAATTGTTCCAAAGTATGGTTAATTTTTTTATAAAAAAAACCTATCCAACTTAAGTCTAGTTTTGGAAAACTAAAATTGATTATGTTGAGGATGAGTCAATTTTGATTGAAACAACAATACCCGACACTATTGATTGCCTGGGAACAAGCTTCACATCATCGGGTCTATAAAACCAAACGCGGTCAGCCGGATTTACAGGGCTTGGGTCTGTAAGCCCAAGAAACAGAACTGGACTGGTCACAGTCTGCAAGAGGATCTGAAGAGCAGAACCACTCTTAGTTTGCTGGGTCTGGACAAAGGCCTGACTCGAATGGCCTGTTACACGTAGACTGTAGCAAAGCCTGAACACTGAGCCACCAATGGCCAACCTGATCGTAATCAGGTCTGGATCAATTCAGCAGGTCTCACCCTGCTAAACAGGGTCCCATCAGACTCAACAGGTACTGTTGGACCTGTATCGGTAGCCAAACTGATATGGACTTCCACTAATTCTTAGCTGAGTTTAGACCAGTATAAATCCCCCAAACAGATTTTAGAAAGAGCTGGGTTTAAAAATCTCCAATTAAAATAAAATTTTGCAAAGAGTTTTCAACCCAAAAACCGAATCCAAAACGCTGTTTACAGGACCTCTCATGGTCTCTGATGAACGCTTCTGGGAGGTGTCTTTTTTCCACGATGAGTCAGAGGACTCAATCAGTTGAACGTCAGCAGTTGTGCTGATTTAAGGTTCAACCAATGGTGGAGAGGGCTGATTCAATTATTCTCAGAGACTTAAAAGAAGAAAGGGATACCTGGGCCACAAAGCAGGGGTGCAGATCAGCTTCAACGCCTGGATCTGGGCCTGACTTCAGCCGGAACTCTTCTTGCAATTTGCAGAAATTGGTTCCACTAGCAATCTCGTTCTTATGCTTAAAGAACAGTAAATTTTATTCCCATACGGCTCTTTCAAGATCTGAGAATTACACCCTTTAAAAAGGAGAAAGCTACCGACTAATAATACCAACTTGGGAGCCAACCCTCCCTTACAATTCAAATTTCAAAAGCTAAATTCTAAATTATACAAAACACCTAAGTTAGAAATATCTAATTACTAATCCTAAGAGCACTAAGTCTCCAACGTTTTGTTGCTTCCAGACGTCCCTGCATTTAAGTGCTTTAGGTCTCTTAGAGTCTATCATGTAAACCCAAACCCATGCAAATCCATATATGTAATGTGTTTTGGGTCTCCATGTGGAACCCACTTCTAACTTAAACAAATGGTTGAGTTTGAAATTTGACTTTTATCTTTGAATGAATTACCATTGTTACTGCTAAGAAAAATTTGTTTCAGTCATACTCGAGACTCAGACTCGACTCGAAGTCTTATTGACTGAAATAATTCAGCCAAGTTTTTGGACTCGACTAAAAAAAACTTGTTGACTCGCTTGGCTTGAAATCCTATCGAGTCGAGTCAACTTGTACAGACTTGCTCGAGTTTTTTCATGTTTTTAAACTATGGTTTCAATGCTTAAATCTTTACAATTTAAGGGTATTTTAAATTTGAATAAATCTTTCAGTTGCTATTTAAAGTGAGGTTTTATGAACCACCTTCAAAAATTAGTATACGTAAGGTACAAAACTGGTACTATGGCGTTGAATTGGGACATATAAATCATATATCAGAAGGGATTTTTTTCTCAATCATCTTGATGATGAGGTAGTTACTACTTTATTTTCCATCAAAATACAACAACTGTACTTGCATGGAAAGGTTGTCAATCTAAGAAGAGTGGAATGTTAATTTACAAAATGAGATCATGCTTACTTCAACCAATCTTATGGCTTAAATTAGACATTAGTATCACACTGCAATAAATTTAGATACTTAGGGTATGTGATAGATTCTCATGGAGGGTTTGACCTAGAAATAACTAATAGGATGAGATCATGGTGGGCAAAATGTAGACAAGCTAGCAGAGTTTTGTATGATGAAAGAGTCCCACATCACTTAAAAGGACGATTTATAGAAAAATTATCCGATTCATAATGCTTTATGGAGCATAATAGACAAATTTAGGGTCACGGAGATGCGTATGCTATATTGGATGAGTGGTTTAACTCTAATAATAGAGTTGGAAATGTGTCACACTTCAAAAATAGCCCAAATAGATGACAAATTGAGAGAAACTTGTTTGAGATGGTTTGATCATGTTAGTAAAAGATTAGATGTGGCTTCAGTATATAGAGTTGAGAGGTTAGAGATTACATGCATAAGGAGGAGGGGTTCACTATTGAAAACATGGAGGGAAGGGATAAAGAAAGCCATGGCTAGATAGCGGAGTGAGTGATTGTATGGTTTATGACAGGGTCAAGGTCAAATGGAGAAGTAGAACTCGAAATTCAATAGATAGATGGGATTTTGACTTTTGATGATGGTGGTGGTGGTGACGACGACGACGACGACGACATATTTGATTAGATTGATTGTTGTGTTGATATCTTTTGCTTGTGTTTGACACCAATAGAAATCCATGATCTAGTTGTGTAGTTTATAGCATTCAATTAATACATTTTATAAGCAGGTGCCATTTTGCATGTGATAACAAGCATGGATGTGCTTGATTGTATTTCATTGTTTGCCTTTCAAATGCAAGGGTTAGCAAATGGGAAGAAGTTGGGAGGAACTTTTTGCATACAACCTTCTTTTGTAAGTTGTTGGTTCAAAGAAAACTATGTACTGTGATATGATTACTGTTGTTGTGATGTTGCCTTTGTTTGCACATCTCTCATACTTTTTAGTAATTATAGTTTTAATTTTCATCTTTGTCAATCATTTTAGCCATTTAGCTCCTTTTTTGAAAGTTTTTTAACCATTTAACAATATATACTTGCATCTTGGATGTGGCTATAGTGGGATTAACTTATATTCGCTTCCCTCCTTTTTGACTTCATTTGTTATCTGTTTATCCTTCAATCTCTAACTACCATTTGGTTGTAGGATGTTGATGGTGAAATGGCACAACACTTGAAGAGGCTTGGTAGGAAGGATCATCCTACAACAAAGGTAGTATTATACACCATTATTAGAGAATTAAATTAGTTCAAGTTGAGAGAGAGATTAAGAAGGATTCTATACACTTACATCCTGAGAGAGACAGAGGGGCCTAAACCCTAAGCACTGTATTTGGATATTTATTGAACTTGTTCCCATTTGGAGTTGCAGAATGATCACACACGCGCGCGCGCGCGAGCGCATATGAACAACGATCTTTTAAGGTGCCTTATTTGAGGTACCTCCATGTGAGGTCCTCATGGGCCGGGCTTTACTAAAAAAGCCTGACCCCATTTATTTCTACAAAAGCCCGAGAGAGAGAGAGAGAGAGAGAGAGAGAGAGAGAGAGAGAGAGCACTCTATTTGGATATTTACTGAACTTGTTCCCATTTGGAGTTGCAGAATGATCCCCTACGCAAACACACATACAAACATATGAATAACAATCTTTTAAGGTGCCTCATTTGAGGTACCTCCATGTGGGGTTCTCATGGGCTGGGTTTAACTAAGAAAAGCCCGACCCCATTTATTTTTACAAAAGCCCAAGCTCGTTTGAAGCCTAGTAGGCTTTTAAGGCCGAAGCCCAAGCCCATTTGGTTAAAATATCTAAAGCCTGAGCCCGTTCGATTAAAGCCCGTTTATTTGCAACTCTTTTTAAAATTTTTTAAAACTTAATAATTTAAACCATTTGGGCTGGTGAGCCTTAAACACACTTTTAAAGCTTGACTTTAATTTTAATTAGATAACAAAGGCTCAACTTCATTCAATATTAAAAAAGGTCCATTCTAAAGAGTTTCTAGGTACCTATTTATCCAAATAAACAAATTAAGACGGATAATCAAATTCTACTTTCTAATTTAATTGCATTAAAATGGGCCACTTTTAAAGAGAGCCTTCATTCTAAGTACTTGTTTATGCAAATTACCAAATCAACATAGACAACCAAATTTTAAGTACAACTGGGAAAAAAGCCCACTTTTAAAGAGAGCCTTCATTCTTTCTACATGTATATACAAATTAGCAAGACAACCCAATTCTAAGTCAATTCAGTTGGAAAAAAAAGGCCCAAATTTGTACAAATGAGCAAAATTGCATAACAAAAATAATCACTATTTAAACTATAATAATCATCACCACCACCTAAATTTGCCACCATGGTCTGGACAAAGTATAAAATCCACCACAAACTTGAATAAAGTCAACCATAATCATGTACTAATTCCCCAACAATATGACAAATCAAGTCCATGACCATAAGAAAAGTACATAATCTAAATTCCATCTCAAAAAAATAATTGCAATATCAATACCAATCAAACCATCCCATGACGCATCCACTGTAAAAAACGCCATAGATCCTTCCAAAGCCACGTTTCACAAAATAATCCTACATCACAGTAGTTTAAGATTAATTAGTATAATATATATTCATAAGCCAAACACACTTTCAAGTATAAAAAATGATAAACAATGTCAAGTATTACCACTCCCATTCTTCAAAATCTGCAGCAGTGCCAAACCTCATATCACTAGTCTCTAAATCAGCTATGGACGAATTTTCCTTAGCTAAAATAAGAAAAGACCTTTATAAGTGCAAATAAATATTAGAATTGATCTTGAATCATACTTACAAACTTGAAATGTAGATATACTTACACCCATTTCTCAACTAATCTTGGCTACATATTAGAGCTTCAACAACATCTTCTCCCAAGGAGCTTTGATATTGATTGAGAACTCTACAGAATTTTGCTTCCACCACTGTAAAATATCAAATTCATTTTGACGTGGAAATAGAGGTTCCTCCAAATAAATAAAAAAAATCCAACTTATGTGCACGTTAAAGGAGGACGATGCACCATCTGTATCATTACGACTTTTTGTGGAGGGATTTCCTTTAAAAGCTCCAAAGCGAGTTTCATACTCCTTATATAAGTCCCTTAAACCATCAAGAATTTCTTTGATCTTTTCCTCCACCTCAGAAACATCATAGTTTTGGTGAAAATAAAAATCCGAGATATGTGCCCTATATCTTGGATCTAGAACCATATCAATCGATAAGACTAGACCCCAAATGTTTCAATACTTATCTACATTTTCAAGCATGCCATTCACCAATGATCTTACAAACACATTTTCTGATAAACATTCTTCATGAAGCTTCAAGTGAAGTTCACATACTTCTTCAAAATAAAGATTTGCTGTCGGAGAACTAAAGGAAGAAAAAGTATCTGTTGCATTGTAAAAGTGTTCCGAGATTCCATAAATCGATTCAGCCTTTTCCCAATCCTCACTGATGGTGGCCCTATGTTATTTTTGTTCATTGAATCAAATTCTTCTAAATGTTGAAATACTTTGTTTGTATTCCAAAGCAATGTTTAACATAAGATAGAAGGAGTTCGACCTTGTTGAGACATTGAGCAACAATTTTTTATTAAGTTGCACCTTCACTTGCTTGGCTGCAACTTGAAATGCTTGCAACCAACTTGGTGATCCTGTGACGAAATTTTTTTAGCTTCTCTTTCAACATCTTCAAACCATTTTGAATAATTAAATTCAGAACATGGTGCAACATCACATGTGAGTGGGCCTACCCCCCAATGGAAGATTGATATCCAACTTCTCAACCATTGTTTCTACTAGATTATCATTCATAGAAGCATTGTCCACAATGATTGTGAATATTTTCCTATCAATGTTCAATTGTAACGAACACTTGCAAATCATCTAACTCAGCTACTCTGCCTCATGAGTGGGGTGGGGGGAACATTACAAGATTTATAATTCTCTGCAAATTCCTCCCATTATCAATGTAATTGGCAGTGAGGCACAAATACCTTTTCATTTGACTTGAAGTCGACTTATCGATTGTCAATCCAATGTGACCAGGATATTTATCTAATTTGTCATGGAGCTTTGCCTTCTCCTCTTCAAACATTGCCATACAATCAACTTTAGTGGCTTTTCATTTCACCATATCTTGAAACATAGTTGAAGAATTTTAACAAATTTCACAAAGCCAATATGTTCAACCATAGACAAAGGACGTTTGAGGTGAGTGGTTCCATGTGCGGTTCCACCTTTCAAAATTTTCTTTTACATGTGTGACAACTTGCCAGTTGTACTCCCATCTGTCACAGAATAGGTGAAGTGATGGGGACATCATAGGCTTAATTAATAAATTGGATCATGAAGATGATTGGAATGAAGAAATGGGACCACTTAAGGATAAAATTGTGGAAAAAGCTCTCATTTTGCGTGAGAAATTTGAAGGCGCCAAGAGGGGCTCACTTAAGGCTCAATTTGGCCTAAAGCTTTAAAATGAGTGACTCATTTGATGTTATATTGAGTTAGGCCCTTAATTTTACATTTTGGACTTAATCTGGCTTAAGAAAGAGGTCTATTCTTGGAGCGCAAGGAAGAGTTGCGAGATTCAATTTCCACCTCCTTAGCTCCACCTCTGTAGAAGATTCCAATCCCTATTTGGATGGATCTAAGATCTGAGAATTTGAATTTGGAAGCAAATCTCTCCCTTTTTAGCATGCTTGGGTGCCACCTCTTTTTTGGAATTCCTTTTTATTTTTAGTAATGATGTAATAAATGCCACATGGCATAAGTTGATTTAGTTGAATTGAATTTAGAATATGCAAGAGAGGGAACCCTAGAACATTAAACCAATTTAGAGAGCTACTCACGCAAATATAGGAAAGGAACAAAAATAGTATTTCTCAGAAAATTTTTAAACTAGTATTTCTCAGAAAAATATTTAAACATTTCGATCTTACAAGTTTTTATTCACAAATAAAATATCAGCTTGACACACATGAATCAATTTTATATTCCTATAATGCCCATTCATAATACTTGGGTTTAAGTAAGCCTCGTTTTTTTTACAATTTTATATAAAAAATTTGATGTAATTTTAAAAATATTTTTTTTATCTTTGATTATATTGACATAATTCAAACTATATAGCTTGTAAAACCCATTTAGAAGACATGTCAACAAATTTAAAAAAATTGCCTGGCTGCAAAGGTGCAAATAGCCAAGGTGATGAATCCTTTCTTCTTTGATGGATTTATGTGGGTAGGGAAATTAAAAAAAAAATGAAAAATTAAAATTAAAATTAAATTTTTTGTCTTGGCTGCACCAAGGTGCAAACGGCCAAGGCAGCACTGTATCCTTTCTCTAGAGAGAGCCCGTCGGACAAAAATGTTTGTTTAAGCCCGCTTATTTAAATTGGGTTCGGGCTGTGTTCAGACAAATGAACATCCTTACTTACCTATGATTGGGCGGGTGTAAGGTTGGGGTAAGGGTGTGGTTGGAGCTCAGGTGGGCTCGCAATGTCGTCGCTCCATGAAAGTTACAATAGGTGACCACCTGTGGGGAAAATTGTAATTTGTTTGTGTGCGCCCATGTGTTAGTGTGAGATAATCATTTGATAATTCTTTTGAATAGTAGACTCCATTGCCTTGCTAGTAATGTTGATTTGATGATGTAGTTGCATCTTTTACTTCAAAATTAATGCTTTAGACTACCATGATAGTTTTGTTGCTACAAAATCTGCATAATTTAACTCTTCTAATTAGTCTATTCCTTTTAGTGTGATTCATATTTCTTTTTTTTTTTGGGTCTCTAAAAATTTCACTCCCTGTCTCTTACAGCTCAAAGCTTTGACATCTCTACGTGAGATCTTTAAGGAAAAGCCTGGAGAACTTGTTCAGATTCTTCCCCAATGGGTAGGTACTATATCCATTTTTTTTTCAATTTTTTGCCCAAATAAATTTGAGAGCTTATTATTAATGGAATCTTTTGTTTGTCATTTATCTGCATAATATGCCATGTTGTTGTTGCTGTTCTATGTGAGGCTATTACTAAAGGTAATAGCGGACTGTTCTTGAGATATCTTCTGTAACAGAACTTAATATGCTTTCATTATATGCATGTATAAATTGTGGTTGGTTTCTGAATCCCTTATTTGATGGAATGAGACTTTCATTATTTTCTTTGACAAGAGCAATTTCACTGCTATATGAATATGATACAATGAACATCTCAGTGTAAAGAGTCATATTGGCCTCATATGTAGAGTTTTTTTTTCAGCAGTAACAAAAGATTAATATATTAAAGAATAAAAAGGCAATACAGATACAAAGTAAAGGGTCCAAGAGTTTTAAACCCAAGGAGAATTGAGAAAAGTGGTACACATCCATCATAGAATCCCCAAAAAAACATAAATACAAATCGTGCCCCAAAACTTTATTTGTGGAGTCTACCCATTCTTTGCAAAAAAGTCCGCCACTTTATTGGCTGATCTTTTGATTAGCTCTAAAGAAATCTCGTTACTCAAATATAATGCCTTTATCTCCTTGACAACTATGATCCGTTTTCAGGGAGGCCGTTTCAACCCCTTAGCCTACTTGATCACATTTGCTGTGTCCCCTTCGATAATTAATTTCCCCTACCCAGATAAAATCCACAATGTCAAAGCTCTCCTAATACTGAGAAGTTCTGTCTCATTTGAATCATTCCAGCGTACATGCTTAGAAAAAACTATGGACGGTGTATCGGTGGAAATGAGAAGGATGCCTCCTATTCCTGCCGGCCCCGACTTACCCCTCACTGCTCTGTCGACGTTAATTTATAAACTCTCGGTGGGGGAGGAGACCAGATTGCGCTAATTTTATTCTTTCTCGGCCCCCGCTCATGCAACCCTCCCAAGAACTATAAAACTCCGTTCATTATAACCCCTAAATTCCTTTCCCGCCAAAAGCCAAGTGTGACGTCTCCATTTAGCTTTTTGGAAAATCTTGCTCTCCTCAAAAGTTTTATTCTTGAAGATCCTCGAGTTCCTTTCCTTCCAAATGGACCCTAATATCGCCGTTGGAATGGTGTTCTAAACAGCTTTCATCTTAGGACTGAGGCACGAGAGTACCTAGGTACCTATAATGTCTCCGCATGTCTTGTTGAAAACCCATGTGACTCCCATGAAATTAGCGAAATTTGCCTAAAGTTGTCTAGTCACTGGGCACCCTGCAAACAAGTGGTCTACATCCTCCTCAAGTAACCTCAAAGTGTACAACGCAGATCATCTTCTGATCTAAGCATTCCTCTCCTGTTGAGTGCCTCATTATATAAAGTTAAAGCCCCACCCTTGTATATGGTTAGACATGTTCAATCCAAAATCCCTCCCTCGAACTTCGTCACTCTACCTTGCATTTTGTTAAAAAATCAGCTATCAAGTTGGATGATCTTCTAATATGAATAAAGTAAACTTACAGTATCTTGCTGAATGTCATTAATGGTGATTTATATATAAAAGAAAGTTATGCATCGGGTCAGATGCGACCTCACAGCAGAGGCACGAGAATGTGTCTTTATTTGCACTTGTTTTCATGTGTGTTTATATTTTTAAGGTCTAGAAATGACGAAAATGCCCTTATTTTTTATATCAAGCGAAAAATCAATATTAAAGATATAATTTTGATGAACGTTTGGCAAATGTTTAAGATAATATACTGTTTTAGATCATGTTTAAGGTAATGTATCTTTTTTTTTTTTTTTGAGCGGTAACAAAGATGAATCATATTAAGAGAGAGAATACAATAAGGAGTCCTAATCTCCTCCCCACACCTCTGAAGAGTATCGTGATTAGAACAGCTCCATTGCAGGTCTTTGTTTTTGTACTCCTACCTTTGCCAGGAAATAAAAAATATTGTTCGTCAAATGAGGTATGTGTCTGAAGGTGATACCACTCGTCCTACTCAACCTCCTAATGCCCTTAAAAATGTTAACTAACTTCCAAAGGAAGAAGAAGGGGGGGGGGGGGAGGGGGGGGTCTTCCTATTCTCAAACCTAGACCAAATCTCAAGGTGCCCTCCTGATTGCTGTCTGTTCCGCCTCATTCAAATCCATTATCCCTAAAGGTTCGGAAAATGCTAATAATATCTTACCCCTATCATCATGCATCACCCCTCCTATTCTTGCCGGGCCAGGTTTACCTCTTGCTGCCCCATCCACGTTGATTTATAAGAGCCATGAGGTGGCGGTATCCACTCAACCCTGGGTTTTCTATCTTTCCCAACTCCCCTCATCCACCCTTCCCATGATAGGTAGAAGTCCTCCGGAGCTAGAATAGCAAACTCCTTACAGACAGATAGTCATCCTATCAATTGCCATTTCTCCTTCTCGAAAATCCCTCCTACAGTCCCCCTCTTATTCTCAAAGGTCCTCCCATTTCGCTCTTTCCAAATTGCCCATGAGATCGCATATGGTACCAACCTCCATGCCACCCTTGATCTATCCCTAAAGCACCGCCACCCCACCCACCCTAAGACTACACCCTCCACTCCTTTCAATTGTAAGATATTTTACAACTTTAAATTAATATGATAGGGCCCACTTACCGACATAGTCTTATCTATGAAAATATAATTTGTAAGATTCTAATTTCAAAGCCCATGTGTCTCTCTTATCCTCATAGCAGTATTTGTGTTTCATGATCATTATGCCTTTTTAATTTAAATTTAGCACTACATTGGGAGCCACTTTGGACTAATTTGAAGTGTGATTGAAAAATAATCACTTTGATTGAATAATTGAAACCATGTTATTAAGCTCCCAAAATTGGAAGCTATGTGTAAAATGGTAATAGCAATTGCAAAATGGACCGGAAAGGCAGTGATTTTTTATTTTTATTTATTTTGTTTTAAAGTAATGCCGAAGCTTAAAATTCTAGGTGTTTCGATGGGCAGTATCAGATTGTAGAAGATAGATCATTATGGGTACTTTTTTTTTGGAAGGTACATTATGGGTACTATTAAATTGTCTAAAATGGGGTCTTTGAAATAATTATAGCCTTGCTTTTTAAGATCAAAATAAAACCATCGGAACTAGAAGGGTAAGACTCAATCTGAAGTATTCACATAATAGAGATTTGGATAAGGATAATTGAGAAGGGAATCATACAGAGCTTTCCCATCAATAAGGAGTTTGTGAAGATGATAGAGCTCCTACTGGTCATTATCTTAATCAGAAATATCAAAACAGTAGGGTGTAGGCTATGGTTGCTGGTGGAATTGTTTTTTAATGAAGTGGTGGGTGCTAATTGGGAGTAGCAAATGAAGTGGCTGACTTGTGGTGAAGACTTGTGAAGAAAGGCCTGTTGTACTCATGGACTCATAGATGTAACCTTTTTGTTATTGATATTTTGGTCTATAGATCTCTTTTCCTTTATTGCATATTTTCTCAATAATAGAAATACCATTATTGTTTTTGTTATAGTATATGAATTCCAATTAAATTCTTGTTAACTACTCACCAATAGCTATTTTCGTTGCACCTCTTAGGTGATCTTCCAATCAATTCTATGATGCCAATGACTTTTTTTTTTTTTTTAAATAATCTTACAGGCATTTGAGTACAAGAGACTCCTGCTTGACTATAATAGAGATGTTCGGCGGGCTACACATGATGCCATGTTTAATCTTGCAAGCACTATCGGGTTTGAACTTATCATAATTGTAGCATCTCTCATTTTCTTACCCTTTGTTATTTCTTCTGTGGGTTTCATTTACATCAACTTTCTCATAAAATAATAAATCTCTGATGGTTGAAATAAAAAGTTTTTTTAAATATGTTTTTCGCAATTTAGTTGTAGCCATTTATAGTACCACTGTCTTGTGTTTGTATTCCATCATGTGCCAGTCTCAAGTAGTGGAAGAAGGAGCTGTGCAAAATTGGCAACCAGCCTTGAAAAACCTGCACTTTGAAACTTTTTTTCTTTGGAAAAGTTGACAATTGTATTATTCACAAATCATATTTACGGTACAAGAGAGGTATACTGATGTGGATACACAATTTTAGAAGTTACAAACATCCCGAAAAAGGTTCTCATTCTTTCTCTATAACTTAGATGTGGGAATGGGTGATGGAATTGGACACTTATGCTGAGTTTTTTTATCTAGAAAAAAAATTCTTATAGCCTATGGTTGTCGAGACAATATAAAAATAGACAAGGACTACCATTGGTACTTGATTCTCAGCTCTTGATAGTCTTGTATATTTCATAATGGGTGTTGAATCAACATGTTTTCCTTTCTTGAGTTCTTTTAATTGGCAAATTATCTGAAATCATTTTGGAACCACTTTAATAGTACTGGTGTTTTTCCCTCATTATTATTATTATTATTTTTCTCCAGACGAGGCTTAGCTCCGCATTTGAAATCCTTGATGGGGCCCTGGTGGTTTTCTCAGTTTGATCCGATATCAGAAGTTTCTAATGCTGCTAGGCGATCCTTACAGGTTAGACTTAGCAATCCCAACAATTTACACCCCTGTTTTTCTCACAGTTCTTCATATTTATTTATACTTAATGGAAACATTAGGCTTTGGACTCTACAGTCTAAATATATGGCCATGTCAGATGGTGGGCCCGTAACAGGCATCATTGTTTTGAGAAGGCAATACTAGATATATACTTTTTGAAAAGATAAAATACTAGTAGAGGTTCACCTATACTTCTAAATGGCATTCATGGTCGTGCTTTCTTTCAAAAAAAAATTAAGTAGAGCTTTATATCTCCGATCTGTATAGAGAAATGGTTCAGTGTATCGAGATACGTGTGTATCTCCCTGCAATTTTTGAATTCTTTTACAAGAGGGACCCCATTTTATTGAAAGAAACCATTAACTCTGAACTCTGAACAAAAAATGAGCTGATTATCAATCCAATTGGCCAGTTCCATCATTTGATTGAATCATGCTAAGATGCATTCACTTTCATGACAAGTCACACCCTCACATGGTTCAATCGAAATGTTCGAGGGCTATACTCTTGTATCTGGATACATTTGATTATTTCTCATTTTATAATCATACAAAGAAAACTGCACCATTAGATCTGTGTTTTGTCTATGAAGGTTTCTGCTTATTTTGTTGTTGAAAAGTAGGAGCTAACTGTTTGCTTATCTGTAAAAGGCAGCATTTCCTGCACAGGAGAAGAGGTTGGATGCCTTGATTTTATGTGCAAGTGAGATCTTTCTGTATTTAGATGAGAACCTAAAGCTAACACCTCAGGCTTTGTCTGATAAAGCGGCTCCGTTGGATGAATTGGAGGACATGCACCAACGTGTATGCATTTAGAATCTTACCATCACTCAGTCTTTCTTGCTTTGTTTTTGAAGTTGGATTTCATGATGCTTGCTGTTTCATTATTAATTTTTAGTTAAAAGGGTTGTTTGGTTTGAGCAAATTTGGTTGAAAATGCAGTATATGTATTTCACAGTGTTTCAAGAAATTACTTTTGTAGTGAATTCCTATCAAAGTCATGTCATGAAATTGCTAAGAAGTTGTTTCGATGCGTATTTTTTGAAAATGCTAAACGTTGTTTGGATGTTATTTTGTGAAAGCGGACATTTTTATTGTACTAGTTATAATATGTGCTTTGCACATGGCAGAGGGTCATTTATTAATTTATTTTATAACTAAAGTAATTAATCAATGAAAAATATCTACTTAAAAGTCCAGTAATATACTAATTAATTAAAACTTTTAATATTAGCATGAAATTCATAGCATTGAATTAATAATCTTATTTGTAAAAACTGAAATTAAGGAAAAAAAAACAATTCACAAAATAAGAGTGACGTAACACCGGAAAACAAAGAAATTACGTTTGACATGAGCAATTTTAATAAAACATCGGTAATGCCACAACCTAATTTTAACCTAAGCGAACGGTTAAAGAAGCTAGGAGGGGGAAGTGGGGGGAGAGGCCCCTAATGACTTGGATTAACTAGTAAGAGAAGGACATACTAGTTTGTAGAGAGGTAGAAATTTTCGATGGTGTAGTGAAGTAAAATTAATAAATCAATGGATGGATGGGATAATGACTTCGATGGTATTTATTGCTTTCTATTTTCCGGTTTCTGCTTTTTCATTTGGAAACTGATCTTTTAGGTTCTCCTGTTGTGTTTCTGCTATATGTTGAATGTGCTTAATCGTCAATAATGCTTGGCTTGCGTCACTGTTTTCCACAGTAATTTGATTTGTGATCCCGAGATTCTATTTTTATCACTATTAGCTTAATTTTTTTTGAAGACCCTCTATTAGCTTAAATTTTGTAGACCACTCTGGCTATTATTCTGTTTCTTTAATTATTTTACTTTTATTTTTAACTGTTTTATCAAATTTAGGTGATATCTTCGTCATTATTGGCATTAGCAGCACTGGTTGATATTTTGTTGGGGATGCAATTGCAAAGGAATGATTTTGAGAGTGTAACCATGGAATCAAAACATGCTTCCAAGGCTAGGGCAACTGCCATTTCTTCAGCTGAAAAGATGTTTTCTAGTCACAAGTATTTTCTGGAATTTCTGAAGTTCCAAAGCCCTGGAATCCGGTCAGCTACATATTCTGTTCTAAGCTGTTTCATTAAACACATTCCCAATGTTTTTAATGAAGGGAATATGAAGGTTTTATCTGCTGCAATACTTGGCGCGTTCCAGGAGAAGGACCCTACATGCCACTCTTCTATGTGGGATGCTATATTGTTATTTTCCAAAAGGTTTCCAGACAGTTGGTACCTCAATAATGCTCAGAAAAATGCACTTACTCGATTTTGGAATTTTCTAAGGAAAGGGTGCCATGGATCACTGCAAGTTTCATACCCAGTTTTAGTACTATTTTTAGATTCTATTCCTCCAAAAGCAATAAATGGGGAGCACTTTTTTCTAAGCTTCTTCCAGAACCTATGGGCAGGAAGGAACCCTCTTTGTTCATCTGCTGATCGGCTAGCATTCCTCAAAGCATTTAAAGAATGCTTTCTTTGGGGGATATATAATGCATCAAGGTAATGATGATTTCTGAGCTACACAAGAATTATTTGTTAGATGTGCTAGATTTCCTCTTTGATTTGAGTTTTTTCTTATTCAACCCCATTCATTGATATTGAGATCCTAAATTGCATAGAGTATGGGTATGAGGTGTCAGATTTGGTGAATAGTAAAATAAAAAGAAGATTCACGTATTTGACACGAATTTAAAATAATTTAGTTATATATTAATAACATCCACTAGAAGTTAATAATGAGCTTTAGAAAGTAATAGGTCCATATGCAGCAATGTATCACGAACTTAAACTAATTTAAGTTATAATTATATTATATAAATTTAAAACATGGTTTTATTGCTCATGATGTGATTTAGGAGGGGAAAAGATTGTTGCTGGTTTCTGGCCCAGAAACTAGGCTGCATGGCAATTCTTTTACACTTTTTAGTGGGGCCCCATGTGGATGGTTTGGTTTGAAAGCTCTGTGCTTAAAGATTAGGGCTCAACCAAAAATCACCTAAGGTGTATTATTGAAACCATGTTTTTTAAGGCCAAAGAGGTTTTGTGACTTTAGGGATTGGGAGAGCCTTGGCTCTTTGGGTGAGCTTTGGTTAGGGGAAGTTATTGTTGAGGGGGACTCGAGAATGCAATTAAGTGGGCAGGGGTGCTGTAAGAGACCACCTTGGAAATTGGTTTTAGTAGCTAGGGAAATCGGGGTTTTGTGCTCGGGTCG
This sequence comes from Chimonanthus praecox, assembly GCA_022113865.1. Lineage (NCBI taxonomy): Eukaryota > Viridiplantae > Streptophyta > Magnoliopsida > Laurales > Calycanthaceae > Chimonanthus > Chimonanthus praecox. Next base: position 58,097,432 of record CM039090.1, read on the forward strand.
AGATGTTTCCTTCATGTGTGTTGGAAGATCAACAAATCGTGTATCGGACTTCTTAGCTAAGCTTGGAGTGGATAAGGAGTATGAGCGTGTCTTTTCTACTGATTATTGTAAGGGTGATTGTAATGTGGGCTCTGAGGGGTTCTTTTGGATTTTTCTGGTGTTTCTTGTGAGGTTTTTATTTTTATTTTTCGTCGTTGTTTTTGGTTTTTGGGTATAACCCTTTTATACTTGTGCTTGAACTTTGTTCTTTTTACTTAATGTAATTGTTGTTGTTATTGCTTATTTTTTTAGCCCAATTTTGGGTGGGATTTCAATTTAAGCCACATACAGTCCACAGACGATACTCTCTTATTTTGCGAAGCAACCAGAAAAGAGATTTTGGGAGTGAGATCTGTCCTAAGATGCTTTGTGTTAGTTTTGGGGCTTAGGATGAATCTAGGGAAGAGCAACATAATAGGCTTGGGAGTAAAAGCAGAGGAAGTCGAGTCTTTGGCCAGGTAGGTAGGTTGTGGTTGGGAAAGATCCCATTTACTTATCTAGGACTACCAATTGGTGGGAATCTGAGATCCAAACTGTTTTGGGAACCTATATTAGAAAAAGTGATTAAGAAGTTGTATGAATGGAGCAAGTCCTACGTCTCATCGGAGGTAGACTGACTCTAATCAAATCAAGCTTGACAAATTTTCCCCCCTACTTCCTATCTCTGTTTGAAGTGCCCTAGGGAGTGGCTAAGTTGGAGAAAATCCAGAGAGACTTTATCACACCACCCAACAAGGAATCGACATCCCATTCTGCATTTTGAAAGCAGCTCTCACCAAGATTGGCCCTTCTCTTAATTTGGACATACTCACTTCCCAATCCCTTGGACAAACCCATAAAAGGAACATAGAACTTTCCTCCAAAGAGCCTTACTTTCTCTACCATATATCCGCTCCCATTTGCATAGCAAAGCTCCATTCCCATCTTTTAGCTTTATAATGCCCAACCTTTAATGCTTTTTAGGCTTCGTTATATCCTCCTACTTCACCGAGGGCTCCTTACCATGATTCCCCTCCCAAGGAAATTGCTCTCAGTTTCTTAACTTCTTGTTCATAGATGCATGCATTTTGAAGAGGGACATATATATAATGCAAAGGGAGGTTCACCAAGCATGATTTAATCAATGCAAGTCTTCCTTCAGTAGAGAGATGATTCTTCATTCAATGAATTAGCTTCAGCTAAAAAGCTTTTGACAATATGATCTCGAAATGAATGGGATCTCGAATTCATACCAGTAGGAAGGCCTAGATACTTGAAATGAATCTTACCCATACCATGCCCAAGAATCTAAGACTAAGCACCTAATTTTTTGTCGTCAATATTAAGCCCATACACGACACTTTCTCCAAGTAAATCTTCAATTTGAAAGCTAATTCAAAACATATGAGGATGACTTTTGCACCAACCATTTCCTCTTCGTCAGCTAAATAAAAGAGAGGAGTGCCATTTGCGAATTGCAAATGGGAGATCATTAGACCACCATTCCCCACTTGCAAGCCTTTAATGGATGCGGAATCTCTAGCTCAAAGCATGAGCATGTTGAAGCCTTCCACAACTAAGGTGAACATGAAAGAAGAAGGGTGGATCTCCTTGATTTAACCCCCTTGCTGAGAAAGGTTGGTAGGGGAATCCGTTAATAAGCAGAATGAAGCACCTATTGAGCACACTTTCATCCACTCCCTTTATTTGTCTCCAAAATCCATCTCTCCAAACAAGAAATCTACGAAGTTCTAGTCAATGATACTGTGATGGGAGTAAGCATGACCTCCCTGTTGATGACTCCCCTTGATGGAACTCAACGACTCCCTCAAGAAGACATCCTCCATGAAATCGCAACATCTCTTAATAAACCTAACCATCTATCTTGGAGCTTTGTTCCCCTCAAAGCCATCTATCACTCCTTTGATCTTCTCTTCCTAAAAGGATCTCTCAAGCCAATGAGCCTAGACCTCATCGACTCTACTAAAGTTCAATCTGTCTAAACTTGACCTATTCTCAGAGGTTGAGGAAAATAATCCTATCCACTCTTAATTGGATCCTCACCGAATTTGACTCCATATTGAGATGATAGCATAGTTGTTGTAGCCCACTCAAATTTGGACTTTTTTCCCCTGTTTTTTTATTAAGTTCCAAACTTTGGGTAAGCAAGGCAACTTGAAAACATTGTTTCACATATTTAGTCAAGGTGGCTTTTGGTAAGCCCCACATAGGGTGCACGGGATCCTATATATGCAGTATTGCTAACCATGGTGAGGAGGGTGGGTTGGTTTGAAAGGTCTATGCTTGGATATGGTGCCTAGATGACACCTAGACACTTAAAGGTAGGCAACATTTTCATGTTGTGTCGTGTCAAAGACTTTGTAGTTTAAAATTTGTGTTGTTGTGGTGTTCATGCTATGTCCTTGTCATATCAATGTTGTGTTTGGGCATCATAGGGTGCCTATCATAAATTAACTTGATTCAATGACACTAGTTTTGGCTTTGAAGGCCACAAAAATTAACAACTTCTAGGAAATTTCATCAATTTTCAATCCAATGGTGTAACTAGTGTACATGATGCAATTGGTAAAGATCCATTTCACAAAGTGAGTAGTGGGTTTTGTGGGGATTTTGGTGCAAAGGCCCACATTGTCTCCCACATGAGGGTTCCTTATTGTAAGAACCCTTGTGAGGTTCCTAGTTGAACATATAAATTCACAATTTTTTACATTTTAACATACATATTAACATGAGCAACCAATTGAATTGGAAATTATCACCTCTAGATGGATCCATTTGGGTCTACACTACCTTCATTCCTCCTCCCTGCATACTTTATCCTTATAAATTAGACCCCTAGCCACTGTAAACCCTTCTACGTTACATTTACCTTTGGATTAAAACTTGAGCCTTACGATACCAATAATGTTTTTTGATGTAGGACACGCCGAGCAAAGACCCCATTTTTAGTATTTTATTATTTTCGTATTTATTTTTATTTCTCTTTTGTTCGATCCTATCTTGGATCCAGAGTCCTGTTTACGTAAGGAAGCCAGGTCGGTGGCTTTCCTAGTTTGTTTAGGAGTCTTAGACAAGTTTAGAAGTTGTAGGAGATTTGGAAACCACTCATGTGGCCTTCCAAACTAGTTTAGGAAAGTCGGGTGAAGAATCCTACTATTATTAGTTTAGTTTTTTCTATATAAACGATGTTTGTAATAGAGGAAAGACACCTCTTTCGAATCATGAATTGATAAGAGAATATCAAGTTATATTAAGTTTATTTTCTTCTCCTTCCTCTGCCCGAGTTGCAGACAATCCTATCCCTGCCTAGTTGCAGGCTGGTTCCGCATTATTTTTAGCTTTCAAACTAGAGTGGTCAATTTAATTTGTTTTTTGGATCCCTATCCGATAGATCCCATTTCTGAGTTACACCTATCATGCAACTCAATAAAATTGCATCTTTCTTCAATATTCTAACTTTTCACCCTTAAAACCTATACCTGTTGGTCTTAAAATGAAGTTAATTTTTAGTAGGCACAATATTCCAAAGATAGACCTTCCTGACTGATGAAGGGTAGAATTGGTTTTAATACCTACCTATGCCTCCATCGTAGAAAAGTAGAATTCTGCAAAATCTGGCTTGAATTCAAGAGAACCTGAACTCAAAGAATTCTGAAAACTCTAGAGGATCCTCAGATCCTCATCGACACAAAGCGCCAATCGATCACTCAATTGGGTTGTACAGGCAAACTGACAGTTGGATGAACCAAAATCCCAATTTCTCACCAGAAAAATGGAACAAGGTCAAGCACTCGAGGAGAAATCGTCACTATGCGGACTTCTTCCAAGAGGTGAAAATTTGATGAAAACCACATTCGGTTTCATTGAATTAATTTTGCAAACTGAAATCATTGAATTCATGTCTGAAATGACTTCATAAGTTTTGTCCAGAAATGGTATAAAAAAAAACAGTTAAGGAAAATTCTACGTGTTTGGCCAAAATCAAATCAATTAATTGGTTAAGTCAAAATTGCTAAATTTGTTAGAATAAATTCAGTATTTCAGATATTCCAATCTGAAATTTAATTTAACTCGTATCTGTATCAGTATTTAGTGGTTTGACAGTAAAAATAAAACTGTTAACCCGAATTTTACCTGAAACCGAATAGTGATTGCGTGTATGTAATTTAACCAATTGGAATTCGATTGAACTGAAAATTGATCTCAGATTTCTTGGATAGAAATCTGGAATGAACATTTCAGATCTAAATCAAATGAACAACAACAATTATCATTTAAAATTTGCAAAAGACAATTCAAATTAATTAAAAAAAAAAAACTGAATTGGAATTCAAAAGAAAAGATAAATAAGAGTCACCACACTTAGAGACCCAAAAGCACTCTTGCTTTGATAGACTTCAATCAAACTTGTGTATTCAACAATGTTCGTCCATTCCTCCAATTTATAGGGTTCTTGGTTGAAAAAATAGATTTCTAAAATTTACCTTTTACCGTCATGATGACACCTAGTTAAAAAAATGCTCATAGCTTTGTCCACTTATATCGAAATTGCACAAATTTGGGTTCGTTGGAAATGTAATTGAATAAGCTTTCCAATGAACCCTTGGTACCTCAAATCTGCCTACAAAGTCTGACCATACTTTATGCCAAATGCCTGAGTGACATTTCCTATCTAAAACTAGAAAAAATAAAATAAAAATTATTACATCATATTCTCAAATCTGCTATGAACGCTCAATTGTTTCTAAGCTGGTGAGATTCCCTCCACATGTTATCCTACAATGCAATGACATGGATGATGATGTGGAATTCGTAACTCCTCCCTATATGCAGCAAATGGACTTCAAAACATGGCCTTTGGAGGCCCAAAACACCATATAGCAGGCCTTGGTTCATATCTCATTCATATGGGTTCTTGACATGGAAATGGGTCCATGGGAAGATCATTGCGTCCTCTTTTGCCTCCAATTCTATCATCAATTTGAGGAGTAAATTCGCCAGTTTCACCCAAGTGAGCTCCACCATCTTCAATTAAATCTATTAGGCTTGAGATGGTCGCATCACTGACCCACACACCCACGGTCGTAGTTGGGTCCTACATGGAGCTCTCACAATTAGAATCTCTCATAGGGGTGTGTATATGTGTATTATATTTGAGGTTGTCACATGACTTATATAGCAAGGTCTAAATCTAGCTGATATTTTGAGGAAAAAAAATGTATGGTACTTTCCTTTATTGCATGTAAAGTGACAAAGTAATATATTTTGAGTTTGACAAAAAAACTTATCTTTTTAAATGACAATAGATTTTATATTGAACAAAAGATTTGTAATGCAACTTGTGCATATTATCACTCAAATTTAGAACTTTTCAAAATATAATCTACTAACTATACCAAAATTTTGTTAAGATGTATCTGTTAGTTTTCTGTAGCAGCATTTGTGCTATATTTTTCTAATTCATTTTGTTGAAGTTTGTGTTGGCTTAGTTCGTTGTCAATGTTTGGATTATGTTCAACTTGGATATTTGCTTTGATATGCAGATATTGTGAGGGGGTAGACACCATTGATCATCTTCGGGTCAGTCTCATCGACAATGTCCTTGTGATGCTTGTGTGGCATGATTACCTCTTGTTAGTAAACCCAAAATATCAAGCTGAACATTTATCTCAAGAGTCCAGTGAAACTGAGGGTGACATTAAGCCATCCTTTGAAAGGCTAACTAAATCACTGAATATCAAGTATCCTGAAGGCTACATGCAAGATTTAGGGAAGTGGATCGTCGAAATTCTATCGGACATTGCTGTGAAGGAATGTAGTTTACTTGATTCCTTTTGTGCATCATTTCAGAAGGACTGTCTAAGCATATTTCAGGAAGCAGAAACCTCACGGAAACCTTCCACTTGTGCAGAACAGATAGTGAATTTTTTGTTTTTAGTGGAGCAGCATGTGGTACGAAAAGGGGAAACTTGGCCTCTGGTTTATTTAGTCCGGCCAATGGTGGCAACTTCTTTTCCCTTGATTAAATCTTTGGTAAGTGGGTTGTTTTTTTTTCTTTTCACAGTTGGGTATTGTGTAAAGAGATGGATGATGTCATGCTCTTGTGATTGTTGTCATCAATGTTCTCACAATATGCGATATGTATCTTACGATTCTCACAATTTGTAAGAGGAGTGATTCATATCAGTTACGAACTGTATGGTTCTCATGGATGATAGAGTCCTATGGCTATTTGCAATTTTAATTATGGATTTTTTTCTTTTCATGGTTTTTGGGCTTTAGTTGGAAGCCTAGGGCTTATGGATTTTAGTGAACTTTTTGCTTATTATTAGCCTTTTTACAACATTGTTTGGTGTATATTTTCATAGTAGTTCTGGAAGTTGAACATTGAAATTTGAAATCCAATGTAAAAAAATGTACATTGCATTTTTGAAATGCATATGCATCTTCGACTTAGATTGAATCATAGTTGGATAGTTTTGCATATTATTACTTTTTAGATATCTTTTATATTATTTAATATATTTATATATTTTTAAGAAGTCATGCATCTTATGATTCTATGATTTATGAGTTTGTGATACAATTCAATTTTCAAACATGGGTTGTAACAATATTTTGAGGTTCAACTTTATTTTGTGAATCATCCTGACTATCTTTAAATATATGCTTTCCAAATTTTCTTTCTTTATCTGTGTTCGTTGCCATATAAATCACTCTTTGAGGGAAATTTAATTGCACATGCATTGCCCTGGTTGGCTCCTATATTTGAAATGAAGCTTGAGGCTTTTGATGATGACAAATAAATGTCAAAGTCAAAGTTGATGCAGATTTTTAGTTTATTGGTGTAGTAGTTTAGAAAGATATTTTTTCTACACTGGTTTTCTTGACCATGACACATGTTACATCACCAGTATATTTCTTTCATTTTGATAGACCTTGTCCATAGTAGGAATATTTTTTGGAGCACTTGCTATCTGTTAATAGTGTCTCCTTTTAACATTCATTATGATCTTTATGGGTGGGCCTGTTAAATTACTTCTTCTGTAGTCACTCTGGATATGTGTCCACCTGTTTCTCATTGGAGACACTAAGCAGTAGTAAGTGCTTGGTAGGATGATCCATTAGCAGTGAATGCCATAATGAGTTCCTTTTCACCCAAAAAAGGAATAATGAATTGAGTTTTTTTTTTTGAGTGGTAATAGAGAATACTTATATTGAAAAAGATCAAATACAGAAACAAGAAGCACATGGTCTAAGAGACTTAGACCCAAATGAAAATACAAAGAAAAGCAACAAAACAACAACAAAACTCAGATGCAATAACGATAACACCATTAGTACAGAATAATGAATTGAGTTGATTTGAAATTGTTGCGATTTTTGAGGTGACTGGATTTTGCTGTAAAGAGAGTGGATTTCAATATGAAAACTCAAAAGTTTTTGTAGTGATTTGTTTCCTAGATCTGATTAAACTTGGTTCAGCCCTAAGAGTCTGTTTGCATTATTTCATGGATGCTTCTAGTGGAAAAGAGTGGTGAAACACTAGCCAATACCATATCTTTCAAAAAGGGGGTAAAAAAAAATATGGTTAAGTGGTAGGACGTATCAAAATCTAGAGAAGAAAAGGGCTTAGGCCTTCTAAGATTGCAAGATCAGAATGAGGCATTACTTTGCAAAATGGCCTTGGATGCAAGAAATGAGAAAACTCTTTATGGTGGGTGGTACTAGAGGTAGGATATGGTGGGGTTGGAGAGTCAGGGTGGATAATGAAAGATAGGTAGGTAAAGGAGTGCTTAAGGTGCTTAAAGCGTTTTTCAATCTAGGAGAGTTGAAGGGGCAGTGGGTGAGTTCTTTGTGGTGATTAAAGGGGACAGAGTAAGTTTTTGGAAAGCTCTGCACTTGGGAAGGTAAGGTTGAATCAGAGACTTTAAAGGTTGTTTAGAATAAGGGTCAAGAAGAAATCTAAACATAGTCAAGTCTTGGGGTTGTTTAGTCTGTAGGGTACAGGTGAGCCTTAAGGGATTCTGACATCCCAAATTATGTTCAACTTCTATACATGTTAAATGACTTAGTGATTAAAAGGGAGGAGGTTATTGGCATTTTGGGCAGGGGTTCCGTTTGGTACTTTCACAAAAAAAAAAAAAAAACTGGTGTGAAGGAATTATACAGGGGATTAGTGGGACCTCCTCAGATGTTCTTTATCTAGAAAGACCTCCACCAAGGGTACCAAATTGTTTTTTATTGGTGTAAAGTTCAACTGATGAGTAGGTGGAATTTGAAAAGGAAGGTGACACCAAAGGATGCAGGGATTTATCTTGTGTGTGGATCTTTTTTTTAAACCATTTCTCTTTTTCAATTTGACTTTGGAACTCTGTTTTTTTATTTTTGGATTTGATGGCTTGGTCATGGGTATTAAAAAATTTGGTTTATGAAGTACGAGGTGGTTGGATTTGAGGTGCATTTGGGGGAAGGGGTAAGTTAATTTGGTTTATTATCTCGGCTATTATTTTTTGGTCAATTTGACTAAAGAGGAATTCTAAAATTTGAAAATAAAAAGTGTAGTCTTTGTAGGAGTTTATTTTGAAGGGCAAGGATTTCCTTGATTTTATGGCTACTACTGGGGTGCAAGGAGTTTAAGGGTCTAGTGTTTGATGGTTTCCTTAACTCTTGGCTGGAAATTTTGAAATATATATTTGTGAAAAAAGCAATATTTCTCAAAAGTGGGATCCTCCGGTGGTAGGTTTGGGGTCCCTTTTTTTTGTGTGGTGTGTGTGTTTGTGTGCCCTTCATAGGCATTTTGGGGTATGCTTATATTTTTTCCTAAACCAATGGGTTCTAGGAACATTAATGATGGAAACTTAGTATTGAAAGGATTCAAGTAAAGCTACTGCATGGGTGTTGTGCAAGAAGATGACTCCTTGAAGACTTCTTATTGTTAGAGACATCATTCATTTGTGCTCGGTCCAAGACATTTGCTTTAGGCATATGAAGCAATTAGTTAATGTTGTGACAGATTTTATCCCCCCTAAGATTAGGGTGGAAATTTCTTGGAATGTGGAAAGGTGGTTTTGAGTGGTTCTTGTAATGTTTTGTGAATATCTTGTGGTGATTCTTGATTTTTTTTGTTCTCGAGGATCAATATTTCTCCTTTGTAATTGGTGTGAAATTTGTCACCTCTCAAAAAAAAGAAAAAGAAAAAACACGCATTTCCATCATAGGAAGTATACTGAAGTGTTGATGTGTGAGAAATAGAGGCAAATTTTCATTTGAAAATTTTTGCCCCTCCCCATAAAAAAATATAGATTTTGTGATAAGTTGGAACGTTTATATTCCATTTGAAAAATGGAGACAGAATATTTCATTAATTAATGAGTGAGATACAATAGCATGGAGGGGCATGTATAAGAGACGTATACATGGCGGCCCTCAAAAAGAGAGAAATGCAACGATACTGTGAGAAGTAGTAGAAGATAAAGTACTATGACTATGACAATAATAAAACCCTGGTCCCATACAACCCAAGCGAAGCTGTAGGAGGTGGTTAGAGAGAGTGCTCCAGAACGAGGAGACTCTCAAACCCCTCCTTTCTCAGTAATCAATTCCTTTTGTGCTCCTGCTTTCTACCTGACTGGAAACATCTCTGATGTGCCAAACTGTAGCTTGTGCGAAAACTAGGCTATAGATGTTTATTCTTTACAAAACTCTCACCCATGAGCAGTAACTAAAAAGATGATGCAAACCAACCTCAAGACATTCAGAAGTTAACTCTATAATTGTTTGTGCAGAAAATATAGACAAGGCCCATCCTTGGGCCTTGCGTAGGTATCATCATGTCATAAACTGAAAATGTATATGCAAATGTGAAGTTCACAAAAAAAATAAAAGGGATGTGCTTCCCTTCTATTATGCTTTAAAATGTTTTGAACTAAAACGAGGCTGTATCAGAGACCTGGTTACTGATACAAATAACACAGTATAATCCTAGCTGTAGAACTAGTTAAGAGGAAAAATTACATAGATGGGACCCCCTACAGTTCTACTTATCTACTTTGAATAATCAAATTATCCAAATAGAAAGGCTAATTTGAAATTAAAGATGTCTAGGCTATTGAAACATTTATGGACCCATATTTCAACCGTTCTGCTATCAATTTTACAATTGACCATGGAATTTGACAATAACCTCTACTTCAGTTGTAAATGTCATTGTCACCATCTTCATCACAACCATTTTCCTGTTTATTTTGGTTTGGCTTTCTGAGTTCCTTCTACTCTATCAAAAACCATCTTCTCATTATTTTACCTTCTTTCATGTCCTTACTGCTTCAGTCCAAGTCTTTAAAGGCCTACCCCTTTATCCTGGTGCCTTGTGCTTGTAACCCTTCAATATTTCATACTAGGGCTGTTTCTGAGTTTTGAGTTACGCATCCAAACCATCTCCAACATCATTATCTCATCTTCTCTAGCACAGTTGGCAAGTGCTCATTATTGCAACTACAGTGATAGAGGTTCTACTCACATTACTACTTCCCTAAAAATGGGTTTTGGACAATTTTTTATACCGAATTAGTAGTGTATGCACTGAATTTGAGGTTGAAGCCATCTTGAAAGCTTTGCATAACCTCAGCTGCCTCAAATATGTCTTGATCACCATTGCTCCATCCACATAGAGTTCTCTTGGTCAGAATTTTTCTTTTCTCCCTGAGAAAATTGATTTGGACTGATAGCTCATTCCCCATTATTTCACCTTAATCGAGATAAGATGGCTTTCACAGCATTTGAACTTGCATGTGTTGTTTCTTTGGAACACGAATTTTGCTCTCTGTTCTGCCTGATTCTTAGTCTCTTCTTGATGCTAGGTGTGATTCTGAGTTTAATGGTTTCAGGCCCTTCTCACATCTATATAATGTATTAATGGTCTCCTGCCACCATTCTAAATGAATTTACAGAGCATTTCATGTTTATTAATCATGGGTGGCTTTTCTTGCTACAGAACTCTTCAGATGGTGTCAGGATCTTCTCTGTTGTGGCTGAAATATTTGGTCCCCAAACTGTATTGTCAGAGTTCCTTGTTAACAATAAAGTGCAACCTGATGGTGATTCTACTTTTGAAGGCGCCAATGAATTGAAATTGAAACTTCTTTTACAAGTTTTCAATGATGATTTTGTCCCCTGGTGTTTGGATGGGAATCACCTCTCTAGTAGTGGACGGATGGATCTCCTACTTGGCCTTCTTGATGATGAACTTTTCTCAGAACAGTGGCATAGCATCATTTCATATGTATTGCAAGCAGAATATGATTATGGAACTGAATCTGGGTATTCTGACATGGATCGCATTGAGATGTTGGCAATTCTCATGGAGAAAGTAAGAATAAAAATTGGTAGCAGAAAGCTGAGAAATGATTCCAGTCATCCTTGGGGTTCTCTCCCAGAACATTGGCATCATGATTTGTTAAATTCAGCTGCTGTTTCTATTTCATGTCGTTCTCCTCCTTTTGGTGCACACCATTCTCGCTTTCTCTGGTAAATCATTTATTTTGGTAATATTGTAATGGCTGCTTGGTTTAACCTAATTTTCTGAATGAGGAAATGGCTTAAACAAGAACATGGTTTTTTTCCATGATATCCAACCTTGTTGAGTCACCAACTGTATCCTGCAAGGAAATTGATAAGAGTCAATTTCCACTGCATGACTTTTCTAGCATCATTTCTTGAGAAAGAGAAAACCAAGCCATTTTGGTGGCATGACCCAAATCCATGAGTGCTGCTTTAATTCCTGAATGAACAGTGTCATGCAATCATTGTCTCTGATCTTTGCAGCTTGTGTTACCGTTCTGTTGTTGTTTTATAGGGGACAGCTTATCCATTTCAAGCTCCTACTCAATACTTAGTAAAACCGTAGAAGATTCACATTTTGAAATTCTGTACCTATGAAACCCCAATTAGTGGGCCAACACAATATCTATATATTTTTTTAAGATGGTAGTTAAGAAACTTTATTAGGAGGCACTCAAGGTGAGCAACAAGGGAGAAACAGAGATCAGCATTTCGGATTCCTTGAACTCCTTATGAGTATAGGCCTACAATATGATAATACATTTTGCATGCAAAGCCACCATGGAAGAAGTTTCTAGCTTGTTTCGGAACACATGATATATTTCTCTCTTTCCAGATGTTCCATGGGACCTTCCTCTTGTGTAATGGAGAATTTTCAATTTCCCACAAAAGAAGAGCCGAGAGTGAAAAAGCTTATCCGAAGTGGTGGCCATAACCCACAGTACCTAAAAATAGATGAAAGCAAGTGTACGGCATTGGAGTGAAAGGACAATGGAGGAGGCGATGGTCCAAACTTTAGGTTACTTTGAGACATAATGGGCAACCATTATTGATATTTTCATCTGTTAGTGAAACCAAATGTTGTCCTAGGTAGGAATTCTTTGAAGTTGACAGTCCAAAAGAAGCCCATAACTCAAGGAGCCTTAAATGTCCAAACCAAAAGGTAGACCTATGGTTCTGAAAAGTACCTTCCAAACGATCATAGAAGGATCTCACAAAGTTCTTGAAGGTTCTAGCCACCAATAGGGTCATCAACAGTGGAAGCTAGATTCTTGCATTTAGCTGTTGAAAAGATTGACTAGAATTGTTGTCTTCTCACTCCTTATTGTCAAAGGGCATAGTCCATATAAATATCAAGCCACCCGTAGTTGTCACTCATTGATACCATTATGATTCAAGGAGTTTTTGTAATATATATATGATGAAGGCTAAGGTTTGAATTGTTAAGAAACAAACCTATAGTCTTCAATTGAAGGCCTTAGGCTGAAGTTTGTGAAACTAGCTAAGGGAACCTTGTATTTGGCTCTAAGGAAGGTAGAAAACTTTAAGGAAATCCAAACAAAAATTTACCGAACAAAAATGTTTTGAGATCTAGGGCTTACTAGATCTAAGGGGATTTGAGTATGGCACTAAGGTATAATTTAGAGAAAAATCACAACTAAATTACGAAGGAGAGATTTTGGAAAATTCTTGAATTTCACTAAACCTCAAAAATCTGCAATAAATTTTGGCTCCCAAGGTAGAGAACCAGAAGAGAAAATCCAAAATTAGTTGGCTAACGTAAGATCTAATTCTTTTAGAAAAGAAAATAGATCTAAGGAAAAATCAACACTGATATGAAAATTGCACAGCAAAATTTCTCATACCTTGGAAAAATTGTACAATAATTAAAAAAAATTAAATTCGACAAGAAAACATAAAAAAAAAAAAAAATCACCTCAAAGGGAGAGCTCAATTAAGAAAACACAAACAATCATGGCCTATGGTCGTCCATGGCCCTTTATTTATAGTGTTTGGAATACAAGAATTAACAAAAATAGACATTCATGTTACTCTAAGATATCCTTTTATAAACTTGCCCATAACATTGTCTATGTATGTTAGAATTGTGCATATTTGGGTTCGTTGGAAATGTCTATGAATAAGCTTTCCAATTAATCTAAGAAAGCACAACAAAAGAAACTCCAAATAGGAAGGTCGGCTTTTGGTTGATTTTTCTCCCTTTTTTTCACGACTCCTCCTATGGATATGGGCCATCTAATTGGGCATCTAGAGACCCAAACTCCAAAAACAAGACCCTAGACCCGTCATATATGGACTTTGGCCACTGAAAATACAATATTGGGTCCAATGACTTTCTAAAATTAGCCCATTTTTTGTCCACAAGAATTTTACAAATTTCAAGCTTCGCCTTTTGTGGATGCACTGTATATATATATATATTGAAATGGTAACTGTGAAAACAACTATTCCTACATCTCTCTACTCTAGATTTGGCAAAATAGTTGGCCACACCATTTTTTGTCCTTCTAACACGTTTGAATCTCACAAGCATTCAAGAACTCAACTCTCTAATTTCTCTACCACCACTAGCCCATCTTATTGCATTCACCGAGTTCCCCTCTAATGCTACTTAGCAGTTTCCATGCCTCGCCCAAAGTCTAATCTCAAGAAGTCCTGCTTCATTGGAATCCCTAATTTTGCCTGATTCTGAAATTAAGAATGACACTTGACCTCTCAAATGACACTTGACCTCTCGAACCTCTGGCCACACCCTCAATGAGCTTGCCTAGGCTTCCCTTTAGCTGCCCCATTCACATTGATTTTGATAGAACCTTCCTCCATTCCTCCCAAAAATCTTTCTAGAATTCACTCTCATGCATCCCTCCTTGATAGGTATAAATTTTCCATTGAAACTCCTTTAAATTCTTTGTTGACCAACAACCAATTACTCAAAATCCACTGAGCACTCTCAAAGATCTCCTTCACAGTTTTCACCTTATTTTCAATTGAGAGAAGATATGCTTGAGGATAAGGTCACAACACCAAATCTCCTTCCATAATTCTTATCTCCTATCTCGGTGATAAAGTCCCATTCCTTGGGACATACTTCCGTGCAGGCACTAATGGCTTTACACATTCCCATAGCATGGGTAGGTGCAAGAGAAGTCTCCTAACCGCCATTTCCATTTCCATACTTCTCAATGATAATAGTTTTCCTTCAAAATGAACTAAGCTGCGAGGATTGCCACCCACCCCCTCCCCCCCGCTCTCTTCTTTTCTCTCCTCCCTCCTTTTATTGAAACAGTGGCAAAAGTTTTGTTAATAAAAAAAAAGTACAACAATCAAAGAAGTTAAAGATACAAGGGTACAAAAGAGTTAGTTTTAGAGAACTATTAACACTGCATGGGAGGGCAGTGGATTGGGATTTTACTTCAAGGATATGGACAACAGGTGCGGGATTGATTTCAGGTTGATTGGAGAGAATAATGATTCAATATGGAGATCAAGATGATGACAATTATGTTTAGTGGCAGAGTTTGCCATTTGTAAACAATGGATAGCAGTAGATAATTGATGTTGAAGAAAGCATAGGAGTATATGTAAATGCAGATGGGTCAAGTGTGGGATGTGATTGGAAAAAGATTGTAAGAGGAGAAATAGGTGAGGCTACAAGGGAGGGAGGGGGGTTCATAAAAAATACTGCTTCACAAGGGTTGATGCTTTGTGCCAAAGAGGGTATTCAAAATAAGATGGGAGTTAATAATTATAATGAAATGGGGACTTCTTGCATAGAGGGAGAAAATGTGGAGAGGGCCATTTGGTGGATTGAAGCAAGAGATTATAGTTGATCATTCAACTCTAGGGAGCCAAGGATAAGATAACTTGTAATATGGGGAAGACCAAGCTTTATGAGATTACACAAGGAGTGGGATAGTGGTTAGTAGAAGGGAAAGGAGTACGGTAATCAATGAAGATCATTCTTTTTTAATGTGAAGGGGGTTGGTGAGGAAGGAGAAGAGAACTGCAATTAGAAGGCTAATAAGAAAAAATGTGCCAAATATAGTTTTTCTCCTAAAGACAAAAAATGAGGTTCTTGTTTTTAAACAAGGAGAGGATGTTGAATGGTTTCACAGACCATCAATTGGTGTAGCTGGGTTTTATTGATTTCATGGGACCCCTATATCATTTTTGTCGAGGATAAGGCGACTTGTGAATGATCTATTTCCATTAAAGGAGTGATATTAGACAATGATTTTGAGGTGGTATTGATGAATGTGTATGGTCTCAAATTGGAGCAGGAGAGGGAAGTTTGTTAGTAGTGGTAGGGCAGGCCCTTGGTGTGTGGGCAGTAACTAATGTTCTTTGTTTCCCATTGGTAAGAAGGAGAGGGGGAAGCGAGGGTTTTGCGAATTTCATCAATAATGGGATTTTATCAATTCTCCTCATTTAGGAGTTAGATTCACATGGTCTGATGGTCAAGATAGACCCGCCATAAGCAAAATTGATAGCTTCTTGGTGTCTTTTGGAGTGGGAGGATAAATTTGAGAAAGTATCCGAAATGAAATTAGTTAAAATTGTTTTTGATAACTCTACCATCATGTTGGATATGGAGGAGGATTGGGTCCTAAACCTTTTAGATTTTTAGAATAATAGTTTGGGTCAAATGGTTTCAAGGAGAAGTGAGAAGGGGGTGGGATAGTTATGAGAATGTGGAATGAGGGGTTTTTTCTTTGTTTTGGAAATTAAGCTGTTGAAGGAGGATATTAAAAGATGGTATGAGGATGGGTTCAGACAAGGTGATCATTTTACCACTTTTTTTCTTCACATTGGTGGTAGAGAGATTTAGTATGATGAGGAGAGCTTTAAGTGGAGGTTTGATTTAAGGCTTTGAGGTGGTAGAGGTTGTCCTATTGTTTCAACATCTGCTATTCATGGATGATAGTTATTATTCTGTGAACCTTTTGAATCGGAAATTGATGGAATGAAGTTGGTTTTAACATGTTTTAAGCTAGTGTTGAAGATCAACTTAGGCAAGAGTTTTGTGGTGGGAGTGGGATTGGAGGGCACTAGGGTAGAGGAGCTTACAAAAGGAATGGTTTGCAATTTTGATGAGTTGATGAAGTCTCTTGGCTTATTGATTGGCGCTAATCCTAGGTCAAAAAGATTTAGACTCCTAATGGTTGAAAAGGTAGATAAACATTTGTTAAGTTGGAAGAAAAACTACGATCTTACTTTGATTAAAATGGTTTTACCAAATCAATCCAATTTATTCTCTCTTTTTGAGATGCCAGTGGGGGTCACATGAAGACTGAAAAGGTTACAAAGGGATTTTATATGGGAAGGTTCAGGAAAGTGGAGAAACATTAATTTGGTTAAATGAGATGAGGTGGTTAAATCTGAGGAGTGAGGTGGGCTTTGTGTTGTTAGTATGTGATCTCAAAAAGTATACTCTTTTGTGTTAACAGTTATGGAGGTTTGGACAAGAACAGAATGCTTTGTGGAGGGAGGGTGTTAGTGGCTAGATGTAGGTTAGAGGGTTTTGGTGATTGGGAGTAAGGAAAAAGGGTAAAAAATGATTCTTCAGGTGTAGTCAAGGCTATTGTTAGCTTAGGTCTAGGTCAAGGTAAGGTTGGGGATACGAGTCTTAGGGAAGTTTTCCTTAATTTGTTTAGGATAGCTAGGAATGGGTCGACCTCTGTGGAAGAGTGCTATGAGATGTTTGGACTCTAGAGAGAAAATTGTGTGGTAAAACAATTTTAGAAGGGCTTCAAGAGACCATGAGATGGAGAGGAGTTTGAGAACCTCTTGCAGGTTTGTATGGAGTAGATTTATTCCAGAAGGATAGAAGAGTGTGGGTGGGGGATGTTTTATGTGACCTTGAAGTCAAGTCTTCCATTTATTTGTTAAGGAGAGAAGTGATGTGAAACTGACATGCATTTGGGCATAGAAGGGAAATAAGAATTCAATTATGTAAGAAATTGGAGCTATGGAGGAAAACCTTAGAGACAAATGGTTTGATAATTGACAAAGAAAAAATATTTAGAGTGCAACTTTAATGATATGGAGAACATAGTTGATGAGCCAATTAAAATTGGGAACAAAGTGGTAGTTGGTGATAAATTTTGATACTCAGGTGCAACTATAGAGCCAAATGGAGAACTGCATGTGGATATAGCTAGTGGGATGGGTACAACATGGGTTAAGTGTAGGCAAGCCAGTGGAATGATGTGTTAAAAGGGTGCCATGCCAACTAAAGTGGAGATATTATAAAACGTCCTTTGGGCTGATATTGCTTTATGGAGCTGAGTATTTAGCAAGAAAGAAAAGACAATGTATTGGTAACATACTCTAAGATGGATATGTAGAGTAACATTAAAAGATAGACTTAGGAATAAGTACATGAGGGTAACCTCGAAAATCAGTAAATGACAATAGAGGAAAATTGTGTGAGATGGTTTGGAGCTTTGGGCATTTATATAGGAGAACAAAACAGCCCTTGTGAGAAAAACCAGAAAGTTGCAAATGAAGGAACAAGGACAACAGCGAGGCCTTTGAAAATTTGGATGGAAGGGGTTAAGGAAGGTTATGCAGGATTTTGGGGCAACAAAGCATATGGTTTTACATGGGATAGAATTTTTTATTAGTTGCTTCGATGATGATGATTTTTTGAAATCATGTATGTTTCATGGTATATTTAAAAACTAGAATTTATGTCCAAATATGATATTCGTCTTGAAGCTTTCTCTAGCTGACTTTCTCATATTTTGTTGTGCAGTGCTGTCCTTGCAGGCTCAAAGGAAGATGAACAAACCTCCTTTCTTTCTAGAGTGACCATGATTCATATTTTTGAGGGCATTTTGAGAAAGTTGGTATCATTTCTCATGGATTCATCCTTTTCTTGGGCAAAACATGCTGGTTCTTTGGTTCAAAGCATGGGAAGTATGGACTTGCAGAACACAAGTGAATCATCCTCTAAGATGGTTCTTCTGGAGGCTCAGTTTGCACTTGAAGTTCTGGATGGTAGTTTTTATTGCTTAAAGTTGCTAGATGATGATTGCAGTCTGATTCCATGTATTTTAGGTGCTATACTTTTTATTGAATGGGAGTGTTACATGGAAAAATTGAAGAATCCAGGGTATAGGACTAGTGTTGGAAGTTCGGGATCAGTATCCGAAGATGTCAGTGACGATTCTTCACCATCACATCTTAATGCCAAGTTAGCCCTTGGTGAAGCTTTTCATGCTTTTTGTTCGAAGATAACTACCTATTTTTGGAAGGGGCTTAGTTTTAGCATTCGGCAAAAATTGGGAGATATGTTAGTTCAGGTAATCAGATTTACGCTCTTTGAGACAGATGTATTGTGTATGGACAGAGCCTCTGCATTGTGCTGCAAATGGGTACTAAATGTTCTTGAACTCATTTGTCTGGGTCATGATGAAGAGCAATGTTTTCTGGATCAACTGTTAGCGGAGAACAAATATTGGCCTTTGTGGGTGGCTCCATATTTCAATAGTGGAAGATCAGCAAAGCTGAAATCGGAAACATCATGGGCAGATAATCATGTGAGAAATCCCATCTCCATACTTATTGTTAATTACATTGTCTTGAATTATTGCTTTAGTAGTAATTACATTGTCTCCAATTATTGTTGCACTGGTCATTTTCCTTCATTCTTGAATTTTACAAATGCCTAGACATTTCAGCCAATAGTGGAAATGGAAGTTCCTCTTTTGAATTATTATTTGGCCTAGTTTTGCCATTTCTTAGAATGCATTTTCTTTACCATATTCTACCACCATGTTTCTTAATCTATCTACCCCCATTTTTCCATCATCATGTTTCTTTGTGTATTACCCCCATGATTTCCTATGTATGTGTCTCTTTATTTCCTTTAGATTCTCCTAGTACATCGTTGGCTACTTCTTTTATACAACTTAAGAGAGAGAGGGAGGGACAGTATGTTGAAAATCTGCAATACTACAATATCATTCACGGTGAGGGAGGGAGGAAGGGAGCTACAGAAGTAAAGTAGTAAAGTTGTAGATTTTGTATCTGGGCTCCATTAGTATCGTTTTCACGGAATTTGTGGGGTCTATGGAATCGAATGAGGCGGAACTTCTTAGCATTCGGAGAGCCTTGATCTTAGATTCTGGTTTAGGGGGAGTTAGATCAGTAATTGGGAGTGATTCATCCAATGCTATTAAATGGGCTAGCGGGGTGAAGCGCCCCTCTTGGAGGCTTATCACTTTGGTGAGGGAGATTAAGGTATTGATTGCAGGCATGAAGGTGTCTTTCTCACTCATCAGTCGTTCAGCCAATGGGGTGGCGGACTTTTTGCAAAAAATGGCGTTGATGGAGCTATTCGGGGCACTTTTCATTTATCTGGAGGATAGCTGTTTTTGTTGGATTGCTTTTTGTAGTTTTGTTGGTTTTTTTGCTTTTTGTTTGTCCTTTTCTTATGTGGCCTCTCTCTCTTAGGCCTTTTGTTCCTTTTCTTTCTTTGTTTTTTGTATCATTTTTCTCTTAATGAAATTTTTATTGTCATCACTCAAAAAAAAGAAGAAAATCTGCAATCTTGTAAGATACTACAATATCATTCATGGCGAAACCTTAAGTTGTAAGGTTTTCCCTTGCCAAACCAAGCATGTGAACACTCGTTCGCAATCTTTTTTGAGCGAAATAGTGACATGACTTGAACTACAACCTTTTTTTTTTTGAATTTACGTGTGGGAAAATGCACGTGAGTTCTAGTCACGTGATAAATTAATTTCTTTAACCTATACATCTTGCTCTTGCTCACAATAAACCTAGGTGGCTACTCTCTCTCTTATATATATAAAGGTAATGATCCCCACATCCCTCCTTAAGATGCACTCTTTGTGAGTTTGCCTGTGTGGTGCCTACCTTTGTTGATAATGATGGGCCCGTGACGCAGGACAAGCTCTGATACCAAATTTGATGTAGAATAAGTCAAAATATTATAAATCCTGATTTAAATGATAGATGGAATGCCTATATGAGAATGCAAAATGTGTATGCTGAATCCTAAAATGACCCTACATTCATGATTCACATAAGATGTTAAAGAGATAAGTTAATATTAAACAAAGAATATAACAAAAGCTATGCAAATTCAAATACACAATTAATCAAAGAGATTTTAAAAGAATGACACCTATACATAAAGCTCTCAAGGTTGTATTGTTGGCCTTCAATGCAAAATCCCTAAAAAAACTAATTAAATCATACCAAACCCTGTCCTAGATTTTCTAGATTTAAAAATCAGTCACCCAAGGGATGAAATAGGGCTATAGGATCACTTAGGGTCTGCCAAAGGAATTAGGGTTTGTTCTTTATTATTGTTATTGTTATTGTTATTGTTTTTGTTTTTATTTTTATAATTTTTTTATTATTTTATAATTTTTTATTTTTTTTCAAGCAGAACATGGTCTCAAATAGGTTCATATAGTAGGCTAGGGTTAGATTTACAAGTCTAAGGGATCCAAAGGTTAGGGTGCAAGGGCAAAATGTGGCCAAAAGGGGCATGTCCGTACGGTCGTACATACATGTATATATGTCCGTACAGACGGGTGGGTCCTAGCAAGGTTTTGATGGCCAATGGTGGGGTTGGGTCCTGGTTAGGTTAGGTTAGGATTTGGATGAAAAAGGGACAAATACGGTGTAGAAAGAGGGCAAAAAAGTGGGAAAAAAAGAGAGGAAAGAAGGGAAGGGACGAAAAAGAGAGGGAGGGGGAGGAGAGAAGAAGAAGAAGAATGATTTGTATCTTGAGTCACACAGTTTCCTTGATCTCGCACTAAAAATGTAGGAGTCGTCACATCAAATCTATAAATGGGAAAAACTTGAATTTCTTCGATCATTCATTCATCATTCTCAAGAGTGTCTCATAGAACTATTTATAAAGGACTCTCTTAGAAACCCTACACACTGACTTGAGGCACAAATGTGGACGATCTAAAACCATAAAAACAAATATATGTCTATAACAATCTTGAATCACATATGAACTGAAACAATATAGCACTAATAAAAGATAATAAAAATAAATGCCCAGATGGCGTTGGATCAACAATCAGATCAGTCCAATTCATAACTGAATTACTCAGATGATGTAATTTGATGGATCGAGCCATATCTTGTACAATCTGGGCTATCCATGGCTGGATCTATCTCTAGCCATGGTCAAATATATAGGGATTGTGCAGAAATTCATTTGTCAACCATGATGAGGTAAAATCTAGATTTTAATGCATCTTTCGTTGCTGGCGCCCCATCATGTCCTCATCAATCAATTGGAAGGTCTAACCTTGAACTTATCACCCATACAAATTATTATCGCTTAGATGTATGAAGCCATTCTTTTCACAGCATAAAAATTAAGGGGTTAAACAAGGTGGAAAAAAAAAATTAGGGCTTAAAAAACATGGCTTTGTCAATCAATCTTTTCTTTGGTGGGATACAAGTTCAAGCCTTGTAGACTTTTAAATGGACCCATCAACAACATAGGCAAGCTTGCGAAGAGTGTGGCTTAATGATGGGTATAGTGAATCATTATCTTATATATAACAATTTTCTACTAAGGTGATTTCCATGCGTTACTTTTGTGCAACGTCAACTTTGTGGGCATGCCCCCCGCACACAACACCCACCCACCCACCCACCCCCATCCCCACCCTAGTTACTGGATCCTTACCCAATTTAACTACATTCCAACTTAGATCGACCATTTATCTAACCCCTTGAAGGTACTCCATTGGATAAAGCTGAATCTTTGGGACCTTAAAACACATGGCTTCACTCATCTAATCAAGATTATTTTTTATGGGCATCCTATTCAAGCAATGACCTTTCCAACCAACCCATCCAAATGTGCTCATGTGGCTCCACATGCAGTGCCACATATAGGCACGGTAGGCGATCCAAGATAAATATAGTTACATCCCCTTGAAAAATCACTTGTTTGATGTATAGTTGTTATATAGGCCAATTCTTGCTGATGTTATTCAAAATCATGACTTGCAATTAAGCTTGGCTGTCCAGTTAAAGTTTTGACTACATGCATTCTCACCTAAGTTACGCTATTCATATAACTCTGAGTAGTACCACGTGTGTGTCATGATCCTAATTTATTTAAAATGCTCAATGCAGGCGTTTCAGCAACATCATCAGTTTGTTGCTTTTGTTGAAAAGCTCATTTCGAGTCTTGGAGCAAGTAGGGTTATAGCTGGTTCTGTTTCTTCATCAGTGGAAGAAGTCTGGGACTCACTTGACTTATCACATAACTATTCTCGTGTATGGCTTGCTGCAGAGATGATGTGTTCTTGGAAGTGGCATGGGGGTAGTGCTTTGGGATCTCTCTTACCCTTCTTGTGTGAATATGCAAAAACTAGATATTCTACTGGAAAGAGCTTGGCATATTCTACGGCCAGCATTTTACTTGATGGAGCCCTTGTACATGGAGCTACTGGCAACATGAATTTCTTGAATGTATGGACTCTTTCAGATGATGAGATTGAGGATATTCAAGATCCATTCTTGAGAGCCCTGTTGTCCTTTTTATTATGTCTATTTGTCAAGGATAATATTTGGGGCAAGGATGAGGCTGCCACACTTTTCAGATTGGTTTCAAGTAAGCTTTTTATTGATACAACAATGAACAAAAGCTGCTTGAGGATTCTTCCTTGTCTTATGAACATTCTCATTCAATCATTACGAAATGACAGCACTAGAGTAGATTCAGCTAATGAAGGTATTCCACATGATTCTCTTGAAGAGCCATTCTACGATGTTGTTGCCGGTTGGCTTCAGACTGCTATATCGTTCCCACCTTTGACCACTTGGCAAACAGGACAGCATGGTAAGTAGATAATCATTTAGACAAAACTTGAATTTTTCTTCTTCTTCTTTGAATGAAAATAAACTTAAAATTGTCAGTCCTTGAGTCATTAGTGTCTACTTTCATAGTGCCTGTGTGATCTGAACTTAGCTCAAAAATGTCATTGACCGGATTGTCCTTACCTGTAAGGTGGATGATTTTTAAAGAAAGGATGGTAGTCAATAGAACTTGAGATAATCTCTCTCTCTCTCTCTCTCTCTCTCTGAAGTCCTCAAGTCAGAAGGTTGCAATTGTTCAATCATATTATATTTTACGATATGGTTTAACCAGTGCATGTCTGTTTAATTGTTTAGATCCCCATGACATTTGAATTGAAGTAGAATGGCTTGTAATTTAAGGTCACATACGTGACAAATACCATACATGGAACATGTTATAATTGGTTTCATCTAAAAGCATAATTTCAGGAGCATTTTTTTATTCTGCACATTATGGGGTCATTGATATCTAATTATCTCTTTTTGCAGATTTTGAAGAGTGGATTCATGTGGCATTATCTTGTTACCCCTTGAGTACTGGAGGAGGAATGGAAACACTTAAAATGGCATTGTCAAGCAATATTGGCCAGTCAGAGAAAACAGTACTGTTGGAGTTATTTCGAAAGCATAGATGTGATTTTGATGCCTTAACCATAACTTTGTCATTATCAGTGCAGATAACACTGGCAAAGCTTATGGCTGTTGCAGTTGGTTATTGCTGGCAGGAGTTTGATGAAAGTGACTGGGAATTTGTGTTATCACAGTTGTATAGGTGGATAGAATCTGCAGTACTTTTGATGGAAGAGATGGCAGAGGATGTAGATGATGCTGTTATTCATGCGTCCTCTTCTGATGGATCAGAAGTTATCAAGAAACTTGAAAATGCAGTCAAGGTTTTGGATCCTTCTATTATGAATACTGCTAAAACTGCTCTTTTCATATTTTCATTGTTCTCTGGGCTAACTGAACGACAGAAATCTGAAGATGCTGAGACTTCCCATTGTTTGAGAATAGAAAGATGGGCCCATAATAAGGAGCGGATACTTGAAAGTGTTCTTCGCTTGTTCTTTGCTACAGGTGTTACTGAGGCCATTGCAAGTACTTCTAGTGAAGAGGCCTCATCTATTGTATCATCTGCTCGACTTTCTCATTCTCATTTTTGGCAATTGGTTGCTTTTAGTGTTATAAATTCCTCCCATGATGTTAGGAAAAATGCAGTACACTCTATTGAACTTTGGGGGCTAAGCATAGGGCCAATTAGCTCGTTGTATGCTGTTCTTTTTTCCTCCAAACCCATTCCTTCCCTACAGGTTGCTGCATATATGATCCTCTCAGCCGAGCCCATCTGTCATGTGGCAATCACTAAAGACAGTATAAGTTGCTGCTCAGATGGTGGCATTGGCAATCAGGAAACTGGTCCAACCCACGATATCAAGTCATCCCTAGAAGAACCTGTCAATTTGAGAGATGAGATCGCTTGCTTGATTGAAAGATCAACACCTGAGGTTCTTGAAATGGACAGTGTGTCGCAGCAGCGGGTAAGTAGGATAATTGGTAGGCAAATATTTCTGGCTTTTTTTTTTTGTATTTTGACGAATATGTTAGAAGATTTGATTATAGGATCCCTGAACCTCTTGAAGCATGGTCCGATGAAGAATTGACATGCTTATTTTCAGGTTTTGAGACTAATTTTTTCACATATCTTTATCCATTGGGTCATCTCATAAGATACATGATCTCCAGAAATCTCCCAGATTAAATATCCTAAGTTGTTATTTCCTCTAATTCTTTCTAAATGTTGCTATATTCTCTTGTCAGCAGTCTTTGTGTTCATCCAGTATGGATCAACTGTTTAGTTTAGTGCCCATTAGATCATTGGTTTTGATCGCCAAACAATGAGCATGCCCTCCTCAACCCCCAACCCAAGTTATCTTGGGGACTCAGTTTACTGTATACTTGTTGAGGTTCAGGACCCTATAGATTTTTTTCCTAATTTCTTATTTCTACGGTTTCATTTATGAGTAGTTTGAAGATATGCATATGTCTCTTTTATCTGTAGGTACATACCTTCATTGCCTGGGCATTGGTGCTGACTCATATACAGTCCCTGCCATCATCATCACCTGCAAGGGAACGACTCATTCAGCACATACAGGATTATGCAAGTACAACAATATTGGATTGCATTTTCCAGCATATTCCATTAAAGCTGGGATTAGCACATCACACAAAGAAGAAGGATATTGAACTTCCAACAGAAGTATCTAAGGCGGCTGCTGCTGCCAAGCGTGCTATCACGACATGCTCGGTATTGTTTGCTTTGGAGTCACTCTGGCCTATTGGGGCTGAACAAATGGCATCACTTACTGGTGCAATATACGGATTGATGCTTTGCCTTCTTCCTGCTTATGTAAGGAATTGGTTTACTGGTCTGCGGATCGTTCAAGATCATCTGCTATTGAGTCTTTCACAAAAACTTGGTGCAGTCCTCCACTTCTTTCTGATGAATTATCTCAGGTATGTAATTGTCAGTAACATTGTTATTAGCTGAATCGGAGTTTTGATACAAGGATTTTCTTTGAAATGGAAATTCGTAAGGTGATAATTGAAAGTTATTACATTCTTGAAGTTGTTGCTATAAACAGCCTAAGTAATAGTCATAATTAGCCTGGGCTTACTTGTTGAATGGCCACTTCTCTGGAATGAGATCTTGAACTTTTTTACATCATCTGTAGTCTGCACTATTATGTAAGTGGGTAAAACCTTTTTGATAAATTAGAAAATAGTTTGAGAGGTGAAGAGCTGGTGGTCATGATCCCTTGAAGCAGAAGACCAATGCTCTCAATTTCTTGTATCTTTACAAATTGTATGACCCTTTTACTGAATTTAAGGAACTGCATTTTGGCTATGTTGCATGGACTCTTCAAACGTGTGGTGCACATAATATCAGACTCTCACACCTGTGTCAGAGACTCAAGACTCTTTTTCATCTCACCATGGATTCTTCGTGGATTCTTCTAGTACTTTTTTAATATTGTTTTTCAAGATGTGACTAAACTATTACCACACCTTTCAGCCCTTAAAACCTATACTACTAATCTAAAATCATAATTGTAAGCAGGAAAGTAATGGTGCACCTATGGACAACAGTTAAGAATGGAGGAACATATTTTAGACATCCTTGCACAACACCAAGAGGGATCATTATCTTTTATTTATTAGATTATCCTTCTGTAACCTAACTGCTAGAATATGGATGAAAGTGTTGGAGTCCAACACAAGTGCAAGGTGTTGGATTAAGCAAATCCAAAAGAAGACTCAAGGACTAGGCACCATATTTAAATAAATGTAAGTTTAAAATATTTTAAATAAAAAGGTGTGAAAATAGCACTAATGAAAAGTAATGCACTATTACTCTAAACAATCAAGTGACAAAAAGATCAATATCTTATCTTCATAAATAGATGCAGTATTGCAGATGCCATCAATGTACAGACATGTGCATACCTGGGCACATCTTGGAAACCAACCCATCTATGGTGTTTGTCACTCACATATTTTAAGTGTGCAGTAATTTTTTTTTTTCAAAATATAGCTACCTGAAAAGATGATAGAGAAAAAATGGTGAGGTCTTCCTGTTATCAAGAGTGTAAAGTGTGGGTCCTTTTTTAGCAAGAACTTTAGACACAGGTTAAGTTGATATCCTGTTGACAAAGAGGAAGCATCCTAAGTTATTAGCAGAGCTGAGATCCAGCTGAACAATAAGTTAGTATTTTATTACCAGTCAAAAAAGAAAAAAAAAAGGTTTTAATATTTTATGTAAGTTGCTTTCAACACTGGTCCTATGCAATTGTCTCTAGAAAGGTTGGTGGATTATCTTTCCATCAAAATGACATTCACTATTATCTTGGGCAGGACTTGAAAGTGTTCCAAGGTGCTGATTTCAGTGGAAATGATGTAAAAATGGCACTGCACCTAATTTAGTTCCCTGTTTTGTGATGTCTCAATTGCAAACAAAGTGGTTAACCATTTATTCCATCAAAACAACTTTATGCTTTTGATTTGATCGATATGCAAAATTACTCCAATCTTTTACCTATTTATTTTGGTTCAAGCTACGTAATTAACATAGCTTTTTTGGTTGTTGCGCCTCAAATTCATGAAAGAAGTTTTGATTCTTATGTGCACCTCTTGTACAGATTAAAGCGACAGTTGTTGTGGACGAGAACTTCTCAGTTAGTGTGAACAAATCAGCATATGAAGTAATAGCTACCTATCAGAAGGAGGAGACAGGAATGGATTTAGTTATTTGCTTGCCTTCATGTTATCCACTGCGTCCTGTGGATGTTAACTGCACAAGAAGTCTTGGCATCAGTGAAGTAAAGCAAAGAAAGTGGTTGCTGTCTCTTGCTGCATTTGTTCGCAATCAGGTGATTTTTTATCCTTCTATAAACTTGTAATTGTATTTATGAGAATTTTTTTTTACTTTATTTCTCTCTAGAAAACTTCCTCCTTTTATGTTTTTCTCTTTCACCCAATCAGAGCCATTTATCTTGTGAATTTTGCATAGATATAATATGTTTTTGACACAGAAGTAGCTATTGGGTGAGATGATATTTAATACTTCTGATTGTACATCGTCATCATTAGGGTTATTTATCCCCATCTATTTCGGGTTGGCACTTGTTAATTTTTCAATTTTTTTTTTCTATGGGCTAAATTCATGCCTCACACCCAGAGAACTCAAATCCACGGCCCTGTGTTTGCAATAAAATGCCATTACATATGTATTAAAATATTAGAAGTTATAGTGGAAGCAAATAACAGTAGTCATCACTTGTTTGGAACACATCTATTCTGCATTTCTGCCCTGTATGATGCGTCGAGTTTTGTTTTAATTGCATATTGATACTTAAGTATGTAAAAGAATGTATACATTAATAATGGAAAGGAATATAACTGTTTCAAAAAAAAAATAATGGAAAGGAATACATCATCATCAGTGTCATCAGAGCCATTTATCCTATCTATTGGAGATGGCTTTTCTAGTGCTTCTCTTCTATTCAATCCTATCAAAAACCTTGCCCTCCATTAACAGAACTACTTGGACTTTGGATAGCTTCATCTCATGGAATTCTTCAAAATTCCAATGCTAATGAATTGAATACTAGAGGAATGAGGACCATTTGATGGAAGGTCCTAGATGGAGGAAAACCAAAACAAACAGGCAACTTTGGGCTAAGGGTTCAAAACAAACAGTTTGTCACCCAAAACCGACCTGACCCAACCTAGTGCATTGACCACCCAGTTTAACAGCTTTTTTATTCGATAATAGAAGAATTGTAAGGTCTTGAGCCTCAGGAAATGAGATTGAGTTCCCTTTTGCCGGAATTCCATGTAGGAGCTACATATCCTGCCCATTTGTTTAATGATGTAGGAGCTTGGCATGATGGGGTTCACCATCAGGGAAGCTCAGTAACAATCCAGATTGGAATACAAAATCCATTCTTTCATCTGCCACTCTTTTGGACTGTCTCTTGTTTGTGAGAAATACATTAGGAAGCCCCAATCATACTATAAACAGCATCCGAAATTATATTATATGAAGAGAGTACAGGAAAGAAATCCGTACTATATTATTGATCAAATAAATTCTAAAGTTCCGTTTCAAAAAATAAACTCTGAAGTCTGGATTAAACCCAATAACATTGTAATCCATTTAGCCTGATTTTCATGCTAAGTAGTAATTTGAAGATCTAGAACAACAGATAAGACTGAATAAATAACTTTGATAATGATGATGTGTGCGCTAGAGAAGTGGTTGACTGTCTTTGCCTGTTATTCATTGCAGAATGGAGCCTTAGCTGAAGCAATACGCATCTGGAAAAGCAATTTCGACAAGGAATTCCAAGGTGTTGAGGAATGCCCCATCTGCTACAGCATCATCCATACTACGAACCATAGCCTCCCACGTCTTGCCTGCAAGACCTGCAAGCACAAGTTTCATGCGGCCTGCCTTTACAAGTGGTTCTCAACTTCTCACAAATCAACATGCCCATTGTGTCAGACTCCATTCTGATATGAAAAAAGCATCGCCTGTTTGACCTGAAAACGGGAAGTGAGACGTTTGTCACTTACGTTGGCAAGAGATTCCAACATATTGTGTTTATGTACAGATCGGATCATAGAAAGAAGAGTTGATTTTTTTCATGCGGGATCTGAACAGTGTCTTATTACTTTCTCAAGAGGCCAGAGGTTGATATGGCTGGGGATTTCGCATGCAGCACAACTGGAGAAAATATATACTACAAGCATTTGCTCTTGTAAAATCACGCCTCAGACATGGGAAACTCTTCGAGCCTGTGAACCTTAACAACGTATCTGAGAAATAAGCTTATAATATACTTTGCCCAAATCTTTTGTTCATTGTGTGTTGTAGTTTAAGTCTAGATTCTGTATTCTTCAGATATTTACATGTAATACTTGGGCAAGATAAATTATTTTTTCTTATTAATTTTATTAAAATACAACTATCTTACTAACTTGTTTAGACTAGATTTAGACGCAACTTGATTGAGACAGGCTCATGTGAACTTCCCTGGGGGCAATTTGATTCGAAGTTTTATAAAATCAAATTATATGAAACATCAATTTTCTCCTAAATGCTGCATCCAATCCAGCAATCCATACATATGTTTTTGTACCATCAGTCCCCTTTTTTATTGAGTGGGCTCAACAAATTCATCATCAAAATTCCATATTTTCAAGGCTCCTAATCCAGATGATGCCATGCATGCAGGCAATCGATCTCCTCTTCCAGTCCATTTAAACAATTTGAGTCAGAATATGTCAAACTCCCAAAAATTCATATGGGGAAATGCTAAAGTAACATAATCAATTATTTGAGCTAAAATAATAAAAATTGGGTTTTAAAACTGACATTATATGGGTTAGTGAATCATTTGATGTAGAATGGTGGGGAGCTCCGAAACCAAAGACTTAAAAACATTATTTTTATAATTGAATTCATTTACATCAAAATCAATAGTGGGATGTTACCTAACTTCAATGCATTTCTATTGAATTACTACATGACTTTTGTTTCAAATTTTCTTATTTTAAGAAACCCAAAATTTTCCAATCAATATGAGATAAATCTGCTGACCTCATTTATGTTGTAATTTCATATTTTAAAATTCCAATAGTTATTACTATCCAATGGAGATACTACCGTATTACGACCGAGTTTCTTGTATATGTTGGTTGGTTCCTGTTTTTTGCATTTGAAACCATTAAATGTACGTAGAAGATTTAAAGGAAATTAAAGTCCCTGATAGGGTCGACCTAAGCCCACACATAAGTTAGCCTGGCAGTAACCCTCAAGCTTCAATTTGCTGGAACAGCCATGTATGTCTCTGACTTGCTGGATCTTATTATCTTATATCAATGCATTAATGGCTACTTCTGAAAGAAAGCTGACGGCTGGTTTTAATAATTTATTACGAAAATTCCAGTAACATTCTCGTTTCCGAAAAAAAAAAATCTGATTAGGAAAGGGTCGACAGTACAACAAAATACCAAATTAGTTGGCCCTATTTTTATCGGAAGTTGGTGGGTCCTCTACACCTATGGGAATATGTATAGAGTAAGTTTCTATCGATTTATCCGGTGTGTATAGGTATAAAGATTTTTACACATCGCGGAAGACTAATCGAGTACGATGCCTGAATATCTTTTTGAAGACTCTTTATGTTATCAATCTCAATGATAATTCTTCTTCTTCAAACAGTTTCAATGGTATCATACGTGGCATTAAGAAAACTAAAATAACTAATATATATATTTGAAGCAGGGAATTTTGATGGGCTATTGGGGGTTGAAATTGGAATTCTTTTTAATTTCAAAGAGGTAAAATATATATAGTTGTAGACACTCGCCTTAGCCATTTCTGAAGTTTTACAATTTTGGATAAGCATCATTCAAAACATATATATCTTTTGCATTTATGAAGTTTTAGTTTTTAGATAGACATCTATAAGCAGAATAATATACTTTTAAGCTATTTTCTAGAAATCATGGTCCAATGAGTTCAAATCCACTTTATTGAGTTTTTTTAAAATATTTTTACTCCTTTTATCATATATAATCATTTTTTAAATGTTGATTGCTACTATATTGAACTTAAAAGAAGGGCTCTTTCAGTCGTCTCTTCGTAAACCCTCAATCCATGTATCTTCAATATTGGAGACTAATACTATTATAAAGAAATAAAGAATCCTTAATTGATTGATGATGGCAGTCTTTCTTTCGGCAAAGTCCAACAATATTCAAAAGGTTTGACAATTGATAATGGCGGCGGCCTCAGATTAACACGGTTTGTGATGTCGTAGCCATTGACAAACAAAAATCTAGATGAAAACACGGTAACACTTTCTTCTTTTCTTTTGTATTAACGGTGTTTGGATTTACAGAGTTTCTCTCATATAATCAGTAATAAAATCCTACAATCCTTGTACTTATATAATAGGAGAAGGAGAAATATTAAGGAGAAGAAATTTTAGGAGAATCGACTTCATGATTGGAAGGTTTCCATTGGTGAATATCCTTATCTTATTGAGGGTCGGTGATCTCAATCTGTTGTGTTGGATGATCTTTATTTATTTGTTGGATATCAGGAGTTGTACCGTCAATAGAAGCCAATGACCCGTTTTTCAATTCAACTATTTAAAAAAAAAAAAAATTACGTATAAAAAACCATGGAAAAAGTCACATCCCTTCCTTAATCCATTTAAAGAGTATATTAGATTTATTATCATGATTCAGTTCATTTAACACTAAAAAAATAATAATATCATGACTTGAAATTAAGTTTAAACTGTGACTGTAAAAATATTAAAGTGTGCCGGCCGAAACTGGTACGGCACTGGGTGAAACTGTTTGGAAACGGGCGATTTTCAAAACCGACCGTTGTTCTGGACTTTTCCGTTTCTAGAAGCCCTGCGTTTGAAAATGTTTTGACGGGCAGCGGTCGCTTTGGAACCTTACCTTTAATGATGTAGCTTTAAAACAATGTGGAACTTGAGAGCACTTAAATTTGTAGGACTCCATGACATATCAAGGAACTAGAAAAGAGGAATATTACATGAGGCACTATTGTTTGTCCAAAGGATTTTTCTACTCTGTATTACACCATAACTCATGGACCAAAATCAACTTTATTTAGTGAAATGATCATATATGCAGTATTAGTCATATTTATCTTTTATTTTTAATAGAAATTAAAATTTAAATAAATGATCAATGTGAATGATATATATTATCAACAGTGCATGATCATCACTTTTTTATATAGCATTAAAGCACTTAAAATGAAAATAAAACTCTTCAAACAATACAAATTTACTTGAATGTAAACTCACTTGAGTGAGACATAGATATTTTTATACAAAATAGTTCCAATATACCTACAAAATAAATAACTATGATCAAATTAAATAGAAAACAAAACAATGACCAAATTGACTTTAATTAAATCATTTTGTTGTTAAAAAAATTATATATATTACATTAACCAAATCTTGAAACTCAACAACCACTGTTGAGATATTTTCAACTACTTAAGACCTTTAAATGTTCATTAAGTTGATCAGTTTTTTCATTAAACATATAAAATAAATTTTATTTTAGTGGATGCACATTTTTATGCTTTCTTTCCTTTTCAACCAAAGCACAAACTTTACTAATTTTTGACATTGCTCAAATTTGTTAAAAAAATAAATCAGAGAAAGAAAAGAGTTTTTTCAATTACTAAAATTCTTTCAATGAACAACATTTGCATTGCACCCGAGGTGTAGCGATCCCTTTTACTCTTTTTTTATCCTCTTTCGTGCAACCAAGCTTCCCACTTGCTGCCTTTCCTCATGAAGGGATTTCTTGTCAGTAGCTGCCATGAATCTCGTGGGTAGACGGATTTCATAAGAACCAACGCCTCTTTGAGTCCTTTCCTGAGTGGGTGTCAAGCATTTCCAAAGTTTTGGAATTTAACCAAATCGATGCATACATTTGTTCATGGACAAAAACAAAGGAGCCTTCATTTTTGAAAGTTCGTGGCAGAGGTATGAATCTCCTCTCGATGTTCTGTCATTCGGGTAGTTGATTACATTTCTTGGGTCATCTAAGAACTTGATACCTTCCTATCTTGAATCATACAACTTGTAGTGTTTGTGGGTTTTCTTTCTAATTTCACCTGAAAATAGAGAGAGAGAGAGAGAGAGAGAGAGAATTAAATGAAATGGATTTTCTTTTCCAGTTTCTGGGTGGGCTGTAATTTGTAATACTTCGTTTCCATTTTACTTTATGAAATTATGCATGATATTGACTGGTTTTCACAGGGTTTTCAATTTATGTTATTTAATTTCTGTTGTTCTTTTTCTTTTTCAAAATTATGTAATTCTATGCTCCATACGTTATGTTCCTTTAGAAAATCCACCTGCTGAACAACTGAAGATTGTTGTTTCTGTATTTAATACTATCTTTTTTGGTAGAAAATTTCAATTTCATTTTGTCTGATGCTGATTATACTTATTTTCTTATCAATTTTGTTAACTTTCCCTTACTGTAGAGCATGTTAAGAATGTGATTTCTGTAATTCTCTTTCTAACTCAATTGGGAAAAATTGTCGATTTCATTCTATTTTGGGAATGCATTAATTTGATGGGTCTCGGTTGAAATTTTAGCTTTTAAACAACAGAAGGTTGGTCAT
The DNA here is from genome assembly GCA_022113865.1 of Chimonanthus praecox. NCBI lineage: Eukaryota > Viridiplantae > Streptophyta > Magnoliopsida > Laurales > Calycanthaceae > Chimonanthus > Chimonanthus praecox. The sequence goes on from CM039090.1 coordinate 58,131,471, forward strand.
TCCGTATTTGTTGTCTTTGATGGGGGAGAATAGATGTTGTTTATGAATCAGATTCTTTATAACGCTTAGCAAGCATGGGATGACTTCACTTCAGTATTTCAGTATCTTAGTAGATTGGAAAACTTTGATCCCGCATTTCCTTGGGTGGATTTCCTACCATCTCTAATGGGTTTTTTTTAGAATATTATCTCTTAAAATGCTTGAAGAACTGCACTTATGATTTTAAACCTAAATCTTCTGCTGTTTTGGTTCATTAAATTTCTCCATAGGCTGATGGGTTTAGTTCAGATTTTAAAATTTCAAGTAAAGATTATATTTTCTTTGTTCAATTTTTTGTTTAATTCAGAAAACTTCAATTTTGTACTGTTCTTTTTCAGATTTCTGTGAGCGTGTTTTGACTTTTGATCAGTGTCCATTGGAACAGAATTTAGAACACCTAAATAATTATTAAAAAAAATATGAAACAGATATGCATAACTTCTGTGTTAAGCTATTGGGTTGATTTCCTAGAAGGAAATCCTTCAGTTCTTTTTTTTTTTTTTTTTCCTTTCTTCTTCACAATTAACTTTGCATCTTGGTGATGTTTACTCGAACTTTTCTGAAAATAAGATCGGTGCTTTGTATTTACAGATTCTGTATTTTGATCAGAAAATGACAGTTCCTTTCCTTAAAATAAACTTGGTTTATATTAGATAAGTGAATACTTCCAGAGAGATCAGAAATCAAACTCCATGATATTTGTTTCAGAATTTTATTTTCCATTTTAATGGGATTCAACAGAAACTTCATCTTGCACAAATGAGAGATCGGTTTCTCTTTTCACTCTTTTGATCAATCATAAGATTTTCAAGTCCATGCTATTTTGAACCAAAGTAATTTTTGCTATTTTCATAACAATTCTGATAAAAAGCAAAATAAAAAGATATATAATATATATACTGATGATGCAATGTTCTTCTGAATTGTAAATTATCTTTATTTTTATGACAGTAAATTCCTCACCCTCTTTATCAGTTTGATGAAAGTATTCAGTTGAAATCAGAAATGATTTTTGTTGTAGGACAATGATATTGATAAGATCCACCTGAAATCATATGCTGATAAATAGATCTTTGGACTTTGTCTTTCAACATGAAAATAGAAAGTGAAGGGAATTTAATATAATTTAACATCTCTCTCTGTCATTTGTTTTGGGGACCTGCTATACAGATGAATCTTGGCTATCAACACTTAGGTTGAATCTTCAGGTGTGGCTTCTACATCAAAGAGGAAAAGTAGGAAACTGTAAGCATGGATTCATTCAGTTCAAATGAAGAATGAGAAAATTCAATAAATTGGGATTTGGCTTTTTTTTGGGTCTTGATAGTCTATCAAGTGAATTCAAGAAACGAGGAATAAACATTTTACTTTTGAATTCCAATTAGATATACAAAAGAATGGTTTCAGCAGCTAATGTGGACATGTTTGAAATTCAAGAAGAATCAACTTCAGTTACAACTGAAAATGGTTATGCATCTAAGGATCAAATCCCTCTTTACATCTCAACTTCTACAAGAGGACTGCTAGGTAAGAAAAACCCGAAAGGGGGGCTTAAAAGAATCTTAAATGCTCTTCCTAGTAGAGCTGGTTTTATGAAGTTTGAGTCATCTGCAAAATTAGCTTCCCCCTCTGCCAAGTTCCGACACATTGCTGAGGAAAGGGATGAAGTTTCACACTCAGTTGCTTCTCCCACAACCCAAGGTCTCCAAGCTGGTTGCAGTCTACCTTTTGTTCGGAAGATAAATTGGGCTTCTTTTAAGGGAATCTGCAAGGAATGGATCCGAAACCCCATTAACATGGTTCTTCTTGTTTGGATTATCTGTGTTGCTATTTCAGGTGCTATACTATTTCTTGTTATGACTGGAATGTTAAATCGTGCATTACCAAATAAATCCCAAAGAGATGCCTGGTTTGAAGTCAATAATCAAATATTAAATGCACTTTTTACTCTCATGTGTTTGTATCAACATCCAAAGCGTTTCCACCACCTTGTGTTATTATGCCGATGGAAACCAGAAGATGTCCCTAAACTACGGAAGATATACTGCAAAAATGGAACTTATAAACCTAATGAGTGGATGCATATGATGGTCGTCATCATTCTTCTTCATGTGAATTGTTTTGCTCAGTATGCCTTGTGTGGTCTTAATTGGGGATACAAGCGATCTCAGCGGCCCGCAGTTGGGGTAGGCCTTTGCGTTGCAGTAGCAATCTCAGCCCCGGCCATCGCTGGTTTGTACTGCATCCTTAGCCCTCTTGGGAAGGAATATGAATCTGAAATGGATCAGGAAGCACAGGAACTGGCTACTTGTGTTAGTGAACCAACTCACCCTGGAGTGAAGTCATGTGAAAAAAGATACTCATTTATGTTAAGAGATCAGAGGGTTCCAGAGATTTCACCCAAGTGGAGAGGGGGACTTTTTGATTTGTGGGACGATATTTCAGTTGCATATCTTTCACTGTTCTGCAGTTTTTGTGTTTTTGGATGGAACATGGAAAGACTGGGATTTGGCAACATGTATGTTCTCATTGCAACTTTTCTTCTTTTCTGCATGGCTCCATTCTGGATCTTCAACCTGGCAGCAATCAATATTGACAATGAGCTCGTTAGGGAGGCTTTAGGTGTGACTGGGATTGTATTGTGTGTGTTTGGTATTCTGTATGGGGGCTTTTGGAGGATTCAAATGAGGAAACAATTCAACCTTCCCGAGAATTACTTCTGTTGTGGCTATCCAGAAGTTACTGACTGTGCACAATGGCTCTGCTGTTGTGTGTGTTCTCTCGCTCAGGAGGTGCGGACTGGGGATTTCTATGATGTTGTGGACAATAAGCTTTATAAAAAGCAAATGGATGATAATCTGCAGCCTTCATTGTCTCCATTGCCTCGGGAAGATTTGGTCCCTCTATTCAATTCAACACCAAGTTCTCCACTTTGGAGCAATTCCAATCCATCGAATTTTAGGACACTGCAGTCACCAAGTCCAGCTAGATTGGCAAATGGGAATGGCACAGATGGGCAGTTATTGGTTGTGGATGAAGAGTCATCTGTTAGAGGGATGATGATGCCTCCTTTTCCTTCATTAATAAAAAGATGATAATCAGAAATGGCCAATTTGATAGAGATTTTATATTGGATATGCATCAAAAGAGGGACAACATTGTTGTAAGTTATTTTATTTTATTTTTTAGCTGGAATATTCATCCTTCATGTAAATACGGAATTTAGATTGTGCATGTGAGTATAATTATTGAATATGAGTAGATCTAATTTTTCTCAAGATTTTTCTTAGATGTGGTTATATATAAAATTTCGTGTACAATTCATGACCAAGAAATGCAACAGAACTGCATGCTTATGTATTTGTTATATTAGATTTACTTCTATTTTTGTTCTCATATTAACTCCTCGTATTTTTCTTGTTTGACTGTACTATGAACTAAACTACAATGCAGTTTTAATTTTCAAAAAAAAAAAAAAAACTGTGATGCAGTTTTGGGTCCTTCCCTAGACCACAACCAAGAACAGGGATCTCCCTGAGAAATCCTCCCCTCATTTAAGTAAAAAGGAAAAACCCTAAAGCAATAATGAAAACTGGTGAAGTGATGATGAATGGTTTATCTTGGCACTCCAAGTCCTTTTAGAACTCGTATTGGCCGAGCTTTGCATATTTAGAAAACCGAGTTCACTCTGTGATCATACATTCTCTTTCTTTTGTTTAATTTTTCAGAAACCCTCTCAAGTTTAATCATGGAAACAATTCCAAAAGAAAAGGGCCAATCAACCTGACCCTGTGGATTCATAGCATGTATGGAGTCATTGAGTGTTCACTGATCCAGAAAAAGGTTCTTCACTTCTACTAGGACCATTATCTCAAGCATTAAACAAAGCATCTTCTAATCCTAGCCACTGATAACAAACTGCTACTTTAATGCCAGTCATTAACAACTTCCATTCATCTCAAGCATAAATCATAGCATTAAAACCAACTAGAATAGTAAAATTATTAAATATTGCTTAGAAAAACATAATAAAAAGATTGAGACCTTGGTAATCTTAGTCTGTTTGCTTCTTTCCTGTTGCCACTTGAATATTCCATGCTCCAAGATAAATCATGGGCCACGTAAATGGCTTGTGTTGACCATTCACTAAGTTTAAACATTGTTATGTGGTTGATGAGATATTATTATATATTCCTCTCATTTTAATCAAGATAAAATATCTATTACTTTTGAGTGTTTATATCATGATTTGTATATTCAAAAGCTATTACAAAATGAAGGGGGCTTTTCATGTCTCATTCTTTCTTCTAAAACCATGACTCCCATGAACCCTCACACACCCATTGTCTTTGTTCTCTCAATCTCTCCTTTAGTAATAATTTCTCTCTAATGTTTATATCTTGTACTAATTCATCCATCAATCACCAAAGTTTCCTTCATCTATTTTGCATGATTCTGATTTGAGTTGTTAAGCAGTATATGGAAACCAGATACTTATGACGACTTTGGGTTAACTAATCTGGTGATCCTTAGGGGTAGTGGACTCATCTGTAGTGGTTTTAGTAGGACTGTATCTGAGTTTCCCACGTTAATAAAAAAAAAAATCTTATGAGTCAATTTTTTCAAAATTGTTTTTGCTGTTGTTATTTGAATGGTGGCTTTTCTCTTGCATGGATTGAAGTGCAAGAATTTTTGTAAAGAATTCCAATCTAATCAATTCAGGTGCAGTCGACTGATCCAGCACTGCATAGTCATTTGACCCTGATGGTATGTTTGCAGCCTATATGGGGTGATTGAGCAGTTTGGATTCACAAGAGTTTGTCCCTAATCCCTAAATGCATGACCCAAGAGCTATTAATGAGTATCATCATGTAGGGATGTAAATGGTTATCCGAAAACTCAAAAACATCCGACCCAAAATAAATGAATTCACATGCAAAATTTACTGTCACGCCCCGACCCGATCGGTGGGCCCGGAACGCGACTGATTTTTTTTTTTTTAAAGATAAACTGAACCACAAGCATTCTTACTGGGCCGGATCAACAGTTAGGCCCAGCGGTTACTCAGTACCCCGTTAAGTGAACTTAAACATGTACCATATGCTTCCCTCATAAAAATAGACATAGACAATACAAACATCAATACATAATTCCAACATGGAATCATTATTCAAAACATTAACATATAGAATCCAACCATTGATTCATCATTTACAAAATTACATCAAAGTAGCTATAGAAACGCAGCAGTCCTAGTTCAACACATTAACACACGCCAAGTACCATACTCGGTACTTTACAAGGAATATGGTTCCAAAACCAGAAAACACAAATACAAGGGTATTTCCCCTCAATGGGAGTCCCAAAGCAACGCCGCAGCTTATCCACTCTAAGCTTCAAACGGAGGGTCCTCCTCCTCGGGTTCATCTCCTGAAAGGTGAGTGGAGTGAGCTAACTAGCCCAGTGAAAGAAATATAACAGTGCAGTTTAAGTAAACAACAGGTGAGTATGTAATCAACAGTTGTAATATAACATCTCATGCTTGATAATAGAATCACAATATCAAGTAAAGTCTCATCATCATTTTCATCCTTTCAACATCTTTCCATTACTGCTGTCATCCACCGTAACCTCTTGGCACCTTATTGTCAACAATAGTATTAAGTCCCGACACGGTCAAAATACATCCTTACAAGTATATCTCCGGCTCTTAAACTTAGCCGGTACTGACACCCTCAAGTCAGCAACTGACGCCCCACAGTCCACCCGTGGTCCAGTAGACATAAACCATCTCTCATATGGTTGATATTGATTCAATAGTCCAGGCACGTGGAAGCAGTAATACACACTCATACGATCAACATCGTAATATTACAGTCATCATCAGCACTCTTACCATAGTGCGTCAAGTTTAGGCCAGCATCATAAGCACTCTTACCATAGTGCATCACATTCAGACATGTGAGTGGGTTCATCAAATCTGAAACCACTCATTGTTCGATATCCATATCCAATAACCAAACCTGTTTACATTTTAACTGCAAAGTTAAGTTCCCTCACCGTTATGTGTGGTTTGCGCGGTCTCTGTTCAAACAACACACAAGTGCACAATTAATATTCATAATAGATACGTATATATACATAGTATTTGGAAATCATACATTTTCCCACAAAATATCCAGGGTTTATGGAAATGAGTCTCCTACTTGGTTTCTGTCCTTTTTAAATTATCCACAAGATAATAACATAATAAACATAAGGGGCTCAGTCCAAACTCATATTGTCTTCTGGGCATTGACCAGATTGACTTATTGAGTAAGGTCTAGATCCTCGGGTCACTTCTCGGTTGTCTTCTGGATATGGACCAGAGCTGACATTTTGAGTAGGCCTCGAGGTCACTCAGTGCCCGACTATAGTGTCGGCCTGAAAGTGAATCACTCAGTTCCCGACTAGTGTCGGATTGAAAGCATATACAATAGTATTTACACTATAAATAATAAGAGAAAAGGGGTTAGCACACTTTTAATTAACAAAGGGGTATAAATCATCATTATCACTAATCACATCGAATATTACTCAAGAGTTAGACAAAAACAATACTCCAACAATATTTTATCCTTTAAAACAGTGTTCCTCGGAACATCACCTCGGAACAGGGTGCAGTGGCTTCGGATCATCCGAACCACTCTAAACTGAGTTACTGGCCTCGGAACTTGAGGCCTGACTTCGGCTCGTCCGAAGACTGGGTCTCGGACCGTCCGAAGTCCATCCGAAACGAAACAATCAGAAAACAGGAGTCTCGGTGGGTCTGCAGAGTTCGGAATGTCCGAAGACTGGGTTCGGACCTTCCGAAGGTGTTCGGATCTTCCGGGCTGGCTCGATCCTTCCGAGCTGGCTCGGTCCTTCCGAAAGGGGTCTGGCTCGCCTCGAGCGGTCTGGGCTTCGGGTTGAAGCTCGGAACGTCCGAAGGCTGACGGTCCTTCCAAACTGGGCTCGGTCCTTCCGAGCTTGGTTCGGTTCTTCCGAAAGGTCAGGTTCGCCTCGGGCGTGCTGGGCTTCGGGGTGAAGCTCGGAACGTCCGAGGGTCACGGCTCGGACCGTCCGAAGGGTCGGACCTTCTGAAGATCGGCTCTCGGACCTTCCTAGAGTCGTCTTCTCCACTGTCTGCAACTGCAGACAGTGACGGTGGAAATACACCGAAATGCGATTCCAGAAATGGAGGGCTTCCCGGATTCGTTTTTCACATCGGTCTGGTTTGATGGACTCCTCTGGGAGTCCTCTTTACACAGGGATTGGTTTGGAGCTCAAAAGCTCAAAGGGCCATCCGATTTTAAGGGTAGATCATCACGGGTGCATAAAATTCATGGTTTTCCTTAAAACTTAAAATCGGTTTTTCTTAATCAAAACGAGGTCAATTTTTGATTTTCTGGATTCTAAATTGGTTTAGAATTGAAAGAGGAATGCAATGGATACCTTGGTTCGGAAATTTGGGCTGAAAATCGGGTTTTTGGAAAATCTTCCACTTAAGCTTACTGTTACTGAAAAACATAAGGAAGGCAGGTTTCGGTTTCGGTTAGCTTAAACAGGTCTCGGTTGGAAATACAGAGAATAGAGAGGGAGAAGAGGAATGCAAGGGATTTGCTGGGAGTTCCAGCTGATGGGGAGGAACTGAATTTATAGAAAATTCATCTTAGGAGAGATGCCGGAAATCAGCTGCACCAGCAGCTACGACGATGGGACGGGACAGCCGGGGTTCATCATCAGCCGGGATATGGGCTGAGCCGCCAGTGCACGCGACGCATGCGGCTGATGCTGCTACAGTGCCGATCCTGGGTTTTGCAAATCAGCCCTCCAACAGTTTCCAAATTGCAGAAATGGCCCTATTTTAATGAAAATCGATTTTAAAACTAAAAGTGATAATTTAAAAACTTAAAAACCTGATCCAACCTTACAGATGGGTTGGGTTTTGAAAACCTTGGTCACCATAAAATTTTCAGAATTTATCTCTCACTAAAAATCATTTATTTAAATAAAAATCATATTTTACTCATAATTACTTAAATAAACAAATGTTAAAATAAACAATTTGTAAATCTCATTTTCAAGTGAAATGAAATATCTAGATCATTCTTAAAATGATCTAACACCCGGTACCGTTTTCCAAATTTAACTCTTTCCCGAAAATATTTTAAATAATTAAAACTCTCTTTCGGGCGATATTTAGATATCATTTTCTGAAGATTAAATCATTTTAAAGTAATAAATGCAAATCCTTCATTAAAGAGGATATTATCAATCAATAGTAACCACCAAATCATACCATTTATGAAAATTTATACGACACGATAAAATTACCAAAATACCCCTCCAGCTCGACGGGCTGGATCACTGAGCTCACGGGCTCAGATTGGGCGTCGCTTGGACTTTCCTCAAAGCCTGACTGAAAACCTTCAGATCAATCGGTTAAACACGATTAACGAGGTAAAACACGCCTAATCTGGGTCAGGGTATTACATTTACATCCAGTATATTTTTGTCTCAAGGACTGGTCAGGTTAAAATGTTTCATGTCCATATGCAAGTGAGACTCCAGGACACCTTGGTCATAAAAAAAATGTATTGTATGAGCTTTTTTTTTATTATAAAATTTGGTTAGTTTTTATATAGGAATTTGATTGATTAATTATTTAAATTTCCTTTTATAAAGGAGAATATCAATATTTCTAATTTTGAAAATATTCGATTTGACACTTTTAAGTGGATTTGGATTTTGATCCCATGTTTACGGATCTCATGGGCCAAGGCCCATACCCTGATAATGAGCAGCAATTCGGTCAACTGTACATGTGACGTAACTACTGTCGACCATCGTTGTGATTGACTCATTATTAATGATACTGTAGCCCGAAAATCAGTAATCACTAACTATTTATTTATTTTTGATCGAATCTAGATTATCTCCAACCTTAAAAACAAGGGGATTTAAAACCGTTTGGGGACCGTTCCCTCCATTTTGGGGCTTGCCATTTAGAAGGTTTGACTGTGAAAGATTTAGAGTTTTTATCATCATTATTGAAGACTAAATTCAATTATATTGATTTGTGGACTGTATTCATCTTAAAAATTTCCTACGAGAAACTGACTTACTTTAAGTAATTAAGTTTTTTTCCGCTCTATTTCAAAGGGCCACTTCTCGTAAATTTATTCAATGTGTATCGAGGTATTTTAAGAGGTTTGAATACTTATGATGCAAGATTGATATTCACGATAGAGCGATCAGTCGGAGATCTCGAGTTTTCATCAAGGTCAGGAGAAGGAATAACAGCGTGCAGCTATGGCAGGAGTAGAAGGAGGCAGAAGAGATAGATAAAAAATAAACTCTGATTGTTATTTCGTCATTACCATTCGAATATGCTCTCCAATACATAGTTCCTTCATATATATATATATAGAGGAGGATCCTAAACAGGGAAAGTTGAGTAAATTAGGAAACTATTAAAAAATGAAAATTCTAATCTAATTAGGAATCTAACTAAATGGAAAATCGAATCTAAGTAGGAAATAAATAATATTAAAATAAATGAACTGGGCCCACGTGTGATGAGTTCATCCGTGTCCTACATCAGTTGTCATTAGAAAAAAAAAAATGATTTTTTAAGGTCAAACCATACAGATATCATCAACTTAACCACGGTTGACAATTGGAATAGGATAGGTCAATATTGGGTCCAGAACAAATTGGCCCAAAGTTTTATTCTTAAACTTCCAACTCAAACCTATTTGGTTTATTAAACAAGTCGAATCCACTGACCTTAAAGCAACCCACCTTAGACTTATCATGAAATCCGAATTTGGTCATTTATTTTTGGAAAAAAATATATAAAAAAAAATCTGGTACAAATAATTTGAACCACTTAGACCTCTCTCTAAATAGATTTCTACCTATTGAAAGATGACCACCATGCTCATCTTTATAGGTCAAAATTTCAAGAGAAACTTAATTTAATTTAACTCATTTAAGATTCCAAAATATTCAGCTAGACTGACTATCTTTTTTATTTAAGAAAACTTTTCGTGAGTCACAAATTTTTAAATAGAATATATAAGAAAACGAGAAAGATGGATGAATAAATTTTGTTTTTGATTTGGTCACAAAATTTTGTCTTGTATTCTTACACCACATTGGTGGTGAGATTAATCTCAAAGATACATGGAATTATGTACAAGTCTAAGAGTCGAATTTAAGACCTCTATTCTAATTCTAAAAGTTTAACCAGATAGTCTTGTAATTTTGGACTTCAAATTTTATTTTATTTTTTAATACGTGAAAACTTACCAACCTCACTTTATAATGATCATAAGTAAAACTCCAAATCCATGACACCATCCATAAATACCACATATTAAGTTAGGCGGGGCAAAGATTCAAAGGTAAGACCTCAATTCTTTTTATTGAATGGGTCAGAGATGTTTTGACAAAATTTCAGCTATACCTCAACTCAAATTAGAAATTGCTGCCCTGCCTTAGGCATGCATAAATGGATTTCGGGGTGGACAAGTTAGGGGGCACTTTTGGTAATAACAACGCCAATCTTGAAAACATAGTTAACGTTGGAAACCATATGCTAAATACTAAGAAAAAACTTGAATTTTGATTATTTTTAATTATAATTTTTATATAATTAAAAGATATAGTTTTATTGTTCAAACTAAAGTAATTTTTAAGAAAATAAAAGTAATTAATAGACCATTAATGTGACATATCAGCCTCATTACATCAATCATTGTTCGATATTGAAAACTTCAATCACAGTCTCAATGACTACCGCGATTTGATTTACAGTAGGAGGAGGTAAGGCCGGGAGTCACACCCCCTCTTTCTATGAGGGTACACTCCTTTTCAAATTTTCTTGGAGAAGTTATCATTTTACTCTTCCGCTAAAAATCTTTCTAACTATTTTTCCGTTCATTTTTCAGTTCTTTCAGACCGAACGATGATGCGAAGTAAAATCTATGTTAAAATTTTAAACATTAAAATCTCCTTTTTAAAATTTTAAAGTTATTTTTTAAGCACTGTATATTTCTAAAATTTCTCAAATTTAATATCCGGACTATTTACGATAGCCTGATAAAAATACATTAAGAATTCAAGGTCTTTGACACTCTCAAATGCTTAAAACACAGTGTTTTACAAATAAGGGTATTCTTCGACTGTGCGAAAAATACATTTAGGAGTGTCAAAGACATTGAAGTTTTAAAGTATTTTTATCAGGTTATCGTAATTAGTCTGGATATTCAATTTGAGAAATTTTAGAAATACACAGTTCTTAAAAAATAACCACTATGTATTTTCAAAATTTCTCATATTAGATATCCGGACTAATTACGATAACCTGATAAAAATATTTTAAGACTTAAAGGTCTATTGACACTCCTAAATGTATTTTCCACATAGCCGAGGGATACATTTATTTGTAAAATACTGTGTTTTAAGCATTTGGGAGTGTCAAAAGACCTTGAATTCTTAATGTATTTTTATCAGGCTATCGTAATTAGTCTGAATATTCAATTTTAGAAATACATAGTGCTCAAAAAATAATTTTAAAATTTTAAAAAGGAGATTTTACTGTAGCATCACCAGCATTCGTTGGAAAGATCTTACACTTCTTTGAACGATTCGACATTATAGATAGTCGAATCGTTCGAAGGAACTGAAAAATAAACGGAAGAATAATTAGAAGGATTTTTAGCAGGAGGGCAAAATGATAACTTTCACAGAAAATTTGAAAAGGGGTGTTCTCTAAAAAAAAAAAAAAAGGAGTGTCTGAATGGGGCGCCCCATTTTGGCATGGTATCGTTGTCCTCTTTGGCTTTTAAAAAAAATGTTGACCTAACTTTTTTTTTTTTAATAATCAATAACGTAATTGGCCAGAACGGCACACCAATGGTTGGCTTAGTAACTTTCGGTTGGCTTATGTAAGTGGTGTTTGTTTATTCAAACTTCTAAGCCACATAGTAACCATTTCGTATAAAAAAAAAAAAAATGTATGATTGATGCCACCGTTATGTTTCTAATTTATAAATGAGATGTTCATTGGTGGAGTGGTTTGTACCGCAGCGCACTTGTTTGTACAGTAGCCATTTACAAATAGAGTCAACCAAATGGAATGATAATGGGTTCGTTGAAATCATTTTAATTTTAATATGTAATTTATAGAAAATCACTATAATTGAATTAATCAATGTAATCATAATGATTTTTGGTGGACAATATATTGAAAGAAAGATAAATTTAACGATCAATCACTATTTATTTGATGTGTGTAGGTAAAGAAGTTTGCACATGTATTGAATATTAGTCAAATAATCTAAGTCACATTGACACCTTACTCATAAAAAATATATATAATATACCATAACAGAATTCGTGCAGACTCAACAAGTCGCCATACACGAAAAGAGTCTTCAAGAAGGAATATTAACTAAATATAAACACAGTGGAATACAAACACATAGCACTTACCATCGACTATTCCTATAAGAGAAAAAGGTTGAAAAATTACTATTTAAATGTTTGCTTTGACGAGATCAAAGTGGATCCAATGTCATAAATATCATTTTCAGAATATTAACAGTGATTGGTAATATAAGAAATTCAGAATATTTTCAAAAAAATCAATTTTTTTTATAAAAACTTGACTCAAACTTTTTAAACTCCACAAAATTTTAAGTTGAATTCGAGTTTTAAGTTTTTGAAAAGTAAGCCTCTCAAAAGAATCTCATCAAATACTTTATCTTATGCGTGATAACTAAATGAGAAACTCATTAGGAGAGGGGTACTGTTGAATTCGATTTTTTTTTCATTTTATTATTATTATTATTTTGCAACATGGGTAACCCCACCCACATTGCAATCCAAGTTTTTTAGGTTTTTTTTTTTTCAGTAATCCGAGTGATTCAGGCCATAATAATCAACATGAGGTGATTCCAATCCAATGCAGATTTTGACAACCAATATCACACTCTTAACACTTTAAATATCATCTTTTTCAATTTTTTAGGAAGTCGAAAACCAACTAAAGCATTGCATTTTGTCTACACAGAAGCTTCTTCTTTGTTAAGCATCTGGTGCAAGTGGAAATGCACGAGAAGAGAAATATTTCAAAGTATTTACACTATTTGTGCTCCACTTTTTCTTCCTTCGTTCGTCAACCTAAAAGACTTCCAATTTAAAAGACTAGTTCAATAGGTGAAGTGACTCAATACCATAAAAGTCCTTAGATTTTCTCCCTTCATAACCAATGTGGAACTCTCGTTCATACCCCCAACAACTTTCTACTCCGTGTGCTAAAAACTCTAAAGAGTTGTAGAGTTCTACGAGCTTTTTCTTATTTTTCCATTGATGAAAAATAATAATATAAAAATAAGACTTCTTTTTCTTCTTCCTCTATTTTGAGATATTACCTTCTCCATTTCTCATTCTTCTACAACCTTCTTCTCCAAAATTCTTTCCCGACGCTGAAAACCCTAATAGGAGACGTATAGAGAGTACTATAAGTTTGGTTTAACTATCTGTACTTGATCATAAGTAGAGGAATACTAAACAAATTATAGTATTAAGAATCACCTCTTGTCACGTAAATATGGCAAAGATAAAGTAAACATAGAATTTTCTCTGAAATAGAAATGTTCATGTTCCAATTGATCATTGCAGGCACTATAAATTTTCTAATGCTACGACTGAGTCCTTATTCATTGAGAGGTTAAGTCTCACTCTTTCATATTACAAATAGGATGAACATTTCATAATCATGTTAATTAAATGTCTGTTTAAAAGAGTCTTATCAAATTATTAATGGTTAGATCTTTCTAACTTCTAAGACTCACTAGTTAAAAATATTTATTTCTTATGTCTGACCGGTAGTGAATTAATGAAATAATTATTATTTTTAATCTGATTTAAATAGTAAAATAATTAATTGGTTCATTTTGGTCAAAAGTGAACCGATGCATAGGCTTTTATTTTGCAAAAGACTTAGTGTTGAGATGGGGCTTCTAGCCCGAAAGACTTGTGTGATAGGTAGAGCCAGGGGTCAAAAAATCGGCTTGGCCGATATCCGATATGGACGATATATCGGCCGATAATTTTATCTCTCATACCGATATCGGCATTTTCTCTCTCCTCCGATATCGGAACCGTGAAAAAACCACAAAAAACCGTGATGAATAGTGGTGAACCGTGACAAAACCGCAAAAAACCGTGAACACCCTGAGAACCGTAAATCCTGAACCGCGAAAAACCGTGAATATCCCTAAGAACCGTAAACCGTGGAAAACTGCGAAAAACCGCGAAAAACCGTGTAAAAACCGCGAAAAACCGTGAATATCCCTAAGAACCGTAAACCGTGGAAAACTGCGAAAAACCGTGTAAAAACCGCGAAAAACCGTATCGGTGTTTTAAATTTTTTTTTTTTTTTAAAAATACCGATATTTATGAATATCGACCGATATTATAACCGATATTCGGTGTACGGCCGATACTTATCGTATCGGCCGATATTACTCGGTTTAAAAAAACCGATATATATCGGCCGATACGATATGTATCAGCCGATATTTAAACCTTAGGGTAGAGCGACTCAGATGTATATAAGTCATTAGATTTCTCCCCTTCACAATTGATGTGAGACTCTCATTCGTACTTCAACAATCCCTCTTCAAACGAGGCTCTCCAGTGAATAGAACGTCTCCAATCATCCCGTTTGAGTAGAGAATTCTTTACCCTAACACTTGAGAACCTATCTCTAATACCTAGGGGTTTTTTGAAAATTTGGAGAAATGGAAGGACATCCAAACATCTATATAAGGGCTCCATCCCTCCTCCCATTTCCTCGCATCTTCCTTCCATTTCATTTCTGTCTCTTTCTCTTCTCAGTTCTCTCATATCACTTCCTTGTCTTCCAGAGCTGGCTAACTTCAGTTCGAGGCTGGAGGAAGTAGGGCCCAACAGCAAGAGGGTGGTGCACGCCCTGTATGAAGCCTTGAGCGGGCAAGACGTGGGCACGGTGCAGCGGCTGCTGGCGCCGGACATCGATTGGTGGTTTCATGGTCCTCCAATTCACCAACACTTGATGCGTTTACTCACTGGTGTATCTTCCCATGGGCAGTTCCACTTCCTTCCTGCATCCATCACTGCCTTTGGATGTACAGTTCTGGTAGAGGGTCAAGAGCCCAATCAAAACGTGCCTTGGATCCACGCCTGGACCGTCACTGATGGGGTGATCACCCAAGTCAGGGAATACTTCAAAACATCCCTCACTGTTACTCGTATCAGTGATTCTCCACCACCATCAACTTCGTCCTCTTCTTCTTCTTCTCTCTCTTGTCTCTCTCCTCTGTGGCAGAGTAGCTTTTCTGCAGCTACAGGAATTTCAATGCCAGGCCTTCTTCTGGCAATCTAATCTGCACTCAAGTCTGTCTAGTCAGTTTGGTGGAGCTCCTCTGTGTCAAGTCTGCCTTGTCTGACCACAACCAGCCATGGTCTTATTGTAAGCGTCTGTCTTATGCTTATAATCTTACTACTATTAATAAAAGATATGAGTGTGTTTCTCTTAATTCTTAAATTTTAATGTTGTATTGTTTTGTGATTTACTGGTTTACTTCTTTTTCTTACTGTAGTAAGTTAAGTACATGGGGTAGTTTTAGAAAGATGGGATACGGGAAGAGTGGTTTGGGAAGGTGAGAAGGAATGAGCATTCAGCAGCAAATTCCAGTTGAAATATGATTTTTTTTAATTATATTTTTCAATATTACAAAAAATATATAAATTAAAATGTTGAGTGACTAAAATTAGAGGAATTTTAACATAAAATTTTATAATCCAGTAGTATAATGGTTGATCATTTCATTTACTAGCATTCAATGAGCTTTCAACTTTCATAATTTCAAGTGGAAAAAAATTGTGATTTGATGCAATTCATATTCCATAGATATCATGAAATTAAATGATGTATCAACTCATAAAAGTTTTAACATTTATGCTATTTATATTGAAATATTTATTTTCAATTATGAAGAAAAAAATATATTTTTCTCAAATTTTTATAAAAATAAATTTTAAAGAAGAAAAAGGTGAAAGAGAATGGTCTTTCTCTTGAGTGAGGGTGCGTTTGGATGGGAGTAAGAAGGGGTAAACCCCCCTTACCCCTTATTACCTTCGGTTGGTAACAAGGAGGTCAGAGTAAAAATTTAAAAATTTACCCCTCTTATCTCATTTTTAAATACCCCTTTGGAGGTTGGGGTATTCACAATACCCTACCCCTCGATACCCCTTGTCTTTCTCTCTTTATCAATTATATATTATAAAATTAAAATATTTCAAAAAAAAATATTAAATATATTTCAAGTAATTAGCAATTTAATTATGTTTGAAATTTATTTTAAAAATGTGTGAATATTTTCAACATAATGAATTTGGATAAGGGATAAATTTCACAGGAGTTACCCTTAAATAGGGGTAACTGTAAGTAGGGGTAAACTGACATATTAATAATTTTATAAGAATTAATATTTTTATTAAATCTATCTAATATAAATAATAAAAAAAAAACTTTATGAAACATAATTTTCAAAATATCCTATTTTTAAGAGGTGATTCCGTCGAAACTTCGATAAGGTTTCGAAACTCAGAAAGAGTTTCAGGTTCATGATAATCTCTTTCGGATTAATTAACAATTTATTCTGTTGAAAGTTTATTTTAAAAATGTGTCAACATTTTCAACATAATGCATTTGGATGAGGGGTAAATTTTACAGGGATTACCCTTGAATAGAGGTAAATGTAAGCAGGGGTAATCTAACATATTAACAATTTTATAAGAATTAATATTTTTTATTAAATATATATAATATAAAAATTAAATTGTATGAAACATAATTGTTAAAATGTCCTATTTTTAAGGGATGATTCTGTCGAAATTTCAACAGGGTCTCGAAACTCTGAAATAGTTTGAAGTTCATTTTAATCTCTTTCGGGGTAATTAGCAATTTATTCTGTTAGAAGTTTATTTTAAAAATGTGTCAATATTTTCAACATAAAGCATTTGGATGAGGGGTAAATTTTACAGGGGTTACCCTTGAGTAGGGGTAAGCAGGGGCAATCTAATATATTAACAATTTTATAAGAATTAATAATTTTTATTAAATATATTTAATATAAAAATTAAATTGTATGAAACATAATTGTCAAAATGTCATATTTTTAAGAGGTGATTCTGTCGAAATATTGATAGGGTCTTGAAACTCTGAAAGAGTTTGAAGTTCATGGTAATATCCTTCGGGGTAATTAATAATTTATTCTCTTGGAAGTTTATTTTAAAAATGTATTAATATTTTTAACGTGATGCATTTGGATGAGGGGTAAATTTTACATGGGTTACTCAGGGTTACCTTTGAGTAAAGGTAAGTGTAAGTAGAGGTAACCTGACAAATTAACAATTTTATAAGAATTAATATTTTTATTAAATTTATATTAATATAAAATAAAAATTATAAATTTTTATTAAGAGATATATTGATATTTTTTATTTATTTATTGGGATTTAAAATAATAATATCAAAAAAATTCTTTATTTATTTTTTAATGTTAGAATGCAAGTGTTCATTTTAAATTACAATTATGAAAAATAACTTTTAAAAAATAGATAATATCATTATAAGTTATATTATTAAGATTTATTTTATGACTATAATTTAATAATTATATTTTATAAAATTTCTTAAAAAATATAAATATATAAAGTTATCTTTGCCTATAGTCACCACTGCAATTACCAAATAAAATAAGGATAATCTCAGTTCAAGGTTACTCCCATTCAAGGATGACTTTTACTCGAGATAACTCCTCTAAAATTTATCCCTCATCCAAATGCAGCCTAATTTTTAAATTTAATTATAAAATTATAAACATTGTGATAAAAATAAATTTTAAAAGAGAAAAAAATTACATTTAATTTTAAAAATATACTTTTTAACATTTTCATGACACACATGTTGGGGGTCGTCTGTATGAAACAAGAGTCTGAATCTAGTAAGTATCAGTAGAAAATTTGACTGACATAAAGATTGGCGATCTGAGTACTGGATTCAGTCTTCGTGGTGTACGTGTAAGGTGGAGATGTTTTTGTTGACGTAAGTGATTTGATTGTTTTTATCCGTACACGTGGGCATTGGGATTGAAGATAAAAGCATTCATAGCCGAGACTCCGACTTCACCCCAACCACGCATTTGTTTGTACTCCGGTTACACTCATCACATCTTCTGACATTTGGCCACATTAGTGGATTCAATGTATTAGATTTCAAAGGGAAGTCATCTAGACACTTAGAATTATTTTTTTTCTACATCTGTTTTTTTATGAGTTGACCTTTCTATCTTACCTTTCTATTTTAAATTTTCCAATGAAACAGTTTTTCTTAAAAAAAAATATATCAAAATTTATCTATTTAGAATTTATATAGTAAAAAAAGTATAATTTTAGATTTCAAAAATCGTATTCAAAGAATTAAAGAGCTTCTCTCTTAATGGTTTGAATACAATTTTTAAAGTCCAAAATTATACTATTTTTACGTAAAATCAGTCATTGAGTTCATAAAAATTCAAAGTAAATAAATTTTAATACATTGTTTGTAGAAATCGGTCGAAAAACGAACTCGTTTAAAAATCTCACTCCACAACCCACTTCCTTCGAATTAAGGAATTCTCAATTCATTCGTACGAATGAATTCCTTCGTTCGAAGGAAGTGAGATTTTCAAATGAGCTCATTTCTCGATCGATTTATACAAAGAAGATATCAAAATTCATCTAATCTAAATTTTATGAACTCTGGGATTGATTTTAAGTGAAAATAATATAATTTTGGACTTCAAAAATCATACCCAAATAATTAAGGAACTTCCCTCTTAATTCTTTGGTTACGATTTTTTAAGCCCAAAACTATATCCTTTTTACTTAAAATCAGTCTCGGAGTTCATAAAATTAAGAGTAGATAAATTTTGATACCTTGCTCGTAGAAATCGGTCGAGAAACGTCTTCGTTTGAAAATCTCACTTCACACGATGGATCACTCATTCAGAGGATGCATCGTTTTTAAGTGGAAGGGCAAAAGTTAATTTCTATCAACTTTTGAAAAACACGTGTCTAGAGAAAGATTTAGGATTAATAGTCTGGATCAATCTGCGTATGGCTTCAATTGAATTTGTACATCTTCTATTTCAATACAACTCAACCAATTATTGAATTTAGCCTCTTGGGTAGGGATGAAACTCGGGTGGGTCGGATTGAGTCGAGTTCTAATAAATCCAATTCAATTCATGTCAAAATATATTGTACTCGATCTGATTCGAATCTTGACCTGAGTTACTCAACCCAAATTTCCGACTCTATTCAACCCGAGTGTTGTTTTATAACTTGGTGCACTATGATTGAGTCTGGTTACATTGGATCGGGTCAGATTCATTTTAATTTTTTGAATTTTTCGTTTTTTTTTCTTTCTTAACTCAACCCAACCCAAAATATAAAAATACATAGCCCAAACCCACTGATTTCTTAGGTCAGTTCATGAGAAGTTTCGCCCTTATTGTTAGGTAATTTGATGAATCAATTTTGTAAACATTATTTTTATTAAAATATAAGTTTATTTAACAAAATATAAATTACTAAAGATATATGATTAATGAATCACAAAAATAAAATTATACTCCCTTCGGCTCAAAATAATTGTCCCATTTTGAATTTTTTAATTTCTTAACTATTGTTTTCGAACGGAGCACGTCAAAAGACTATTTAGTAGATTCTCTTAATAAATACAAATCTGATGCAAAAAAAAAGGTCTAGACAGTGTATCGTTATGTAGATATTGCCGATCGAGTGCGTCTACAAAAGCTCAACAATATTTTCCTAACTATGCAGCAATACATGATTGAGATGATGAGAGTCGGAGATGAAAATTATTATAGAATGTCACATTTGGACAAGTTAAAACTTATAAAAGAAGGTCATCTTCCAATCATTTTAGAATACGATTTGAAACTCATCGAGAAGGTTAAAGCTTTGATTTAATGTGAAAATAAATGAAGAAGACAAGTAATTTGGGACCATTCCAAAATATGTATTGGATAACTATTTTGGATCAGAGAGATTATGTAAGTAATTGTAAATTTTTAACAAAATTGCTTCAATAAACATAATCATGAGTCATAAATCATCTATAATTTTATATTCATTGATCAAATTTGCTAAATGTTCACTCAATGAGTTTGAAGTTCTATGAACAACAATTCATTATTTCATTTAAAATGCTTCAATCACAATTTGACTTAGTAGAATAGATTCAATTAAATTTACTAATTAACCATCTTAGTTAAGTAAAACACATTTCTATTATCATGTTGAATTGACTTGGGCATGTCAAACAAAATCTTAGCCTATTAATACGAAACTTAGTACGCTCAATTTAACCTTATCTAACGACTAAGTTTAGTATTGGGTTGGTTCTACTTAGAGAAGGAACTCACCCCACTTAGAAAAATATGGTTCAATGACTCATAAATATGAAAAGAGATTAGTAGCTTAAATAATCATTAAAAATAGTTTTAATAATTATTATTTTTCAGTTTAATAAAGTAATGGTATACCACGGGCAATTTTTTTTTAATGAAAAAAATAACATAATAAATATGAAGTAAAAAAGAGAAAGAAAGAGAACAAATAGATGGGCTGCACTCAGGTTGACACTTGCTAGGCCTAAACCCAGCCTGGTGTCACCCTATTAATTAGGGTTCGTAAGGACTTATGGTTGATCCCATGACCATCATATGCAATATTTAAACAACAGAAGGCATGGAAGTATGGCTTTCCATCGCCAACCAGTTGAGTTGGGCCAGAAGTGTATATTCAATCTGAATGAACAAAGACTGGATTGGGCCTAAACATGGCATAAATCATGGCTATTCATCCACGTTAGTGTTTTTAGAATTCTGTACTCTACCTTGGCCCCTGCTGATGAGTTTGATGGCACCATCAGCCATTATCATGGATGAGCTCTGATCCAGAGATTCCATCGGTGTCTTTTATTCTCTCTTCTTCATTTCAATCCAAGGCCTTGAGAGACCCAGTCACCATTTATTTGATTCAAGATAATCTCCTCATTTAAATTCAAAGGTTTCCATTGGTAAACTCTGGACGATGAGACTATAGAGGATTCCATACTTCCATAAAGAACGTTCAACCAGGCTAACTTATTAGGTGGAAGTGATCCAAATTCAATATAAGTCTCTAAATCTCTTCGTTCACAACTGATGTGAGACTCGTTCAATTCCCCAACAATCTCCCTTCGAATGAGGCTCTTCGACATGCCGACCATTTCATCCAGTTAGAGATCTCTGGAGCCCATATATATTATATAGTAGTTTCGGACCTGACTCTGATGTTGCTGCTAAAACCTAAATTATAATAAATTTTTAGTATTTATAGTTCACATAAATAATTTTTCAACAAATCATAATAAATTGATACCAAAATAATTGGCATCAACGATCAACTCTCCATAATCCTTATACCAAGCGTTCCAATGGTCAGATGACTTGAATCAATCGGAGTGACATGTAGGAGCCCTTAAAATTCATTATTCAAACCAAAGGAACTCATCATCCATTGAAGAGTTTGTTCAAACAATTTATACTTTTTTAATACAATAGAGATTGTGTGTAGGGCTATAATTCAAGTCTAGTTAGATCGGGTTAATTTGTAAAATCTTCAATCTAACTTTACTTGAATTTCATATGAATTTTTATCTTCTCAACTTAATTTAATCTGCTGACTCAAAATTGTCAACCCGATCAGCATGATTTCTCGAGTAAGATGATTGCAGCCTAGTGTGAGTAAGGGCGTTGATCTTTATATCGTATTTTTCCTAAAATTTTCGAAATTTTTCCCATTCTGCCCTTGCTTACTCCTCTTCCTTTGCTTTCCTTTTGCCCTCTCCTCTCTGTTGCTCCTCTTCCTTCTCTTCCGGTTTTTTTTTTTTCTACATCGTACCAAAAGAGAAGAGAAGAGAAGACCAAGAGCTTATACATAATTCCTCTGGCGTAATGTCCCTGGCAATGGTCTCTTCCTTTGGAAATGGGGAACTCTTCCTTCCAAAACTCCATCTACACGCCATCTTCCTTCTGGGTTTCGTTCAACACCTCATTTCCTGCCTTTTTGGGTATCTGGGTCTCGGATTCTTCGTTGAACCGGACCTTCTGCGATCCGACCCGCCCGAATTTGGCTCCAAACGTAGCTCTGCGTCGGCATTGCAGACCCGTGAGGGCCTGCCGGTGGTCAGGTTCGAAGATTTGCGACGTGCAGCGGATACCAACGAAGTGACCGATGCTTGCTCGGTCTGTCTCTGCGAATTCCAGGGATGGGACAAGATCCGGCGGTTGATGAACTGCCGTCACATATTCCATCGGGACTGTTTGGACCGTTGGATGGGGATGGGCCAGAAGTCGTGTCCCCTCTGCAGAACTCCTCTGTTCTGGAAAAAGACGAGGGGGGATTTGGACGAATGGGATTGGATCGATGATGAGGTTTTCGATTTCTGAGGCTGATATTATTCCATTTTTTTCGGGTTTCCTTCGTTGCATAGTAGAGAAAAATCAGGGAAATTCTGTTTGGAGATTATAGATTCACGAATGTACATGTTTTCTTCGTTTCTGTTCACTTCGTTGAGTTCCGATGGTTTTCGTTAAAAAAAAAAAAAAAAATCATGTTTCGTTGGCTCTTCCATTCGAGCGGAAGAGACAATTTCTAATCCTGAGAAGATGGTTTTCGATTTATGAACGATGGAGACGATGGAAGTTTTTCCACCGAGAGGGGCTCTCCAACCAGCGGAAGAGTCAATACAATGAAAGAAAAAACGGAAGAGAAGGAAGAGGAGAAACAGAGAGCAGAAGGCCGTAATAATAAATCCTTTCTCTAAATCCTTTCTTTGTTCTTTCATCTGTAATAATAAAAAAAAACCATGTTTAGATTTACACTGTTAGAATAGCTAAGCTTTCCAGCTATGCTTTTCTTGGTCATCTTTGAAAAATGGATCATGCTTGTGAAATCAAACAACTCCTACAACACGCTTTCTTGGGCAAGAGATTATGTGATTTATATTATGTTATTACCTGCTAATGGGGGGCATTTCCATGAATTAGGGTTTGAGAGATTTAATTGGTGTCAGATTGATTGATAGTCTACAGCTCATTATTGAGTGTCACATAAGGTTCTAATATTGGTTACACGTTCATGCCATGGAAAGGGGATACTGAAAATATTATATTAACATCAAGTTGATCAATGTGTTACAACTCACTAATGTGGAATGTTGCAGGCTTGCAGCCTTTTATGGGTTTATGGGGTTACCTTTCTTCTTCTAATTGCAGCCTTTTATGGGTTTATGGGTTTACAACTCACAAAGTGTTGACTGTTGAGTGAAGCTGGCCTAGAGTTTTCTTACTTCAATTTGCAACTCTTAGTACTTTATTCAGGGGCCTCTGGTTGAAATTTTAGTCTAATCTCTCTAATTGCAGAGTAAACAACTTTTTCTCATCCAATATGGGTCTCACAAACTCTTTTTTATTATTATATCCTACTGTCAAATGAATGGATTGGTTTTTGGACATAATGGGTGATTCTTTCATATGTAGTTGTGCATAAACTGAACTTTTCGGTATTTATCTCAAATAAAATAGGCATTTGAAAAATAAATAAAAAATTCATCTAATCTTTTAAGAGTCCAATCCCCACTAATGGTGTCAGTTCATACTTTCTTACAGCCATCAACCAGTTCAAAAACATAGACAAAGCCTCCACAGGTTCACATTGGCCTCACCTAAAGTTTCTGATTCCCAGTTGCTGGGAAATTCCACAAGGTGGACCAAATTTCAAGTAGGATCAAAATGGTCGTATGGTTTTTGTTTAGCGAGATTTTTGGTCTTCCAAGGACTTCTAAACGAGGAATTAGAATTCTATATTCAAACTTAAATCGTCTTGCATTAGAAGAGTTCTTGTACCACAAGAATCTTTATTTTTTTATTATTATGAGGTATCTTCATGTGAGACTTGTTGGGGTTGTGAATGAATTGTAGAAGGAGATCTAAAAATTTATAAAAAATTTAGGTTACTCCACCTAATAAAAAATCATTAATTTATTCAAACACATAAAATCAAAGCATAGCTTCTGCCATTGTTTGGTAGGGATTTGAAAGTCAAAAACAGGGTACTGTCCTCTTCAAGGCCTTGGACCTGACTTTCCACACCTGCTTTGGATACCCTTTTCTTCCTTTTCAGATTCTACCACTTTGTTTACATTTTCTTATGAGTCAAAACCACTGAAAAGCTCAAAACCATTAGACCTTTCTAACCCTACATGCCCTTGTCATGTGAGATGATTAGCTGGTCATATTTTTCAATTAAAAAGTTACACTAGTAGTTGTCATTTCTAGTTTAATACCTCAATTAAGAAAGATGATCTTTGACAACTAAATTACGAATATAACAACTCATTCTTAACACTAATCGAGATATTTTTTTATTAAACAAAAATGATCTAGAGTCAAATTTGGGAATTTACCCTCTCATATTCCTAGACTAGTTTTTGAAATACACTCAGTAAATGGCTATGCCAGCATTACTATGGAAGCTGATGCCAGCAATATTATCAATCAATCTTACTGAATCATTTTTATCAAATATTAATGTGGGGAGAGTCATTTGAGGGATTGGGAGAATCTGAGGAGTTACTTATCCAAGATTGTTCTTTGAAAATCTGGCAAAATAGGATCTGAGGAGTTAATCATCCAAGATTGTTCTATGAAAATCTAGCAAAATAGATTCATTAGTACATTTGCACTTTCTGCTTTGTGTTGGTTTTCATGTCACACAGAGGTACCATGTCTGAAAATCTAACTTCTCAATGCTTGGTATGTAATCTTGTGTTTTCATTATAATAACTCTTTTAACATTCTTCTGATTGGGATCCACTGATAGTTCAAATCCATTGAGAGGAAGGAAAGATACAAAAGAAGTGTGAGATGAAACAAAAATCCGACTTCAATAGACATCATTATATGTTATTACAAATACAAAACAACTTAAAAACTAGAAAATTATCAAAAACCCACAGAAAAATCCATATTTAAGTGTCCTTATGTTACTGAGTTCAAATTTCTTTCGGGGAGAAGCAAGAATTGAACTAGTGACATTGATCAAGCCGTGAGAATAAATTGTCTTACATTTTGACTTAACACTTCTATACCACTTCAGGATCGTATTTACCTTTTTCTAATATAGTTTTGAGCTTCAATATCATCCAGCAAAACACCATTACATTTTTTAGTGGATAACATGGTATAAGTGACGATCACCAAGTAGTCTAATTAACTAGCTCATATTATAGCGTTCACAGTGTGAAGTGACAAAAGTCCCAATGACTCCGTATAATACTTTGAGGCACTCTCCTCTCAATGGCTAGCTTTTGAGAGTGAGTTCTACTTCAAGAAGTTATCAAGTCATGATTTTCTAACATGGTATCAGAGCAAGTTCCGCGTGCCTAGTGTATGTAAGAGCAAGTCTGAAGATTCTACTTGTCAAGTTTCCACGTACAACCATTGGATCCAACTGCACGTGATGATAGATGTGAAGTGACAAAAGTCTCACATCGGTTAATTTAAAAAACCAATAACTCTATATAACACTAGAGACACCCTCCTTGCAAAAGTATCTCACAATGAATTTTGAGATCTAGTAGGAACAAATTTGGTGGCCATTGCTCCTTCATGACCCATGTTGGTGCTTACTAGCTCATGGGGGTGGTGAGATGTGAATAGGGATTTGTGATTATTAGGTGAGTGCTAAATTTCATTCATCCAAGTGAAATTTCACCTTTGGCATCTGGACCATTAAAATCAAAATCTCTCAGAAATGTAAATGTTCCCAAACCACAAGGCTAGGGTGAATGGAGGGTATTGTAATTCAGAAGCTCTATGTTCATATGGTTTCAAACTTTCAACAAATATTGAAAGAGCTTTAAATTTTGAATAAAAGATTTCATGAATGTGCCAAGATCAATTAATAAAAATGAATTGGTACAAGATTTTCTTATCCACTCAACAAAGCTTGTATTTGCTTCTCATGCCTTAACTAACACTGTCTACTGCTTCTACAAGCCTACACAATTTCTTGAGGTGGTAATGCCTCCATCCACAACAAGGTTATGTCCACTTACATACTTGGACTCATCACTGGCAAGATAGAGAGCAGCTTCAGCTATATCTTTCGACTTTAGTGTTGAATCCTTGAGGTTGGCTAAGCTTCTTACAAACTCCTCCATCTTCTCAACGTCTTCCTCACAAGGAATCCTCAATCCCATACACTCTTCTTCTTCCTCAAAGCTCCTCCAAGCATTAACAAGCATGGAGGTGGCGACTCCAAAGGGAGAGATGCAATTCACTCTAATTCCCCACCTTCCAAGCTCGCAAGCTGCGTTCTTCGTGAGCCCCACTATTGCATGCTTCGATGCTGTGTATGCATGAGGCCCAAGGCCTCCCATGACCCCGGCAACGCTTGCTGTTGAGATTATACATCCCATTCCTCTAGGAACCATCACGCGTGCTGCATGCTTCATGCCTAATGCAACGCCTTTGACGTTCACCCGCATGACACGATCAAATTCATCACCATCAAAGTGGAGGATGCTCTTGTGCTTCGATTGGTTTCCGAGGACACCTGCGTTGTTGAAGAGTATGTCGAGCCTCCCATGCCGAGATATGGTCGAATCAATCAAGTTCTCCATGTCCTCTTCTAGGCTAACATCACAATGTACAAATGTAACAGAAGGCGATAGGGATGCAGCAAGCGCATTGCCGGCCAAGTCCTCAACATCAGCAATGACTACCTTTGCACCATGCTTTGCGAAGAGCCTCGCCGTTGCTTCTCCAATCCCTTTAGCACCGCCTGTGACAATAGCCACTTTTCCCTCTAGCCTATACACATTATCCACAAAACAGAGGTTCAGACTCTGGTTCCATGACAAGTTTGCAAAACAATGAAGAACCTATTTCCCCTTGATGATTAGTTTGAATTCAAACAAGGGTCAACTTAGAAAAAATTTAAGAATTGGTAGTGCCATCTAATTAAATGTTGAAAAGTAAGATGTATAATCAACATTAACTTCTCTGTTCTTTTCCAGATCATACTTTGATATGAAGATCAAGGCTAGACAAGTATAATAATATAATTTTGTACTGCTTAAAGCTGTTATGTTTTGGACAGCCAGTTGCTAAGAAAATTATAATTTAAGGCTTTCAATGGAGACTTAATGTTGCCTTTTATATTCTCATTCAATTGTCTCATGCGACTGAAAAAGTCAAAATGGTAGTGCCTTCATGAGCTTAATTTAATCCTCCATTGCTATGCCTTTCGAACGGTGACAGCAGCATGTAATTCCCGCGACAACCATACAAATTGCCGGCGAGTAACATGAGGTGATTGGAAATGTAAAGAGCATAACCTATGATAAAACTGTGTATAACCAATACATATCTTCCAGATGGCAGTACACCAGCAAGATCAAGTTGAAAACGGATGATGGGTGATCGACCATACACACAATAATAGTGTCTATACATATTGTGAACACCCTTACCACTCACAATGTGGACAAAATGATCTTGTAACGTTTACATGTGAGAAAATGCTAATATATGAACAAAAATCATGGAAAGGAGAACAGATAGTAAATATGGAGAGCTCACCTTTTGGGTGAGGGAGCACTGTTTTCCCTACCCAACACAGGAATTGCTTGAAGGGGTTTCTCAGTCATCACTTCAACAGTCATGGCTAGAGAGAGAGAGAGAGAGAGAGAGAGAGAGAGAGAAAGAGAGAAGGGTGGGTTTGTGATGTTTGAGAGAGGAGGAAGTATAGGAATTTATAGGCAATCGTTAGGCCCTTTGAGTTACAAGGGTGGGTCTGTAAAGTGCTGGAGAACTTTCAATGCAGTGTCCCTCAATCCTCACTTGACTGCCCAGAATACCCATGACTGACTTTTCTAACAGACAAAGGTCATGCTTACAGAAAATCCCCCCCTTCCAAAGTCCAAAAAACCTGGATCAGAGAGATTTACTTTTACAGTTTACACAAATGTATGGGGCTAGCATGGATTTGGGCTTTGCTTCTGCAAGGCCTGAGAATATCGGGCCCTGTAATTAAATGGGTAATGCCTGTGATTGATTGCCTTAGGCGAGTTTGATCTGCGTTCTGTACAAATGCAAATTGGGTTCATTGTCAATTCTTATGCATGAAAACTGTAAAAAAAAAAAGAGTCAATCTTATTAAACAATGGAAAGTACAACTCCTGTAAGTGGCAAGTTTGTCTCCGATATCTGTTAGCTAGAGCCCGACGTCTTTTTCTAAATGGGCCTATGGCATGTTCATGGTGTGATCCAAGTGGATCCACAGAACTTCAAAAACTCATTCAGATCCACCTTATTCCAAGTTCCAATCCATATTTCCTATCAGTAAAAGAGAGCTTCAGACTGTAATTTTGTAGTTAGCTGGAAAGTTTGATCAATTTCATTATAATACCTGCAAGAAGGTGTTTTAGAAGGCCAAGTTAGGTAAAGCTGGGCCCCACCCACTTCAGAATGGACCACATTTTCATACTAAAGAATGATCTGTGATACACCAAGTTGAGCCAATTGCGTCCCAAAAGCACGTTGGACCAGCATACTTATTTATCAACTTTTATGTATTTCACCCTCACCCAAAAAACCTATAGTTTCTTCAAATGGTGATTATGGTTATTGCAAACAGTAAATCAGTAGAAATGCTACTAAACAAAAAGAAATTCATCATCTCCATTGTCTATTTGCCGCCCTTGCCCTCAAGAGCACGTGTCGTAAGTGAAGCTCCAGTGGTAGATGAGTCGTGCGGGACCTTCTAATGAAGTGATTTTACTGTTACGATCCATTGAGATTCAATTCAAATTGTTGAAGGATATAATTTTGTCATCAAGTGAGAGGGCTTTCTCCTTTGTGGTCAATATGGTAATTTGACATTGTAGGGTTGGAAGTTGAAAGTTCTAATATGAGGAGTCGTCATCATGCGTAGGTGATAAGGATCAAGCTTTGAACTTTTTCAACGCTGGCTTTGCTGTAGATTTTCGATTTTGGGGAAGTCTCCTAAGTATTTCGTGATGTCCTATAAAATCATATAAGACACACAAGTGTCGTAGACTACAGCTTGGAAGTTTAGGGTTCCCAAGAAAAGGTTGTGTTTCTTATTTTCTTATTATCTGCATTCTCCACTACCCATTTAATATCTCGTTTTGGCTTTCCAATCATCAGCCAATTTCTCATTTCGCATCTTGCGAGAAATTAAACGGAAATTTGATTTCCACAATCCTAGATGCACATTTATGAATTTTTTTTTTTTAATTTACGCGAAAAACTTATGAAGTTTTTGATCTCAGTAACAAATGAAAATAAAAAATTTAATTTTATAAAATTATTAGAGAAATACCGTTTTCCATTAATAACAGGAATTTATCATTTGTGTCATTATTATTGTTCTAATCAATAATATCATAAGAACTTAAAAGACAAAGAGATAAAATGAGAAAAGTTCAAAAAACATATGCTATTCGATTCTCTATAAATAAATAAAAGTAGTGGTGCACAAATTAATTTTCAAATTATACTTCAATCTTGAATTGCTTCTACACATGAAGTTTTAATTGGTTGAATCTAGACTATTAGAATTGTGAAGTCTTCAGTTCAAAATAATAATTTACATAGATAATTTTTAAAATTTGAAGTACAGGAGACAATCTAGTTCATCCAAATCGATCCAAGCATATTTGAGTGTCAAATTGAAGTAGAGGTCCTAGATTCGAGTCATATAGTTATTCGATGTATGTGGCTCATGAGATACTGCGTTCATCTAAATTTTACCTTATACCTTCGTACTTAGGAAGATGTGAGTGTTTTGAGTTTCTTCGTCTGTAAAAAATAATAATTTCTTTTTGAAAAAATGAATATTCCTATGCACTTTTATCAAAATATTCACTCTCATTTTCACAAAAATATACGAAAGTGATTGAAGATGAGATGGTGAGAAATATATGGAATTGAACAAAGAGAAATATCCAACCTCCTCATTTAATGACAGTACTGTTGATTCATTCATTCCCCTACTCTTTGGATTCCATTTCTGATGAAACATGAAACCAAGAAAGATTGGGTCATTTAAATAAGAGATATTGGTGAGCACAAAATCTTCTCCGGTGGATTCATTACTTCAGAAAATCTTCTACCTTCTACCATTACTGAATGATGCCTAGATTTTTAGATAATCTCAGTGATCCAGATTGCCTGTCTGCCCATGAAAACATGGTTAAACAAAGATTAATCAATAACCCAATAATTTTGATAATTATTATAGTGTCGATGATGATTTCTTTATTTTTGTTCAAAAGAGTGTAATTCAACTGATTAACTTTCTGTCTTAGGAAGCAAGACGTGTCAAGTTTGAGTCTCTATATCTAACCTGATGTATCTTAAGAGCAGTAGATATCACCCTTGGGAGTTTTACTCTTGATTTTCAGCAGTTGCCCACACCTAAATTCAAAAAAAAAATCTGTAAAAAAAATAGTTGGGTGATATTTATTTCCTTGATAAGAACTTTCCATGGGAATTTTTTTTAAAAAAAAAATCTATAGAAACAAATTAATATATTTTATGAAGTTTTTTTAATTAAATTTAAAAATAAAATTATTTGATTCAATGAAATTTTATTGAACGAAGTGATATGATGGACGGCTTTTGCTTGCAAATACGATAAATTCAAACAGTCAAAGCTGGAATCCCTCGCATTACCGTGTCAGTTTGACACACAACAACTCTTCTGGCTTGTCAATGAAAGAATCCTCTCTCTTCTCAACTGGTACACCAAATTCTGTCATTTCAATTGAATGCAAAGTCCTGGACTTGACTTTAATTTCAAACTTGTTAGGCATGTACAAATGATCCACAGTCATTGACCTTCTATAAATTATTGAACTATTCAAATTAATCTAATTAAATAATTTTAATTTTAATTCTATTTTTAAATAAATGAATCTTGATTGACATTTATAATAACTATGTCAAATATTATAAATTTATTAGACTCTCTTAAAATAGTTATTATAAATAAAAAATAAAAATATAAAGATGCAATAAATATCTCTACCTAGTATGGTATTTTTAGTAATAGAGTTATGAGGCGTTCTCTCTCTTTAATATTTTTCATTATAAATGAATATTTGTAACTCTAAAAATGCTTCAAAATAAAATATTTATAAATAGTCATATATATATATATATATATTATTTAAAAAAATTATGCTAAATTTTTATCCAATTGAGGCTCCACACCCCGAACTTTTAGGCGATTTAAAATTTTATTAATTTAAAAGTATTTGAAACTTTTTCAATCACTTAGGTGATTTTTTGTTTTCTACGAATGATTAAGTATTTTGATTCAATTTAACCGATTTAATAAATGAATAGACCCAATATGACCTTGTAATGTAAATGGATAGATCCAATTGCAACTATTGACATGTTTACTATACCTATTTAAAGTGTAGTTTTAATATATTTCACTAGAAAAGTCTTCATAAATAGATAATCTAACTCGATTTAATTCAAACTCAAAATAAATCCAAATCAACTTAACTTATTTAATAAAACTCATATTAAACTCAAACTCAATATAGATATAGAGTGTCTATCTTAACACGAGCATTATCTTTTAGGAGGCACGAGTTTTTTGGATTTCCCACTTTCTCCACGTAGAAATCGGTTCATTTTTTAAGGAATTGGTTCACCTGTCCGGTACACCAAAGACTGAACCGAGAGTGAATACACCGATGAGTGAACCAATTTCTGCGGATGGATGGGGGGTAAAATGGAAAGTTCATTAAAATCCGTACCTCCTAAAAAATAATACACGTGTTAAGATGATCACCCTAGATATTTACATCTAATAAAATCCAATCTAAAACCAACCCCACTCCACTAATTCAAAGCCTATCTTTAAAACCTAAACCATCTTCTTCAACGTGACAAGAGCCCACTTCTGCATAATGCAAATAGCAGTCAAATGAAATGAGACCCACTTTATAAGTCTGCTCCTCCATTAGCAAGGGACCACACCATCAGATAACCTTGACTGTGATTGTAAAGATTAAGCCATGCACGTTGGTTCTGTGTACTGTACTCAGCTTTAAAATATTGAACGTGATCTTGAGTTGATGTTCATGTACAACGAAAGCAACGGCTGAGAAGCAGCCACGTGGGATGATAAAGTCATAGACAACCTTAAAAGAGAGGCTAAAGCAGATGTCTCTTTAATCATCCTATATTGTGGCCATTTTAATTATATTATAAGAAATTATTAGGAGAAGTGGGAAGTATGGACCATTATGTATTTATGTTGTTTAATTGCCAACTAGCTTTTTCCTTCTTTCCGCCAAAATAAATGCAAAAACTCCAAAGCGTACATTCCATGTTTCAGTGTCACATCCAATTAGAATTTTAGTTTCTAAAAACAGATCAATAAATAAAATATAATTAAAATAGGGCACATCACATCCAATCCAATCCTTCCTCTGTAAATTTTTATCCAAGGGATGACATGATATCCATGTAAAGAACAAATGATACTAATGGTCAAAGCCATGAATATATAAAAAAGTAGTGCAAGAGATTCTAATATTCTTAATGTAAAAAAAATTCTAAATTCTTTCAACAATATGAAAAATGGCTGAGCACTGATTAGCATATATTCAATGTCTCAAACTTTTTTTTCCAAATATTGCTTTATTTGATGCCTTCAAAAGTTTTATGATAAAAAAAAAAAAAGAAAAAAGATTAACTCAATCCATTTAAAATATTAGTTAATTCAGGTTCAAAAAGTTTTATTCATTTTTAATTTGGGTTGGATTAGAATCGTGTTCGTCTGACTGACTTGAATTATACATAAGTATAATACATATAAACACACTCTTCTCTCTACTATGATTATGTTTTAATGATAAAGAGTTGTTGTGAGTCAATATTTGACGTTCACACGGCCTGATATCGCGTTTGCTGTCAACAAAGCATGTCAGTTTATGCATCAGCCTACTACTGACCATTGGGCCTTTGTCAAGCGCATTCTCCGGTACCTGAAACATACACTCTCTTTCGGCCTGCAGTTTCATCGATTGTCTCCTCTTTGTTTGTCCGCCTTTTCTGATGCTGATTGGGCAGGCTGTCCTGATGATCAAAAGTCGACGGGTGGTTTTGCTATATTTCTTGGCCATAATTTAATATCATGGAGTTCTAAGAAGCAACAAACCATTGCACGCTGCTTCTGAACTTACATGGTTGACCTCGCTCCTTCGGGAATTACGGGTGTCTCTCCCTGGGTCCCCAACCCTCTGGTGTAACAATATTGGTGCCACGTATGTCACTGCTACTCCCGTGTTTCATGCCCGTACCAAACATGTGTAAATTGACTTTCATTTTGTTCGTGATATGGTTGCTAAGAAGCAATTGGTGGTTAAAATTATCTCCACCAAAGATCAGTTGGCTGACATTTTTACTAAAGGATTGTTTTCGCCTCGGTTCTGGCTCCTTCGATCCAAGGTCAATCTCCTGGATGGCGAGTTGTGCTTGAGGGGGCTATCAGTAATATTCACTTATCCGTCCTTCCATCCGCTCGTGATTATCCTCATCGATAATCATGGGGTATGAAAAAGGAAACTGCAGATTTATCACTTCGTAATTTTGTGTAGTATGATGGAGAAAATCTCTCCTTTGTGTTAATATATACTATGTAATTAAATGAGATGAAATAAGAAGAAATATTTACATCAATATTTGATTGTTGAGTCACTATTTTCTTATTTGGGGAATTTCTCAAGCATCTTCTTTACATGAAGGTTTTAACAGACCATGATCGCAACTTGAATGTCTAAGTAGACTCAACTGCTAAACTATGGGTATCACACGTTTAGAATGAACGTCTCTGCAAACTATTCAAGTGACTGAAGATCTTTGATTCGTGATTTTTTTCCCTTTCTTCCTCTAAATCTTCAAATGCTAAAGGAAACAGAGAGACATGTTATAAAATTTGTTGATTTTAGAAAGCTCTGTCCACTGAACAAGCTCACATGTTATTCTAGATGTATTTACAACAAAGAGTGACATTTAATATATTTCAAATGTAATCTGATGCGGGTTGAGTGGGCATAAAAGAGGCCAACCACACAATGAAATTTTATAAGTTGCAGGGCACGAGAAAAACGTGTAAGCAAGGTCTGATTTACAAAGAGGAAGGAGCCAAGGGCGAGAAAAACGTGTAAGCAGGGTCTGATTTACAAAGAGGAAGGAGCCAAGGGCCACAAGCCGTGTGTCAAGAATCCTACCTTTCCTCTTTTACTTTCTTTCCACTTTCATGAATGCATCTCAAACGTCACCCATTACAATTTACAAGTGAAAGAAATTGGACCCTTCTTAATTTCTTGGGCCCTCTCATTAAAATCATGGAGTTCGATCATTTTCATTCATTGGGGCTAAAAAGCAAGGAAAGAAATAGATTGAACATTGTGGAAACCCGTTGATTCTACTTTGTGATAATCATAGGTAAAATTTTGGATCCATAACACCACCTATAAGAACTATGGATTAGGTTAGACGGTTCAAGAATTTGAGGGCAAAACCTCTTACACATGATGAGAATACCCAACCACTTGAACAGATAAAACAATGGGTAATGATTGAAGATTTGGACATGAAATCTTACTAAATATGAGTGAAAAGTTTCAGAGTTGATAAAACACAGAAAATCAAACTTTCTTGAAGGATGACTTGTCATGTAATTGATTAACAAATTAGGTAGAACATAATAGCTATCTAAAACCAAATGATACGCATTTGACCAATGAAACCTTTAGAACTGATGGAATATGAAAATTAGGCCCTTTATCCCATCTTATACTGGGCTGACCCACACCCCAAATTAGATCCACTAAGCACGCGACAAGTCAGAGATGCGTGTTAACAAGAAACTGATTCTTTTTCTCAAACCGACATGTTAGTATTAGGGAAAAAGGAATAAAAAGAACTTCGAGATCTCTCCATCGCCATTTTTCAGATAGAAGTGTGACCCAACCAGCCCAATGGGGTTGGGTTTGCATGGGCCAACTTATCCATTACACAACCAGACCCATGATGAAACTAATCTGGTCATAGGCCTAAAATTAAAATATCAGCTAAATCCCAAATCCTAGCTGGGGATTTGGCCAAAAATTGTGGCCCATATTTCGATTGTACGTCTAAATTTCAGCCCTACCCAATGTTCCTACCATGTCCTAATATATACTCCCAATCAACATTTTGATGTGGGTTGGATTCTAAAGTGTAAAAAAATAAAATAAAATTAAAAATATAGTAGGCTGAACATGGGCTAAGCAGGCCCAAATTCAACATTTTTGAATCATTAAAGATGTACGGATGTGCCAATGGGGGTGGCTGGATACTGTAGCAGCAACCCATAAAGAAAGTGCAGAAGTTCTCTTCTAGAATTTCTGAAGGCTTTAAAAGAAAAATTCTCTTTAATACTCTTCTCAGCTGGTGCATTACACTGACTTAGCTCATCTTTTTTCGAGTTTGGACCACCACTTCCTTTGGCCGTATCGAAGATTTTCAGGTATGTTATTATCATGGAAACTTTGTCAATTTCTGTAGTAAAGAAATTCATTTCCAAGAATCAGATAGGTGAAACTCAGAGATATGGAAAATTTTGGCTGATATCTGAAATTTTCCTCTTTTTTTTTTTTAGTTTTGGCAAGATTCAAATGAAATATTTCAGTATAAACCATATTTAAGAATGAAGATCACCAAGCAACCATTAAATTTTTAGAATATAACAAATGCAAATGTTTGTCACTGTTGGCGCCATGACTATAAGAGTGAGCTGTGAAGGTTCAAAGATGGAGATCTGCATGTAAAAATCATATTTGAGAACTATAAATATTACAAAAAATAAATCTTCACTCTTGTAAAAATAGAATCCAAGCATCTTAAAGCAATAATAGGCGATTTGGTTGTCTTCAGTCTTAACCCTTTTGATCATAGAAAAATATTTTTCAACAAAAATGCATGACATTGCCAAACGTGTCCTTAGATTTATGTACTTGAAGAGAAGTTATGAAAAAAAAAAAAATTATTCAAAATTTTCTACTATGCATTTCAGAATTGATGATTATTTATAGATTTTCACTTTCAGACCTTCACACCATTTTCTTTTCTTCTTCTTCTTCTTCTTTTTTTTAAAAAAAGAGCAATTTTGCAAAAGGTGGCCTAAATCTTGTTCAGAGAACAAATAATGTCTGTTTATATGTTAAGATTTACTTGTGGCTTCAAACTTCTATTTTATACTTTGTGATATTTTCTTTTCCATTTTTTCATGCATTAAGGCTTCTCCACATAAAAATATTGATAATGGAAAGTCTATTGTTTGAGGAGAAAGACTTGGAGGAGTGTTGACTTGAGACTCCTGAACTCTTTTAAGACTCTTCTTTATTTTCTTTATAATATAAATATAATTGTTGTAATTTTTTCTAAATTTAAGTGTTGGAAACCGTGGGAAATCCAGTGTAAAACCACCACGGGCGATACCCACTGCCCTTAGGGTACAGCAGGTTAGGCCATGGGGCTCAAACTTGGCACCTTCCACTTCTTGAGGTGGGAGGTTAACAGCTGAACTACATCCATGTGAGCTACAATTATTATAATTGATATACATAACATAATAAAATCTCTCTTTCTACGTGCTTTTTTTTTCCTTTAGGGATTTTCCACGTAATTGTTTTGTGTTATGATGTTTATGGTTTGTGGTGTTACCTTTAGGGGTTTTCCACGTAATTCTTTTGTGTTATGATGTTTATGGTTTGTTGTGTTATCCTTCAGGGGTTTTTCACATAATTCTTTTGTGTTATGATGTTTATGGTTTGTTGTGTTATGTGTTTCTATAAAGTTCATTAGCAATGCTGTCGTAGGTTGAGTTTGGATGAGTTCTAAATTTTATAGGGGTTACTTGGGGCTATCTTTGACCAGGGGTTACTCTTGAAGTTATGAATACCTCTGGTTTGGAAAGTGTTAAAGGAATAAAAAGTTGATGTTTTACTCCTACTGCTTAGTTACCAAATAAGAGTTACAAATAAGAGTTATAGGAGATTATCTCCGTTACCCCCATTACCTCCATCCAAACGCAGCCATGATCGACTCATTCTAGACATCCTCATGGTCATCATTAGCATCAAGAAAGCCATCATCTGTCTTTGGATTGACATTTTAAGTTATACTCCTCATTTCAATAAAATTCACTCTTTTCATTGGAGAAATGATTAGAAGAATGATGTTTTTTTTTTTTTTATATAAAAAGAGAAATCAATGTACATTTTCATAAACTATAGCCAATGGATATAAAGATAAATTCATTGTTTCTTATCATAAAAAAAAACCCAATATTTCTATCATTTTCCTTCAACTAAATCATTTTTATTACATCAATTTAATTTTTAATGACCTACCTCTTCTCTTAATATAACCTAATGCATCTTCTGCATTTCAAAGCTTACTACACTAAAGAAAGTTATACAAACAGATGACCTCCTCTTATTAGACCAAGTTTAGAACGCCAAATGACAGTTATATTTGATAACCCATCGGTCCTGGCCCGTTCCATGAATTTCTTGATAATGGGTAAATAAGGGGGTAATGTGATATTTTTAGATAAGATGAAAAGAACTCCAAAATCTATATGGTTTTAATGGTGATTATGAGAAGGGAATTTTTTAAAAAGGACCCTTATCTTTTGAATTTATTTGAAGAAGTCTCCAAATTTTTTTCATAATTAAAAAAAAGAAGTAAATATATAAGTTATACATTTATTATATGTCATGCACTTGGCACCGTCCTAATTTGATGATGAACAGAGTTACTCTTAGCATTAGATTAAAACTGGGATTGTTTGTCAGCATCGATTTTTTAGCTTTAAAATCTAACGTTATGATCCTCTAATTTAGTTGATTTTTCCTATTTTCTTTTATTTTTCTGTATTTTTTCTCAAAAAAAATAAAGAGAGAGGGTCATATTGCTGATTTATCGACATTATGTATCGCCCGGCCACATTTTAAAACTCTAACCTACAACATGCATCCAAAAAAAATCTTTAAAAAAATCGATTTATTATTAATGAACTAAAGTGAAGGCACTTTTTTTAAAAAAAAAATTATCAAAACTTAGAAGTTTTTTTTTTTAAATTATGAAAAACATAGAGGCTTTCTTTAAATAAATTCAAAAGATAGGTATGATAATGGGATGAATAATACTTCGATTGATTTTTTATTTTTTTTTTAAATTGAATCCATACTTTTGACATTAGACATATTGAAAAGTTGAGATCGGGAGAATGCCTATACTTGCTTGACTGAGAAAATGCCTTCAAAATCTTAGGGATTAGTCATGTTGGGTCAATACCTCAAGAATACTCCTGTCATAAAAAAAAATGGCTTAGTTTTGATCTCTTGTCGACATGAAGGAGATGAAACCATATAGATAGACAATTGGTGAAGTTATAACATCATCTGATTAGTGTAGTACTGGGAAAATCAATGATTAACATTTCAAAAAAAAGTATCATAAAGTTAAAATAATTAGTTAAAAACAAGTATCCATATATCTCCTCCTATTCATGTTGTGCTAACATATGCCCACCTCATTATATAATAATGAGATATGATCGAGATTAGATAAGCATCTCTAAAAATACATGATATCCTCTTCAGTCCATAAATCAACAATTTCACAAAAAAAATACATGGTATCCTTTCATATAGGTGTAGTTCAACTGGTTGCCTCCCGCCGCAGGAAGCGGAAAGTTGCATGTTCGAGTCCTCATGACCTAACCTTGGTATACCTTAGGGGTAGTGGATATGCCCTTTGTAATTGTGCTAATTATATAAAATAATTTTGTTCAGTTGGTTTAGGAAACCTTAGTACTGTATGTCTGTATCCCTCATTTACAACAAAGAAAACAATGTAAACTATGAAATTTACTCAAGTTCACACGCATGTGAAGAATTCCTTATATACTGCCTTTTAGGTCTAGTCAAGTGGGTCAGGCCCAAACCAAAACATTGAGGGTTGGTTCAATCAACAGAGTAATGGAGCTGGACTAAGGCCCAAAGAGGACAATATCATGTTCGGAGTGTCGGGTCAGAGTTGTTACAAATAGTATAAAAGTGCAGTTCAACCCTCTGTCTGTGTAGACTCCTGTGTCGAGCCGATGACGGCTCTAAACTTAAGAGGCTTTGGATTGTGACGCCCAACACCCACTTGGACGTGTGGGTGGATTTATGAGAGGAGCTCCCTCTCCCTAATATGAGGCCTTTTGGGCCTGTCAAGTTTGGCTGGGCCTAAAGGAAAACCTTGAAGGTTGGCTCGATCCGTAGAGTGATGGATTGGACTGAGGGCTCAAAGAGGACAATATCATGCTTGGAGAGTCGAGTTAGGGTTGTTACAATTCTATTCAAAGAATAAAATTGTGATTAATAACATTGACATGAGAACAGATATTTAAAAACTTTCTTATATTCTTCTATAAAAAAAACAATGAAAGGATGACCACTGGATAAATGAACTTTCTGCCACTAAACCATTTTGTCTAACCAAAGAGAATTCATTCCTAGAAGAGAGCCATATAAGTATTTACCACTACTCATTCTCTATTCTTTTCTCTCCTATCTGCCTATATAGCAGCTTTTAGCCTCATAAATATACCACTTATAACTAATAGAAAACACATGTTAGGGGTGCAATGGGCCATGTTCATGAACTACAAAATGGTTAGAATATCATTGAAGGGGTCAAGTGATCAACAATACATGGGGGGCATTGCTTAAGACTCACATATGAAAGTCACCTGTTTCTCCAAAAGTTCTTCTAC
Source organism: Chimonanthus praecox (assembly GCA_022113865.1). NCBI lineage: Eukaryota > Viridiplantae > Streptophyta > Magnoliopsida > Laurales > Calycanthaceae > Chimonanthus > Chimonanthus praecox. The sequence goes on from CM039090.1 coordinate 58,171,638, forward strand.
ATCATTATCATGCCCATAACCATCTCTTTTAGGTTAACTCAATGTGCTCATCAACGCTTGACCAAGAGATGTGGATCATCTAAGGCACATTATCTTGGCGTACTCCTCCTGTTCGAACTAAAATTTGAAACTAAACTTCTCCTCAGAAGGATAGATGGGGCAATTTAGGTGACATCCAATCTAGATCCAACTTTCTATTCACTCGTGAGATCCGAACAGTCTGTGAGGGACCACCATGGCTCCTCTCTTCTCGAGAATCCATACATCTCTTATCAATGTATGGACAACTATCTCTCGAGCAAAGATGAAAATAACAAGGAATCAACACGATACTATTTGAAGCTAATATGATCCAATAGTCACATGCCAGTAATGGGTCATAAAGGATTCTTAAGGTTTAAAGACTAATGGGCTTGTTTTGCTCATGGATCAGATGGACAGCAAGGCCCTATCCTGCTAGCTGTGCACTTGTAAAAATAGCAGATTTTCTTATTTTCTTAACCTCTCTCAGCTAAGATATTAAAACAGAGGTAAAATCTCAAAGCCTCTTATTTTAAACCAGAGTCATTTTCTTAATAAGATTCAAATTCTTTCAAGATGTTTAAAAAGGGTTAAAATAAGATAGGTGCACTTCTCTGAGTTCACCAATCCCATAATTAAAGTGAGACTGTTCAATTCATCGTCTTATAGAAATTATTTGAAGTTTGTAGTCATTTTGTAAAACATTGAAACAAAATAATATATAGGTTGCTAAAGATTTTACCGATACGTAAAAACTTTCAGAAGTGATGGAACGTTTAAAATTAAATCTTTTAAATATATCACATGTTATGGTGAATTCTTAGATTGAACCAGACTAAACATATGACAAGTTATCGAAGAATCTCAATATAAGTTAGTAAAGACTTTCAATTTCAACGTATTCTTGTTAATGCCACTTATCAAATTGTTAACCTTTATTAGTCCAAACTCGGAGCATTTCCTTTTTCCCCAAACTACCATAGAAGCCCTACACCTACATTTTATCTTCTAAAGGATCTGAATTCTAAACATTGTCTGCATTGTTTGGATCAGGGGTATAAATCTCAGGTTTTGACGGCCAAAATATTTCAGCCGATATGCACAGTATCGGTCGTACTAGTGAGATATCGGCCGATATACATTTATACAGTAGATATTTATCCAAAAAAAATTAGGAGAGAAAGAGAGAGATCTCAGCCGAGATCCGAGATATCGAGATATTGGCCGAGACGTCAATATCTCGGTAAAGGCAATTTTTGTACCTCTGGTTTGGATCTAAATAGCTTGTAAGAAAACCGAAAGAGTGTTTCTTCCATTAATGGGTGAGATGTAGCTAACCCATAATTGGGCCTTTTTCATCTATAAAGTGGGCCAGAGTAGAATTCAGGAGAGCTAAACAATTAATAATAGGTCTTCGTACGAATTGGGCTTAGCCCAACCTCAGCCTTATTTCCATTTGAAAATTATAATGCAGCTTGTGTCTGGCCTTAACTTAAATTCATCTTCCAAACTTGATTTTAGTGGGATAGATTAGACTTAAAGGAGGTCATGTTGACCGATCTACCCATAATTCAATCTTTATACTTTATATATGACATGTTATATTTATTTATACTATAAAATGGTTTTGGGCTATGGCCCCATATGGTCTTATAAAACTGACCAACTTCAATTCAATCTAAAGTTATCTTGGTTTGAATTGGGCTAGGTCAGGTTTAATATTTAAACTTAATTTAAAATTCAATTAACTTGAATAATTCAATGAATTGGTATTTCTAAATACAACAAAGTTTTTTTCACTTAATTACTTTGAAACTCAGTTGATTTGATTTGATTTGATTCAGATTAACTAGTTCGAGTTTATTTTAGGTTTGGTACGACCAAATTTGAAAGGGTCCGGTCAGCCCAATGGGCCTTAGAAACAATTTTTAGAAGTTAGAATCCTTCCTCTCAAGTCCGTAGTCCAAAGACACTTAATTGCAGTGAAGACTGAAGAGCGCAGGAATTCTGGGTTGGAAGCTAAAGCCTGAAAGTTGAAACCCTCTTTTGCTGTTACTCTTTTTTCCGGCGACAATGCTCTCTGCCGACGTTCCTCCGAATCAAACCATTTACATTAAGAATCTCAACGAAAAGGTCAAGAAAGAAGGTGATATTCAAAATACCATCAAGAATTCAACATTCCCTCCTCTCTATTTTTCTTTTTTTCTCATCTTATTTAATGTGGCACATGTATCATCGAAATCTTTCAGGCACTGGTTTTTCTTCTTTCTACTCTCTATTTTACCTTTTTTTTTTTTTTTTGAAAGATTACCATTTTATTGATTGAGAGAAAGAATGGAGAAAAGAACATGATATGATTTGGGAAGAAAATTACAGGTTGACAAAGCTAAATTCCCACTCCCGGGGGGATACCTTAGAGAAAATAATTGGTATTGAAAATCTTCTGTGATGAAATTGAAAAGTATTACATGCCTTTTTTGGCTTGGTGGCTGCCTACCTGATAACATGCCAATAACCCTAACAAAAGACCCCTAAACGTACATAACACTACGCTTTCTGTTATTCCAAGATACCTGCTATCTCAGCACTCTTCTTCCCTTATCCATGCTATGATGATTGGAAAGAGAGGTTTCTAAGAAGTGCTCTATCTGTCCCACCCAACTATGTGGGCCTTAGTTCATGTTAAATGTTCAGCCTCCCAGACCAAATCAATACCCCAGTCTCTTTGGTGCTGCTCCATGAGTTGCAAGTGACATGGATAGGAATGTGGATTACTCATATACCAAAAAATGAGCTCCTTTGGTCATTTTGGCATAATTGTAAAGGCTGTTAATCTGTTATGATGATTTTTGGCACATGGGACATCTATAATCCCTGATTAGGTTTGGGCCACAGATTGCACTTGTCAGTCCTCACCAGATTTCATCATGTCAAGCTTAGTATGAGTTTCCCTAACTCTACATTAAAATAAGAAAACCAAAAGAGAATCCCCAGGTCCCCTGTGCAACTCATCTGTAGACCCCAAATTGATATTTACCCTTTATGCGTGGATTTGCTATGTGGAGATGTATTTAAATCACATCAGTTTTTACTCGAATACAATTTCCTATGTGCTAATATTTTTCATGTGTTTCATTTCATTTAAGTAACCTAATGCAATAAAGGAATCTACTTATTTATTTAGAACCAACTGGTTAATGATTGAGTGGTGGAATCATTCAAAAGAGCTGGACAACACAATTAAGTGATGTAGGAGAGCAGCCTACCATTAATGGTTCACTGCCCCTTTTGTCATTTATTTGGTCTTGTTTTTGTCATGGTCCTCCTCCTGTGCCCCTTATGGATGGCTTGGACTTTGGCCTTTCCTCTAGAAAAGGCCAGATTTTATGGAAAGCAACCCCACATACCATATAGTTTGTGGTCTGTTGACACAAGGAAGCAGAAGATATTTCCAGGAGAAAGCAATATCACAGGTATCTGAGCTAGCATCTATTTAAAATTCAGTCTTCCAGTGGAGCCTTACAGCAAAGAAACTTAGTAGCAAAACAGCATCTGATATTTCAGAATGTGGAAGCTGTTGTTTTTTGAAGCTTTAGACCTCCATTAAGGGAATTCCTATGTTACAGAAGCTTTAGAGCTAGTTTCTGTTCTCAGTTACTTCGTCCACTAACTTGATGAACATAAGAATTTCAACAGTATGTATTTTATGTTGAATAAAATAATGTTGCTCATCAAAAGAGGGTTCATGAATCAAGGTTGGACACTCACGGATACTTCTAGATGTGATGCACCCATGTGGGATACTTGTAAACACCCACACCCATGTTGGACAGTCACACCTGTTCTTCATGGACTCGTCCAGTGCTTTTTTACATCGTTCTAAAAGATCATTAAAATATTGCAGCACTTTTCTCCTCTTAAAATCTAATTAAAATATCAATTAATCTATCATTTAGATGTTTAAAGTAAAATTAGTACATTATTTTCTACTATTGCCATTGTCACACCTTATTTTTATTTAAAATAAATTTAGATTTAAATTTATTTAATATAGTGTCATGACCTTGTGTTCTATTTTTCTGGATTGCCGAGTCTGACACCTTGCACCTGTGTCGGACTTCGACATTAGCACCTATACCCATGCAAGTTAGGATACTCCATATAGGTTTGGTGGCTCTTGAACGTGGTATTGGATTTGTAAATCTCATGTGTGAAGTATCTTGGTATCTATTCCTCATCAGATCTCATTCATTTGCCTTCTTATCTGACAGGAGGGGGAACTTAGACCCACAAGGAGTTTTGGTCCATTCAAGTTTCTTTTAATATTTTTCCTTCGAGTTTTCTTCTTTCTACATCAGATCCTTAAATATCCTTTAGCTTTATACAAATTTCAGCCTACAACAGGATTGCAATTCTTGCTCCTCCATGAGTTGCAAATGTTGAGTATAATTGTAACATTCAAATCACTGATCATAAGATTCACAAAAATTTGTATGATTTAACATTTATGGGAGAAAGGATCCAAGTTGTAAGTTTCAAGTAATAAATTGTTATAGGATTTTCTTCATATGTATATGAATTTTGCATGTTCTAGGCATTTTTTGAGCATTTAAATAAATTGTAATTCTATTTTGGGTCCATATTGAAAGGACCCTGATGTTGAGCTTAAATGTTTTGTTTATATGTATATTGCTTAATCTGACAATGTTTTGATGGTTCACTGCACTCTTCATGTATTATTCTTGCAGAGCTAAAGAGATCCCTCTATGGTCTATTCTCTCAGTATGGAAGAATTTTAGATGTTGTTGCTCTGAAGACAACCAAACTTCGAGGCCAGGCATGGGTTGTATTTAGTGAAGTTACTGCTGCTAGTTCTGCAGTGCGACAAATGCAGAACTTTCCATTTTATGATAAACCGATGGTACGTCTCAACAAGATCAACTTTTGACTCACTTGAATTTTTTGTTGACTAGAATAAACCTTAAGATGAGTCTTCTATGTAGAAGATTATAAGTATGCATTTGCCACTGCTTCTGAAATGGTTTGCTCATCCAAAGCATTTTGTGTTAAATGGTTAAAACATTCTTCCATGGAAAAAAATCCTAGTTTATCTTGCTGATATTTTACTTACCACTTTAAAAAAGAAAAAAATCTTGCTGATATTTCACCATGTTTTGGTTTTGTTTCATTTTATTTGGTTATTTTCTTGCTTCTGATAAAATCTTTTTATATGTTCTTCCTTCAAAATATGGCTATCAAGGCAAGTAGTTTTCAATTACCCTTTTAACATTTTTTTTTTTTTGCTAGAAACCCCTGCAATGAAATATGATAAAAACCAGTCTTTGAAAAAGGGAAGAACTCTGGGAAATAGAACTGTGTGCATATTCTCATGAGCTTAGCTGACCGTTTCTATTGTACAACCATTGTCTACCCCATGAAGGATGGCTGTGTCTGTGGTTGGGTATTGCACGTGTTTGTGTGTGTGTGTGTCTTGGGAGGATGGCACCACAGCAAATTTTATTTTTTCCCTCCAATATGTACAATTTACTTTTCCCAAATGGATGTTGTGCATAAATTCTGACGTAGTAAAGGACATTTTTAAAGAATTAAGCTGGTCATAGCCACCCCTTACTGTCGACCTGCTTCTGCCTCCACCTGAAGTAATCACCCATCACAGTTTGGTTGCATGGAGCTGCCTTATTGGATATTAGTATTCCATGCTATGATGCCCAGACACAGCATGGGTATGGCATGGATGCACCATCGATACAGCAAGGACATAGATTTTACACATAAATGAAGTGTCCAACATGGACATGCAGGTGTCTCATGCAAACACGTTGGCTAAATTGAAGTATCCGTGCAACATAGGTTCCACGTACCCATTTCTTATCTAGAGCACCTGAGGTCCTGTGAATGTTTGTTTCCTTGTCATGTCTATCTTGTTCCTAATCATTGTACTGAGTTGTTTCATCAGTTATTAAGGTGGTATTTCCATTGGATTTGCAGTTTCATTTCCCACGGGTTAGACCTTTTGGAGAAGTAACACTTTTTCCATTCAAGACAAGTGAGGCACTGGTCCAGCTTCTTAGCCTAGTACATTGGCTTTCAAACTTCAAAACACTTGAGAATGGCTGGAACAATCTTTTAAGCGTTTTATATTACATGGGCTTGTACCTCACTTAGATGGGCCTCTAAACTCAATGATGGGCCTGGGGCAGCCTCACATTGGCTCCACTCAGTTGCAAACCAATCTATTTAGAATATGTATTATGTATTTTTTGCACTATCAATCTTACATGATCTTTCTTGGGATTAAAAGAAAATTCTTGCATGATCTTTCATGGCGGTCCAGAGGATACAATATGCAAAGACAAAGTCAGACTGTGTTGCTAAAGCTGATGGCACCTTTGCACCAAGAGAGAAGAAGAAGAAGCAGGAAGAAAAAGGTAATTGGTATTCCATTGAAATTTCTCTATCTGTTTGGGTAATATTTCATTTACATTTTGTTTTGTAACTGGGAAAATTCTTCGTAAATTGGTGATTTTCCTCTGTAATTGCTTTTTCCCCTTTTTCCAAGCTCACCCCATTGGAAAAACTTTACTAGGAAGATGCAGAAGTTTGTCTTTTCAAGATGTAGGTACCAAACCTTGGATTGGGAACCACTTTCTAGGAAGGTGTATGGCAAACAAACATACCCATATTCCTGAATTATTTTTGGTGGACTTCATCATCATCCAAGTGTTTGTCTTATCTACATGGAGTCAACTTTTCTGTTTGTCATGATATCTTTTAATAAATAACAGTATGCTTTATATAAGGTGTTTGTGCTTGTGTTCACCAAAAGCTTAGTTTCTTCTCACTATTGACACCTATAATTGCATTTAGAATTTCAAATATCCCAGTGGTTCATTTACTTCCATTTGCCCAGATTTAGTCTTACAATACGATCTCACTTCAATTTTCTGCTCTTAAGGCTTTCTTTCTTTCATTCTTTTCTTCTTCTCTCCTTTTTGAGAGATCAACTTTATACATATGCAAGAGAAAAAGATAAAACATGAAAAAAATATGAAAAAGCATATGCAGGAAAACCAATTATGTTCCATGTAGCAACTAATCTTCTTCGTAGTAGTCAAAGCACAAAGCTCAATCAAGACACCAAGGGGTCTTGAGCCTAAGGCACAAGGCACATATGTAGGTGAAAGCCTAATTTTGCAAGGTGCACTTATTTAGAGATACTTCAAAGTATGTGATGCATTTGTATCCTTGTTACATCAATCCTATCCTCCTAACATAACTTTTATAGAGAGAATTGTTAGGAAGACCAAACTTTTCTAACACCCTTCCTACTTTTAGTGTCCATCAAATGAATATTGATTATTAATTTATTAAATGATTGACCCATTTTTATCCAAGATGATGTGTCTACTACAAAGATCTTCATTTGAGCTCTCCATATATTTATGACTTGGATCATTTTTCTTCACTAAAGTTTTGCATCCTATATGGGGCCCAACTTTGCCCTATATGGTTGGTCCTTTGAATAGATCTTTTGATCCATAAACATGATAACAAAAAAAAAACCACATTGATCAAATTATAGAAGTAATGTTATTGAGGGTCCATTAATGTCAATTACATTTTATTTTATTTTTAAATCCTAACAATTTACATCTTACATGAGGCCCACTTTCATTCCATTTGTTGGCCCATTAAAAAGATCTTAACATAAATATGGAACTCTAAAAAATTATGCAATCTAATATTAGAACCCATGTTTTTAAGCTCTCAGAATTTTGTTGACTTTAAATTAATTTTTGAATATCTAATATGCTTAGATACTTCTTTTTTTTTCTTTTAGTAGTTATGGGAGAACCAATATTTACACTTTTAATGGAAGTATGAGACCTATTGTGGTCCAATGTTAATTTATAGATATGGATATACATAGAAACTATAATTTTTTTTTTTGAAAGGTAACTATATTTTAATTATATGTATAAATTTTAATAAAGAAATTTTTGATGCATATAAGCTGTAGTGTATAATTTATTTATTTTGAAAATTTAATTTAATTTAACTTTAATATACCATTCATTAGAATGAAATAGGTGTAATCACATTTAATGTTATTTTCATAAAGCCATGTGCAAAGCATGTGGTTATACTAGTATTAACCATCATACAAAAATAGTCATCCAAAGAACCAGAGTATTATTGATCATTCAAAAAAAAAAAAAAAAACCAAAGTATATTGGCAACTAGACTTCCAAACACATTATAGAGTATGTATGTATAATTAGAACTTTTATCAGGCATTACTAACTGTTATTGCTTCCTCCTCTTGGGCTCTTTTGTCCTGGTTGTATTCTTTTCTTTTGGCAATAAAAATTGACCATTTTGGCACAAAAAAATGGCATTACTAACAGTTACTTGATTTTAACTAGAATATGTAGTAGCTATTACAAAAGGCTTTAAAAAATAGGCTTCTTATAGAAAGAAAGTTTCTAAAAGCATTTGGTGAGGGTCTAGGCACAAAATGAATTTGAAGTCTAGGTGAGGACTCAACTGAAATTAAGGCACCCTTTGACTACTATGCTCTTCTTTCAAAACTTTGAAACACCAATTCTCTTTCGAGAGATTGTACATTTTGATGAGACCTGTGGTTTGGCAAATTCACTTGATAGGGAAAAATCTTCTAGATAGGAATACATCATACAAAATACCTAATGGAAAGAAACACTCAAAAAAAGAAAGAAAAAACAGAATGGGGAGAAATTCAGTGGATGGATGGGTCATATCATGCACCTGGATATTGTTTGCATGAAGCAGGAATCTGAATACAACAATTCTGGGGAAGTGACCACTCTCAAATGTCTATTGGTGTCATTTTTGGGGAAGTGAGAGCAGGACTAGAGGGGGATTGGAGGTGGGAGTGACTTGTGGGTAGTTTATGCAATTAAGCTTGGTATTTTTTCAGGCACCATTTATACAAGAGAAATTCTATGGAGAATGGGTTAAGGAGAATGATAAGGACAATGGCCTTAAAAGTTGATTAGGGATCCACATAATTGGATGAAATGTTTAGGGAGTCACGTGAATGGGATATGCATGAAATTGTACCTCTATTTGATCATTTTAGCCTTGTGATCTTGATATTTAAAAATTGCAATGCCTTGAGCCATTGATTTTATATTACTCATTTGATGAAGTGAGATAATTCAACAAGCATGAAATTACACCAACATTCTATCCATGTGTTTCTTTACTCATCTCACCCAATTATATGCTTCAATGATAGTTTTTTAGGTCGTTCTCCTTATTCATTCTACTTAGACTTGCTCTTTATATAAAGTGGACCCATGAGACAATGATGTGGATCACCAGACCATGTATCTCAACAAGTACCTTTAAAAAGAAGTGTTCATTAGGTAAGGAACTATGAACATTGTCAAATACATTACCTTCAGTGGCAGAGCCTGTAATTCTTCCTTTTTAAATTATCTTTATTCAATAGCCTTCATCTCATTTTCTGATGTAAAATTTGGTATTGAAATGGCATCATAGAAACCTGTTACTAGAGCATTTTGGGGGAGGGGACGGGAGAGAGAGAGAGAGGAGGAGGTGGTGGGGGGTAGTGAAGCCACCATCATAGTCCAGTTGCATGATGGTCTTGCGAGTTTTAATAAAACCAGTTTGATTGTTTAATCTATTTCATTCTTGCATTGTTATCAATGCTAGGAAAATTGAATCATATTGTAAAGTCATTATGTCTTGAATCATAGCTCATGTATTATAAATCGTAAAATCGCTAGATTTATAAATATTTTCTTCTAATGGTATTTAATATATGAAATAACATAAAAAATATCTAAAAAAATCATATGAGCAAATTCTCTAAGTTTCTTTCAGTATTAACTGAATTTTATATAACTATTTCATTTGAGCTTAAATTTCAATGTTCCAACTACTAAAATTGTAACACTAGTTTACATCCAATTAATGTTGGAAAAGGACAATAATAAACTACAAAGCCTCCAAAAAATTCAAAAATTCTAGATGTCGAACAACTCAAGCCTTAAACACCATCAAAATCAAAAGCTTCATCCTTTCACATGCCAAATAGCCCCATAACTATTATTGTACAAATCGTAAGATTTCTGAACCGATACGAGTCGTTTATCTTGTCATATCATACAAATCGTTAAATTTGAATTGTGTGTCACAAATTTTTATTAACAATGGTTGTAATTATCTCTTTTTATGTAATTAAGAAACAGAGCAAGTTCATCACATGATTTATGTTTGCAGCTGAAAGAAAACGCCGCACTGAAGAGTCACAGCAAACTGGTGCAGCTGCTAATGGGGCAAATGCTCAAAGTAATGGGGGAACTCCTGTAAGTCAATTACCTCTTTAACCATAGTATGGTTCTTTGCTTGCGTTGTATACCTCATTTGCTTTCAACCATCTCCCTGATCAAGAAGGTCAACACATTTTTGAAACTTGTTTCATATATAAGCAAAATACTTCAAAACTATATTATGTAGTTCAGGTTTTCCTTTCAGAAAAGAAAGGAATGGAGATCTTTAGGGTATGTTTGTTTGCACAAATTTGCAAGAAAAACATTGTAGGAAGTTGAAAGTTGCCATGTTTCTTTGCAAGCTTTCCAGGAGTGAAATTCTTACTCATCCTCATCATTAAGCCATTTATCCCATCTTTATGGGGTTATCACTCATAATTGGAACTTCCAATAACTGAAAACATCTTTATGCTGTGTACAGGCATCTCAAGCTTCCCGCCAAGGAAAGCCTGGTGCACAAGAGGCACCTGCTGCTCCAAACAACATCCTTTTTATCCAGAACCTACCTCACGAAACAACGAGCATGATGCTGCAGATGCTTTTCCAACAATATCCTGGTTTCAGAGAAGTTCGGATGATCGAAGCAAAGCCAGGTATTGCTTTTGTCGAATTTGGAGACGATGTGCAGTCATCCATTGCCATGCAGGCCCTTCAGGGCTTCAAAATCACTCCTCACAACCCAATGTCCATCACGTACGCAAAGAAGTGATGGAAATCTCTGTACTAGTTTTGCATCTGTTTCCATCATATGCAGAGTTTTAATGGCCAGGGATCTTGTATTCTCATGCTGCTGGTATATCAACTCTGAGATTATAATCGGTTTGCTTTTATTTAGTGACAATACAAATGATTATGTGGCAAAGTAACCTTCATTTTGTACTTTTCTCTCTATATATTTCCATGAATTAACACTAGGATGTTCGAGTTTACTGATGTCCCAGTTTCTCCAACTTGGACCTAGTGTGGATGGGTTGGTTTAACACGAAAATCAGTTATAGATTGGAAGATCATAACTATGAATTTGGAAACCCCCAAACAGGAATACCGGGAAACATTTAATAGGTATTTGGATTTGGAAAATGGCATTCCAATGTTGACAGACAAACTTACACAACCGCCCCCCACTTTCTGGATCACAAGTTTCATTTATCATGTACATGGCTGCTGCTTGCAGATGTTCTTTTTGATAAATTTTGAGAAGGCACAAAGTTCTGGCCTAATCTGATAAAAGCCTCCACCTCTTATTTTAACATATCTCAAAAGAAGTTCAAATCTTTTTTAGATTCTACTTTCAAATTTACCATTGGTTTAAATGCTTTTAAATGTTTTTAAATTTTATTTTTCAAAATTGACATTGTTTAGAAAATGGGACTCTGATCTAACGGACAAACTTGCACAACTGTTGGTGGCCCTGGGTGGGCTCCACCAGGGATCCGAATATCAGCCAATATGTCGATATTAAAACAGCATCATATCGGTGATTTTTGTTAAAAAAAAAAAAAAATAAGGAGAGAATTTTATCAGCCAATACCCTTTTTTTGACCCCTGAGCCCCACTGTGTGTCACACACGTTCATGTGACTGCTGATATCAAATATTTCTATGAAAATTTTTGAAAAGGTCCCAAAGTTTATTCTAGTCGGGGAGAGTTAGACTAGTGAGACAAATATGCCATTAGATCAAATTATAAATCCCAGAAATTCAGGTTCATTTGATAGATGAGAACATGGATATGAAATATCTATCAATTGATGATCCAATCTATATAATCTCGACTTTTAAATTTTTTATGAGTATGGGTCATTGATTTTTAAAAGTTTAAAATCAAGGAATAATATTATCAGATAGAGGTGAAATTTTACATAAAAACTATTTATATGATCCTCTTTATATTAGATCCAATAAATTAGACTCTAAAAATCTATTTTTAATGGGTGTATCCGTCGAGTTTTTCTTTCTGTTTGTTTGAAAAGTCTTATTGTTTTCTTTTTATACAAGATATTTCCATTCCCTTGCTCCATGCTTAGACCCCTTCCTGTTCAAACGAGTTGACATATAAAGGGCTCAAAGTTTTAGAATAAACTTTGGGACAATTCACCAACCCTCCTTAGATAAAAAGAGATGACAGTTGTGGATTTTTTTAGTGTATAATTTTTCTATCCAAAATGTCGATGTCTCTTAAAGCACCTGATTAATCTTCGAAGTATGTGTAAGTCTCTCTATCTACACACTGAATAATTCTATAGGGAGTAGCTTTTTGAAGTAGAGTGAAAATCAAATTCAAGACTTCAACTTCTTAAGACGAATTTTTAGCTATCAATCTATCTCCTTTGGATTGGATTTTTCTATTGTTATTATTAATCCTCTTTAAATCTTGGAATCCTATTTTGGCAACAACTAAAAATGGGAGGGAGGTAGTTTGTAAATGATGAAAATTTCTCATAAACCCTAGTATTTGAGGAGACTCATCCTAGTTATGACCCTTATTTTCTCCAAATTGAGAAAGGCCTAAAGCCTTCTGCCCACAGCATCATCATAAACAACATTCAATTTGGATTGCTGGCAATTCTCTGTAACGTTGGACTTATTTTGTAGATTGTGGCCGACCCGATTAAGAGCACAACTTAATTAGTTAGGGCTAGATCATTGAGAGAGGGGCCCACCATGCTTATGCCTCTTCTTTTTAATTTAATCCATTATGGCTGGACTTTCCATTCCCCAAATCACGCCTAGAATCAGTAATCCATTCACTGTGGCTTTACTTAATTAGGTATTGACATATTTTGTCAAAACTGTTTTCAAACGTCATCCAATATTTAAATGGTTCTCTAAATTTCATTTGGGCCAAGGATTAAAAAGTAGGTTTGTGAAATCTCACTCTTATATGATCTTTTTGTGTGTTGATTTTTTATTTATTAAAACTTATGAAGTAAAAATTCATATAATTAAGATTTTTTTTTTTAATATACATGTGGAAAACCCAACGTAAAATGTCACGGGTGATACTCATTGCCCTTAAAGTATACCAAGTGAGGTCATGGGGGTTGAAACCTTATACCTCCCACTTCCTGAAATGGGAAATTATCAGTTAAACTAAGATGATCAACTAATGAGCACATTCTACAACATTGTGGCCCCTGTACAATATACAATTATGTGATTTTCGAAAACTATTTAATAGACACTCAATATTAAATTTGAGTGTGTTGAAAGCATCATAGACATTACGGCTTGTGTCTTTGTGTAAAGAAATTTTTAATTAGTATCAACCATTAGCCATGATTTGAATGTGAGGTGGTAAGTCTGACATCCACTCATGTTAAAGAGCATTGGGTTATGCCAGTTGGTGAAATTAATCTTATGATAAAAAAGAATTGAATGGGCAGATGATTAATTGTGAAGACTATTTGGATTGTCTAAAATTGAAGCTATTGAATTATTTGATCTTTATTTTTAATCTATTATTAGATAATATTTTTAACTATAATGCTCAATCCAATAGTTTAAATGTATCAATTGATTATCTTTGATCAAAATTCAAAAAAAAAAAAAAAGAGTAATTTAAAATACCATTGAATGATTCTAGAGCTTAGTTGAACTATATCAACTCATTTGATTGAAAAACAACCAATTTTAAAAATTTAAACTACTAAAATGTTAAATTATATATTTTCTACAATAATATATTAAGTAGATAAAGGGTTTAAAAAACATAAATCACCATATGTAAAGAGACATTCATCATCATAGATTAAAATTTTATATATGGACAGCCATCCTAACAGGATAAAATCTGTTAAGAGACATGGAATGAAGTGAAATTCTCATTTTATCTTTACCGGTGTATCGCTCATTAAGTACCGGTATAACGATAACACGATGCTCTATATATATATATATATATATATATATATATGTAATTTTACTTTATCCCATATCTCCTAACAAATTTTTTCATATTAGGATGTACATACTTTTTATATATATATATATATAATTTTACTTTATCTCATATCTCCTAACAAATTTTTTCATATTAGGATATACGTACTTTATATATTTGGTATCAATTTTATAATTTTTTTCTTTAATTATTTTTATTGTAAATTAAATTCTCAGTCCCTCTTCTTCTTTTTTATTTTTTTAAGTCTTCTTTTTTTTAATTTCTTTTAAATTTATATGTAAAAAATTAAACAATATCAAAGCATAAAATCTCTACAAGTAAACTCCTAATCTCACGACGTATCAAAGTGAGAGATGACGACTCAAACCGGTGGACTCCCGCCTGTCAGTCCCTCTCCTTTTATGCTTGTGGCACATGCACTGCAATGTCTTGACACGACTTTTGTACGAAACCACCGAATCGTCTTACATCTTTTAGGGACAAACCTCTTTTGCCGTAGGTTCCAAACTTACAATCACGCCAGCGCAATAATCCACGAGACCATGAATTTTAATGCTCTCGCAGACAATGTATAAAATAAAAACTAATAATTAGAGTTTATAAAAATTAAACTTTTAAAAACTCCACATGTGTTTACAGAATGTTACTATTACCTCATAACCTAACCTTGAGTAATAATTCCTTTTTTTTAACTCTCTATTTTAAAAACATGAAATCCTCACATAGTACTTTATAATGTATATTTGCATGCAAGTAAGGATAGAATATACTGATTGTATTGATGATTTTTTTTATATTTGTAACTTATTAAAAACTATTTTAATTAAATTATTAAGTCATTTGTTTAAAATTTTAATGTTTTAAGTTTGTTTAGTTCTTATAATTTTTATTACATTTAAAAAAATGATTTAGTTAATCTAATTAAATTGATTTTTACTAGATATAATTAAGTATAAAACATTTCAAAACGATAACCATATTTAATCATGAACTTTTTTTACTAGGTACTTAAAAGTTGCCCATTTGTAGAAAATGGTGGGTCTTGAGATCCATTAAGAATTTCAATGAAAGATGTCAATGATATAAGATTATTATAAATAATAAAATAATTATCTGATTCAATTAATTTTTTTTTACTAACTTGATTGGATTTAATTTAGATTTCAAAATAATTCAAATTAACGGTTCAATAAAAAGGTAATGATTTTTTCACCAACATTTTTTCAGGGTAGTGATTTTTATTGAGATAGTGATTTTTGCACCACTTTAAAAAGAAATTTTAATTTTACCTTTGTTACTGTCCTATCCTCTCTTTTCTTCTTTCTCAAAAACAAAAATAAAAATAAAAATTCTTTTTAAAGTGTGCAAAAATCACTGCCCCAGTAAATCACACATTACTTCAAGTTTGGAACACTGCAATCGACGGACCACTAAAGTTATGTACTCCATCACCATATCTACTCGGCTCACCTCCGGCAAACATTCATCATTCAAATCCCAAAAGAATGAAAAGATCCTCCTGCCAAAAGTAAATACGACTCTCTCTTCTCTCTCTTCATTTGGAATGAAAAGATCCACATACCAAAAGTAAAACATTAATCTCTGTCCTTCTCTGAGCTCTTGACAGAGCTCTAATGGCGGAATTGTAGCAGGCCAGGCCAATCCAATCGAATCCAATCTTACAAAGTATAAGAACAAGTCTCAGAAATCGATCTCTGAATCTGTAACAGTAATGCCCATCTCAAGATACAAGCTGAGGAACGAGTACGGGTTGGCAGATCCGGTACTGTTCAGAGTTTCCGATCGAGATGAGCCGGAAACGCTCCTCGAAGGAGTTGCCACGGCTGGCCTCGTCGGCGTCTTGCGCCAACTTGGCGACCTCGCTCAGTGAGTTTCTCAATCCAACGCCTCTTTTCCTTGCCCCTTTATTCGATTATCTTTCGAACTTTTGGTCTCCAACGACAATGTTGAAGAATTTGAATCTAAAATGATTCGATTCTTGTCTCAATATCTTGAAATTCATGGTTTGCTGGTCCTTTGGGAAGTGGGTTATTCTTTTATTAATTATTAGTGGAAATCTAAAAAAAAAAAATTGAGTTTTTCTGGTAATTTTAAAAAATACCCTGTTCTTTTGAAAATTTTAAACAACCTATCAAGTTTCCATGAAATCTTAAAATTCCTACTACTTTGGGTCAGTGCATTCTTTCGTGTCAAATAATAAAATACTCTTTTTAAAATGAGTAAGTAAAGAAAATAAAATTATAATCAACTATTGCTCATAAAAATAAAAATAAATGTTGCATGAAAATTAATAAAATAAAAAAATGAGTCTAAGCATAAAAAAGTGAGGGAAGACCATAAAAATAAAAAAAATTCCTTGAGTATCTATAGAAGCTCAAAAAATGCATGAAAAGTATAATACAAAATAAAATAATAAAAATATGGGGTGTTGCTTGTTCAACAGTAATTAGTATTGGAACTAACAAACATGGGATAAGTAAATGTTTTTTTTTAACATAAGCATATATTTTTTGTCTAGAAGGGCAATTTTATAATTTTCAATATTTTACATGGCAAGTAATGGAGAATTTAAGTTGACTTTTAGTGAGAGAGGGGGGGTTTGAGATTTTTATGAGAACTCAGGATTTTTTTAATATTTTTTTAAAGACGGGGTGTTTTTTAGAATTATAAGAAAATTTATGGGGTTTTCTAGAAATTCCCCTAATTATTAATGTAGAATTCTTTGTTGGATTTGGAATTCCGTGAAATTTGAAAAACTTCCAAAGAATTTTGTGTTCGTCAAAACCAGAACTCTAGACAGATATGCAGTTTCTGGGCTTTTCTAAATTCCATTTTAAAGTGTAATTTTGGAATTCCAAAACCTGAATTACTTAGGACCTGTTTGGTACAATCCTTCTCTAGAAATCCAAAATTCTTTGAATTCTGGAATTTTTAATTATGAAAAATTCTGGAATTAAAAAGAATGCAAGTGTTAAAAACTTCTTGTTTCTTTCCTCTAAAATTTCATTGTAGAATTTGTCAAATTCAATGATTTCAAAATTACATGACCCACACATTGGCCACACTATTGACATGAAATCACAAGTTAATTTCTACCTCTGATATAATAATAATAAAAAAAAATTCATACAGAGATTTACATCTAGGAGCCCAACCATTTGGATACCTGCAGGCCATCTCATGCCAGGGCCACCACCCCAACCTCATATAATCATCTTCTACAACCAGGAAGAAAATTTAGTCACATAGCGTAACACCTTTTTTTTTTTAAATTTCAGCATCTAGGAGGTTTATGAAAAGCCATCTTGGGCTTGTTCCAATGGCTAGGGTTCACCTTGGGTATAACCTGAACCTAGCTTCAAAAGATTATTAAAATAAATAAATAAAAATGGATAAAGGGACTGGTTAAACATTTGATTCAATTTTCTTTTGTGCATCTTGATGGGCTGTATGGGTGTTTTGGTTCCAAACCAATTACACCCCTTTTTTTAATCATTTCTATATATGCAATTGGCATGTGGCAAGTTTTCGGGGCACACAAGTCTTTAAGTTAAATGGCAATCCAGTGGATTACCTATATCAAATTTCTTACCAACTTGGAGCATCCAAGCACGTTATCTAGTAGTTTGAAATCGAAAGTTAGTTGATAAAAATGAGTATCTTTAATTTAGAGACTGTCATAATTTGAAAACAATAGGGTCAATGTTAGATTTGGCTCTTAAAATGATTGGTAGGGGTTCTTACATGTCCCATTGATTCCATGATTTGGTTCCTCCTTTGTGGACAGCATAGAAAGCACATTTATCATGTAGAATTTCTTTCTGGAATTACGCCAAAGAAATGTGGGAGTTTTAGAAATAATGTCAATCTGGGAGAATTTGTAATTCCATCATTCTGCAATTCTAAATGGGAAAAAGTTGTCCGCTTTCACTTCGACTTCGTCGTGTAACATATTGCACCTATAATGTTACTCGTTCTGTACTTGTGTGGAAATTGAATTACTCTTAATTTTTTGGCCTTGCACTGAATATATGTAATTTTAAATTTGGGACAATATTATAATTCAGAAAAAGGGCCATTCTTCTTTTCTCCATATACAACATAGTTAATATTGTTGGCATATGGAATTTTTTTCCTAGTGTGGCTTGCCAAATGCAGGATTACATGCAATTTGAGTAGCTCCCAACCTCAAACATCAAATTGAGATACTTCCAAGTTGCAACTTTGAACTTCAAGTTTAGATGCTTCCAACCTGAGGTTGAGGTATCATTTGTTAGTGATGTGAAGCATTTGATTAGGAAGTCCACTCATGATCCGCCAAATGATGGATGGATGGGTCCCACAACCTCAGAGAAGTAGAAAACTTTGTAGAAAAACATGAACAAAACAAAACAAGTGAAAAAAGAGGGGAGAACCCAAGAATGCCTCAATGTGTTGATTAGCCCTTGTTCGTCAAAATCCAATGAGACCAAATGATGTAATAGATCGGATTGATCTGGATTTCATAGGGTTTGATCGATCAGAGGTGGCCTATGGGCATTTCAAAGAAACCTCAAAACCTAATCCATAATGCATCTTTGTCCATGGAACTTTATAGAAGTGACAATTTGTTGATCCAATGTATGAATCCAAATATACAAGGGTATGCCTAATGCACATATACTACTATTTGATGCAGTTTGGGGCCCACTTGCCACAATAAAATGGTCACAAATCAAGCATCGCTTTGAAGGTATGCAAGTTAGCTTTTCAGCTACTCAATCACATATTGAGAATGACTTGAAATGGAGGAGATATGACCAAAGACAATGAACTGTCTAAATACGTATGCATTAACTTCTTGATGATGTAGTACTTGATTCTTTATGTAAAAAGCATGGAAAATTCTCTCATCCATTTCATATTGATGACTGTTTTAGAGACCTTAGCTCCTTCGTAAAGCAAAGAAGAGATTTTGGTGACAACTTTAGAGTTGAGCATTCAATCATCATTATCCTGCATCCTTTATGTGGAAGATGCAACTTTGGTCTATGATTGTGCAATGAAACAGGTTCAGAATATTCCTGCAAATCTGCGGTCTTTCACTGATTTGAGGCTTTTTGGCTTTGAAAAGTAACATTGCTAAATGCTGCAAGGTGTTGGGATTGGTATAGTGATCTAAAGTTGACCTCCCTAGTAAATATCATGGGATCTTGATAGGAGAGTTCCATCAGTTTTCTTTGGGCTTCCTATTATCTCATGGAATGCCTTGTAAGGCACTATGAGATCCAATTTTTGAAAGATACTATAGAACTATTGATGCAGAAAAGCTGCTACTTGTCTCCTATGGGTTAGAATTATCTCAATTCAGTATTGTCGAGCCTGTTGATTTATTGTCTTCTAGCCTTTGTTACTAAAGTGGAGAGAATGCAGTGGAATTTTTATTTGGAAAATAAATACCACTTGGTGGAGGCCAGATAGGAAGCCAATAAAGAAGAGCAAAGGAAAAATTAAGCCAGAATAATGGAGGTTAATAGGGTCCGTCCTGGAAAATGGCTGTTGTGCCTGGTTGACAACTAGGAAGATCAGTTTAAGAATGTCCTCTTGAGCAAATGTGGGCTTGGTCTAAACAGGTGGTCCATTCTAATTATTTTGCTGGGACATTGAACATGTGGAAGGCTATTAAGAGTGTTTACGATGACTGCAATTGCTTCATTCATTACAGTGTTCAGGGCAGGAGAAATTTCTACGTTCCTGAGGACTTATAGGTTGGTCAAGTGACTCCATAGAGTTGATTTCTATCTTTGTATGCAGCTGCTTTGTTTTGTCAAATGGTGTTGTGCTGGACTGCTGGGCATGTGTAACGTTATTTGAAGTATTGGCAATTCTTTAATTGTGGATTACTGTGGTTTCTTTTCGTTTTCTTTTCTTTTTTTGTTGGGAACATTGTCAATGTTAGGAGGACTTTCGGGTTATCCAACTTCTGTCTTTTGTATGCGGTTGCTACATATCAGCATGAGGATCTTTAGACTCCATCAAGTGGGTAAGAAGGGTAAGTGTTTCGTATGTAAAAAAATTGATCAACATATGAAAAATAACTAAATTAAATTCAAAGTAATGAGCAGATCCAATGTCTGCTTCCAGGAAGTAAAATGTAATAGGTGACAGTCAAATTTCTCTAATTTCAGGATTGGTCAGTATTCAGGATTCTAGAATTCTATGGAATTTGAAATTCTTGTGTCTGCTTTTGCTCTTTTCCAATTTTACTTCTTAATCTTAAGGAAAGAGAGGAAAGAAAGCCGATGAGTTTGAAATTGTAGTGTTTTTTCTTTTTATCAAAAGGAGCTTTAGTTGTAGGAGCCTTTTATCTAAAGTTAGTGATTCATCTACTAATTTTTAGATTTATGTGGATTCGATGTTCATATGAGATGAACATTTCTTGTTTGAGAAGTATGATTCATTTAGCATGACCATCACACAACCCTTAGCAGAGACATTATCATCCAACTTTTTGTCGTCGTGTGGGCGTTTACTGGACATGTATGCATAAACAGTGCACTCTTGAATGTAAGGTTTTCTCACAAATTTAACACCACATATTTGAAACACTCTCTTTCCTTGCTAATTTGATGTTAGCTGTATCTATGTAGCTTGTGCAATGTTTTGTAACATTTGAGCTGTGGACAGACATTTCTTTTCACAAGTGAAAATATCTTAACATTCAAACCATTATTTGGATGTTTTGAGCATGCTTAGATAAACCTAAATTGTTGCTATTTTTTTCTTATGCAATAGGTTTGCAGCAGAGGTTTTCCATGACTTGCATGAAGAAGTAATGACTACTGCTGCCAGAGGTCATGGGTTGTTGATTCGTGTCCAACGGCTTGAGGCAGAGTTTCCATCAATTGAGAAGGCTTTTCTCTCACAAACTAGTCATTCTCATTTCACTTACAATAAAGGTTCACATGCCTATTAGAAGGAAATTGATAGGCTGCTATTTTATCTATGGTCACAGGACCTTTACATCTAAATAGTCATAACACATTCCAGAATCTTTTTTTTTTAACATGGGTATCCCCACCCCACATTGGAGGTGACACTAATCCCACGAGCATCTGTAAAACCTCCCAATCCACACACATTGGTTAAGTCGATGGGTGTAACCCCATAAGGAGTGGCCCGGAGGGGTTGAGCGTGAATCGAACTCAAGACCTCGCTTTATGAGGCGGGCGTCTTGACCGTCAGGCTAACTCCCTCAGATTACCAGAATCTATTTTGGTATCACTTTATTTACCATGTTAATTTTTTTTTTTTTGAATTGTCATTGTTGCTGAAATGTCAATAGCTCATCTCTTTATTTGATAGTTCATGCCTAAGGTCTTTTAGTTTATTCCCTTTTTATGCAGCACATAAAGATCTGTGAATGATCTATGATGTGAATTGGGATTTGAAATGAGGTTCACTACATGATTGATGATTTCAACCTGAGTCACTCAGTACATAAGGTCTGACTAAGTAATTAGTTCCTATAAAACTGAATTCTGAATTAAAATGAAACCTGGGCAACATCACTTGACATAAGGCAATTAAAAAAAGTGAAGTTCCATCTCTAGTGTATCAAATCACCGGATAAGCACAGTATTTTCTCAAAATATATAGAACTATCATGGCACATACATCTCCAGATAAAGACTCTTACCCTTTAAAAAACTGGCATTATCCAGATAAGACCAGAAATAGAAGAAAGCACTTAAAACCTATTCCAGATTCTGTTTGTTTGGCCCATTAAGGGTTTTGTGAAACTCCTCTATGGACTCAAAACTAAATTAAAAATAACCATGGTTTTCCAAAGTAAAAAGGATACAAAGCAAGGAGAATGTTCGGCCGGGAACCTCACAAGGGTTCTTATGGTTGGAACCCCTCATGTGGGGTCCACCCTAGGTCCCATTTGCACCCCTTTCCCATCTCACACCCATTACCCACCTTTTATTTGAATGTCTACACAATTGGATCCTATAACATTGTGACGACCCGACTCCCCGAACATGATATTGTCCTCTTTGGGCCCACTTGGCCCGCACAGTTTTGTTCTCAGACCCAGCCCACTAGGCCAAGCCCAAAAGGCCTCATGTTTAGGTGAGGGGTGGCCCCTCTTAAATACCACCTTCAAACCAACTTTCTGGCGTGTATGGGACAAAGTCCCATGCCTACCCAGCTGGTTGGGTGGGTATTACAATCTACCCCCTTTAAGACTAAAGCCGTCATCAGCTCTGTCACATCATACAAACAGTCAAACAGGTAGGCAGAGGGCCCACACAGGCAGAGAGTTAAACCGTTCTTTGATACCATTTGTGACGAGCCGACTCCCTGAACATGATATTGTCCGCTTTGGGCCCTCTTGGCCCTCACGGTTTTGTTCTCGGACCCAACCCACTTGGCCAGACCCAAAAAGCCTCATGTTGAGGTGAGGGCTGCCCCCTCTTAAATACCACCTTCAAACCAACTTTCTGGCCG
This sequence comes from Chimonanthus praecox, assembly GCA_022113865.1. Taxonomy (NCBI): domain Eukaryota; kingdom Viridiplantae; phylum Streptophyta; class Magnoliopsida; order Laurales; family Calycanthaceae; genus Chimonanthus; species Chimonanthus praecox. Next base: position 58,194,437 of record CM039090.1, read on the forward strand.
GTATGGGACAAAGTCCCATGCCTACCCAGCTGGCTGGGTGGGTATTATAAACATACTTACACCCATCATTGGATTGAATTTGATACAATTGTACTTCTATCTACCATGATTTTTGGGTCCCTTAAAACCATGGCAAAAATATTCAATTAGGTCAAATTTTTATAAGCACCATATACATGCATATACATTTCTAACCCACCAAATCCTATAATTATAGTTGGATCCTTCATGGAGCTCTCACCATGAGAACCTCTCATAGGGTGCGCAGCTGAACACTGCCCTATAAAGCAATACTTCTCTTATATTTGAATTTGATCTTTAATAAGGTCTCAACTTCTTCAAAATGTGTGCACAAAATTCTTTAAAAAGAGGTGCTGCACAAAATCACTCTTTCTGGCCATTCAAAATGAAATTCTGGAAAAAAATATTACGGGATTCATCTAAAGCTTTGACTTGAGCATGTACCCCTTTTCCATCAATAACCATTTTAGAGGATTCTTTCAATTGATTTTGTTAGTACCGCAATCTGCATAATGCTATTCAACATACCCAGCTTTGATTATGTACATGTCATTTGGAACATTTGAAGTTAAATTATCGAATGAACTAAGAAGAACTTAGTTTGGTGGTTCACTACAAGGTGATCCACAATATGAGTACATCAATGTTTGACCTAAGATAAATATCTCAGCAACTGCATTCGAAAATGGACCATTTTTCTGGAAAAGAAACGGGCAAGTTACTAGGGGTCCACAAACTTAAAATGTTTAATTTTTTAAAATTCAATACAAAGTGCAGCCTAAATCTCTGCTTGAACATTTACTTTCAGTAAGTGTGTTAATGAATCTGGGGGCATGGTGATTCCTACATAGGATGAAAATTGTTTGCATACAATTATTTTTCCTTTTTTTTGAGCGATTATATGAATTGATCTTTAACAGGTTTTGAGTGGCATGCTAATCTCCATTTGGACCAGAACCTTATAGCTCAAGGAGATTTGCCTCGATTTGTCATGGACTCTTATGAACAATGCCGTGGGCCACCTCGGTTGTTCTTGCTGGACAAGTATGGTTGTGTTTGCCCAGGGACCCATTTACTTTGTACGTTGTACATTGATATATCTATCTTAAATTACTCCTTTTCTTGTAAACAGGTTTGATATTGCTGGTGCTGGGGCGTGTTTAAAGCGATACTCTGATCCAGCAATTTTTAAGATAGATAATGCCTCTTCTGGAATGAAGAAAGTGGAGGTTAAAAGAGAAAAAAGAGCTCGTAAAATCAAGGTATGGATTCAAAGGAAGAACATGTCTATTATGGATCTCCAGTATTTGTGTCTACGTATTCTTCTCTATGAATGCCCAGGCATGCAGTTGCCATCTTGGATCTCTCTTCTACCTCCTCTCTATTCATGATGACTTCTTCCACCTCCTTTGACTTCGTTATCTCCTTGCATAAGTAAAGTGGAAATTGGGAATTCCACCCTGTATGGATTTTATGGGCCTAATATGATGAGATTTGCTAACCGAAACATGTGGAAATGGGCTTAGACCCTTAGTATATGAACATAGGCCTTTGTTTTCAACATTTTTTACCCAAAAGCTTATCAAATTAAATAATTCTTTGAACTTTCATTTTTTTTCATAGTGTCCAATTTTCACATGCAACGTAAGGCCCCCCTGTTGTAGATGAGCCTTCATCAAAAAGAAAATTAAAAAAAAAAAAAAACCTTGAAGGAGGTAGTGGCAGCAGCACCCTTTCTTACTCATTCACTTTCTCATTCTTTTCTTTTTTCTTGGCTTAAGGGTTTGGATAGATGTAATATTTATATAAGATCTCACTTACCAAGTTTACTCGTAAAATTTTCCAATTACACTTCCATGTCCCATACCATTGAAAACACTCAAGCATTAGGATTCGAGTTAACTCGTTCAAGTTTTCAGTGTCACTTGGTGAGTTGGCTGAAACCTCAAGAGTCACTTGAGTTTTATTCAAGTTACCCATTCCTTTGATTGAGTCGACTTTGGCCAAGTCAATATCAAGTTTTTTCTCTTATGGTTGAAAATCAGAAACCACTTTTGGTGAGTAATTGTTTCTCTTCCTATTCCAACTCTTGCATTTATCAGTTCCTATTATTAAGCCAGAAAAGCAGGACAAGCCTAATTTCTTGTCTGATTTCCATGCTCCACAGCACTAACAAATACCCATCATTTAAGTTAGAATAGATTCTTCCCATCATTGAGATTGTGCTCTGTCCATCCCTCTGTACCTTTTCATATTGCAGCTTTTTTTAGAGAGAGAGAGAGAGAGAGAGAGAGAGAGAGAGAGAGAGAGAGAGTGAGAGCAGAAATTCTATTAAAGCGAAGAGAGAATATATATTTGTCTGACTTTTTAACAGCTACTAAGTTGCCTGCCTTTTCATTTTCTATAACAGAAGGGAAGACGGTGGTGGAATGAGGACCCCCCAGAGATTTTCACAACATCTGACTTCCATGCCAAGTATGAACTCAAAATTCTCCTACATGTCTCCACTTTGATCACCGCTCAAAAAAAAGTCCACTTTGATCATGTAATGGCACCAAGGCTGGTTGTAAAAGCAAGGCTTTCTCCTTTTACCAAAATTTTTGTAACTATTTTCTGCTCTAAGTTGGGTCATAATATTGCAATATTCAGCAGGCAATCGGCCTTGCATTTCAATTACTTCCAGTATGCCGATATTCAAGATATTACCAAATATTGTAATGATTTCAAAGTTACATGGATGAATAACCATCTCTGGTTTCGAAGTTATCACTGTATTTGTAGTATTTAAATACTCAGCTCTGAGTGAATAAATTAGTGCCAATGTTATACAACAATTTTTTTCTTAAAAGGAAAACTTATTAACAAAAGTTGTATTATTCATTGCCAAATCTTGCTGTACTTCTGGTGAATTTTCAAACCGCAATGTTTTGGAGTAGAATGTTCTTTGGCTCAGGTCACAACAATTTGATGCAGATTGCACCAGTTCACTTCTGATCAGAATGGCACATTAGAAAAAAATTCTACTCATGGCGTGAAGTTGAAGAGAAGAAACTTGAATGGCTCCACATTTAATTCAACAACTGAAAACAGCTACATGCAATGTATTACAGAGATGCATCCACCCAAGTTTTCTCCTGAAGTATGTCAGATTGGTATGGAATATTTAGCAAATGGAATATTGCATGAGGAGACAAACTTAGCTATGTCTCCTGATAGACGAGTACTTGAACATTACTTAGATTTGGACAAGAATATTGTCGAGAATGAGCTTACAGCATCTACACCCATCCGATGTGCCAAACATGAAGAGGAAATTCTGTCTGCCTACAACCAGTTTCAAAGAAATATTTCAGTAGATGGTGAAAGAAACATAGAAGTTGGTGGTAATGGTTATGGATCTGATGAATTTGAAATGAAGAAAATTCCTTGTACCTTACAGCTGGTGGATCAAAAGGGTGTATTGGCTGATAGACAAAGCCTGGAACCATCTGGTGTTGATGGGTATAGGTCAGAAGAAGTCACCAGTGAGTTGGAGAATTACATGGATGCTCTTACTAGCGTGGAGTCAGAAATGGAAACAGATGATCGCAGCAGAGTGAAGCATGAGCCAGGCTTCTTCCATGTCATTGGACAAGGGATGGATTCTGACCACAAATATGAACTGCAGAAAATGCAAGCTACTTGTTCATACTCCAATTCAGTTGAGATTTCCAATGGCACATCATGTGATTGGAATGATTCACTTCAGAAGCAAAGATTTGGTCTCTCCAACTCGGACACTTCAAGCAGTTCAGATGATCCACAGCCATCTCAGGGCTATGGGATTGCTTCTTTGGATATACCTGAAAGTTTTGAAAATTTGTCAAGATGTGAAGAAGCAAATTTCACCTCACCATGTGGTGATCTGTGTCTCAGATACACTGAGACACTGAAATCTTCAAATGGTGATGCAGCTGTTGAACCATATTCAAGTGATAGCCTTGATAAATCTTCTGAGAAGATATTGAGCAATGGTGTCATATCATGGCATGAATCTTTAGGGGCTTCATTGTCCAGTGAAACTGGAAATGAAGTGTCCAACATTCCTAATATCATCCCTGAACATGGTGAAGCATCTTCTGGTCCTTTTTTTACAGATTCAACTTCTATTCACGTTCATCCCAATCTTGATATGAGTTTGGGTGAAGTTCAGATGGCTAGATCATATCCGGCTGAGATTTCAGTTGGTAACCTTGATATCCATGAAATTGGAAAATATGAAAGTGATAACATTCTACATGCACCTGGCATATTCAACTTTCCTTCCAAAATGAAGGATACAGAACCTATTCATTTAGCTGAAAGTTGTACTGATGCCTCTTCCAATGATCTGCTGCATTCATGTGATATCGTTAACCCACCTCTTGGAAGGGAAGATGATGGAGATATTCTTGAGCAAGTGCTTCGGAAGGAAGACATTGAAGATTGTTCTGCTGCTGAAAAACCGATGACCAAAACCCTTGATTCCATTTTTAATGATTTGTCAGTTACTGATATCTGTGGTCAGCATTGTGGAACAAATGATGATGCTATTGTTGGAAAAGCCCATATGAGATGTGTTGAAGATCCTGGTGTTGAAATTCCAAGAATTAGCTCATTTGATTCATCAAAGTTGATGGAACAACATGCTGATGCCTTAATCAAACCAGACCCGGATGCTTTTACAGGTATAGAGGAGAACATAACATTCCAAAAAAATTACTTGACCAATGTGCAAACTGATATGGAAATAGAGAAGATTAACTCATCAAGTGAAAACTCAGAATGCTCAAGCTCAGCCATAGATCTCCAAGTAGATGATTCCAGAAAATGGGAATCTGAGAAGACCATGGGTATCTTGGTTCATAATTCTGAGCATTTGTGTGATTTGGCACCTCCCCAGAGTCAAATAGATGATTGGAGAGAAATTGTCACAGAATGTTTGCCCAGGGAATCCAATAATGTGGTGAAAGATGGACATGTTGCAGAAGGAAATCAATTGAACAATATGATGGGAAATGGTTCTGTCAAAGTTCCATCTTTGTCCTTGTTATCCAGTGACAGAGTGAAAGCGTTGCCTATTGAGGTTTGTGCAGAGTCTGATGATGTTGAACATGGGTGCATTCTTGGAAAACGTAGCCTTGATGGTTGCAGTCCTGAAACTATCAGTTCTAGTGATCACATACAGTCACGAGATTGTTTCTTGAGCAAGATGGTTTCTGATTGGTGTCGGCAACAGAACACCGAGTCATCTGATCATGCGGACCTTATAGGATCAGAGGATAAATTGAACTTACCGGTAGTTGGGTCTAAAAATTTGGATACTTCTCCATGTACTCCAGATTCATCTAGTTTACTTCACCGTGTTCATGCCTCATTTCCAGTTGAGGATCTCAACTCAGAATCTTTTATAACATCAATGCGAAGAGACCAAGAATCCAAGTCTAAATCTCCCCATGATAGTGATGAAGATAAAAAGGATGCTTGTCCACCTGCCAATTTTGCACATGAACCAGCAATTACTTCAGAACAATCCTTGGGATTACAACCTGGCAAGGATATCAGTACTCCCTCTGAGCATGAAGAGCAGAACAATCCTGAATCTTCTGATCTTCAATTCAAAACAGCAGAATCACCAAAACTGGGTTCTCCACATAACGCCCAACAAGGATGTATTCAATCTCCAGGCAGCCCTGAATTTGACTGTTTGAATTTTAGGAGTTCATGTAGTTTGAATATCTCAGCTGCCATTACTTCACAGCAAGCCCTTGAGCTACAAACTGGCATGGGCCTCCACATAGTTTCAGAGTGCAAGGTGGGTAGTAGTCTTGAAAGTTCTAATTTTCCATCTAGAATGGCACAATCTAGGGAATTGGGTTCACATGACTCTGAAGAATGTATTTTATGTCCAAGCAGACATGAAATTGATAGTTCACAGTTACCAAAAAGCTCATCCGATTCAGATGTCTCAGCTGCAATTACTTCAGAACAAGCACTCAAGTTACAAGTGGGTATGGACCTCAGCAGAGTTTCCAAGCATGGTAAGGGCAGCAATCCTGAAGCTTCTGATCTTCAATTTGAAACAGGACAATCTGTTGAACTGCATTCTCGTCATGACTCTGAAGAAGGATGTATTCCGTCTTCAAGCAGTCATGAATTTGACAGTTTGGAGTTGCCAAAAAGTTCTTCTGATTCTTACATTTCAGCTGCATCAACACCTGTCTGTCCAGGATTGGATACGCCAATCCATGAAAATATTCACCAAAGATCACTTGAGCTGGAGCCAAATCGATCCATCATGTCTTTTCCATTGCCAGATACAAATACTTCACAAGCCAGTTTGGAAGAGATGCCACCACTCCCACCTCTTCCACCTCTTGAATGGAGAATAGGAAAGCTTCGATTTGGTTCTCTTTTCTCAGGGGGGGAAAAGATGCATTTTCAGAGCTCATTCCCTCGAGAACCTCCTGCAGAAAATCAGAATCATCAACCAGGTTTCTTGAATGTTGGGGGAGAAATTCCTGACTCTTGCAGCTTGCTTGCACCATCACCAACCACTGAAAATAGGAAATGTCAACACATTTTGCAAACTTTAGTGGATGAAATGCCACAGCCTTCTAATGTTGATGTTTCACAATCTTTGATAGATGAGTCATCACAGCCTCCAATATTGCTTGCACTACCACCTACCATAGAAGGTGAGAAGCCCCAACATGGTTTTTTAACTTTAAGAGGAGAGATGGTGCCACCTCAAAGCTTATCCGCACCATTGCCGACTGTGGAAGCAGATGAGAAAGATACCAAGTCTCGAGATGGAATTTTAACTGTTGAGGTGGTGAACTTACGGCCTTTGACATCATTTGCAACACCAGCAGCTATAGAAGATGAGAAGGCTCAAAATGGGCCATTTGCATTAGGTGGAGAAATGATACAGCCACCAAGTCAATTTGCCCTTTCACCAACAATAGAAGATGGGCAGCATAATGGAAAACTTCTGTTAAAGCCAACTCGACCAAGAGATCCTCATCCACTTGTTGAGGCTGTAGCGTCTCACAACAGAACTATGGTAAAATGGTTTATTGATTGTATATTTCCAAGTTTAGAGACCTCCTAATTATATTGAAAGAGCTAGCACTAAATTTTCAACTGTTGGGTGGTTTTGCAGCTAAGAAAGGTGTCAGAAAGGGTTCGATCTGAAATCAGGCCAAAGGCAGATGAAAATAATTCATTGCTTGAACAGATTAGAAGCAAGGTTGGAACTAAAGATCTAACACTTTAAACTATTTATGAAGACCATTTATGAAGTCAATCTATCATTGATATTATGTTTCATTCGAGTGAAAGAATATTCCTATTGTTCAGCTCAACCACTCTACAGGTGGGGGCCATTGGCCACATCATTGATGGGCTGTGCTGCAAGAAACTCCCTTCAATAAGTCACTTTTGTGAATGGTAGCTTGAAAACAGATAGTTTACCCACCCACCTTTTCACATTAGACAAAGAAATTTAATGACTAGTATATTTTCGAAAGGAAGTGATTTTTGGGCAGTACCTCTTCATGTTGGGTCTCATCAAATGATCAATCTGGGCCATCAATGGCTGGGGATTAACTGTTCCTTTTCTGGCTGAAATTTATCTAGTTCCCTTTCCTACCCACATAATTGTGTCACGTCTATTAGATCATTTGCATTGCAATTGTTTGAGTTTCTCATCTGACTATGCATTCATTCTCAGTCATTCAACCTGAAGCCAGCAGTCATAACAAAGCCTGCTATCCAGGGGCCAAGGACAAACTTGAATGTTGTTGCCATATTGGAGAAAGCAAATTCAATTCGCCAGGTTAGGCCTTGATAGTACTTTTCCTCGGTTTCTTCCCTTTTTTTTCTGAAATATTGCTAAGTTTGTTTAATGAGGTTATAATGTTCCTTTATTTATCAACAATTCTATCCACAGAATCGATGCCCTGTCCAAGATCTTATTTGGTCTTTGGTGGGCCCTGTCTTAAATGGCTACTTGACAGATTATCCTAATCCTTTTGGAGTATTTTTAAGGGAAATGAATGGACATCCTGCAGAACTTTGCTTGGACCATTTGCAAGCAGTCTATTTCCTTGTGTACAAGTCCTCCAATAGAATGGTAGGGTTGTCCATGTCAACTAATATTTGAACCAAGGCACTCCCAAAATCCCATTACAGGTCCTGCCAGATGTTTGATTCACCTCTTGCTACACTTACAGAATGGTTATTACTTATGGAGAGAGAGAGAGAGAGAGAGAGAGAGAGAGAGAGAGAGAGAAGGCTGTAAAGTAATCATTCTTCACTGAAATGGCTTTTCATTTGATGAATTAGGCATTTGTTGGAAGTGACGAAGATGACGATGAGGATGGGTGGAGTGATTCTTGAAGATCATTATTTGAGCTTTGTCGGATCTTCTGTTTGTATCCTTCAAAGTACAGAGTGAAGAAAGCAGTAGGCAGGATATATCAGCAACTCCTTAAATTTTCAGCTGGAATTGACAGTTGAAGATTTGCTCAATCACATATTTTTTGGTTCCCATGTAAATTTTTTCACCCCCAGAAGGGTCTCCATTTGTAAGTTTGTATTCATCTACCCTTGCAATTGAAAGTCAAATGAAGCACGGCCCACCAAGGCTCGTTGTAAGGATTGTAATAGTGATTTTTTGGGATGCCAATTTTGCCAAGAACCAACTATCACGTACATAAATACATACATATTTCTTTATAAATACATACGTGATCAACCTTTTCCGACTCTGATACTTGTAGGTGTCTACCCAATGATATTGGACATTTGTTTATTAAATGATTGACTCATTTTTATCCAGTGTGATAGGTGCATTGTAAGGATCTTTAATTGAGTATAGGGCCTAGACAAGATCATGTAGATCCAATCATAAAAAGCGATTTTTTAAGCTCTCCATTTTTTCATAACTTCAAATCATTTTTATTCACTAAACTTTTACATCCTATATATGTTAAAAAGTAAACAAACCACATTGCAACAAACACAAGCAATCATCTAGAAACACACTAGATTTGTGGTTTGGTTGTGTGTCTACGTTCACATCTCTATTTATAATGCCTCTACAAATATAAATCAATTTCCATAACTTTTGAAAGCTTACAAAGATATGAAATATAGATAGCACTAAGTACAAAATTATAAATATATCTTATACATTCTATATTTTGAATTTCTATATTCATTCAGTTGATTATGGTTAGCATGTCATCTAGGTAGACCTCAAATTTAAAAAGAGATGATGGCTCTATTTTGCAAAATATAAACCATTGCATGGGCAAATTTAGGGGTGGCTAATGGGTCCATGGTCTCTATTTTTATTTGTGTTTCTTATATCTATTTAAGAATTTCTAATTGTATCCCTTTGATTAGAAATAAAAGTTTCTATTAACGGCTCTTATGACTAAAATAAGTGCTATTGAAAGTTTACTTATTTTAAAATTTAATCTCATGATGTATCTAAAAAAATTACCTCATGGGCTTAGTACTAAATTGCTAAAATTAAGACCTTTGTCAATGATATTATTCATGGCCCTTTTAACAGTATAGAATAAAAGAAGATTCAACACTCACGTCAAATAATTAAAGAGAGCTTTGGGTTATTAAAATTTAAAATCTTTTGACATTTCTAAGTTCTAACAGAATGATTTAATATTTGAATGAATGGATAAAAACTTTTAAATTTCTAAGTTCTAGTTTCCCTCCAACTTTCAAATTTCTTTATATTGTCCGAATTGAAATCTATTTGGCGGCAGAGGTGCATGGCCCTTCTTCCCCATGCTTCTGCTCCTTCCTTCTCCTCTTCCCTCTTCTTCTCAAAGGCATTGGAGATCAAGAAATGCCTCTTGCAAGGTTGTCCCACCTTCAAGCACCTCAAACACATCCACGCCCGCGTCCTCCGTCTCCACCTCGACCATGACAACTACCTCCTCAACATGATCCTCCGCTCCTGCTTCGAATCCGGTCATATCGTCCATGCTCGCGTTATCTTTGAAAGTACCCCCGAACCCAACATTTTCTTGTGGAATACCATGATCCGTGGCTTTGTTTCCGATGACTGCTTCCACGAGGCTGTTGAATTTTACTGCCGCATGCACCGGTCTGGGTTGTTCCCCAACAATTACACTTTTCCTTTTGTCCTCAAGGCCTGTGGGCGGCTTCTCAATCTTGGTTTGGGGATGGAGATTCACACCCATGTGTTGAAATTGGGCTTTGAATTGGACGTATTTGTGAAGACAAGTTTGGTATGCTTGTATACCAAATGTGGCCGCCTCAGTGAGGCACACAAAGTATTTGATGAAATTCCTGTTAGAAATGTTGTTTCATGGACTGCTATCATTTGTGGATATATAGAGGACGGACAGTTTGAGGAGGCAGTTGATTTGTTCCGGAGGATGCTAGAGATGGATTTAAGGCCTGATGGTTTCACTCTAGTTCGGGTTTTATCTGCATGTTCACAGCTGGGCGATCTAGTGAATGGGGAGTGGATACATAGGTATATTGAGGAGAATAACATTGGAAGGAATGTCTTTGTTGCTACTTCCCTGGTGGATATGTATGCAAAATGTGGAAACATGGAGAAAGCGCGTCGTGTTTTTGATCGGATGTCAGATAGAGATGTGGTTTTATGGAGTGCAATGATTGCTGGCTATTCATCAAATGGGCTCCCAAAAGAGTCACTGGAACTTTTCACTAAAATGCGAGCAGAAAACCTGAGACCAGATTGTTTCACCATGGTTGGGGTTCTTTCTGCTTGTGCCAGGCTAGGCGCTTTAGAATTTGGTAATTGGACTAGTAGTTTAATAAATAGAAATGAGTTTTTCACAAACCCAGTATTGGGTACTGCATTGATTGATATGTATTCTAAATGTGGGTGTATGGATCAAGCATGGGCAGTTTTTGAAGGAATGAGGGAGAGAGATGTTGTCGTTTGGAATGCAATGATTACAGGACTTGCAATGACCGGTTGTGTGAAAGTTGCATTTGGGCTTTTCACTCAGATACAGAAGCTGGGTATTTGGCCTGATGGGAACACTTTCATCGGACTTCTTTGTGGATGTACTCATGCTGGTCTAGTTGATGAAGGTCGACGTTTTTTCAATAGCATGAACCGTGTCTACTCCCTGATTCCTAGAATTGAACATTATGGTTGTATGGTCGACCTTCTTGGTCGTGCAGGTTTACTGGACGATGCCCGTCAGTTGATCAGAGACATGCCAATGGAGGCTAATGCAGTTGTTTGGGGAGCTCTCTTGGGTGGCTGTAAGAAATATAAGAATATCCAAATGGCAGAACATGTATTAAAGCAGCTTATTGTGTTGGAACCTAAAAACTCGGGAAATTATGTGCTCTTATCAAACATATATTCTACAAGTGGAAGATGGGATGATGCGGCAAAACTTAGGCTGGTAATGAAAGAAAAGGGGATTCAGAAGACACCAGGATGTAGTTGGATTGAGGTGAATAGCGTCCTCCATGAATTCCGTGTGGGAGACCAATCACACCCATTGTCTGATAAGATCTATTTGAAGCTTGATGAATTAGCCAAGCAGTTGAAGGAAGTGGGTTATGTACCCATAACAGAGACTGTCCTTTTTGATGTAGAAGAGGAAGAGAAGGAGCATTCACTAGGACACCACAGTGAGAAGTTAGCCATTGCTTTTGGTCTTATCAGTACTCCCACAATGATGCCCATTCGAGTAGTGAAAAACCTTCGAGTATGTAATGATTGTCATATTGCCATAAAACTCATCTCAAAGATTACAGGTCGAGAAATAATTGTAAGAGATAACAACAGATTTCATTGTTTTAAAGATGGGTCGTGTTCATGTAAAGATTATTGGTGACTTCACAAATTATGGATAATTTACATTGCCATCTATCTGGAGCTTCTTTCCTACATTTTTGAGTTTTTAGGGCCTTTTCTTGGTCAGTGGAACCACGGTGGAATTTGATAGACTGCCGCCCAAGTCCCAACCTAGATTCAAATTAAACTCTCAGTCACTATGAAACTTGGAAAATGGATGGTTCAACCAATTTGGTCCAAGTGGGCATTCAAACAAGCTCTTGATGAGTTGATTTTAACTCTTTTTTGAGTGATGAGAAGGAAAATGCAAGCTCTTGTTGATTTTCTGCTCTCTTGAGGTGGTGGAGAGCGAGTGGTAAGAGTTGCAACTGGGCTATGTTGTTTACATCAATTTTTTTTTTTTTTTCTTTTCCTTTGAAAATGAATGCGTTTGTCTTGGAGAGCGAGAAAAACTTCCCTCTTTTCTTTTTAAAATTTTTCTATTCCCATTATGGGAAATGGTTTGCCGTGTCGCATTTTTTTTCTTTAGTGGCTAAATACAAGTGTAGATCTTTTTGAATAAGTCTCCAAATATGACAGTCCACCATTTGAGTTTATCTTATTAGTCTTTCTCTTTGGCTAAGATACAGCAAAGCAGAAGGAATTAATTTGTATATTTGTGCCGACGCAAACGACAGATGATTATTTTGTCTCTTCTAATAATTATAATTATATTATATTTATATTATTTTTTTAATGATGAAAATGTTCCAGCCTCTTAAAATACCTTACTAATCTTCAGAACATATATAAATTTCTCTATTCACACACTAGATAATTTGAAAGGAGGAATGACTCTTTAAGGTGGAGTGAGAATCAAACTTAGAACTCCCACTGCATGAAACGGGTTCTTCGCCATCTCTCCAATCCTTCTAGATTAATTATATCTATATTATTGTTAAAATATTTAGAAGAATAGATTTGTATCCATTTTAATGAAAATACATATCCAGAGGAAACTGAGTGGCCCACATGGTTGATGCCACTCGTTGTTAATCTAGTCCATTAAATCAAATGCTACTCCAGCAAATTGGTAGGCTCTGAATTTGATTGCAGTTTAAAGTAATAAATTCACTGTTAAAATCATCAACAAAGTTTTAAAAGTGTGATTAACCGTTATGACAGTCAATTATGTGTCTTACAGGATTTCTCTAATTACATTGTATTCTGCTTATTTAAGATAATCCCCAATTTTTTTAAATGTGCTCAAAGTGATGAATAAAAATAAGAAAAAATGATCACATAAAGAACTGATTAGTATATATTAAGTATCTTGAAGAAACGATTCTTTACAAATTAAATTGGTAAGTGCTCTGGGAGATCAAACTTTGATTTGATAAGCTGTACTTTAGATTTACACAATATTATAAAAAAAATTATAATAATTTTTAACTATTTCATCTAGAACAGTAACTGCAGACAGTAAAACTGAAAAGTAGGAAATGACTAATAATTATTATTTTAGAGTAATTAGAAATATTCAGTTGAATTTTTTAATATATTAATTAATTCATACTTTTCTCAAGAGCATAAATAGTTATATATGCATAAATTTGTTTAAATCACATATTGATATTAATGGGTGAGTTTTATATATTATACATATTCTGATTGAGATGAGTCATAAAACACTCCCTTATAATGCAATTAGTTGACTACATTCTTAAATTGTGAAAGATTCTTAATTTTGTAATTTTGTTTGGATTGTTTATCATTACTAAGTATTTGGTGTGATCAACTTGTCGCATCTGAGATCAATTTGTAGAACATGCATATCTTGTATTTTAGAATTATTATATTAGTTCTTTATTATTTAGATGGAGGTAGGTAGGGCTGCCACTCGGGTCGGGTTTCTTAAAATCCAACCTGACTTGAGTTGATATATATAGAGCCCGATCCAACCCGACCTGAATTATCAACCCGAACCCTAGAACCTGACGCGACCCGACCCAAATTCTAACCCGAATCAATCTGAATTTTGATCCGACCAGCATTCTGAACTCATTTTAGCATAATTTTAGTCAGGTCGAGTCGGGTCGGATCGGATCTGGTTAACTTGTAAAATCTTCAACCCAACTCGATCCGAATTTCATGCGAATTTTTATCTTCTCAACTCGACCCAACCCGCATAATTTCTCGGGTTGGGTCATGCGGGTCAGGCCAAAACCAGACCCGAGTTGCAGCCCTAGAGGTAGGGGTTCAAATATTAGTTAATACGATCAAATTTATAAATATCAATTCAAGATTATTTAATACCTATTGACAGCTACATATGAGAAGTAGCCTATAAAGTCATATATCATTGATATTTGTAAATATCTTTCAATATTTTAACTTTATATTAATTGATATCTTACCTATTATCGACCCAACATCTGGGGCACAATTTGAGTCCATAAATTATTTTTTAAAAACTAACTCCCCTTCCTCCTTTTCCATATAACCATTTTCTATATCATAACTCTCTTGCTAGAGTTAAAAAGAAAAAGTTTTAAACCCATATTTGACTTCATATGATATTTTAGATTTTCTCTAAGATAATACTCTATCTGTCTCAAATTAGTTGTCCTATAAATTTTTTAGAATTGTTTTAAAATAGTTATCTGATTTATATTGTAATAGTGTAAAGTGTGTTGAAAATGGATGAAATCAGATAAAATGCTAGGCTTAAATAGAGAATTCTTTAGAAAATATAAATATTTCAAATGAGACAACTAAAATGGGATGGAGAGAGTATCATTTTTTGTTTTTTTAAGTTTGAATGAAAGCAAACTAGAAGATTACAATTTTTTTAAATAATATCATTTATACAAAGTGCTTATTTTGTTATATAAACTATCACTATGTGAATTGGTTCACAAAAAATTCAAATGAACTTTTAATTACAATTGTTGAATTGAACTATTGATTGGATATAAAAGGTAAAACCTAAGGTTTTTTTTTCATTGAAATTTCACACATTTTTATAAATCAATCCACGAGGATAATTTGTCAGGGGAGTTGATATTTTTTTCCAGTGGAAAAATAAGTCCCTTTGACAATTTGCTAATCCACAGGGGTCTATCTGTAAAAATCCTTCTTATTTTATACCCAGTTTTCCCTCTCCAGTCTCTAATCTGTGGCCGTCTTCTTTCTCTTGCTTGGGTAAAGGGTTTAAGCGTCTTCTGCTAAAGATATCAAAGCCACTTTCCACACTCATCGGCCCTTTCCAATCCACAATTCCACATCCTGTAATTCCGATGCACAGCCTTCTGTCCCTCCAAAAAGAGATTTTATTGTTCCAACTAATCTGCTTCTTCTTCTCTTCCTCTGTTTTATGGGAAAATCACTTCCATCAGCAATAAAACTGCAGGATTTCGCTAGAATCACTTCAAAGAAGCTCGACAGTTCAAAATTCCAAAAACCCAGATCGAAAAAGCAGATCTTTTCTGAATTCTTGAAGTCAGCAGCATTCGGGAGGCACGATCCTGGTTGTTCAATCCGAAAGATGGATGGATCTGAGAGGCGTAATCGGGTTCCTCTTTCAGATGTTGTATCGGACTGCGTGAGGCGGTGGTTCCAGGACACGCTCAAGGAGGCGCGGGCAGGGGAGACCAGCATGCAGGTCTTGGTGGGACAAATGTATTTCAGTGGATATGGAGTCCCGAGAGATGAGGCGAAGGTGATATGGGTTTTTTTTCCGGCCGTTCGATTTACATCGATTTTATGATTTGGATTACAAATTGTTTTTAAAATTTATTTATTTACTGTTCTAAATTTGCAAAACTGTGATTTATATTCTTTGGCGATTTGAGACTTTTATTGATTTTAAGGATTCATGATGGTGTGTTTAACTTTCTTGGTTTCTGGCTTACTTTAAAATTGTAAATGTTATTTCTGGGTTGTTTGACATTTGGATAGAAATTGTTTTTTTTTCAAAAATTATTTCATTGTTCTAATTTGGTTTCTTACTCTTGGGGGATATGATAGCATTTATTAGTTTTTTTTATCCCCTTGATGGGTGTTAGGGCTTTCTAGATTGTTGGGTTTTCTTGTGCTTTGTAGCTAAGGGAATTTTTTGGTTTTTTTTTTTTTTTGCGTTTATATTCTTCCTAATAACATCTTTTTAGATAGTTGCTATTTTTAATTTTTAAGGGTCTCTGGTGGTTTTAGTAGGGATTTTGGATTATGGATCTTTGAGTTTTTGTATTATTTTTTCTTTGAATTTCTTTTTTTCTATACTATGTTATTTATCTGTTTCTGTAATGCAATGACAATTTTTTGTAACTTTTAAAATTCTTCTGTATTTTTTGGCTTCATTCTATATTGATTTAGTTCTCCTGATTGATAGAGATTTGAAATTTTGTTTGTATTGTAAAAAAAGATCTGAATTTATGGTAAAATGACATCGGTTTTCTATCCATGAAATTGTTATATATGTTCAATTTTTTAATTAGGTAATTTTAATTAGTCTTGAATTTCTATATTTTACAGTTTTTTTTTTCAATTTTTAAATGGTACTATGGCTCAAAGTACAACCTTTAAGGTTTGAAAGTAAGAACTTACAAAGATTATAATATTAATAGGAGTTACCTCTCAAAAAAGGGCTTTGAATATGGACTATTTGCTTTCTTTTTGGTGAGTTTTTGGACTAGCTGAATTGTTTCTGTTCTTCCTTCGATAGTTTTGTAAAACTATTCTGTTATTGTCATCATTGTTGATGTTGTTCATGTTAAAATATTGTATACCAGGGAAGGGTTTGGATTGCAAAAGCTTCGAAGACTCGATCTTCAGTCTGGAAAGTTGGTGAAAAGCACCCAGGTGACTACATTTATTATTATTATTTTAATAATCTTTGTTAGAGTTCATAGTTCCATTACGAGCCATACTTAATCACTTTCTTTTTAGGTTATAATGCTAGTGATTCTGATTCGGATGAGGGCGATTCAAAGTAGATCAGGCATGTTGTAATTCAGATCACAACTGTCAAAGTGAGTTGAGTTTTCTTTGAATCTTGTTCACTTTCTCGAGCTGGGTGTTCTCAAGATGCTTTTGGTCATTTTTGCATTTGATTTTGAACTTATTCAACTTTTTTGATAGTTGTACATTATAACAAATAAATGCTCAGTAATTTTTGAACATTCCTCTAGTTTGCATTTCGTGATTAGAGTGTGTTTTAACCTTGGCAAAGCATTGAAGAAAGCTATTAGTGGTTCATCATTCCTTTATTATGCTGTTTCACAAGTAGTATTTTTTTTTCCAAGAGCTTGTTAGAATGGCTTGCAACCAGGTCTATTATGGAATTTAAGTACTAATTTTTCTGGTTATTTTTTTTATAGTTACTTTACTGTAGAGACAATTTTCCTTGTACTTCAATGTAATTTTAGATTCCACTCTATACAATTTTACATGCATTAAGATAATTGGCGTAATAATTAGAAGGGTCATAATGACAAAATATATAAATTACCTTGATGCTATTTCTTTGGATGAAAGTTTACAGCATGGTGTTTAAAACATAGTCAATATAGTCCTATAAGACGGACAGATAACTGGCTATAATTATTCTATTTTTGTTATCTATGGTCAAGCCTCTCACGTGGAGATGTATTTTTACATTCCCAAACTCTCTCTTCTTGCTTTGAATTCCTGTTCCTCTCCTTTTCATGGGGCTTTCTTCATTCTAATGGTGTTCTTATAGATTGCTTACTCATGTGTCGTAGTTGGATGTCCACGCTATCTCCAAGAGTGGAAGCTTTATAAAGGTGTTGAGATTGAGAAAAGTCATAGTTTAGCAGGAGTCAAATAGTCAAGTTCAACTATTATAATCAGATTGTCTTCTTAGACAAATCCATTTCTTGTTTTCCTTCTTACAAGTCCTTATCAAGAAGTGGCATGTCGAGATTATCTAGAATGTTCTAGTCTAAGAAATGTGAATAAGTGTCATTGAAGCTGTTTTTTTTTTTTTTTATGACCAAGGTGTCGAGGCCTCTTAGAGCACCCGACTAATTCTCGAGGCATGTGCAAGCCTCCCTACCTATACACACTCAGTAACTCTACATGGAGTGGCCCTTTGGGTGGAGAGGGAATCGAACTCAGGACTTTTGCTTCATGACCATCACTCCAACCCCTTCGGGTTGTCATTGAAGCTGTTGTTATAATTGCTTGACTCTAAAGGGAAGCACAAGTTGAATTTGCAACCTTTAGGGTTGCACATTAAGTTGAACATGTAGCACAACTCTTGTCACCCATAAGTACAGGGAGGAAGGGCAACCCTGGGCATTTGTTTTTTTATTTTTTTTTTCTTAGTGAGTAGAATAGAGAGACAGTGTGAGAGAGAGACAAAAACAATTAGTAATTTTTATTGTGCTAGAAGCTCTTGTCACCTAGATGTACAGGAATAGAAGGGCAAACTTGGGCATTTTGTTTGCTGAAATTTTCTTCTTAGTGATTTGAAGAGAGAGAGAGAGAGAGAGAGAGAGAGAGAGAGAGAGAGAGAGAGGCATATGAACCTACTTCAACTCTTTCTCATAGGGTCGTAGGGGCAGTGGAATCAACATCTTTTAATGCTCTTTCCAAGCTTAAAGGGTTGATATTTGCATGACTTGCCTTCATTTACTTTGATTTCCTTAATTACCATGGATTGTTTATGATCTTGAGTTGATTCAAACAAGACACCTTAATAAAAATAATACTAACAATAAGTTTCAAAAAAAAAAAAACCATAACAATGATTCAAAAAATTAGAAGTTCACGATCCACTTAGGCAACAATAAGTGATGGAGTTTCACACTAAATCATAACAATTGCATACTGATGACTGCTATGTTGCTTGAATGTGAATAGCTGCGGGCAGTAATCTGTGTTGGACCGGAAGACAGGTTGATGACAAGTCAAAACAACTGGAGTTTGAGTTTCAAATATCTTCTATTTGCTGTTAATAGCAAGATAGCATTTGTTACTAAAATTTTCATTGAATACCTGCAGCTATATATGAATCAAATGCTACCAATAATAAACATACCATCAGAAAAATTAGCACACCACAAATTCCAATCAATTTTGTAACTCTGCTTGAACACCCAGATGATGTCTACATGGGGTCGCTATTTCACTGAAAGGGTAATAATGCATTAAGAATACTGATTAATATTGTGTTTAGATGCTAAAAAAAATATTAGTGATTTGAGTCTGTGGCATATGTAAGTGCTTGTATATGCAATCATAAAGGCTGTGGGTTCAAGTTATGCCACTCAACAGAAAAAAAGAAGAAGAAGAAAGGAGGAGGATGATGTTAATCATCATTGTTATTGCCACCATTAAAGAAGAAAAAGTATCAGTAGTAGTTTTTCATGAGCCAGCTACTTATCTGACGCCCTTATGTCAAGGGGGAGGACGCAGTTAATCGTCATTGTTGTTGCCACTGTCGAAGAAGTCAGTGTCATATTTGGCTCATAATTGGACTTGACAAATTACTTACCATGAGCTGACTACCCACTTGGCAAAATACTTTCCATGAGCCAACTACCTAGCTGATGCCTAAATGTTCGTGGGGGCAGGGGGGCTACAGCTTCACTCTCGCTGAATCCTTCATGAATTGGCAGTTCTCTATACATCAGCAGATTGGTCTAGGTGTCCTTTCCAGGTGTGCAACATGGGTAGGCCTAATCCAAACTTAACCAGTACCGACCTAAGCATTAGGTCATGTTGAATAGGGTTTAGTGGGACTGTTTTTGGGATTGATTCAAAATTTCATTTACTGCTCTTAACCTGATCGACCTAACTGACCTGATCAACCTGAACTTTGCTCAGGTTCAGAATGTATAATATGTTAGATTGGGTTATAAGTTTTGGATCACGTCAGGTTAGACATTTTGGTGTTTGTTTGGGTTGGCTATCAGGCAACATGCCTTAGTTTTCCCTCTCCTCGACTCCTTGCAAAACCCTTAAATGTTAAGTTGCATGGTTAGGGGTTTGAGGTGTACTTAAAAAGGAGGAGGAGGAGGATAGACATGGAGACATGACACCATATTTAAATAAATTTAAATCTAAACTTATTTTAAATGAAAATAAGATGCGAGAATAACAGTAATAGAAATTTATGTGCTAGTTTTATTCTAAATAATTAAGTGACAAACATCTTGATATTGTAACTAGGTTTTGAAAGAGAAAGGTGGTGTAATATTTTTGACATTTTAGAGAACAATGTTAAAAAAGTTCTAGAAGAGATTATGATGAATGAATGCTAGTGTTTTGACACAGGTGCATCTCGCGTCTTGAAGAGTTTGTGCAAAATCATATTGTATTATGATTAGCAAATGCTCTAAAAATCAAATCATATTGTAAAATTGTGTCATGTCTTATCACTAAAAATGTGTCATGTCCATAAATTGGGAATTGTTAATCATGGAATCATAAAATTCATAATTTTTTTCTAAAAAAATATAAAATATATAAAATAACATATAAGATATCTGAAGAAAAAAGAGGCAACTCTGCAGTCTTCTCCGAATGTTATGTTTTAAGATTTCAACGACATTGATGTGAGCCACTGTCATGCTTGGATTTGTTTTGCATTTCAAGATCTACTCCTCTATTGTCATCGTCATCTTCATCACTATAATCATTGAAGGCATCATACATCCAGTTGGGTGAGTATTAATGATTGGATTTGGCATTTGTTCTTCATGGACCTACTTCCCATTTTGATAAAATTATTTCAGTCCATGCCTAATTGCGAATATTTTGTTTGCAGTGCCATTTTCGAGCTGGGCGGTGGTGTCCCATGTCTATTTGGTGGATCTGCAATGATCTGTGCGCTTCTGTTCCTCCCTTGTGTGTGAAGTGTCACTGTACTGGAACCAACTTAATTGGATTTTTGTTCAGAGTACATTTCTCCTTGTACTGTTCTCATGGGTAGGGCCTTTCCCTCCTTTTGTCAGCCCTCTAAACCCCTCCTCTCTTCTTGTTTTTTGGTTTCTCAATTCTGTGTTATTACAATAATTATTGCAGATGAGCAAATTCTTTCACACCATTGATGCAGAGGACAATGAAATGTCACCTCCACTCATTGAAACTGTTTATTCTAATAATTTTATTTAAAATTACATAAAATTCTCTTTTACCTAGACAAAATACCATCTGATGGGATTTTGAATCCACCATATATCAAGGCGAAACTGATGCATGATCGCATTATCTAAAATTTTGGGGCCTAGGCCATTGATAGACATGATCTAAGATTTAAATATTGGATTCCCTGGTTCAATCCATTTGCTTTGCTGATTTCTATGAGATTTTGAAGTTGCCAGATGAAATGATTAAAAACGACCTTTTGTCCTTTCTTTTCATTTTTTTTGTTTAATATGTGTATCTTCACTCCACATTAGAGGTGAGATTAATTTCACTAGCATATGTAAACCTCTCAATCCATATACATAAATTTAGTTGATAGGGAGTAATCCCATGGAGAGTGATACAGAGAAGTTAAGTGTGAATCAAATTCAACATCTTATTTCATGAGGTGAGCGTATTGACTGTTGGATCAAACTTTGTTTTTTCAAATTTGTGTCCTTACTCCTTACTCCTTACATTAAATATTATGACCCTTGTATGGTAGGACCTTCTCTGGGCTGTAAATGAATTGAGTTGGTGATCCAAAGTCGAAACACTTTTTGTGAGGTCGTCTCCCCTCCCATCTGACCACGTCCTCTGTGGGGCATCTCATGGTAATACCTTCCAATTCAATTCAATTCAATTCTAGGGTACAACTTGGGTTGAGCCTAACTTGCACTGGACCCACCTGGCCTGTAAAGAACTTAAAACTTAGGTTGACTTGGCAAGGGCCCAAGTTCAGTTTGGGTTCAAAAAATAGAATATAATTTTAAATCAGGTTGGTCTTGTGCCTTGTATTTTAAGAACCCAACACAACCCATTACACTCAAACTTGATTAAACTCAATGGTGAATCATACACATGTACTTATGTATTTTATCTTTACGAATCTATTATGATATAATAAGTAAAAATCCTAACTCTAAATTAAAAATAATTTAAATTTTGGACATTTAATTTTAAACTCTAGTTAATCCTTAATATAAATTTACTCAAATTGATCAATCTTCATCCACATCTCTTAAATGGAGTTTCGAATTACACATGTGGCTTCTTGTAGACTAAGTATATGTCATTTCAAAATATAATTTATTGTGACGATTGGGATATGATGAAAAGAAAGAGAGTAAAAAGGTAAACGGGGAAGGGGCCCAAAAACTAAAAGATTTGGTGTGCCTTTTTCTTTTTTAAGGATCTAAGCCCAACTTAATATAATTAGACCTCAGTTGGGCTTGATCTAAGTTTGGCCCTACAATTGTAGGTGTTTGTCCAAATTGGCCTGAACCTGACCCAACCTAATTACACCTCTGATGTCAACATCTATTCTTATAAACATTGGACTTCTAAAATATAAGGTGGGCCACAAATGGAGATGTAATAATTTAACAATTCCTGAAGCTGTCCATTTGTGAGCCACTAGTTTTAAAGGTGGGCCACAAATGCATGGAGTACAAATAGTTGAAGTGGCAAAAGGCTTACCTAGCTGCAGCCTATAGATGAGAATTAAAAAAGTATCAAATTTTCAAGGCGATCCACAGTTCCACACGTTAAGATAAGATACAGAGAGAATAAAATGGATAATAAATGAATAAAATTTTACTCTTAATCATTTTAAACTTATGATTTTAGACTTAAAATTGACTAAAATCATTGAATTATAGTTTATTATAAAATTATAATAAACCAGATACAGTAAAATCTCTATAATGTAATATGGTTGAGACCATGGTACATATATTACATTATAAAGGTTATTAAATTAGAGCGTCTAACAATATTCCTTTTAAAAAATATCTTTAAAACTCTAATCTATCATTAAAATATCCTTTCGGTTTCTCTTTGTGGAAACAAATTACTCCATTCATTCTTATACAATTCTCGTTCATTGAGAATAGATTGCTTCCACTGTCTCAAAGAATGAGGAAGTTTATCCAAAAGTCTATCTCTGATTTTTTTTTCTGAAGTTTAGATGATGTAATTTGTGTAGTCTTGAGTCACTTTTACAGTAATGTTGTATTCTGGATGTATGAAATGCTAATTTACAAAATGCTTCGACTAATATGTTTTTTATTTTAAATGTATTGAGTACTGACTTAGAAATATTTATTACATTCTATATAGGCTCGAGGTAACTACCAATATTATTTTAGACTTGTTATAATTTTATAGAATACTAAATTATAGAGAGTTTACTTAGTTCATTAGATTCACCATACACTAAAAAGGGCTCAGCAAATGTTAGATAGACGAAGATGAAAATATTTGAAAGACTTGAGTTTGAATAAGTCTCCAAGACTACTGAACTACATAAAATTTCTCCTCGTCTATTCAGGCCAGTGACACACAATATAAAATTTTTAAAAATAAGAAACTCAACGCCGTTGTAGACATGATAAGCTCCAAAAATTGAATTTAATCCAATTGAATCATTTAACTTCTCTACGTAAGTGAGATAACAAAATAAAAATAATAATAAAGTATTTACCGTGTGTTTCTATACCATAAATAGGTGCCTCTAGAAATCTAAAATGATTCTAATTTTATTAAGAGACTAATCTGCGTGATTCTAATTTAATTTGATTAGGTAAAGGTCCTGGCCACAAAATAACACATGCTCCTGTTTTATTTTAGAATATTCTGAAAGAATTTATGGACATTTGCGACAGGTATCTGCCTAAACTTAAAGGAGTCAGTCAAACGCATAATCTTTGAATGAAAATCAACGGTCAAAACTTTCATCTCACTCGTCTTTCTCAGAAGATACTCTCTTCCCTTTATAATACGTTATTACGTGATACGCGCCTTATATTCTTCTCTCTCTCTCTCTCTCTCTGCGTCTTCCAACAGGGAGAGAACTTAGAGACCTCTCCAAATTCGATTCAGGCCTTGTCTTTCACGACCCTTCCAACAGGGAGAGAACTTAGAGACCTCTCCAAATTCGATTCAAGCCTTGTCTTTCACGACCCTTCCAACCGGGAGAGAACTTAGAGACCTCTCCAAATTCGATTCAGGCCTTGTCTTTCACGACCCAACTCATGAATTCTTACTTGAAACTCCTTGCTGATGATCATGATGAAATGGAGAATCAATATGGAATTGGGTGGAGCTCAAACCATACCAGTGGCGGAATTTCCAAGTTCAAATCAATTACTCCCCCTTCTCTGCCCATCTCTCAGCCTCCACTTTCTCCTTCTTTCTTCTGTATCCCTCCTGGCCTTAGCCCTACGGTGCTGTTAGACTCTCCTGTCCTTTTCTCTACTAACGTAAGTGATCATCCATTTTAGTTCTTTTCCATATAACCCTTCAATTCTCTCTCATAGCTATATATATCTTATCATATCTAGTTTATTCTTTTTTTGATGCATGGTGTTTTTGTCTATGTGATTTTGAGAATTTAAAGTAGGTTCAAGTTTTATTTTTCATCAACAACATATCTATCTTATGTCTTTTTTGCCAACGGTGTTGGGGTGTGAACGAGAGTTCCACATCAATTATGAGAGGAAAAACTAAGGACTTGTAAACTAGATCCAAACGAGTTTTTATTGGATGATGAGTCGGGTGATTGGTCTGTCACCCACATAAAGTTTCATACTTATCTATTTGTTAACAAAATTATAGGCTAGACACAAATGAGTTTTTATTTTTTTTTAGTTGGTTGTTTCTCATTCCGTTTGAAGGTTTCTTTTGTTCATGTCCATTTCCTTCTTAGATGGGTCCAAAAAACTTTATACAATCATCCACATAGTACTGTTTCTCATGTGTAAATAATCATTGACGAGACCCTAGATATTTTCTTATTTATATCATGTCTCTTTGTGGTTTCTTCTGTTTTCTTTTTCTTTTTTGTTTTTTCTTTTAATTTATGTGTGAGAAACCGTGAGATATCCAACGTAAAATTTCATGGGTAACTATTAGAAAGTTAGGCCATAGGGACTCGAATCTGCAACCTTCCGCTTTTTGAGACGAAAGGCAACCAGTTGAATTACACCTATGTGAATTCTTTATCTTCTTTTCATCTTGTCGCCTTGTTTGGAGAGATGTGTAAACCTGTCTTCATGTGATCACCTTAAACCCTTTGGATTTTCTCTTAGTGAAGTTTTCTTTTTCAGGTCAGAAGCCTATTAGTTGTTTTGCTTTCATGGATGCTGTAAATAAGATAATATGGTAGATCCAAATTCTCCTTTATCTGTAAGAAACCATTCTTCCATTGTATGTTTCCCAAATCAGTGATTAAACATGTTTAAAATTCTCTATTTGTCAAAGGTTTCTTCTTTCTCCTTTAGTTGTTAAAATAATGTGATTTATGTCACGTATATACTTCATTTCCGTGACTGGATTAGTAGGTTTATTCATTGGATTAATAGGTTGATTCCTATTTATAAGCTTTCTTTTACAAATGTGTACCTCATCTAATTATGACTCTATTTATCATTAGACGAATAATCACATGCAGGAGGTTGGATGTACTCTAGTATTTTGATAAACATTTCAATTTGAAAAATATTTTGATAAACATTTATATCTCCTACGTGTGATCATTTATCTTGATTAAACATTTCAATTACAAATCTTAATTCATAACACATAGACTAAACTTTTCTTCAAAAACATAAAAATATATGAAATAATATAGAAATATTTAAAAGATAATAATATGAGTAAATCTTTAATTTTTGTTATAACGTGAATACGTATTTTAAAATGCATGACTTTTCATTAGAATTTAATTTCAAAATTTTCAATTATAAAAAGAATCAAACCATAATTAACTTTGAATGTGCTATACTATACCAATATGCTCTGACCCATTTTGTAAGAAGACCGCCAAATTCTAGAAAGTCCCTTAAAAATTCAAGGTCTTTCTCTTAACTACTCGAGGTGGAGAAAAATCCATTAGTCATGAAAATCTATCAAAGATGTCTTTAATTCTGTAGTAATTTAGGGTATACTTAGACATCAAACTCCAATTTAAAATTTTCAAGATTACATTAATGCTGCTAATCACTTCCATCTTGGTCGAGACTTAGTGTATAAGGGCACTTTTGGAATTTTTTCTCAATATCTACTATATAGAATTTATATGATTATGTATACGGCTGAAATTCAGATGATTCAGGCCGGGTTTTAATAAATCCAAGTTCAATTCATGTCAAAACTTATTGAACCTGATTTGACCTGACCCAAATTGATGACTCGAATTACTCAACCCAGCCCAACGCAAATTTCTGACCCGACTCAACCTGAGTGTTGGCTCGACCCGACCCGACCCAAGCTTCAGCCCTAATCGCTACTGTTTTATAACTTGGTACACTTGGGTTGAATCATTTTAAGTCAGGTCAAGTCGTCATTGATTTTTAATTTCTCGATCCAACCTAACCCGAATTTCAAGTGGGTTTTTTCCCCAACCCGAACCGAATTAAAATATACAAATACATATCCAAACCCACTAATATCTCGAGTCGAGTTAAAACGCGACCTAAGTTTCACTCCTAATTATGGATTATTCTATTTTGAGAGACGTTACACTATTCTGTTTTAAGAGAAGCATTAGGTAGAGAATGAAAACTCTAAAATTTCATTATAACCTATTCTCAAAAAATAATAATTACCTCTATTTATTGTGGATGTAGACATTCTAGCAAATATATAACTATTGTTTATCTTTTTATGTATTTACTTTTGTTTCCACTATATTGTGTTTTCTTTGGTTTTCAAATACTCATGATTCTAAATAAATACCAATTAGTCCTCTTGTGATATTGTAGAATCATACAATATGAATAAAAAATATCATATTGTATCCAATGACCTTTCATTCTTTTTCTTTTCCATGTTTGTGAAGGAGAAAGAGAATATAATCAAGTTATTCTCCAAATCTACCACCACTTTCTGATTTTTGTTTTCCAGAAGCAATCTCTTTATCTATTTCTTTCCTCCTCTTGGACTGATGGGGTCCCTCTCTTTGTTCTTAATTTATCTTATATTAGATATTTCCATCTCCAACCACTGGATCATTTTCAGCACAGTCAATCAACTGGAGTGGTAACTCTAGTAGTTATCAGCATGGGATCAAAGAGGAGGAGACTAGCTACTCTGATTTCTCCTTCCAGCCTATAAAAATGCCTGCTGTTGCAGCACCATCACTCTTTCAGTCCTCTTCAGCTTTCAGCACTATGGTATATTTATGTTCAATGC
The DNA here is from genome assembly GCA_022113865.1 of Chimonanthus praecox. NCBI lineage: Eukaryota > Viridiplantae > Streptophyta > Magnoliopsida > Laurales > Calycanthaceae > Chimonanthus > Chimonanthus praecox. The sequence continues at coordinate 58,221,651 of CM039090.1, forward strand.
CATTGGTATTTATTCCATTTGAATTGAATGTTCGGGTCCAAACGAGAGTCCCACATCAGTTGTGAGGGAGAAATCTAAATATTTATAAGGGATTGGGTGACTCCACCTATCGGGCTAGTAGTTTAACCTGTAAGCTCAGTCCTAACAATGGTATGGATTCAGGGATCCCCTAGCAAAATGGAATGGTTGGCGATGTTTTATCCGTCGGATAGTCTCATTCGAGGGAGGATTGTTGGAGTGCAAACAAGTCCCACATCTGTAGGGACTAGGTCACTCCACCTATCAAGCTAGCTTTTGGGCTGGAAGTCCAGTCCTAACATTGAATGCAACATAATTGAAATCCTCTTTTTTTTTCACCTATCAAGATTTCAATTATGTCTTGTATTATGTCTTTTTTTTTTTTAAATCTGCATTAGCGTGATCCTCCTTTTTCTTTTTCCTTTTTCTGTCAATCAACAGGAAGAAGCCATGGAAGGACAACAGTCGCCATGGAAATATCATGAGCCCACAGATATAATGCAGTTCTCTGCCTCAAAGAACAGAACAGATGACTATTATACTGCTCCAACCCAACCCATTTCTAGTTCTAACATTCCAACCATACGACCCAAAATTGAAAGCCATAGTGGACAGTTACCAGATTTTAAGAATCCTTCTCAAGTGCCTCATTACCTGAGAGAACAAAGAAGATCTGATGACGGATACAATTGGCGTAAATATGGGCAGAAACAGGTGAAAGCAAGTGAAAATCCACGTAGTTATTATAAATGTACATACCCAGATTGCCCAACCAAGAAGAAGGTGGAGAGGTCTTTGTTGGATGGACGGATTACGAAGATTGTATATAATGGTACTCACAATCATCCCAAGCCTCACTACAGTAGGAAAACATCGACTTCTTCTCAAGCAATTCAGGGCTCTAATGCCTTACAAGTCTCTGATCATTTGTTAGTGGGATGTTCGGCCTCACAGACGGACTCTGTTGGTACATCAAACAACTCCTCAGTTTCATTAGGTGATGAGGATTTCAGTCAGAATTCAGAGAGATGTAAATTAGAAGAAGAGTATGATGAAGATGAGCCTGACGTAAAACGATGGTAAGATTTTTACTGGAGGAAAAACAGAGCAGAAATGATATGATCCACAATCTTGGAACCATGATGTTTAGACCCATGATTTTGTCATCTAAACAGTTGATCTGATCAGACCCAACATGATAAACCATATGCCAGGAAGGAGATGATTCTCCTTGGACAATTCCTGTCCTTCAAATTGGGCTTTAATTGGGTCAAAATTTCGAATGGATCCATGGTATACTTCGATTTGGTTATCGGTATACGATCTGTATCTGATGATATCCAATCAGACCAACAGTCTGGATCACCAACCCATTGGAATGTCATTTACATTCCTTCTGCAATTGTTCATATCACAGTTCAACAACAAAACATTGATTTAATTCTATTGTTGCAATGAAATTGAAATAGGAATAGGTGATGATTTTGCTGTCCTTTTTTTTTCAGGAAGAAAGAGAGTGAAAGTGAGATTATTTCAGCTTTTGGTAATCGAACATTGAAAGAGCCCAAAGTTGTGGTTCGAACGACCAGCGATATTGATATTCTTGATGATGGGTATAAATGGAGAAAGTATGGCCAGAAGGTAGTCAAGGGAAATACCAATCCAAGGTATTATTTTCTATTTCAAATTTCAGAACTTTCTTGCATGATAATGTTGGGTAAGAACGAGAGTCCCACATCAGTTGTAAGGGGGAGAAATCTAAAGACTAATAAGGGACAGGTCACTTCACCTATCATATTAGTCTTTTGAGCTTGAAGTCCAGTCCATATCAGAGCTAGATCCTGTAGCCGAACGAGATGGTTGGTGACATTCTACCCACCAGAGAGCCTCGTTCAATAGGGGATTGTTGGGGTACGAACAAGAAGAGTTCCACATCGGCTGTGAGGGGGGAAATCTAAGGATTTATAAGAGATTTGGTCACTGCACCTATCAGGCTCCCAACAGATAATTAGTGTACTCTTTTTGTATTTTAAACAATCGTGCAGTGATCAAGACCTTTATCTAATGAAATGCTGCTTCTTATTGTGTCTTATGTGTTGAGTATCTTCAATCAATTAACATGGCTTATTGGTTTCTTTGATGTCCACAGAAACTACTATAGATGTACATTTCCAGGATGTACAGTGAGGAAGCATGTGGAGAGAGCACCCCAAGACTTGCGAGATGTGATCACAACATATGAAGGGAAACACAACCATGATTTGCCCACGGCTCGTGGAAGAGGCAGCCGAACAATTGACGGCCCTTTCGCCTACAACGTCGACAAGAATAGCCGCAGCGACAACCATGACAACATCTACATTCCAGATTTCCGGTGGATGTAAAGACCGCAACCATATACAATGACAAACATTTTTGAAGGAAGACAATATACAGTTGATGCTCCAGCAGATTACACACAGAAGAAGAAGCAAGGAATAACATTTTCCATGAGTTAAATTCATGACTGAATGCTGATAAAGGATTATAGGGTCGGTTAGAGATTAATTAACACAGGCAATTTGTTGTATTAATTACATTGTTTGTTGTAGATTTTGTAAGATTTGAATGTAAAATACTACTGATCAAATACTTGTTCATTTGATTAGGCTGAATTGGTGCTTAGATAGACCTCTGATTTTGTTCATTTGTATCAGAAAAAATTGTAAACAAATAGTAAAAAGAAGCTGATTAGGACTTGGTCTCTTTTGTCCTCGTTCCTATTGGGCCATTATTGGGTCAAAGTAGCCCAACTTATTTTCTCTTTCTGACCGAGGAAAGTCATAACTTTATGTAAGTTTCCTTATTAGATAAGCCCAACTCAGACGGTTTAATGGACCGTAATCCGTAATTGCAATTTCTATCTTGATTAGGTGTCGAAAGATAGATCTTGTCGAGATTTCAGTCGAGATATTTTCTCTTTCAATTTATTTTTTTGAAAATCATGATGACTTTTTTTTCGAAAAAGTCATTTAAAAAAATAACTTTTTAAAAAAAAATAAAAATATCGGCCAATATCCAAATCGATATTCGTCTGCTATAGACAAATATCGATCGAGATATCAGGCAGGCCTACAACCGATATTGTTATTTATCGGTCTTTAAAAATCCCAGATATCTCGGCCGATACGCACAGTATAGTCCGAGATTTATACCCCTGATCTCAATAATGACTTCTTTCCACTTGGTTTGCGGACAAACCCTCATATGCCATTACTAAGGCTCTCCTAAAAGGTAGAAATCTCGGTATCGGCCGATATCTCAACCAATAAATTTCTCTTACATTTTTTAAAAAAAAAACTACCAATATCAACCCCGATATAATATCAAATATCAGCCGATATTATCACCTCTCTCATGCCTCTCCCTTCAATTTTAACTTATATAGATTAAAAAATAATTATGAAACGTGTTTTAAATTTTTAATACATTGTTACTGATCTCTGACTCAGTAGGAATCGACTCAGGCGGAATTGAACAGGTTGATTGCTGAAAGTGAATGAAAACAGTACTTGAAAGTCATGAATGGTAGTCCACTGGTCCTGAGTTTGGGTTGTGTTGTTAGATTCAATAATGAGAGAGTCATAAAAATATCAGACTTGCATCTCTACCTTCGAGTTTAAATTTTCAGTTTTGAAGTCTAATGCTCTTCAAATAAATGAAAAAAAATACAAAAATTGATAATTTTAGTAATGATATGTTTTTGATATATACAGAACTTCTTTGTTATGAAAATACAAAAGATTTAAAGAAAACAATTTGTTTTATAGTTAGAAATATAAACGGGGGTCAAATTTAAATCAGATATACCATATTTACTAATATAATCGATATTTTAAAACTTATTTTCTAAATTCTCTCCCAAATTTTTCTACTAATTAGAGTTGACCCAATAATTATAGCTAATGTTACTCCTAATTATCGTCTTCACCTTTATTTTTACTGTAACAGAATACTATTTAAAATCATTGCCATAATTACCAAAGCTTGACTAAAAATTGGGACCAAAATTTAATCTCTTACAAATTTTCTTTAATCTTTACAACTCCTCCACTAATCTCTCGAAAATGCACCTGAATTTTGAAAACTTTTTCCTAATTTTTTCTGAACTTCTAAATTAAAAAAACTAAATTTTCAATTAATTTTATTTTTACTTTTTCAATTAAAATATTCAAATATCAACCAATATCAGCTGATATTATAAATATTAAGTATTAACTGATATCTCAGCAATATCCACGATACATCGATATATATATATCAACCCCATTTTATTATATTAGAGATCCCAAAATATAAATTTTTGCATGAACTTTAAATCTGCATTTACATTCTTATTAATTTAAAGAAATTGATAAAAATGGTAAACCTATGATTTTCCAGAGACTCCCGGAGATGGGACAAGACAGAACGGAAACAGCGAGGTACACTCGCTACTTCTTGAGTTTTTCGCGAAAAAGAAAATTAGAATGGCCCATGCAGGTCTCGAACCTGCGACCTTCCCGTTATTAGCACGACGCTCTAACCAACTGAGCTAATAGGCCGCTTGCTTTGCTTAAATTAAAATAATAATATTATAAAAATTAATAGACAATATTTTCGTCCAATACAATTGAAAATTTAATAGAAACTAAAATATTATAAAAATTCCTTTTTAAACACATGATCAAATTTTTTTAATCTGTAATTGTCTTGGACTCAAATAAAAAATAGAAATAAATTTAAACTACCAGAACTCAACGTCGTCAGGATAGAGTCACCGTGGGTGAAGTTGGTGTCTCAGTAGACGACAATACTCGATGAGTCTATTCTATTTCGATGAATTGACTACCACGTGGCCGACATGCTATGATGATAAAAGTAAAATAAATATCCAAATGGATGGGACCCAAACAATTATTTTCATGGACCACCCACCCGCATAACCCATTCTACAACCACTTGCCACGTCACCATTGGATCTTATACGTGTATCATCCAACGGCTTAGCTCAAAAGTAGGCCCCACCAAGAGAGATGAATATTTATCAGAAGAAAATATCATTTCTTTTTGTTATTTTTCACGTTAAATTCTACAAAAGATGAGGTCATGAACAAGCAAAAGTCAGCAACGCGACTATGTACATGGAAAACGCAGATTAACAACCACCGTTCCACAAAGAAAAACACGGTAACTCGGCCTCCAGACTCCACGCGCTGAGTTTACTCGCTGTCTAACGCGGCTGCTGGATCGGGCGAGGAGACACCTTCACGTTTACGATCTTCGGTGCCTTGACAGCGTATTTGGGAGGCTCCACTTGAAAACGAGGCTTCCTCCATTTCAGTGCACCCAACGAGACCAGATCTCTCGATCCTTTGTCTTCCTCTGCAAAAATTCATCAAATCATCAGACACGGGCAAGTTGGAACAAAAACCAGAGCCTGCACTACCAGACTCGTGACTCTACCGCTTCGACTCGGTCGAATCCAACCGTTTATTCCCCCCAAACAGTAAGCAGTTGCGTAACTAAAAAGTCCCCAACTTGAAATAGCTGGCAGATCCATGGCTGATGGATGAGCTAATGGTATCCTCAATCCGATCCGACAGTTAAGACGGAATTAGATGCAAGATGTGGTCTTACTCAAGATAGATCCACTTTTTTAATTGTTTAGACTGATCAAATGGCTCAAATTATTTTTAAAAAAGAAAAAAGTGAGTTCACATACAAAATGCCCCAGTTAAATCGCTGAATCGGGCAATTTGAGTACAACAATCAATAATACCTTCGTGGTGGCGGTCATCAAAGATGGCATCAATGTCAGGGAGGAAGTGCTCGGGTTCAAAATCATCGAGGAAAGCTTCAGGATCTTGGAAGCACTCCTGTAGCCAGTAGTCGCGAAACCAAGCAGAAGACTGGACCAGCTCCCACCACTGGTCCGAGAAGTCCTCCACCGTCCGATACGCCCACGGTACGAACAGAGGAGCGTTCGGATTCAAGGCAGACGTCGATCTCCTAGAAATAACATCCATTGCCACTCTCTTCTCTCTCTCTCAAGACAGACTAATCAAAGGACTACCGAGAAAGAATACAACCTCAGCGTTGCCGACGGCGAGGGGTATTCATTTATAGTTCTCAAGTAATTATGAGCCCTTCTACTTGGATAAAACTACGGGTCTGCCACTGTACTCTGGACGTGACTCAGCACGTAGATAAAATTACGAAATATGGCCATTCTCTTATCCTCTCATTTAAAAATCTAGACTGGAGAGACGGACAAATAGAAAAAAAAATTATCTAACATGTGCAAAAACAGTACTTCCCTATGGATTTATTTATGTTCAAGTAAATCGGTTTGGACAAATAATGAATTTTCTCTATTTGTATTCAATAATTTGATAAAGTTTTAAATACCATCTTAGAATTTCTTTTACAAAATTTTAATTATTTATTTAAAAATAATATTTTTTTATTAACATGAAAGTAAATCAGAACTAATAAATATAAAATGAATCACAACACGTGTCTCACTACCGCTAACTAATAAATATTTTTCTTATAACTTTTCTCACTCCGCATGTTGATGGAGATGGGAGAAAACCATAAAATACAGAAACCCGAATAGGAATATAGGATTATGCAATTTTCAAAAATAATTTGTGAAATTAATTTTACAACTTTTAATGAATATAAAAATATTTATACCAAAGATGAATTATGTTACATTGATGAAGAATATAGTATTAAAAAGTAAAATAAAATACAAAATTTGAATAGTAAACTTTGAATAAAATAAATTAAATTAAATTATTTCCATAACAAGTATGATGAAATAAATATAGAAATAATCATGTGAGTTCATTGTTGGTGGATCTAAAAGTCGGCCTGGCCACCAACAAGCAAACGACAGAAGGTTTTTGGATAGACATCACTTTTTGATGGAAAGCTACCGTGACATTTTCAACCCTAAACCTTTTAATTGGATCCACAGCCCAAATTAAATTGAACCCTCGTAATTCTCAGACTTAGCTTGCACTAAATGTAGGGTAAGTTCGAACTTAACTTTATTGTTTGGTTTAAGCATTTTATGAATTTTTTTAATTATTTTTATAAGATTACTTTTCATCGATTAAATTAGTGAGTGGGTTGAGAAATTTATATATATTTATGTGATTAATCTCATGTCTAATAAAGAACAGATACTTATATTATAAAAGAGAGTATTTAATTTCTCAACATGACTATCGAATTAAAATAATAAAAATTAACTTTTATATCTAAGATCAAAATGAGGCTTCTTTTCTTTTTCACATATTATTTTATTCACATAAAGAATAGAACTTAGTGTTGATATAAAGTTTAATATAGATAATTGTCAACTAAAATAATTTATAATATTGCATGTTATTAAATAAAAAATGAGATGATTTAAATAATCCATTCTCTCAATTCAAGTCATCCAATTCTTTTTAACTCAAAAAAAAAATAGCGCGATGAGTATTGTGAAATGAGGAGAAGGGGGAGCCAGGAAGAGACATAAACGGCGCCAGAGAGGTTTCAAACTTCGATCGGCTTGCTTGGACAGTTTCTAAGCCGGTCCGTATTTACCGACACGTGTCGGAAGCACTTTGTCCTTATCGACAAAAGTCAAAAAGCGCACGTCACTGTTCTCATCCCTTTGCTGACGCGTCCCCTCGGAAGAAGAGGTGATAAGGTAAAAAAATAAATGGTAAACTCGACTCCACCAAACTCCCATGTACATTCCCTACTTCACAGTTCACACCTTACTGATGCGAAGTAGTATTCGTCGATCCCAACCGTCCATTCTAGATAAAACGTGGCTGAATCTTGGCCGTACAACAATTAAAAAAAAATTCTATTTCCACTTGCGTTAAAAGAGGATGAGAACTGAACCAGTCTCTTCTGACATAAATCATTGGTTGGTTTAAAAGATTTAAATTACTCCTTTTCTCTAATTTTAATTATTTTATTTTAAAATTTTAAATATTTTATTGGAAGATCATGAATTTCTCTTTAAAAATAAATAGATAGAGTGATAATAAAAATGACATATAAAACAATTATTTTTAATCAATCTTAAAATACATACAATTTTTTATTTTTATTAAAATTTAAATAGTCTATCGCTTTGAAATTCAATAATTTTATAGTTCTCAATTTAAAAACTGTTATAAATTTTCAAAATTAAATTTACTATAATATTAAATATCAATTACATAATCTATATAAATGTAATTTAATTCGTTGTCTTCCATTTTAAAAAGTGGGAAATTATATGTTCCAACTTTATAACTTAATTTTGATATGTGTTAAAGGTAATATGTTGACTATTCCATGATTTTTTATGTATAATTTTATTAAAAAATATCAATTATATAAATATTAAATTATTTTAAAAATTATAAAAGTATTAAATTAAAATATATGAAGAATAATACAATTGATCGATGAAAAGATCAGCTTTAGAAAAAGTAGATTCAGTCGCGGAATTCGAGACTCTGATACATTCATTTGTTCATCACAGTAGAAGTGTCGATGGATGCTGGCATTATTATAATTAGAACAATAATATTTTATTGCTCTAAATAGTAAATACCAGTTGTGATGATGTGACAGGAGTTGATTAAAGAAGGTTGTCTGTATTCATAAAGTAGTGGGGTAGTTTTTAATAAAAATATTGTATTATTTTTTATAGAATAGACTCCCCTATAATTAGATTGTATATTGACGAATCCAATTATTTAAATTGAATTCAAACGTTTTAAAATTTTATAACTCAAAGTAAAATAATGATATACACATTTTATAAACAGATAAATAATAAATTGAGAGTTATTCAATCGAACTCAAAACCTACTCAACCCAGCTAATTTATGTTCAAATTTATCTTAAATTATATTTGATACGATACTATTATTCAAATCAAATCAAATATTTTAAATAGATATAAATTTAAAATTTTGTGACTCAGAATTCAAAATAGACTCATACTGTCTAATTCATTTAATAGACAATTTGAAAATTGTTAACTCAAATCAAAATAAAATCTGACCTGAAATTGACATCATCTAACTTACTGCAAGGTCTACTATATGGTTAGATTGAATAGAAAGAAGACTTAGTCGGTAATATAACACTAGAAAAAATTCTTAATTCGGTCATTATAATTTTGTGAGATGAATTATAAATAATTAATATTTTTTAATAATTAAAACTTTAAAGTTTAAAATCATAGGATCAATATTCTCATTTGAGACCTAAATTATAAGCAATTAGTATCTTTTTCATTATTTACATATTTCACAAAGGTGTTTATTTGTTTGAGCTCAGTCTAAACCCAATTTAAATAAATGGGCTCGAGTTTGGTCTCAGAAGCCTGTCGGGTTAAGACTTTTTCTAATGAACACCGATGAACACCCATACAAAATAAATACATATATAAAAGAGAAGTCTCTAGCATTTTATATATACAAATGCCTTTCATTATTTAAACAATTATAATAATAAAATATTTTTAATAATGTAATCTATTATGATAATTTATATATAAAAAAAAAGTATGCAAATCTATATAATTGTATCAAATGTGCAAAAATTACATGAATAGAAGATGGGGTAAGTTTTACTCTCAATGGCCGATTCTAGGTCTATGAAATGGGTCATTAAAAAATATTGATCTTATTAAATTTAAATTTTCAATAACTAAAATCAAATTGTTAGAATAATTAGATATATGTGGAACATTATCAATCACTTATCAATTTGATCTTACTCATTTGTTTATTGTTTTCAGTGGAGAGTGTGCTCCTTTTTGTACTATTGTGGCACATGTCGCCTATAGTCTTCTCCTATACTTTAAATTAAAAAATCATCATTATCTTAAAAAATCATCATTATCTTAACAGGAGCAATAAAAAATTAACAGCGTGATTGAGTGATGAGTGCATAAAATATTGGGTGTTATCACTAATTTTCAGCATCTGTGAAATAAGAACGATAATATTGATATCGGCTGATAACATATCACTCAATATATATTGATTTTTAACTATCGTGTAATATTAGTGATACTTATTGTATTAATTATAAAGTCTATTTCTCGGTTGATATGGATGATATTTATATTTTTAATTTTTTTAAAATAGTTTCTTTTTTGGTTTTTGTATTTTTTAATTAAAATAATAAAATAATACTGATATTTAAAAAAGAGAAAAAAGAAAAGAGAGAATCATATCGATCGATATTTGCATATCGGCCGAATTATCGGCTGGGGCATTTTTTGCACCCAGCTTATCATATTTCAAATTATTTAAACTTTGTTTTTGAGTCTACAATTTTTATTTTTTAAGACTGTATATATTATTATCAAAATTATTAATTTCGTTTAGTTGGGCCAAAATCAGATATGAGTTTCAAATAAAATACTTGTTTATATTTTTTTTTCTCTTCGTCTTCTACCATTTTAGCCTATTCTGGTAATTTTAGCTGAAAAAAAATTATATATATATAAACAATGATATACAAGAGAAGCACTAGTTGATAGCATGAAGAAGTTATATGGACTATGCTAAAATGAAGTGGGCCTGACCCATTTTGGTTTAAATGTTTGAATTGTCTTGAAATCAGGGTAGGGCCTGGCATCAAGGTGGCCAACACAAGGGGTATAAATCTCAATTGATACGGTGTGTAACGGCCGAACTAGCGAATATCAGCAGAGATCTCATCGATATCGGCTGATATACACTGAGATTTAAAAAAAAAAAATAGAAGAGAGAGATTTCGGCCGATATTTGAATCTCGACCGATATCTAGGTAAACTTGAATTTTTTACCCCTGCGACAACCTCCAAAAGTTGAACTTACACATGATAATAGAAATTGTTCACTTTTAATTTTTAAGAGAAGTGATGAGTCGAACTTCGCACAAAAAGTGAGAGTACACCATATGGTTCGCAATTGAGGATGATGTTGGCACTTGGAAGAGACTCATCAAGATTATTTTTTTCCCTTCTCTCTGCTTGCAGCTCATTAAGGGTTCCAACCCCTCACTCAATCCATCATAAGTTCGGCTGGCTCGAGATGGATTAGTTTTTTTTCAAGAAGACTAAGGCATTTATGGCACACGTCGGATACAGAACAATTAGGAATGTCCTTTTTCTCATAATTGATTAGTTAAAATAATATTATTATCATATTATAGATAAAATAATTTCTTGTAAACTGGTTGGGCATGGTGTTCTATACAAGTTTGTCTCATCGAACTTGAGTCCCATTTGACTTTCTATGTCCATTGACTCCATTCTCACTAGTTATTTTCATTAGTTGGATTTTTACTCAATTCGGTCTTTTTAGAAGGTACTCTCAGTGTTATTAAATTTCACTTGAAGTTGGATTAAAAACTTTATTTAATTGTAAAATTTAAGATAATATACCTTCATTCATCCTGTTAAAATTTATGTAAGAGGACTATCAAGTATGCAACCCATGTGGGCTTCACATAAAAAAATTGCATCGGTAAACCTAGTGATCTGTTCAGCAGGGGGTCAGTGTGCTATATGTGCAGAAGCTGGGCCAGAAACTTCCTGATTCCACAAGAAAAGGGCCAGATATTTGAAGGCCCAGCTAACCAGGACAAAGCCTGAAAGTGGAAATCCAGTTCAAATTTCAATGCACACTCAGCTTGCCTGAAAGAAAGTTTGGGCCACAAGTATAAATTTAGTATTATCTTGGGGGTTGGCTTCATGGTCAAAATCTACTCATGTTTGTAGGAAGTCTTGGGATCTATTAGGACTTGCGCTTCCAGTCCAAAAGACTAGCCTATTAGGTGGAGTGACCCAAGTCTTTTATAAAACCCTAGATGTCCCTCTACATTTCCAATGTGGGACTCGTTCGCAACAGCTCCAACAATAACCCCCCCCCCCCCCCCCCCCCCCCCCCCCTCGAACGAGGCCCTCCAGCAGAGAAAATGACACCAGTCATACCGTTGGTCTGGGAGATCTCCTGAGCCCACATGAGGTAGCTTGAAACCTAGCTTTGATACCACTTGTTAGGACTTGGGATTCGTACCCAAAAGACTAGCCAGTTAGGTAGAGTGACCCATGTTCTTTAAAAACTCCTAGATCTCCCTCTACACTTCCAATGTGGGACTCGTTTGCAGCAGTTCCAATAGGATCAAGTTCCCCTCAATACAAAAAGGACTACTACTCATTATTTTGTATCCGACGTGTATGGATTTAAAAGATTTACACATGTTCTCATTACCCCTAGATCTCTCTCTGCACTTCCAATGTGGGACTCGTCCGCAGGAGTTCCAACAGGATCAACTTCCCCTCAATACAAAAAGGACCACTCTTCATTATTCTGCATCTGACCTGTGTGGATTTAAAAGATTTACACATATCTTAAGCATTATTCAACATTAGGCCTCACAATCCTAATATGGATCTTCATAGTTTGCTGCGGTGGTCGCATCATTAGGCCAAGTTGCCTCGAGTCCGCTTAATAGAAGCCAGTTTTGTATCAAGATAACCTTAATTTGTAAACTGACCCAGCTTTCTCAAGAGCCTTTTCAAAGGCAAGCTTAATAATCTAAAGTCTGGCATTGTTATACGCTCATTATTAACATTACATCCTACTCAAATTCCAATACCACAATTTAGGGCAGGGTCTAGCAGACTCTAGGGCTGAAAGGCCTGAGTGGTCTAACCCCAAATATCAGAGGATGGAGTTTGCCATGTGATAAAAAAAAATTTAAATGACTAGTTAGATCATCGCAAAAGCTATCTAATTGTAAAAAATAGAACCCATTGAATCTTTTTTGTTTTTGATTTTTTTAAATTAAAAGTAAACTATTGAATCATTTTTTTTATCAATCTTGATCAATTCATCAGTGAAAATGCATTAAATTAATATTATAAAAGGTTAAGTCTACATTAAAAATAATAATAATAATTTCAATAATTTAAATTCTAATGAAGAATGGCCCCTAAACAGCCCTTGTTCCTGAGAGCAAGCATTTTCTAGTTCCATCCCTACTTTACATCTTACGTAGGCCCGATGCATGGCCCTATGAATGCAATCTACACCGAGTTTAGTCTTAATTCTTAAACCAAACCATTCCAAATTGTGCCTTGTAAAGCAATCAGGGCTGAGCCCAGACTTGACTGAAGTCCAGCCAGTCCCATCCAAATTGCACCTTGTGGGCCTTAACTCACATTCAAGGAGCAACCCACATGGGTGTAGCTCAACTGGTTGTCTCCCAACTCAGGAAGTGGGAGGTTGCAGGTTCAAGCTCCCGTGGCCTAACTTTGGTGTGTCTTAGAGATAGTGGGCTAATCTGTGAAGATTTTAGTAGGATTGTGTCTGAATTTTTCACACTTTAATCTAAAAAAGGAGCAACTTCTATTTCTATGGTGATCAGGATTGTAACAAGTTTCATCTATAAATTGGTTTAGGGAAGAGGTGGGTGGGACAAATGTAGAAATGAGTTTTGTTTAGTCATGTAACTACTAATTAGAAATGCCTAATGAAGCTTATTATGTCATTATTACCATATTCATAACTTTGTTCTTTTGTCCTCATGTTACAAGAAGGATTGATAATATAAAGCATTGAGAGGATATGTGCATGTGAGGAAATCATTTGTTTTTGACAAATCCATTAATTAATACTACTATAAGAGAGAAATGAAATAGAAAAGAATTGATTGTATCACTGAAAATAACTAAAATTACCCTCATAGAATAAATTAAGGAAATTAATAAAAGCACTGATATTTTTTATAACAAGAAACATCAAATTTATCCTTCTATTCACTAAAAACACTGAGTCCCCGTCAATTTTCAACCGTAAAATACCATCTTTTCAACTTTAGTGACTTGAGGCTTTACCAAACATAATTAGAGCACATAAATAAAGGTTTCACCCGTGTTGAATTTGATTTTTACTCTATCTTAAAAGACAACTTCTCATAGAATTATTCGTATCCTAAAATTAGTCAGATGCTTTAAAATATATGAACACCTCTATCCTAATAAATTACCTTTTCACCACCAAATAAGAAGGGTAGCGATCCTCGTACGGGCATTTTGTGTAACGAGATACGAGATTTAGGGTATTGCCCATTTTACCCTTCCATTGCCGTACGAAAGTATTTAAAAAAAATTTCAGTGAGCCGATTTTAGTGATCTAATTTGCTGTTCTTTATAAAAAAACAGTGAGCCGGTTAGTGATCCGGCGAACTGGTCAGTGAGCCGATTTATACCGCAGTGGAAGGGTCAGTGATCTGACGAGCCGATTCGAATGGTTCGGCAAGTCGGTTCGAAGGGCAAAATAGACAATACATTAAAACCCGTGTCGAATTATAAAAAATGCCCGTAGAAATATCGCTACCAAGCTGCTTCTCATGGTTCAGACGAAGTTTGGTAGTTGGAAAAGTAATTGTCTCTCTTATGCTGGCCGACTTGAGCTTCTGAAAACTACTATCAACGGGCTACACATCTACTCGGGTCACTCCTTCCTCTTACATGTTGTTGTCTCTCTTCATATTGAGAAACTCATGCGTTCTTTCCTATGGGGGGCAATCTACGCAAATCTTTGCACACCGTGGCTTGGGAAAAAATCTGTTCTCCCAAGGATACGGGGCGGCTGGGTCTCAGGCGCATTCGACACATTAATCTCGCTTGCCTTATGAAGCAATCTTGGAATATCGCCTCTGGTAAGAATAGTCTTTGGCTAAAGTGGATCCATGAGAAGTACGTCAGAAACAAAAGCTTCTGGGATATCCGTCCTAAGAACACTGCTTCATGGGCTTGGAGATCTATCCTGGCTGCTAGAGATCTCGCCAAAGCCAACATTGTCCATGCCATCGGTAATGGCCGTTTAACTAAATTCTGGTTAGATCCATGGATTGGACCGGGTATTCGCCTCGTGGACATTATTTCCAATCGTCAAATCTATGCCATGGGGCAAAACAGAAATATTACTGCTGATCATTTCATATGCAATGGGAAATGGAAGTTGCCTACGACCTCTTCTCTTGCCTTAACTGACCTTTGGCACACAATTATCTCTAGAAAATTGCCTCTATCTGATGTGGATGACCAAATCATCTGGGTTGCTGATCGATTGGGTATTTTCTCTTCATCCTTTGCGATTGATGCCTCTTTCCCTGTTCACAACAACTCTTATTGGGTCAACAACACTTGGTTCTCCGGTTGCATCAACAAACACTCTTTTGTTGCATGGCTTCTCTTCAATTCTGGTCTAAAGACGAAGCAAAAAATGCTCAGCTGCGGGATACCTTGTAATGCTCTTTGCACACTTTGCTATACTGCTGACGAATCTTCTTCCCATCTACTGGTCTGCACATTCATCTTATCCATTTGGGACACTATCTTACGCAAATTCGGGCACCTGACGCTTTCAGACAACATGTGGGATGACCATAATGCTCTCATTGCCTCCAAGAGTGGTCGCCTAGAGAGATTGGCTGCAAATTTGGCCCTCCCTGCGGTCATTTGGCACACTTGGCAAGAAAGAAACATTCGTATTTTCCAGAATTGCTATAAATCCAGTGATAGCATTTTTTACAACATCCTCCATGACATTCGAGACAGGATCTTCTTCATCCTCTCTAACAATAACCTATGTAAGGCAAGTGGTTCTTTCCTGGCCTTGTGGGATCTTCCTCCGGCTTCGAGAACCTCGATCCATGGCACCCTTTCGGATGCTTCCACCATTCCCGGGACTATTGTTTCTTGCCTCCTCATCGACTCGTTTACCATCGGCAACCAATCGTCCATTGCTGCCTCTCTTATTGGTCACTCTGCCTCTGGTATGATTGTCTGGCCCTCCTTCAATGGCGACACCATATCTAATCTCCTGGATGCTACCCAAATTTGCTTACACAAGATTCTTTCCTTAAACATTACGGTGGATAATCTTCAGATTGGTTGTAGAGACTCGTTCAGCCTCATCACGAGACAGAGCTCATCAACTTGGAGCTACAAGTGCTTGATCCTTGCTATCGTGAATCTGCTGAATTCCACTTGTTACAATTCTATCACTCCTGCTGACATTGTTCACAAATTCAGTCTCTTGAACTAGGTTAACCTTCAGGAGCATCATCTTTTTTTTAGCTCTGGCATCTTTCAAGGTTGGGTGCCACCATGAGCCATTGATTTTGTGTTGTCTGGGCACTTTCTTTTATTTCCTATCTCTCTGCCCTTGTATTTTCTTTTTTATTCTAGTTTCTTTTTATTCTAGATCTTCCTCTGTCTTGTTTGGGCTTTGGCCTTGTAAAGATTTTCTTCATGCCTTTGGTTTTTTTGCTTCGCCCTTGCTGTGGATTTTTACTTTCTTGTAAATTCTTCGGATCCCCTTTTTGAATGGAATACTACTAATCGTCTTTCAAAAAAAAAATTACCGCTACCAAATAAGAAAAAAAATCTTTACTTTCACTTGCAAACGTCCAACTGCCGGTGGGTGGCCATTTATTTCTGTTCCTAGTTGCTTTAGCATTTGCCTTTCCGTATATTAATCGAATGTGGTCCTTTCCTCACTTTCCATTTTAATCATAGCTTCCACATACAAGGTTAGGAAAAAGAGTGGACATATTTCGACCAAAAGTGATCTCAATGATACTGCTGTTCACAAGAGTCCAATCTCAATATAAAACTCTTATCTTCCTTCACTCATTCGACTAAGCCAATTTTCATTTTCATGATATACAGTAAATTACATGAGATCTATATCAGACTAAAACAAAAAATCTGAATGAGTAATGAGAATAAATTAAATACCATTATGAAGTTCTGCCAATTATCCATTTCAAAAAATTTAAAGGAGTTGGAGTGATAGTCAGAAAATCATTTCAAGAAAAGAGTTCTAAATTCGATTCTCACTTCACTTCACAAGATTAGTCTCTATAAAGTCATCTGTGTGCAAGGGTAGAAATGCTTTCGTATGCAACGAAGATTAGTCAAATTCTCTGTGGAACTGAACACTTTGGTCATAAAAAAAATTATCTATTTTTTTTCTAATTATGTGGAGGCCAATAAACTATTAATTGCCGAATTATGAAATCGAACACAATTTATATGAACTAGTGGCTTAATGATGTGATTACAGCCACTCCACTGAATCGTGGATGGCTTGTGTGTAGTTTTTGTCTTCTCTTTCCTCAACAAGAAGAGGTCTGTAATGATTTTTATCTCTGAAAATTTCACCACTACTGTTGTTATCGTTTTTATCTTTAAAGCCATTTTATTACAAGATTTTAGATTTGATAATTACAATTCTTAAATTATTAAATAATATTTACCACTGGATTGAATCATGCTGGAATGTGATACCATCTCTCATGAGTTGCAACCAAATTAAGAGTTTATTTAAACGTTGGAATCGATAAGGAGATTATTGTTTAATTGCAACGAATAATAGAATGATACAGCCGATCATTATATTTCCTTGAAAGTCTCCAACTCTTGATTAAAATTCTAATACAGAGATGGGTTGGGATTCTAACGCGTAATCTAAGGTTACAGAGAATATTGACAGATAAGCCAGCTATGAAGGGCATATTTTAATGTTTACCAAGTCCTAACCTCTTGCTTCATACCCATGTAAGAGTAGACTTATATTCTTCATATATTTTAAAATTACTAATTAACTTCCACTTAAATATTCAACTGAATTCTTCTGATTATTAGGTGTCTTTCATTTTCTCTGAGGATGATCTTGACCTTCTGATCACTAGACTTTTGCCCATTGGATTGGTAGAAATTTGCCATCAATTTAACTCAGTAGAATTTGGTATTTGAATTCTTCAGTAGAATTTGGTATCTATCTCAAAATACTAACCTATTAGGCAGAGTGGTCCAAGTCCTTTATAAATCTTTAGATCTTCTTCTACATTTTCAATACGTGACACGTTCGCAGCTAGTCCCATCGGTCCCTCCCCTCGAAGGAGCGCAGCCAACTCATCTGCCTAGAGGGTAATCTGAGACCTAACTTTGATATCACTTGTTAAGACCTAAGTATCATGCCCAAAAGACTAATCTTTTAGGTGGATTGACCTAAGTCCCTTATAAATCTCTTGATCTCCCTCATGATCTTGTTTTCTGCTATTTTTAAAAAAAGTACCTACAATTTTTTTATTTTTTTTTAAGGAAATTGGCTCTCTGAAAAATTAGGTTTTCATAGCTTCGATTTACTAAAAAAAACGTGAAAATGGCAAATAAAAATACTTTTTCTTAAGTGGGTTCTTCATTTTCTCTTCTTCTTGTTGGTAGAAATAGAGCTGCATGGATAGAATACATTGTTCACGTACAAAACAAATTTATTCTTGACAAACTTGACACTGGAAGTACAATTCCATAATTACAAACAGGTTTTATTTTCCTCATTGAGTAAGTATTATGATAAAATTTCCCATAAAAGACCATACATACTAAAAGCAAACAAACTGTTTCTTGCGTACTCCTTTTTTAATTTAGGAGAATGAAATGGAAAAAAGAAAAAGCAAAAGAAAAAGATTTCATTATATCAACAACAAATAATCACATCATACTTGAAAAAGGCTTACCACGCCTAATTAACATGTAACATCATACTTGAATCTGGTGTCACAAGTCCTCGTAGATGCTCTCAAGATGTGGACGCCAGATGCCCAGTCGGCCACACTGCCGATCACGGCGGCTCACCTTCTTGCCTGATTGAGCATTGGTTCGATGGCAGCCGGTATCGGAGACGGAGACGTGGGCGGCGGCCTTCTTTTTGGAAGAGGCCTTGGTTTGGGTGGTTCTTATCTTTTCTGGCAAGGAAGAAGTTGGAATCAAGAAGTAAATGTGTCCACGCTTGAGATCGGAGTTGGGTGAGAGGATGAGGATCTTATGGCCCATTCCCTGAGAGCAAGGCTGGCTCAGGACATGGCTGGGATTGGCAGCCAAAACTTGTTTGACTGAGATTGGATGGCTGAGCTCTTCTACATGGCCATTCAAATGGACGATCCTGATCACGTCCAGAGCTCCAAAGGGGAGAATGCAGGCCAAACAACATCGAAGACTATTCCCCATCTCTCTCTCTTTTCTCTCTCTCTCTTTGATTCTTGATAAGTAATGGTCGTGTAGGAGTAATATATATATATAAGAATATTGATGGAGTATTCTTCTATGATGAAATGAAGTGAGAAAGATTGGTGGTCTTAAGAAATGACATAATTGCCAGTGGTCGCGTAAAATTCAACTAAAAGTAAGACGGGTATCTTGTATTAAATATTTGTTTAACTCTTTTAAGTTTGAATAAAATATTTATTCCTTCTTTCAAATTGAGAGAAAGTCAGAGAAAGTTGAGGATTCTTTTTAAATAACTTATTTGATAATTTGTTGATTAGAGAAACAACTGTGGCTCTACACATCGAAGCCAATTATAGAACTTTCTCCTAAAAGGTTTTTCCTACTTGTAAATATTGATCGATATGATATATTGATTTTGAAAATCTTTATATATCAGTCAATACATATATTTATATTAGTGAGTTTTGTAAAAAAAATAAAAATAAGAGAGAGAAATATTTCTACTGAGATATCGGCCAATATCAATATTTATACCCCTGATTTTAAGAGTAATAAAAGCCTGTACATTTTTTTCTAAAAACTTTTTCTTTAATTAAAATTCACCCTTAGTTAAGTTCATGATACAATGGTTTTTAGTATTTTTGAAAGTTCAAAGCTTTTAATTGTAAATAAATTCTTGAAAAAATAGTTTTTCAAGTATACTAGATTCTGGAACAACCCACATGGATTGGGAGATACAGCAAAGATGAAAAAGAAAATAAATCTTCTCTTCAAAGAGGAGATTTCTACTACCACAAATATTTTTTTGTTGAATGAGAGATTAAAAAGGATCGCACCGTACAATCTTTCTGCAACTCTGATACACACATATGTATCAGAAGAAAATAATTTTCAACACTACTTTATTCAATATAAATCTGAAAAAGAAAATAAAATATTTAAATATTTATATTCATCGTTTATTGAGTTTATTAGGAGTCCATGCATCTAAATAGACAATCTCCATGAGTTTTTTACTCTTGTACGGAATATATTTATATAAAAATATGTATCTAAAAACAATAGATTCCTTATGATATTTTGACCAGTGCAGTTTTCGAGCTGTCCCCGCTGGCCAATTGTCCGGACTCAAGACATGCACTGAGCTCCGATTTTACACTGAATTTTAGGTCCACCACTTCTCCTGAGTCCCACTTCTAAGTGCTGTTACGTGAAATTAAAATATTATATTTTTTTAAAAAAAATTTAAATACAAAAAGGTGGCGATCATAATATGGGAAAACTCTTTTAAGACATACGGATTTTCTGGATTTTCCACTTTACCCACATTCGTCCATACATATTTAGTGGACTTTTAGAAATCGATTTATTTTCCAGTAAATCAGTTCACTGGATCGATGCACCGACCGGATCACTTGGAAATAGAAATTTGAGGAAAGTGATGCGGTCGGTGCACCAATTTAGATTCTTTCACGTCTCAAGAAATCGGTGCACCGACCGAATCACTTTCCTCAAATTTCTATTTCTAAGTGATCTAGTTGGTGCAACGATTTCTTGATACGTGAAATAGTCCAAATCAGTGCACCGACCAAATCACTTTCCTTAAATTTTCATTTCCAAGTGATCCAGTGCGTGCACTGACCGGATCACTTTCTTCAAAAAAATTACATTTCCAAGTGATCCGATCGGTTCACCGATCCAGTGAATCGATTTCTGAAAGTCCACTAAAACCCGTACGAACAGATGGAGATAAAATAAGAAATTCACTAAAATCCACGTCTCCTAAAAGAGCTTTCCCGTGTTAGGATAGGTATCCATACAAAAGCATTAGATAAAATTTCATATAATATAGTGAGTCACAAATATCGAGTGATGATGATATTTGATGATGCAATTTTTAAATAAGTCTTTGCTTTTAAGCTGATGACGAAAATGAAAATAATTTTTTTTTTTTAATTTACATGTGGAAAACTGTGGAAAATTCAACAAAAAATCTCCACGGGTGATACCCACTAACCTTAAGGTACATCAGGTGAGGCTATGGAGGTTCGAACCTGGCACCCATGAGATTTAGCACGAGGATTTAATGAGTATTCCTAAATCCGAAGATGTTAAAATCTTAAAAAATAGGACTTATCACATTATAACCTGCCTAAATCTCAGGAAAATCCAAAGTAGAATATTAGGCCTAAGATGGCAACACCGCTGCTAACTTAGCCTGTCCGATAGCTGATAGTACATAATGGAAGAGTAGCAATACACCGTCGTATTTCTTGTGTAGCCATCTTTGCTAGTTGCGGCACCCACAAGCATCCTTCATAAGAAAAACCATATCGTATTATATCATATTTCCTCCAATTAACATCACAATTGATGCCTTCGAACGGTAAACAATTGTTAAATGTGTTTTTCTTTCCCTTGATTTTATTCAAATTGATTCAATAAAGCAATTTAATCATACGAAACTTGTCAAAGTCCATAATGGTTAGGGGTGAAACTGGTCTGGTTTTAATTTGACTTATCTGACCTGACCTGAGAAATTAATGAGTTTGAGTTATGTATATCTAAGGTTCAAATATCGGCCGATACATATCGTATCGGCCGATATATATCGGTTTTTTAAGACTGAGTAATATCGACCGATACGATAAGTATCGGCCGTACATACCTAATATCGGCCGATATTCGGTCCGAAATATCGGCCACAATATCGGCCGATATTCATAAATATCGGTATTTAATTATTTTTTTTAATTTTTTTTTTTTTAAAAAACACCGATATGGTTTTTCACGGTTTTTACACGGTTTTTTTGACGGTTTTTCACGGTTTTCAACGGTTCAGGGTTTACGGGTTTCACGGGTTCTCACGGTTTTTTGCGATTTTTCACGGTTTTTTACGGTTCCGATATCGGAGCAGAGAGAAATAAACCGATATCGAAGGAGAGAGAAAAATATCGGCCGACATATCGGTTTTTTCCGATTTTTAAATCCCTGATGTATATGTATGTCTCAGATCGGGTTGGATTGGAAAAAATACAATCCGCATGAAATTTAGGTCGGGTTGAGTTGAGAAATTTAAAAGTAACCCGATCCAACTTGACCCGACTCAAATGCACTAAATTATAAAACAACACTTGGGTAGACTCGGATCAGAAATTCGAGTCTAGTCGGGTTGCGTAACTCAGGTCATCAATTCGGGTCGAATCAAGTAGGATTTAATAAATTTTGACATGAGTTGAATTAGATTTATTGAAATTCGATTCAACCCGACCCGAGTTTCAGCCCTAACAATGGTCTATAGTAAAAAGGCAAGATTAGAAGGCTGATTTCATCAATTTCTCTTGAATTCTCAGCAGTTGGAAGATAGAAATAGATGGTGGAGTTTGAGTGTCACATGAAGGTAATTAGTGAAATAATAGGAAATAAAGAAATTGAGTGGAGTCCAGTCTGGCTGGAATTTTGGGGCGGGTGGCGAAGGTTCATGGCACGAGGGTTTCCGGCACCGACCAGCACGGGCATGCCATTTTTATACGGTATTTGCACGAGATGCAATCAGTCTACTGCCCATTTTATAATTGGAATGCTGAGTCTGTCTGCACATCAAATCCAAGGTGGAGACACCATTAAATAAATAGGTTTTCAAGGAAGGATCTAAATTCTAAGCTGTTGCTCCTTCTCTAATACGGTCGTCCTTTCCATTTCTATCATTTGTACTTGCTGGCTTACTGCTCTTCTTCCTTCTCAGTCCCTCTTACTACTTTATGGTTTTGTTGGAATAGATGCACGTCTGCATCCCTTCTCCAGTCATCACCACTCTCCTGTCTCGGACTAAATTATGGCTGCATTTAATACCACTTAAAAGTTTTGTAGGAATTTCTTTCGAAGGGTTTCTATTGATAATAAACCTAAAAAAAATTAAGAAGAAAGAAATTTTGTTTGTTAACTGTAGTAGAAGAAATTTGATCTATTTTTTATTTTATGATAATCAATAATATTCAATGGACTTGTATAAATATAATTGATAAATAATATTTGTTAAATAAAAAAAAATCATGTGATAATATTACTTGACAAAGAGTCTTTATTTCATGAAAAAAAAGGAAAAAAAATCTCATTTTTATGATTAATGAAAAAAAAAACTACATAAGGTGTTGTTAGAACAACTTTTTTATGATACATGACCTCTCAGAGCAAACCATACATTTTTGAATTTCGTTAGAACAATTTTTTTTATGAACTAAGTGTCCAGAGCCTCTTAGAAGTTAGAACATCCGACTAATCCTTGAGGTAGCACGAGCCTCCCTAACCACACACCGAATAATTTTAAAGGGAGTAACCCTTTGGAGTAGAGTGAAAATCACATTCACGACTCTCACTCCTACGTGGATTCGTAGCCTCACGTCAACCCCTTAGGGTTTATTGTTGGAACAATTTGGAAG
Organism: Chimonanthus praecox; assembly: GCA_022113865.1. Taxonomy (NCBI): domain Eukaryota; kingdom Viridiplantae; phylum Streptophyta; class Magnoliopsida; order Laurales; family Calycanthaceae; genus Chimonanthus; species Chimonanthus praecox. The sequence continues at coordinate 58,245,219 of CM039090.1, forward strand.
GAACTTGTAGAATAGTTAGCAACTGTGGTCCTTGAGAAATTGTGAGTTAGAGTTATATGATATCACATAACTCATGAAAAAGAGTCCACCTTAGTGTAAATTCAATTTTAAGGGTAATAATGATGACGGTGTTGGACGATGTATGAGGCCTGGGAAGACAAATGAAGTGATGGACTATTAATCGTTGACAATCTTCTTGGCTGTACTATTACCTGTTCTATGAAGGACGGCCAAATTTGGTAAAATCAATTGAAAATAAATATCTTTAGTGGTTCCATCAGTAGCAACTCTCAATGTTTCTAACCATCGATTGTGTTAGATAAGATAATAAAAACAATATATAAGGAGAAATTAAAGGGGGTTGTCAGATCTTTTTCATCCCCATTAGAACTAATTATGAATGGTTTTAGACAAAACAAATGATTCCTCATGAGAAGACACGGCTTTGCCAGCAAAGTCTACACTTAATTAGGTCCAACATGCTCTAATTACTTGGTATATGATTGTATTTTGAGAATAATAGTTAAATAATAATAATAATAATAATAATAATAATAATAATGGGTAAGATGGGTGATAGATGATCTCTTGGTAAGAAAAATTTTAAATTCAATTCCCACTCTTACTTACAACGATTTGCCAATCCAAAGTAAGAATTTGTCTTATTTAATCTATTTAGTGAATAAGCCAGCCAAAATTATACCTACTTAATGAGTAAATATATTTAAATTAAAAGTTAACAATTTAAGTAAATATATCAATAAATAATTAATTGATTTCATGAAGAAAAGAGTATGAGCGCCCCAAATGTATAGAGTATCCTGGCTGAGCCACATCATTTAGACAGCACCAATGATAACCAGTCCCAAAAAAAAGGATCAATAGATGTACTCATGTGCCCAACTGATTACATCTATTTTTTCCTTTTCACCCTCTACTCATTGCCATGTTAGATGAACGTTCATTACAATTGCAATTATTAAAGTGACATTTTTATTTTATTAGACAGTAATTAAATATGTAATATTGTATATAAAATTTAAGTGTTGGGTGATGGGAAAAAAATAAATAAAGCAACTGTACATACTGAGATAAACAATATTCATCTCTATAGATCCCTATGTGTTCAATTTTGCCATGGAAATGTAATAGAAATGAGATTCTAATTCGTCTCTGTTGAGAATATATGATGAAATATAAAATGGAAAATCAGTAAAATCACTTTAGTTGAATCGGTTCAAGCTCCTATGATCTCACTTGGTGTACTCTAAAGGCAGTAGGTATCACCCGTGGAAGTTTTATGAGTTTTCTGCAGTTTTCCACATGTAAATTAAAAAAAAAAAAACTAAGTTTAAGAAGTGTTCACTTTATCTGAATTTGTGAGCCAAAAATGGCAACTACATTGGACTAGAAGGGTTTCAATATTAGGTCTAAAAAGATATTATAATTTTGTTTCTCAGTAGCACAAACTCAAGCCTTATTAAAGGACAGACATCATGATCATTCAAGTTCACATAAAGTCACTAACACTTATGCAGACCATCCCATTCTCAGTTTTTAGTCTTCATTGTCCCACAACTCTGCTGCACTCCTGTATGGACCCTCATTCTTGTTTACGAAAAGTTCCTATCCACTTAACAAACCCGGTCCTGCCTATAGGCGAAGTAGGCTCGAGCCTAAGGTCTCCAAATAGACAGGGCCTCCAAATATCTATATAACTTGTAAAGGGCCTCAGCGCCTGGCCCAATATCCCGCCCAAAATCTCGCCCAAAACCCTTTCGGTTTTGCGGACTGCTTTCTGTGACCGCGTGCGGAACACAGTTCCGCGTTTTCAAGTGAGAGCCGCCCGTGCGTTCCGCGTTCTAGTCATTTTGAGAGACATTGCTCTAATAGTATTTTATTTGCTTGGATGCTATTAATTGCATCACCAGTTTAGATGGAAGTTTCCTTAATTGATTATAGAAATGTCGAGGAGTTTTTTCTTTCTTTTTTCTTTTTTCAAAGAAAGTAATTCAGAAAAAATTTCCTTTTTCTTTATTAAAATTTTCTATCCTATTTTGTTGTTTGTCGTTCAGTGTGTAGTGTCAGAGGAAATGAGTGGGATGTTTAGAACAGATTTCTATACTTTACTATGTTAAATGTATAATGTGAGGAAGTTTATATAAAAAATAGACAAATACAATGGTTGTGTGGATTGTTCTTTGATTTAGTTAAACCATTCAATGGCATATTTTTTATCCCATAATTTACATTTGAATTTATATTTGCAGTGAATCAGTGAAATTGATTCTGTGACTCTGATTAATCTTGTGTGGGCGAGGCGGGGCGGGGCGGCACATGTGTGACCATTTACAACTGGTTCTAGTTTATTCGCAAAGCAAATCAGGTTTTATTGTTCTTTAATTTTGATTATTTATCTGTTAATTTTTTATTGGTTATCACTATCATTATGTCTATTAGAAAATATCCTTCTGGACATGAAAAAAGAAAAAGACAAAAACAAGTTCAAAAAGAATAAAAGAACTTCAATATACTAATTTAATTAGTAATTTTGAACGTCAAAATCCGAGAAGAATAAATTTTAAATAATACTTTGTTATAAATTTGATTTTTATATTTTATTTGGATATTTCACACTTTATACAAAAAAATATAATTTATTTTTTTTGAGTGTATATAAGAGCAAAAGGCCTCTTTTAAGAGTTCGCCTAGGGCCTCTAAAATCTCAGGGCTGGCCCTGCCACTTAATACTCTCCTTTGCAACCAAAACACAAATTACCAAACTTAAAACAATCAAATTTGCCACTAATACTAGCCAAAAACAAGAAGACATTGGACCTCTTGCCACATTAAATCATATTTACCCTACCCAAGATTGATACATGAACTTGCATCAAGGTTTTCGACATAAAAGCTAACAAAAATCGTCGATGAACTATAGTTTATTAGTATAGAGAAACCTAATAATCTGGATTGATTTGCATGTTGGGTGTTTGTCTATCATTCTCATGTCTGATAAAAATAATAAATAAACCTAGAGACTAAAGGAATGGTATTGATTGTTGGACAAGCTAAGCTAGTACGAGATGAACACAAGTGCACAAAGAAGCAGAAGATAAAATTAAGAGATGAACTTCAAATAATAAAACAAGAAATATAGACTATGAAGAGCTAAAGACTCATCGCTTTATTTGTTCGAGTCGTTGGGTATTTTCATCTTATGTGGGAGGTATTGCCCTCAAACCTTTGGGACACCTAACTTGATCCATGGTACTTGTGGATGGTATCATGGATCTGGAGTTTTACCTATGACCACCACGAAGTGAAGTTGACGGATTTCCACGTATTAAAAAAGAAAAAGATGACCTGAATATTCCCAGCATGGTGTGATTATTATTGATAGCTACCTCTCACTCTCGCGCTCTCTCTCTCCCTCTTTTCTTGTTTTTTTTTTTTTTTTATGGGGTTTTTTGGGGGTGGGGGATGTACCATAACCAGTATACAGTTAATCATCTAATTAAAAATTATTAACATAACACAGTTATTATTCTCATAATTCAAGGTACAAACCTTTTTGACGACGGGATCATGGATTAAGTTTCTACCTCCAGCAGAGGAACCAAGAGGTGAATAAGCCTGCAAGAGTCGCAACTGTAAATTTGCCCAGTAATTGTTTTCATGAACTAGATAAACCCACTTGTAAACAACTAGAAATTTCACTTTTTAAATCAAGATAACTCATAAAATGGAAAATGGCCATGATGCCTTAATTACAGATTATTATTCTCAGTTAAGTATCTTGTTCTTTCAAGGGCTGCATAAGGGTAATCAAGGAATAAGACACTTAACTAGTGAAAATAAGAGCATCAGACCTTCCTCAGCAAGTAATTGACACCTTTGGGCAATGAATAAATCCACATGAGAATCTTAATTCTTAAGGATTCCTTGAGACTGCTTATCATGGATTAAGATTAGCATAACTAATGTTTTTCACAAAGTGAGCCCTGACATAGGTTTTATTGATTAGAGTCGATGTTCATATGAGAGAAACTTTCATAGCCTAGTTCAAGAGTGGGTTCTCTTACAGTGACATGAATTCCATGCTTCTTGCATTCTTCTAACATTTTATCATTCCTCCAACCTGGATGCATCTCTATCTGAGCCAACAGAAAAGACGATAAGTCGAATTATATCTAGGGAAGCTAATTAAACATTTAATGTTTTACCTGGCATTCAGAAGGCATTGTTTGTGCAAACTTGAGAAATTTTTCAAGCTTTTTAATGGTGAAATTGCATACACCGATGTCTTGAACTATATTATCCTTAACTAGTTTCTCCATTTCTCGCCAGACCCTTCCATGTCAAAGTCCAATATATCGCCTGCCTTTGGTGGCCTACTCGCAAAATCTCTCAGATGAAATGGCCAATGGATCTGCAGCAGTGTCATCCTTATGAGATTGTTAGTTCAAGTTGTTGTTCCTCTACATCTTATTTTTCAATATCCAGTCACAAAGACTATAACCTTGGCTTTGAAGCCATGCTGATTTTGGTCTCATTTTGAAATACACAAGGTAAACCCTTCATGGCAACAAAAGATAATTTTCTAATTTAGATGAATCTTCTCTAATGCAAGGTTTGACACAGTTTACGAGTTTGACTAGCCTAGTATCGAATAAGATATAAGGGCTTGATTCGGATTCAATCAGCTCTAGATCTTTTTGACATATTGATTAGGTACCTAACCTTTAGTTGTGGAGTAGGTACCTTGTCCAATGATCAAATCTTCGTGAGGGCAACTTAAGAAAAAGGCTCCCTGATGCCAATTGTGAAAGGTGCCACAGAGGTGGGCTACCTGCTTCAGAGTGAGGGCTGTCATAGGGTTGGCCGCAAGGGTGTTTCCTGGGAAGCACAGCGATGGTCTTGTTATGTGGAGTCATTGACTGAGATTCATTGATAACTTTTCATGTATCGACGCAGTCCAACCTAGAGTATAGGTTGGAGTTGGGCTGGCCTAGTATGGAATTAAGATAAAGGGCCTGATCGTTCCATAAGCTCGGCTTATGGCTTTCCGCTGATTTTGAAATGCTGAGTTATGGTTGTAAGACACGTATCATTCTCAATTGTAGAAAGATTAAACGATTATTTAAAAGCCTAAGAAACAAAAAATATTGTTGCATAAATTGACAGACTTTTCTGCTTGATGTTCATACCACAACTTCGAAGTGATAAACAGATCCTTCCTATCTACCCCTGCTTGTATAGAAGCTTGTAATGCTTGTCCCACCTAAACAATGAAGCAAATTAGTTCTAATTTCCTAAACAAGATACGAACAGATGCCCAAAAATTATTTCTTTAAAAAAAAAAAAGAGTAGAATAATTTTGATCATGCATTTCAAACTCATGGATGGATATAAAATGGAACAGAGAAAGAAAAGAGTGAACTTAACCTCCTCTTGTACTCCATATTCAGCAGCTGTGTCAATATGCTTATATCCTGCCTGCAAACATTGACACAAAAACAGTAGAAAATTGGATATCTCTGCCTGATAATTCTGAGAAAAAGGTTGATAAGAATGAAAATGAAACCTCGACAATTGCAGTGAAGACGGAATGATTGGCCTAAGAAGCAAATCTTCAAGTGCCTAATCCTTCAAGGCACACCAGGTGAAGTCATAAGTGTTCGAACTTGGTACTTTCTGAAACAGGAGATTATCCGTTAAACTACACCTATGTAAGTTCTGAGCTCATTATTTATTTCATAGCTATTGAAATGTCTCCCTTCTGTATATTACCTAAGACACAAGATGTTTCACAATTTAAGTGAGTACACTCAAGTTAGATCAAGATGAGCTTGAGATGATTAGAGCAATAGTTTTAAATATTGGCCCATAGATATTGCTATACAGGATAGAGATACACATTGGCCGATATATAGTGTTGCAGGTCATTTATCGACTCATACGTATTGTCATGTATCAGGCAATATTATATAGTGTCGGTCGATACACATTTTTTTTATTTTTTTTAAAAAATGGTTCCGACTTTTTTTATGTTGATTTTTTTATTGGATGTGATTTTAAAATGTTTTAGAAGAAATTTATTCAATTATTTGGAGTTACTTTCATAAATTTTGGACCATTTTGAGTTTGAACAATTTTTTTCAAGTTTTGGCTCTAAAATAATACTAAATTTGAGTTTTTTTGAAAATAATTTAATGAAATAATAATCAGTGCTTATAGAGTTCAATGAAGATATTTTAATGTCATTCACATAGTTTGAAGAGTGTCTGTGTGATTTTCTAAGATTTTTTTGAAAATTTGATAAAAACTGAAGTTTCTGAGATACAGAAATTTTCAAGTTTCTTTTAAAAAAAAAATATGATATAGAAATATTTCTACAATTAAATAAAGAGCCATTAATGTGATTAACATAGTTTTTAAGGTGTTTGTGTAATTTTTCTAACATTCCAACATTTTTATGAAATTCAAAAAAGTTTACAATAAAAGTTTTATGAATTGTAATAGTAAATACATGTCATTAGAGAATTCTTGAAAGCGTGAAATTTACATTAAGTGTTTTCTCATGTTGGTTCCTTATTTATAAAAAATTTAGACATTTTTAAAAGTTCTAAGAGATTTTTTTAAATTTTAGGACGTACCAAAGTTTCGACTTTAATGGTCTAAAGCCATAAGAATGACTATTATTTTTGAAAAAAAAAATACTTACCCTTGATTTTCCATTTTTTATTTTTCTGTGGGCGTATCTCCCCATTATCAACTAATTTAACCCCTGGATTAGAGTTCTTTTAATTTTTTAAGCTTCATATGGGCGACAGGGCGAGATAGGAAAAAAGAATATGGAGAAAGGGCTCACAAATTTGAAGGCCTATTGGGCCTTTATTAATTTTTAGAACCCAAGCCAATCTAAAATAAGTAGGCTCCTCTTGAGCCTGATCTAAGTTCAGGCCTTATAATTACTATGTGAGCCTTAGCCCAAGTACCTAAGGACCCAACTCAGCCGACCCCACTTGCACCCCTTGGTAATAAGAGTTTGTGCCTCAAAAATATGGGCCGTGAGATAGCTGGGTCTATATAGGGTGAGCCGAGATGGATTCTAGACTGATTGAGAATTAGTGATTTGAATGGCTAGATCATAATCAGGTTAACCATCCAAGATTCCAGCAATTGATTAGTGGTTTGGATGAACTCATCAGTACAATAGAGAGTTGCATGTATATCTTGATGGGGTCCACTGCAAAGTGAAACGGTTTTATTTAATACACTGTTCTGAATCACATAAAATTCTGGCTTGGATAATTTATTTATCAAAGAGGAAACATCAAATTTATGGCCTTACACATATTAAAATCCAGTGAGAGCCGAGAAACTATCCGTTGTGAACTGATTCACAAAAATTGGTGTGAACTTTGAATCAAGGTGATGTCAAATTTCATTTTTGGAATCCAGCTATTATGTTAATCCAAAGGCCATTGAAGGTTCACAACAGGTCGTTGTAAACCGGTTCACAATGGATAATTTCTCTTGAGATCTTTTCCTCAAGAGCTATTTAACAATTATTGGATTTGTATTCCATCAAAAACAACAAAAAATTGACAGTGTGTCGCTTGTGAGGGTTTTACGCAGGTTCCCTACAGTTTCCCACATATAAATTCATAAAAAAAAAATATATAAGAAGTGGAGAATGTGCCTCCTCCCTCTTTCCTTGATCCTATATTCCTGTGACTGATCTTTGAAGTTTGAACAAACTTTCATAACAGGAAAATCAATATGTTAAATGAAAAACGAAAGACAGATGTATACAGCCTGTGTGCTGGGCCATTTTTCGTGCAATTCTCCCACTGATTTCAGAGCTATGACGCTGCAATCCTCTGATGATATGATGTTATGAAGTAGGATTATCGCTGGACTGATTCTTGACATCATCCATCCTGGCTTCCTCTCCAGTATTGAGCTCTGATGTGGATGAAAGTTGATAGTCAGGCATGATGGTTTTACGTGTCTGCAGTCCAGCGAATCGAGCAAGATCAATCCATTGCTGCAAAAAGCAAGAGAATTATTTGACAGTGTTTAGTGCAATCACTTTCAAACAAAATAGATCTACTGATATGAATGCCACAAAGACGAGAAATAAGGACAACTGGTGTCATGACAAGTAGACCAATACTCTTAACAGTTTAATATCCATGTAATACATCTGTTTAGATCCCTCGCTCACGTACCAAAAGTAGGTCTGGTGAGAACTGAGAGCTGCTAATGATTCTTTTTAGCCATCAAGAGAAAGGTAACCATAAAACTCTTTACATGGGCTTTCCATCCTTTCTTCTCCAAAATCTATCATACATCTGTAAAGTCATTTACCACTTTTTACCAACCACACCCATCATTCATGATTTGGAAAAAGGACATGATAGTCATTCATAGGGTTGAGGGCAATATTTTAAAAATGGACTCATGAATCAAACCATCTTAATGGAAGGTTGTGTTGAATAAGGTTCAACCACGGGCAGGTCCAGTTTTCAAAACATTGGTTGAGGGGAAAGTATGACTCACAAAATAGATCCCAGATATAAATGGGATAAAGGTTTTGATGATTTGACGATGACAAAGACAAAAAATGAGTAGAAAGGGTTAACTTTTAGAATTGAAGAGCAACTACAAAGTGCCAGGGTGCACTTCAAAAAAGTGTGCCAGGTTTTGTCAAGCCCATTATGAAGGGATTAAAATCAAAGCTTTGAATCAAATACAATATTGTCACAATTAGATGATTTCTTGGTCCTTACTTTTCACCTTGAACAACAGGATTCTAATCCAACGGTGGATGTGTATCAGATGTATTGATATTGGGATCTACAACAATTCATGGGGGTTAAAAAATGTGTGGAGGGTTTCAATTGATCGAGGTAGACCCCATTGCCAAAAATGACAGAGTTTCACTTATGGGGTGTTTTCTTGAACGCCCCTTAGAGTTAATTATAGGTGAATGAATATTTGGAAGGGAGGAAAGAAGAAGAGGGCCTAATCAACTGCAAGCCTTAGTGACAATTTGTGCTTTACATTAAAATGAACATTGACAGAAGCATCTCTCAATAATCAGCAAAACCAGCTCATACTTGTTCAACCTGTATTACCTTCGCAATTTAGTGGTTTTTATTATCTGGACAGTTTATTCCTTTTGCACTGACACTTGGGACATCTTCCTACTTCATTAAAGGTTTCATAGGACAATGTTGCCTGTGGGTATACAAAACATTGCAGTTTTTTAACTTGATGCCTGGATACCTCAAAGTAAGCAATGTTTCCTCATCAAGTCATGTAGGACACTTCAATTTTATGTGTAAAATATGCATCCATCAAGTCCATGCCATGTGTAGCCATCATAACTGTTTAGTCTATTTTTGGAGTTCAATATAAAAATAGGACATACTCCTGTGTACTTTGACGTTAAAGGTGCCTCTCCTGTTACTTCACCCCAATATCATTATCATTACCACAACCAAAGACTTTGTCCCATCTAATTGGGGTTTGCTTTCTAAGTTCTGATTTTCCCCAGTTAATGACTACTGTTAATGAGAATGCCAATCATGACATTCATCGTGACCTTCTGAGACATCAGCTCGTGCAGATAGATAAGCGTTTTAAATTTATGGCTGTTTGGCAAAATACCAGCATCTTGGTTGTACTATTGTGTCAAGGATTCTCTGTCTCCAACTTCTTTGCTGAAAACTTCCTGCATGCCACACTCTATTGCTTTATTTTGGTTTCTTGATCAGTAAACCACAGCAAGCCACTTGGAAATGTTGTAATATGCTAATAGAAGTTTCTATAACATGTTTTCTCTAAGAAACTATAACAGATAGCAACTAGATAGGATAGCTTTTTTTGGAGGCACGCATGCATTCAGGCTTGTCATATGTTCTGAAGAAATACTAAAGGAAAGCTTAGAGATAATCCCAGCAGTAAAAAAAGACTCAGAAAAAATAGCCAACAGATAATCCACCAGTACAAAGGATTGATAGATATCTAACCTGAGTTCCCCAATACGAGTTGATAGTGCGAACAAAGAAAGACAACATATTTATGAGCAATGGCTGAGAAGACAAAAACTGATCAGATATCCGGTGCTCAACCACTCCAGCAATTATCTGCATCAGAATACACTGACATAAATAATGAAAACTTACAAAACATCAACAGCACAACAAAATAAAATAAAATAAAGTACTTGACTAGGAGAAATCTATACAAGAACAGTCATCCTGTCTGGTTTACTGGTGTAATACAGTCAAACTTGCATATGAAAACAATGGTCCACCGTTATAACTGTTCATAAAATGAATACTACTGTAATATGTAGAATTCTATAGACTGGCATATTTTAAATTACAATCCATGATGGTGCAAGTTCCTTGACAGTGTCCCAAAGTAAGCATCCATTTCTCTCATCTATGTCCAGAGAAGGATGGTTAAGAACATATGACAAATTAAAAAGTAGAAGAAAACTCAAAACAGCAAGCACAGTAGGTGATCAATATTAACATCTACTGAAAATCCATTTAGGAAATGCAGCATAGCAACATAAGAAAAAAGTAGAAGAAGAAAACTCTTTACATGATTTGATGAAAGTAGAAAAAAAAAAAAGACAAGTAGCGGAGCGGAGTATTCAATTTATAAATACAACCAGTACCTGATACCGCAAATTTGCAGATATCCCAAGGAAACTTCCATAAACAACTGCTGTCTTAAATATAGGAGATCTTTTGTGTCTTTGATTTGCAACTGATGCAGGACTCAGTAATCTACGAACAGCATACAAAAAGTTTGAGGCAGCCACAGTACCAATGCTAGAAACAAATCCAACACTGGCAAGTTTCAGGCCCCCAGTGAGGACAGATGCCAGCCTATGGCTCAAATTCCAGTCCTTCCCAGCACTATTCATTTGAAAAGCATTATCAGGGATTGATCCTAGAAGACCCTTTAATAACTCTAAGTTCTCAGGGACGATCATCTGATCAGTGTATGAAATGAAGGATATAGTTGGGGCTGGAAGCCACACAGTAAAAAAGTCAACAACGGAACCCCTGAGAGAATCAGTAATAACATAGTCAAGCTCTTCAACGAAATTTTCTTTACGCCTTTCATATTGTGCTAGGAGAGTTGTTGTAATTGATATAGCTTCTTCAATAGCAAGCCTATGTAGAAATTTGGGATCTGCCAACAATCTTTCCCGGAAGCCCTGCAAGATCAATTGAGGAACAAATATCAGTGTACCTCTGCAAACATGACCCAGTTATCATACTGTCAGCCTAAAAAGGGGTTTATTAATCTCATACAAATTCATCACAAAAAAAAAAAATCTATTGACCTTCACCTTTGTAAAATAAAGAATACAATAATAATCAAGCACCAAAAGTTATATTCCAGAGAGAGTATATGAACTGCTCCAATAAAGACTAAGGTTTCTTGATTCAACCATTCTGTTTGAGTCCCATGGTTTCAACGTCTGGATTATTTGTCCAGATACATCATGGACATGATAGGGATACAAGATGGATAAAGAAAGAGCAGATTTTACAAATAAAAATGAAGCAAAGGACAAGATCTGATACAGATAGGTTGCCTATATGAAGCATCCAGGTATCAAAGAATAATTGATTTAATGAGTCCCATCAGCGACCAAGGAACAACCAAAACTCTCAAAACAGACAACCCTTGCTATGGAATTTGTCATTTGTTCTGGACTTATTTCCTACCAAATTTTTTGAAACTTACTATTCATACAATCTGCAGTATCTCTGAAATAACCCATTTCATGGTGGGTATCAATACAATAAATGTCTGATTCACTGAACCACGATATAAAAAGGTTATTGGGACCTTGTGCAGGTAGCCCTATAATTCTTCAATGCAGATATGCCTAGGATAGCAAGCCAACAGGCAAGTGAATAGACCAATGTTTATGGCAATGTTCTACACTATATCATTACCTGGAACCGATGAGTAAGTTCTGCAATAAGAGGATACTGCTCCAGATCGAAGAAGTTCTGTAGTACCTCAGGTGATACGAGACCAAGATCAAGTCCTCTCTGAAGGTCCTGATTAGCATGTGACAAACAGAGATCATCCATCCTGTTAAATATGTTGTCCTCATCATGAGAAACAAAGCACGAATACTCACATGGGACAAACACCTCTACAATTGTGAAAATATATTGTTAAATAACCAACCTGGGGTAATGCATCTCGCCTCCTGCCAGCTGCATTCATAACTCGAGCTATTTCAGCACGGTCAAAACAATTCCTACTGCATGGTCTAGCAGCAGAGTACCACAAGAAATCAGCAACCAGGAACTTCTCCCTCTCTGCGTATGTCTTGTCTTTCAGGATTGAGTAATATAACTGCTTGATTTTTCTTTTGTAACTGTTTTGAAATTCTTGCTGGCAGTCCAATCCCTCTTGATCCATATATCACATGGCTTGAACCTGTAATAACTACTAGCATACCAGATGGGCCTCCATCTACCATTGCCTGCATGAGAATCTGAGACATGGTGTAATCCTCAACAACTCTTGCCTGAGCAGATAGATAGGAACTTGGACCAAAAGGAACAGACTGACTTGGAGAAATCATGTCTAGAGATGATCTACGGGAGGCAGATGGGAACCCAGAAACAAATCCTGAACCAGCAGGAGGGGTATAGAGTTTACGTTCTGCCTTAGAAAGGCCACGAATACCTTCAGCTTGAACAGTCCTTAGAACCTAGTCAACTAAGAGGAGTTAGGAAAGTACATGTAGCTAGTTCAGATATAATTGCATGAACAAGCAAGCAAAAAAGTAAAAGGAATACAAGAAAAACCCAGGCTTGAGCAGCAATGTTTGCAAGCTAGAAGTTATCAATATGGGAGATCTACAAAATGCTCGAGTGTTTGTATGCCCAGAAGTAAGGGTGCAACATGGGGTGCACTTGATAATGGATGTCAAACATTGATATAGTTATTTCTTTTCTAAATTTAAATCCAACCAAGATCGGTATTCATTTAATGCATCCTCACAATTGGATTGAACGTAATGTGATATCCTGACCCATGAGCCAAAGGCCAGGCCCTAAATAGACTGATCCAAGTGAAACTGGACCCTGTCGGACGGGCCAGCAGAGTGGGCCGATAGGATCCGACAGCTCAGCAGTGGGTGGGAGTTGTGGAAAGTCCCACATCGGAAGTTGAGGAGTTTGAGAGGGGGTTTATAAGTAGCCTTACCCTCCTCTTCTAGCAAGACGCATTTTGGACCCGGACTTGGGCCGGGTCCGATCCAAAAACCGTGCGGGCTCACGCGTGTGCACGTGTGTGTGCGTGTGGGCCTAAAGAGGACAGTATCTTGCTGGGTCGAGCCCCAAACCCTTTTTATGGGCCGGGCTGTTACACGTAATAAGTAAAATATTTATCTAGGGTTTTATTTAATCTTAAAATTAGAATAATTTGTTTTGCATGCCCAAGTGTAAGGGCCTCCTGTGGGGCGCATTGATAATGGATCTCAACCATCAAGATAGTTATTTTCTTTTCTAAATTTGGATCCGACCAAGATTATTCATTCAATGCATGAACATAATAAGTAAAAATCTCTCTCTATATAACACTTTGGGGAGTGACTCTCTCTGTATCTTTCCATATCCAAATGTTTTATTTCACTTTGGGGAGTGACTCTCTCTGTATCTTTCTATATCCAATTGCTTTATTTTAATCTTAAAAAAATAGAAAGATAGATTACAATAGATGGTCAAAAACTATCCAAAATAGGATCCATCAAATTATCTTAACTCTTATTTTTTAAGGTTAAAATAAAACCATTGGGTAAATACAGATAGATAGATAAACCCCAAGTCTTGCACATTAGGCAAAACTACAATGATTTTTCTGTCATGATTCTCAAGAAAGAAACAATAATATATCTTCTTGGAGCTAGTAAATTTTGCAGTAAAAATTTCCGTTGTGTCACCTTTAAGGACACCGGGTTCAAGGGGCCGAATCAAATTCAATTTAAGCCTAAATGTTGAACTGATTGGATTGTGTTTATTAAGATGTCCCACTCATTATTGAAATTGTCCAATTCTTCACCTGACCCATGAATGGGCCTACGCTAGCATGCACAAAAAGATTAGATGGTTAATATTTTACCCTTTTCTTTGAGATAATGAGAAATAAATGACAGCCAATCACAATCTCACTCAGTGATTTGCTTCAAAAGCAGTCAGTGTTTTCATTTAAAGCAGGCAAATAATATTGTGGTCATGCATCCAGAATATCTAACATCTTGCAATACCTCAAGTGGAGTGCCACAACCAACGAGTCGAATTCCACTATCACGACAGTAACTTAAAAGAGGCTCGTACTCCTGCCAGCGCTGAGGTGGCCAGTGTGTGGTATAAGACCTTAAGTTTTCACCATCAATCCTACCATCACACAACATAGGTAAATATGGCGTCTGCCTACTAGCCTACGAATAGTCATAATTATGATTGTGCACAAATTCAAATAAGCAATTTTTAATGATGATGTTTTGTGAAAAGCACCTGAAAATAAGAAGACAACAAACGGAAAATTCCAAATTATCAAACCAGTACGAGAATATGCACTCTTGCATATACAGGGGCACACAGAAAAGAATACTAGAACCTCATTTGCACTCAACCCTAAACTATAGCTTACATGTGATAAAATAACAAACAATAACCCAAAACCCAAAAAAAAAAAAAATGATGCATGTTTAAAAAAGTTTCAAAGGATAGCTGATAAGAAATGGGAGATCATATATTCCTATGAAAAAAAAGTCCATCCAAATGAATTAGTAGTGCTTCAACTTAACTACTTTCCATGTAAGAAAGAAAGTCCATCTAGAAAAATGGCACAATAGACACGTGCAATAATCAACTGTTGCATCTACTGAACAATTGCACCACCAAAAGTGGGTATATCACCTGACAACTCTAGTCCCTACAAAGCCCAAAGAGCTGGTGGGATTCCTGAGTTAGCACCACACAGGGTCACTTCTCAATTCATGCCTTACCATTCATATATTTTTTAGCCATTAATACCCAAAAAAAGTTGCTGATTACAAATTTTTAAGTGATTTATTTTTCCATATTAAGGAATCCACAGAGCTGTTAATAAAATAATCAAACCAATCATATCTCAAACTTCTTACTTTGAAAGGAAATGAGCTTTGCCAGGAAACCCCTAATGCAAGCAAACTTATGAATTATGAAAAACTGATGGTTGTATCGCAAAAACATGCACGATGATCTTGGGTAGAACCCAGGACATAAGGCTGGATCTCCTATAAATCTGATGGTCACTACGATGTGGTATACCTAACCCACCCATCCCAACCACCCCCACCCTACCCCCCAAAAAAGAAAACCTTCGCAGTACAATATTTTGCCTTCGTTAGTTCTTCTGTGATCATGGACTGTCTTTGTATTTTCCTCTTAACATCTGTCAGCAGGTCATTGGCCAAAGGAATAATGTCACATATATACCATGGTGGGTCCCCACAAAATCAAGATCCAGGATCACTGCATTATGGACTCCACTGTACAGACTCAAGATCATACGGTTTGTTTAGTTGTATGGAACTCATCTCAGGGAAAAGAACTCTTGCAGGACATACAACTTGAACTGAAACAACAAACAGTTTTATCAAAATTAACTGTTTTGCCACTTCATTCATTCAAAACTTATCTGGCTAAATGCATTGATATTGATTTACTAGCCTTTTCAATATTAGTGAGAATAATCTTAGTGTAACTATGATACTTCTTCCATTAAACCAGGAGAAGTAATTTTCAACCACTAATCCACTATCAAAACCATCAGGGTCCCCATTGCATAGATTTGTGAAAGAAGGATCTTCCTAGAAACCATTACATCACAAAACACTTTAAAAGTGGAAATTCAGTTCCATCCGACCTTTCTAGTTATCCAAAGTCCAAACCTTCCCAGTTCACTTATGTAATTTCAGCAGGACTGACCATATCATTCTTCTTGACCAACTGATGTACAAGAGGTTGTTAAATGTGTCAACAAGTCACCAACTCACATGGATATATGGATAGACCAGGAAGTAAAATCACTAACCATATAACATCGTCAATGATTTTATGACAAAGAATGTAACATTTGAAATAGTTCAATTCTTTTCTAACAAGTGAACAACCCAATGGTAGATTAATGCATCAATCAGTAGCAGTGGAAATTTCTGACTGATGTGTATACCCAAAACGTGCCAAAAGAAAAATAAATAAATGATGTCCTGAATCCTAAAATGTCTGTTGACCGCAATAGCCAATTGGACCAAACCAGATCCTTCCAATCCGACAACCAGAAAAAAATTCTAATCAGAGAAAGGAGAAAGAAAAAGGGAAGCTACCTTCCTTCTACGAATTTGTCAAGCTGCTGTTGCATGTCGCACGGAAATGCTTCTAGAGCAACTGCAACGGGTCGCTGCAGCTCGGCGCACCTGTTCTTCAGATTCCTGACAATCTCCAGCTCCAAATCCTTATCATCACGTACTGGAACCTGCTCTGCCTCCCCCAAATAAACGATCCGAGCATTCATCAGCTTCTCCCAAACCCTCCTCCTATCCTTCCCCACAGCAAGAGGCTCTCCCATCACCGTTGCATCGTACAGTCTAGAAGTTACTGTTTCAGCCTTCGTCTCCGGAACTGCCGCCGCAGGCTCCACAGCAGTGGCGACGGCTTCTGGAGTTTCCTCTTCGGCTTTGGCGACGAACGGATGAAGGAACGAAGCCCCAACTGCGACCAACGGTGAGATGATGAGATTCCTTCTGTTTCTGGAGAGAGACCGGCGGGTATCGGGCATCTCATCCGCATTTCCGGCATGATTCAGGGACGATTTAATGGTGGAAAGTTTTTGGGGGCGATTTTCCGGTGAAATTGGCCGGAAAAAGGAGTTTTGCCTTCGGGAATGGCGGAGCGAATAAGGCGTGAAGGGGACGCCCGTTTGAGCGCTGCATTTCATTTTCCCAAGGGGAGAAACAGAAAAAAATGAAGATTCAAATCAAACAGATTAGTTTTTTTTTTTTTTCCAAAAGATGATGAAGAGTTGTGATCTAACCGTTGATTTGGTGGGCCATGATCTTGTTCTCCAAATTGAAGACTCTGGCAATTGGACCATCGAACTATTTGAGTGGTTGTGCTTGCAATGATATCTACCATATTATTTAGTTCACGGAAAAAATTAATATTCGAATATTAAATTTAATAGTTGTCTTATTTCTAAACACACTCTCTCTAACATATCTCGGAGCCTCTCTCTCTTCGCATGTTTATTTTGTATTTACTGAATGCATGTTCATGCTAACTTTCTTTTTTAATTTACGTTGAAAATTGTGGAAAACTCAATGTAAAATCTTCACGATTGGACTATCTTCATAGTACATTAGGTTAAATTATGGAGTTTTGAATCTCACACCTCCTGCTTCATGCACTTTGCCATAAAAGCATGAGAAAGAATAAATTAAAAAAAAAAAAACCACAGAAGCATAAGGTCAAATTGTAGATATTTTTTTATTGGGAGCACTTACACACACCCGGTTTTTCTACTTCTACACACCCGAAATCGAATTTTCAGGTGAAATTACGATTTTACCCCCGCGTTTCTATTCATTCGAATGAATGCCCAGTTCATTTTGGCATTCATTCGAATGAATTCCCATATGTAATTTCAATTCATTCGAATGAATTGGCTGAACAGTAACACGGAATACTGTTCAGCCCCATTCATTCGAATGAATGGATGATTCATTTGAATGAATATGTTCATCAAATGAATGTATGTCCATTCATTCGAATGAATGTTCATTCGAATGAATGAAGTCCATTTATTCGAATGATTTCATTCAGCGCTGATTGAGCGCTTTCAGCGCTTCATTCATTCGAATGTTCAGGCAGCAGAAACAGTAATATTATTTTAAATATTTATTTTTAAAATTTTAAACTTATTTTTTGAGTATTGTGTATTTTCAAAATTTCTCAAATTAAATATCTAGACTAATTATAATAACCTGATAAAAATACCTTAAGACTTCAAGGTCTCTTTTGACACTCCTAAATATATAAAACACAGTATTTTACAAATAAGGGTATCCCTAGGCTGTGTCGAAAACAAATTTAGGAGTATCAAAAGACCTTAAAGACTTAAAGTATTTTTATCAGATTATCGTAATTAGTCCGGATATTCAATTTGAGAAATTTTAGAAATACACAGTGCTAAAAAAATAAGGGTCTATGTTTTAAAATATAGACAGTTATTTTTAAGCACTGTGTATTTTCAAAATTTCTCAAATTGAATATCCGGACTAATTACGATAATCTGATAAAAATACTTTAAGTCTTTAAGGTCTTTTGATACTCCTAAATTTGTTTTCGACACAGCCTAGGGATACCCTTATTTGTAAAATACTGTGTTTTATATATTTAGGAGTGTCAAAAGACCTTGAAGTCTTAAGGTATTTTTATCAGGTTATTATAATTAGTTTAGATATTTAATTTGAGAAATTTTGGAAATACACAGTACTGAAAAAAATAAGTTTAAAGTTTTAAAAGAATTTAAATAAAACTGTATACTGTCTGTATACTGTAAGTTTGTAAGTCCTGAATCATTCAAATGATTCACCTGAATCATTCGAATGATTGAATCAGCACGTTGATTCATGTTCATTCGAATGAACGGATCGTTCATCCATTCATTCGAATGAATGGATGAAATGAAGGTCATTTTACTACTATTCATTCGAATTAATCATCCATTCATTCGAATGAATGGGGCTGAACAGTATTTCGTGTTACTGTTCAGCCCATTCATTCGAATGAATTGAAATTACATATGGGAATTCATTCGAATGAATGATTCATTCGAATGAATGATTCATTCGAATGAATGCCAAAATGAACTGGGCATTCATTCGAATGAATAGAAACGCGGGGGTAAAATCGTAATTTCACCCGAAAAATTCGATTTCGGGTGTGTAGAGGCAGAAAAACCGGGTGTGTGTAAGTGCTCCCTTTTTTATTTTGTCATTGAATGTGATTATTATTAATATTGATAGTGGGTATTGTGATTCATAGATGATGATTAATTTCAACATGTTGCGTACATGATGTATAATTTTATTTTATACATTATAAATGGTTGATTGAATACAGGTTTACCTTCCTCACTCTATATGTGTTCCTACCTGGGTTAATTTTAGCCCCATATGATTGGTATATTTGAAAATTCTATGATTGAAAAATAATGTTTATAAAACTTAGTTGAATAAAGGAAGAGCTAGCCATTCCAACACAAGTAAAATTTGTTAAGAGACACGAAATAGAGTGAAATTCAAATTTTACTTTCACTGGTGTACCGTTCATCAAGTAAAAGTGTACCGATAACATACCATGTTTCACTTTATCCCATGTCTCTTAACAAATTTTGCACGTATTAGGATGTTCGTCTTAAAGAAAGTTAAGTTTTTTAAATTTCAAATTTTTAATGACTTTTAAAGTTTAAACTAATTTGAAATCTAAAAATATACAACTTACTTTTATTCTTATTTTTTCTCTGAGTATGACAGAGGTGTGTAAGGCGGATGAAAAAGATGTACACAACAAAGAGGTAGCTTTAAGGGCAAGATAGAATCATCTCCTGCGCCATTTAAACAAATTGACGACAACAGTGAAGATCAAACACAGCTTTGTATCACGTTAGAGAAAAAAAGGAGAGAGAATTATAAAAATTGCAGTGATATTTCATTATAGGTCTTAGCAATATATAGAACATAAAGGAGATATCTCAATAATATTATTTTTTCCCCAATGTGACATAATCATAATATGTATCATAATCCTAATTAGATCTTAATATTATCTTAGCATCTCTTAACATAGATGAAAACCTCAAGTTTCGATGGACATTGGAAGTGATGGAGAGGGGAATTTATCGCTGCTTTACTCATTAGAGCGAATCGTAGAAGGGCAATGACTATCACAGACTGTAAAAGTGACAAAAGTTTCACACGTTTAATTTGATAAATCAATGATTCCATTTAATACTTGATATAGTCTCCTCTCAACGATTAACTTCTGAGAGTAAATTCTATTTAAAGAATGTTATCATTTTATGATTTTTAAATACTGAGAGAGTAGAGATAATAAGGTGTAAAGTACCAAGTCTCCCACACGATCTATTGGAGGTGGTAATCATTGTTTGAAAATTTGAAATTTAACTTATATTCAAAATTTTATTGAATTGAGTAATTTCATCAATTTTTTTAATTTTACTTTTAAAAACTAAATAAAATTTGTTTGACTCGATCGATTTAAAATCTAACCAAGTAGGTTGGTTGGAGAAGATCCATCACAATAATCTACCTTCGTGACTCACGTGTGAAGAAGATAAAAAAGATAGAAGATGGCACTCGTGGATGAAAAGTTGGAACAGGAGTGAGTGGCTCTTGTTGTCGGATGTTGATCGGGCAGATCTTATTTTTTAATTAATTTAATATACATAAATATTTTGCACATAACTCTGTAAAAATGATATAGAAAGATATTATATTAATTTCTTTAAATTGAATAGTAAATTAAAATGCTATGATTTATGCAAAAAGAATAATACTACAACATACTTTTATTTAAATTTATACATATATTTAAATTACAATTTATATATATTTACACATATAAGTATGATAATTTCACTTGCTGATTTTTGTTATGACCATTAATTTTAATGTCTTGTATCTAAAAATTTAAAATAAAGTTTGCATCATGATTTCAAATGTTGAAGCATCCATGATCTTTCCGCTAATATGGTGAGCCTTCTCATCTCAATTATGGAGAAATTTTCTTCATGCTATTTTTTTTTTTGAATTTATGTGTAGAAAACTGCTGGAAACCCAGCGTAAAACCACCAATGGTGAGTCCGCTATCCCTAGGGCACACCAAGATTAGGCAATAAAGACTCGAACATCCAACCTCCCGTTTCTTGAGGCAGGAGGCCACCAGTTGAACATTTTAGTGCCAGTTTTTTTTTTTTTTTTGGGTCAAGTAAAGAAACGGTTCTAATTGACTAGACGATTATTTGGCATTGTCAAATATTCTTTTATTGGTATTATCTATACATCTTACAAATTAGTCAATTATTTAAATTTTATTAATTTTTTCCTGGTTAATTATGAAATTTTCATTTTATCATGATATCTTTTTTGAACAAAAATCTAGAATGATCAGAACACTTAAAATATTTCACTGTAGTGACAAATCAAATATAAATGACTATATCCACATTGGTGTAGCTCAACTAATTGTTTCCCGTCTTAGGAAGTAAGAGGTTGTGGGTTCGAGCCCCCATAGCTTTATCTTGATATGCCCTAGGGATAGTTGGCTTATCTGTAGAAATTCTATGTTGAGTATCTCACAGTTTCCTACAAGTAAATTCAAAAAAAAAATATAAATGACTATAATTTTTTTTTTAAACTTTATATGAAGTTATAAAGGGCTAGAGACTCTGATTGAAAATCAATTTTATTATTTTAGATAAATATATTATCTTTTTTCATCTATTATCGAATGGACATGATAAAAAAGGCAATAGACGTTGGGATTTATCGACACTGGTTGTCTAACGTAGACTCAACTTTCAAATGGAAAGAAATATAAGAGAAAATCTTAATTACAAGTGTTACAGTTTAGTGCCACCAAAAGTTTATTAAAGTTTATTAATGTTTAACTCTTTTTAGAATCTAGTGTCAACTGAAGGATTTTTTTCCCAACTAAGACGATTGAAGCATTTACGGGCAAAACATACTAATAAATAAAGATAATGGATATGATTTTCCACAGTAGTTTCAACTAAGGAACATTCCATTGGTTTTCTTCCTCAGTCGTGCTAAGTTGTCTTACAAGTTTCATCCGCTGTTCTCTGTAAATCTGACCTTACACACTAAATTAAATCCATCTTGCACTGACAACACTTTCTACACCCAACAATGGCCGGCATTGTTCTATTCCTTCTCCTATTGCACATGTGTGTCACCATAAGCACGTGCCATGCCGCCGGAACTCCTAAATTCCCCGCCGTTCTGATCTTCGGAGATTCGACCGTTGATAGTGGTAACAACAACTATGTCAGTACAGTGTTTAGGAGTAATCACTCCCCTTATGGAGCAGATTTTGTCAACAATGTGGCCACTGGACGGTTCTCCGATGGGCGGCTAGTGCCGGATTTCTTGGTCTCCGAGTTGGGCATCAAGCAACTCCTTCCACCTTTCTTAGACCCCACATTAACCGATGATGAGATCCGAACTGGAGTGTGCTTTGCATCGGCAGGGTCGGGATTCGATAAGCTTACGACTTCTGTATCGGGTGTGATTACGGTATCGCAGCAAATCGGAATGTTCCAGAATTATACAGACAGACTTAAAGGGATTGCCGGCGAAGGAGAGGCTACTAGGATCATCAACAATGCCTTGATTTTGATTAGTGCGGGAACTAATGACTTTGTTTTCAACTTCTATGATCTACCCACAAGGAGAACACAGTATAACATCAGTGAGTACCAAGATTTTCTGCTTCAAAAACTACAAGATCTACTCAAGGTTCTCTCTCTCTCTCTATACATTATGTTATGTCTTGAGTTTTGTGTGTGAGAAATTGCCTTCTCAACCACATATGCCAATACTATAAAATAGATTTACGTAATTTCATTTTGATACGTTCATGGATTCACGTTGATCCACCATGCTCAAAAGCAAATAACAAAGAAGAGATGGCTCTTAATATAATTGTTACCTCTTTCTCTCTTACAAAATGACTATATATACCATACTACTTTTTATTTACATAAAATGTTATGTGAAAGTACAAAATTATCCTCTAAAACCTTCAGATCATGGGCGTTGTTCCCTTGTGACCCCAGCGAGCTCAGCATGGAGCTCGACTTGCAACAGTGCAAGTTAGATCAACCGTATACCTTTAATGATCAGACTTCACATAGTTTAATAAATTTCAATTTTTAGCGTGTCTCGTTAAAAAATATCAAACGTATTAATCTAACTCTTGGCATATAATTTAATATGATGGTAGAATTTAAAGAAAAGCGGACCCATTGTCTGTGGTTGCCCAAGTACACTTGATAATTAATGATTTTATTAATAAATCCAAGATTAAATAGTGATGAAATTGAGATATTTCTCAATGTATATAGGTGGTCATATAGTAAGTACACTGAATAGCAGTAATGTTATGGTGATGGGTGGGCGTTCTTTGTGACTAAAGCTTCATTAGCAAACATGCATAGGAAAAGAAAAGAGTTATAATAATAAACTTGTAAGCATTTCATCAATATTAATTAACATTTTAATCAGTCTTTAGTAGGTTATATCTTTATTAGAAAACAAGAAAGAATGAGAATTACGTGCACTCAACCAAATGAATGGGAGGTGGGACTGGTATCCAAATTCCACCAATTTTTACCACCTATGAAACTCCGCAATCCACATGCTCTTGTACATCTGAAATTGTAGAAGAGTGCTAGAAAAGAAGCACCAAATGGTGGCTATTGCATTGCAACATATTGGCCCATAGATATGGATTAGATTAAAAAATATTTAATATTTTTTGGATTCTGAGATTTATATTAATATTTTTATTTTAAAAAGATTTTCAAGTGTGAGATTGAAAAGGCCGTTTGATTACTAAATTGAGACAAACGAGGGTTACCTCAATTACCCGTAAAACAAACGCAGACAGAAGTCTGATGATCACAAGTTGTCATGAATAGAGACTAAGTTTTATATTGAATACAAGGTTCTAGGCTACTATTTTGTCATCAATTTATCATTATTTTCATTTTAGCACTTCAAACTGTTGTTTTTTTTTTTATATATAACACCATTGTATTTGATTTGTGTGTGTGTGTGTGTGTTTTTTTAATTTTAGGGAATATATGACTTGGGTGGTAGAAAAATTGCTGTCGCCGGCCTTGCTCCGATCGGCTGTATTCCCCTTCAAATAACGGCGAAATTCAATAATCCAAAGAATCGAGCTTGCATTAATGAACAGAATTCAGATGCCATGGTCTATAACTCCAAGTTAGAGAAGATGTTAACTGGATTACAAGAATCATTTCATGGCAGCAGAATAGTCTATGGTAACCTTTATGATCCAGTTATGGACATGATCAATAATCCACAGAAATATGGTAAGTGCACAGCAGCACTACATTAAGATCCTTCAACTAAAAAAAAATTTTAGAAAGATCCATGTTTGAATATGAATTTAATCAAGTCATATTACTCTATGACTACCATTTTCTAATTTAGGTTATTAGTTAACCATCTACAATCTATGATAAGCCCTTCCAATCCCACGAGTTCATTAATAACTATCGACGATTTAACATAGGTAGCTCAATTGGTCTACTCTTCTAAGATTAGACTAGAGGTTTTGAATTTGACTCTTTCTAGGCTTACCTGATGGACGAAACTTGTGAGTGATTTTGTATATATGAAATATTAACTTGTGATATTAGGTCAGGCCGGTATGACTTATATTACTTGACATACATTTGATATATTGATAAAATTATTTTAAAATATTTGATATATTTTACATTGATAATTGTTATGTGCTTGACTTTGACACCAGTATCCACTAATTAGTGATGTAATTTGATGGGTGTATGTGGCTAATTATTCTTAATTTGTTGATTGGTTGGCAGGATTTGAAGAAACCCTAAAAGGTTGCTGTGGAACAGGGTTTATTGAGTCAGGGCCCCTTTGTAATAAAATGACCTCAACATGTAAAGATAGTTCAAAATTCCTATTTTGGGATGCCATTCATCCAACAGAGGCTGCCTACCACCCAGTGGCCAAGTATATATTAGAAACTGTTGTCCCTAAGTTGTATTGATTATTGAACTTTAGAGTACATTTAATGGTAATTTAAAAACAATGATGCATAACCTTTGATGTATCTATATCTTTCTTTTTATTGTCTGATTATTAATTTTCGTTCTCATCTTAATAATATTCTCTGTGTCCACTCTGATTTTTTTTTATTTATTTTTAAGATGTGCCCACTCTGATTCTGAAGAGTATCAAGCAATAAAGGGCTATTAATAGTTAATAAATCTTTCTGATTCTTTATATTAGGGCTTGATTTTGATTTTTTAAATTAACAATTAATATTAGAATATGCAATTTTAATATAACAATTAATATTAGAAATTACAACAAAATTAGAGTTTCCCTAACTGCTGAAACTCTATATTGAGATTTTTTTAAAATGGGTCTTGGATTTTATACAGGGGTGAAACTCAGGTCGGGTTTTGGTCCAAACCCACATGACTGGACCCGAAAATCATGCAGGACGGGTTATGAAAGTCGGGTCAGCGAGTCGGATAGGGTTAGGTTGAGAGATTTTTAAATTAACCCGATCCGACCAAACCCGACATGACCTGGTAAAAAGTAGGTTAAAGTAGGTTCAAAATGCAAGTCGGATCGGATTTCGGGTTGAGTTGGGTTATAATTCGGGTCAGGTTGGGTCAAGACGTCCAAGTCAAAAGGTCAGGTCGGGTCGAGTCGGGTTCTATATGTTAGTAACTAGGGCCGGGTTGGGGTTTTAAAAACCCGACCCGACCCGATTTCAATCCTAATTTTATATAATTGAATACGATGTAAAGAGGATGATAGAAGTAAGAGTATTTATGAAGTTTTACATTTGGCTAATCATTTTATCTTTTCGATTTTATATTTAGGTATTTTGTATTTAGGTCCCTATAGTCTTGCCTAATTGTAAAAAGGTCCCTCTATTTTTGTTATTGTAATTTCATGTTCACATTTGAGAATAGTTACAATTTTATTCCTTTGAAACTATTGCATGAATAGAATTTAAGTGGATGGGTCAATAACTTCTATCTAACACACTTGAGCAAATGTCAATCATCAAAATTTCTGATATTTTAAAAGACAACATAGATAGATAATAAAATTTTGGCTTCATTTTCTCATCCTAGTCTTCTTGTTAGTTGGAGAATAAATATTAATAGTTTATAGGGCTGCAACTCGGGTCGGGTTTTGGCCCGAACTGCATGACCCGACCCGAGAAATCATCCGGGTTGGTTGAGAATTTCGGGTCAACGGGTCGGGTTGAGGATTTTACAAGTTAACCCGACCCGATCCGGCTAAAATTAGGCTAAAATAGGTTCAGAATGCGGGTCTGGTCAGAATTCAGGTCGATTCGGGTTAGAATTCGGGTCAGGTCGGGTAGGGTTGTGAAATTCGAGTTGAGAATTTGAGTCGGTTGAGTTGGGTTATATATATATCAACTCTAGTCGGGTTGGATTTTAAGAACCCGACCCGCCCGACTCAAATTGCAGCCCTATTAGTTTATTAAGCTTAACTTTTTCAATACTAAAATAAAGAGGATAATGTGATTAAATAACAAAACTATATTTAATCTTTATTTTCTATGATTTTCTAGACATTCAACTTATTCTCATATATTAGTATTGGCAAAAGTAAACTCTAAAATAATCAATATTTTTTTATACTTAAACATTATGACACAATAAGAACTAAATTGCAAATAACGTTCAATGTTAAGAACGAAATTACAATTATATAAAAACTAGTGATGCATTTACAAATAACTTAAAAATGAGGCTTATATACAAAATTACAAACCACATTTTTAGATTTTAAAAAAAGTCAACGATTTATATTCATTATAACTCAAATTTTAAAAAGAATAAAAGTATATAATTTGAATACTTAATTACAAATAAAATTTTATATGTTTGCTTTTCACAGTGTGAATCGATTCTTAACTACCACATTACCACCTCACTTTAAGTGAGTCCGCTGTATGGACTAGGCTGTACGGATCTCGGAGGATTAATCCTATTGAATAAATATATCAGAAATACTCTTATTATAAAAAAAAAATTATATATTTTTCATCTATGTAATTACTTATTTAATACAATTAATTATATAAAACCAACTTATTTGATAAGAATCGTAGCCTAACACTTCAAAGAATAATCACGCGTCCTTCCAATGTTTGAATATGATGTGATAGTTTTACCGAGAAATTAAAGTGATCATTGACTCTGGAACCACGAAAGCCACCCATCACCTTCCACTCACCTTCTAAGGAAGGAGGGAATTTTTTTTATTGAAATTTTGGTGGTTAAGACCTAATTTAAAGAATTATTATTTTTATCATACCTATCATAATTTTTTTACTCAATTTAAATATTCTCATTGTCATTCCAGTTTTTAGAGTATAATTGAATTCATGTCTTAAAGATTTAATTAGAAAATTTAATAGTAATTTTTTATTTGGTTAATGTATTTTATTGTCACATTCTGAGGATATTAACGAATTTGAATATTTTCAAGTCTCAAATTTTATTAGGAAATTAAAATAAAATTTTGTGGAGAAAATAAATATTTAAAAAATAATAAAAATACAATAAATGAAAATTCTTAATATCATTTATGAACAACTATCAATTAATTAAGAAAAAAACTTTCGTTACAAAGGAGATATTATCGGAAATTTATTATGATATTACTATTTATTGTATTTTTAACAAAATTTTATCAGAAATTTACTATTAAAAATTAGAGCAACGTTAAATACGCGTAACACAGTAATAATAATATTTTATTGATACTAGGGGTTCAAAAATCAGCTCGGCCGATATGCCGATATGCGATATGGACAATATATCGGCCGATAATTTTATCTCTCATACTGTTATCGGCATTTTCTCTCTCTTCCGATATCGGAACCGTGAAAAAACCGCAAAAAACCGTGACGAACCGTGAAAAACCGCAAAAAATCGTGAACACCTGTTAGAACCGTAAACCCTGAACCGCGGAAAACAGCGAAAAATCGTGAAAAACCGTATCGGTGTTTTTTTTAAAAAAAAGAATTAAATACCGATATTTATGAATATCGGCCGATATTATGACCGATATTTCGGACCGAATATCGGCCATATCGGCCGATATTACTCTGTTTAAAAAAATCGATATATATCGACTGATGCGATATATCGGCCAATATTTGGACCTTTGATTGATACAACATGATAAATTTAAAATTATCTCTAATATTTATGACATTACTGTATTTTCATAATTTAAAAGAAACTAAAGATACATATAGATTCTCAAGCATGTACATATTTATTGATTCATGCAAAAATAACGAAGAAGCCTTTGTGAATTGTGATACACTAATATTGAGCAAAGATAGCGGTGTCCACGTGGCTGATTGCCTCTGTTGGACCGTGAAACGAGTCCGTGGACTCAGAGGACGCGTTTATGTGTTTTACACGTAATAAATTAGAAATGAAAATCTATTTTCTCATCTTCTTTTATAATACTATCCTTTTAAATTAACTTTTTAAATATACGATATATTTACTTTTTTAAAAATCATTTTCTATCAAACCTAAGAAAATAATTTTTAGAAATCAATGCCTTTTAAAATTGTCCATTTTTATTAAAATTCTAACTTCAATCTAAAAAACATTTTTTTTCAAAAAGACTCGTTTATTCAATCTGATTCTGTATTTTGTTTTCTTTTTGTTGTTCTCTTATTTTTCTTTTGATCTAATTCTTTTAAACTATTTTTTTCTGTACTTTTTTTTATTTTAATGTTTTTTTTTTACTGCTAAAGAAAAATGATATGTAGATAAAAGTTATTGACCTATCGTCATTGATATTTTCCATACATTTCATTAAAATACATAAATTATTTATTTATCTAAATAAGAAATTTTATAAATTTGTATAAAATTTTAATCAATATTTTAAGTTTATCTCACTTCCTCACCGACCCTTTTTTTTAAACATTAATGAATGACTACTTATATCCACGCGAAAAGCCTAATTTTTTCAGAGAAATAAAAGGGCAGTTTCCCTTTATTCTCTCTCACATCTCCATCCATCCCTTCTCTCCTTCCTATTTACGTCTTTTTAACCTCCTTTCTTCCTTATTACTCTTAAGGGAAAGAAGAAAGAAAGAAGAAAGAACCCAATACAAAACCCTCAGATCTCTCTTTTTTTTTCTCTCTCAAGAAGAAGCAGAAGCAGAAGAAGAAGAAGAAGAAGATTTCAATGGCATCGTCAACGCCAGCTCCTCCTCCTTTGCCAATCACCACTTCTCAGGCTACCCAAAATTCTGCTTCTTCCCCTTCTCAAAATGCCCCTAGCCCGCCCTACCGCCTCTTCCTCGCCCGCATCACCGACTCCTTCCGCTCCTCCGCCCTCTCCCAGCGCCGCCCCTGGTCCGAGGTCGTCGACCGCTCCGCCTTCTCCCGACCTGACTCCATCTCTGAAGCAACCGGCCGCATCCGCAAGAACGCCGCCTACTTCCGCGTAAACTACGCCATGGTGGTTGTGTCCGTACTTGCTCTGTCCCTAGTCTCCAATCCTGGCTCCCTCGCACTCCTCCTCCTCCTCTCCGCAGCCTGGTCCTTCCTCTACCTGTTCCGCTCTTCGGATTCCCCCCCTCTGGTTCTATTCGGCCGCACCTTCACAGACCGCGAGAGCCTCGGCCTCCTTCTCGCCATTTCCTTCTTCGTCTTCTTTCTCACATCTGTGGGCTCTGTCATCATCTCCGCCCTTCTCTTCGGCCTCGCCATTGTTGCTACCCATGCCGCCATCCGCATGCCCGAAGATCTCTTCCTTGATGAACCTGACTCCTCCGCTTCCGTTGGATTTCTCTCCTTCATCGGTGGAAATTCCACGCCTGCACCTGCCGTTACCGTCCCTACTCCTGCTCGCGTCTGAGGATCTGATCTGACGGTGCCACGATCCTTTGATTCATATGCCATCGGTATGTTTTCATTGTGTAGACTGTAGATCTGATGCTGCAATTCATTATTTTGCACTTTTTTTATATTAAAAATACATTTAATGTTTGTTTCGAGAGTTTCTGTTTCTATTTTATCAAGATTTTGATGTTTGTTATATGAATTTCATGTTGATTGCTCTTCATGTTTATCAAATATAAGAGAAAAAAAAAAAAGAATCTCCTGATTTGGGTATTAGCTCAAAATTGAAACTTAATTGGTCTGGTGCCTTTATTATTATCGTTTCTATCAATATTTATAAATTTTTAATATAGTTTATGCCCAGTTCCATCCTTTTTGTGGAGGAAATTTGTATTGGATCAGTTCCTTTGCTGTTTTTCCTGTTTCTTAATCTCTCTCTCTCTCTCTCTCTCTCTCTCTCTCTCTCTCTCTCTCTTATTTTCTTTTTTCCTTATTTTGTTTAGTTTAGATCTGAAGGGCGTGGATTCTTAGTTCTTCAGAGCTGTTGAGAGACACATTTTCTGAATTCCAGTGCAAATATATGGGAATCCGCCTTTTTATTTTCTTCCTCTTCCTTCCAACTTCGTAGATCCAAGCAGTTTTTGCATGCAAGGTGTGAAGGCGAGCTTGTAACTCTTATTCATGTGGTGTTAGTTTAATCAATCTAATTCTGCATGTTAATGTGTTTATCCTGAATTAGAAAATCTTAATCTGGTTTGGGCATGGAAGTAGAAGGCCAGAGACGGCCTAATACGTATAGTTGACTGATTACAAGTTATTGGTAAAAGGAGGAGAGTAGACCACTAAAAACATGCAGATAAGGGATGAAAAAAAGACATCTTAGGATCAAATAGAGAAGTATAAGTTCTAAAGCAGACCTAGATAGATATAGGTTTTGGCTTTGATGATGATAATGATGATGAGTTTATTGTGAATTTGCCATGGAAATATGGATGCTTGCACATTCATTTGGTGACACTTGGAGCAAATGAATGATATTGCAGTATTTTCTTCATTTTGTGGATGTTCACAGTCTTGAATCATCTAATGAGATTGAAATCAATAATGTGAAAATTGAATCATATTGTAAAATGGTTGTACATATTGAACTGCAATGGTGTATCGTAAACCGTAGAATCATAAGATTCATAAATATTTTTTCTAAAAAAAATATTTAATATATGAAATAACGTAAAATATATTTTAAAGGTAATATGAGCAATTCTCCGATTTTCTTTCAATACTAAGTGAATATTATATAATTAGTCATTGGAGCTCAACTTTCCATGCTCCAACTCCCAAAAGTATAAAATGAGTATATAATCCAACCAAGGTTGTCAAAATCGAATCTTATCGTGAATCGGTGTAGGAGTGTGAATCGCGAATTGTGAATCGAAAATCGTACAATCGTAAGATTTGTTAATAGATATGAATCGTCCCTCTTATCATATTGTATGAATTGTAAGATACAAATCATGTATCGTAAGATTTTAACAACAATGATTGAAATTATAAGAATGCAATTGGTAAATGAATGGTAGTGCAGTATTTCCTTCTTTTTGTGGATGTGCACATTCTTGAATCATCTAATGAGATTTATATTATAAGAATGCAAAGGGTAAGTGATGAAGGATTGCATTAATTTCAATATTTGCATTGCTTACAGGAGTCAATTTTCTTATCTATTCTCATGTATATCTTCTTCTAATCAGAAGTGACAGATTTTATCAACAAAATTGACTATGGGGATATATGATACAAGGAGATCAGGAATATAATGAATATCAGTGAAGCTCCATTCCTATTAAGGTTATAGCTTGGGCAATTACTAATTAAGCATTGCGTCAACCAACTATCCTATGTGATTGATAGTGAGTTCAATATCTGATATTCATTATGAAATGGCAATGCTAGAGTTCTTTAAAACACTCTTTGGTTTATGCAATGGGACATTTCTATCAAATCTAAAACAATTGTAAAAGAAGTGTAGGTTGGTTTTTTTTTTTTGTTTTGTTTTATGTCATGATGGTTTGTTTGCAATGAGCCAAAAGCCTTTAGGGCTTTCTTTGCAAATAGGGATTTTCGTTTGTCCTTTATTGAAAGGAGTGGAACTTGGGTGTGGCTTCGCCTGAGCTAAACAGGCAGGATATGTGTTGGATGGTGATGGTCGAAAGTGGTGAAGCTTGTGATGATTAAAGGGAAAAATTGGTCACTTCATTACCTCTTGTAGGAGATTTTTGTTGCATTAGTAAATGAATAGAGATTGTTGAAGGCTTGAAGCAGTGCTTGCTATTCTCCCCCTAAAATTGGTAACCAAAAATCTACAAAGCAGCCATTACTGAGAGGAAATGGTTTTCTGTGCCCAAGTGGCATCTTAGTCTTTTATGTTTTAAACACTAGTCTATATATTAAAAAAAAGATATGAGCAGTATATTTCTATATTCATTATCTCAAATGGACGCTTGGATTAGTATTTGTTCTTATGCTATTCTTTTTTGTTTTACTTTTAAAAGTTACGAGTCTTGTAAGCTAAGTGAAGAGATGCCCATTGGCGTGAGAAGCTCACTAATTAGGCACCTGAGATGGACTTGGATTCCCATTGGTGTGAGAAGCTTGCTAATTAGGCATATGAGACGGACTCGGATTTGACTCGATGTTCAATTGAGTCAGTCAAAATGGCAGTTTTTCAAAAAAACTTTATGTACCTTGCTGACTTGCAAAATCATTGTTTGCTCATTTAGGCTTGGGGTTTCAGATAAGTGGGCACAGGAGGGGATCAACTTTGGGGAACATAATCTTTTTTCTGGTAGTTTGATCATTTAATTTCAAAGCAATGGAAGAAATTTTAATGTCAAGGTAAGGTACATAGAAGAAGATATTAGTTGATAAGGTGGTGAAAGGCAACTTGGGCATTGTCATGTAAATAATTTGAAGGGGTTTCACCGGAGACAATATATGGTTGCTAGCTAGAAAATATTGACAATGCATCCCAGCAAGCATAAGTCATGCCTGGACGATCTCCTCCATCTGAATGTTAAAACTGGCTTTGATTGTAGCACTAAAGGTGTTACTGGTAACAGATGTAATGAGGTTCCATTAGATAGAGATGTTCGTTCTTTGGTCTATTGAACCTGTGTTTTGGTGTTGATGCTGAGGCGAAGGAACTAGTAATTGGCTTTGAGGGAAGTTATTAGGAGAAACTGTGTCTCCCTCATAGTAAAGGGAGACCTGTCGAGTGTGATATCTTGAGTCACTGGGAGTGCCTCATGTCCAAGGGTTTATATATCGGTTCAGTATCGGACTTGGTAGGGACTGGTCCGAGTTGTATTGGCCCAGCCAGATCAGAATCAGCCAAGTCTTACTTGGAATCAGGTAAAAGTGATGGGAATTGACTCAAGTCATATTGGAATTGGACGTATGACTCAGGCTTCACCATTTTTTAAAACCATACTCATGCCCCTAGAGGTTGGACAATGAAAGGTTATGGAGATCCCAACTTGCAATCTAGAAGTCGCCATCAGCAGGCCCTTCCATTGAAGTCCTAGTGTAGCCTAATCCTTGCAGATGTATTCTATTTTTCTCTTTTATTTTTCTTAATAAAATCACCACCATTAAAATTATCACAACCAAAAAGTTGTAGGATTGAGTCATGTCACCATCTCTTAGGAAAAAAATCACCATAATTAGAAAATGAAAAAGACTGATAAATTGCTAAACTTTGGCGAAT
Source organism: Chimonanthus praecox (assembly GCA_022113865.1). Classification (NCBI taxonomy): domain Eukaryota; kingdom Viridiplantae; phylum Streptophyta; class Magnoliopsida; order Laurales; family Calycanthaceae; genus Chimonanthus; species Chimonanthus praecox. The sequence continues at coordinate 58,278,859 of CM039090.1, forward strand.
TTTGAAGTTTACAAAGAGATACCCTTGCCACTTACAAACAACAGCCTGCTAGGGTGGAAACATTACAAATTGGACATCCATCTATTCCTAAAAGGTGAAACTTGGCTGGTCCCTAAAGTCCTTCGTTGAAAGTGTTTGTTGGATGATTCATTCTTTACAAAGCTCTGTAATTGAATTTTGATGCATGGTGCAATGTCCTCGAAGATATGCCTATTGGGTTCTTTCCAAACGGCCCAAATGATTGTCAAGAAGCCATTTTCCACAGGATTTGGACATTCTTGGAGAGGCTGGAGAGGCCCCGATCCCCATTCCCATCCATCATTGAGAGCCTTAAAAATGACTGAATGGGTAGCACAAAAGGACATGGGAGCAAAATATGGTTGATTGATTGTTACACCAACAGAGAAAGCAAAATATTCATAATGGGAGAAAAGGGAAGGGGCGGAGAGGATCTACCCTTTCACTTGTGGACATAGACATGATTATGGATGTGATTTATGTGATCTTACTTGTAATTTGGCAATATCTTTGCATTTTGTACAAAATTCGATATGCGATAGAGCTTGGTGGGGAAGTTTAGCATTATAGTGACCGTAGATTCCTTCTTGGGCATCTTTTGTGATGGGCCGATGCAGTTTTGGGATGTTATTAAGTGGTTTGTCTCTATTGTAGTTTCTTCTATTCCTTCTTTGGTTTCTTTGCTGATGCTTTCTCCTTTGGATTTTGGATTTTGGACATTGTTTTTAATAAAATTTGTCATTGCAGAAATGTCGACCTGGTTTGAACTCGAAATAAACTTGAATAGAAGAAGACTCAATCTGAACCTGACCGTCAGATCTAATTGAAGCCCAGTCCACTTGACTACTCAATTTGCTAACTTGTCACTTGTTCGAAGTCGTCGAAGTCTTGCTCGAGTTGATTGACATTTAAATTTTGTATTTTCAGCGTTTATCAAAAAAAATTGTTTTTAGTATAATGTTTTTATGGAATTATGACTTTATCCTTACGTTGGTTTACGATTGATGGATTTACCAATTTTAGGTATTTGTTTGATTGTAGATTAAATAAATAATTTGGCTGTTATCAGGGTACAAATATCGGTCGATACATATCGTATCGGCCGATATGTATCGGTTTTGAAGTAGTGAATATCGGTCGATATATATCGTTATTGGCCAATATTCACAATATAGGCTGAAATATCGGCCGAAATCGGGTGGAGAGAGAAAAATATCGGCGGATAACGATTTTTTAACCCCTGGTTATTATTGTTCATTGTGTTAAAATATTAAATATCTTTTATTGTTTTTTCGATAAGGCTTTTTATAATTTTTCTATTTTCTTTTTTTGGATGATGTATTTGCTAATTTAGTTTATTATGAGGGTAAATTTGTATTTGAGGAACTCTAGGAAGATTGGGATATAAATTTTCATTGGGGAGATTGTTATATAAATGAAAATTTAAAAATGAATTATGGATGGATTATAAATTTTTATATTTGTAGCATTATGAGATAGGCTATAGAAAATTAAAAAAAAATGAATTATAAAATTATCAAATAAGGCTTTAACTTTTATACAATCTATGTCTTTGTTATGTTCTATATAATTTTATAAAAAAATATGCGACTTATTTTAATATTAAAGAGCAATTTCCTTAAATAGGGAGATTTGAAGAGTCTTTGTAGAATGTTTATTTTTTTATTAAAGTAATAGGAGTTTATTTGTTTTTTTCAATGAGAATTGTGTTTTTTAGATAACAAAAGTGTTCATGCCTATAGAGCTCTCAAGTAATCTGTAAAGTATGTGCAAGTCTCTATATCTATGCACACTAGGTTATTTTCACGGGCAGAGCCAGCTCTGGTTATAGACGAAGTAGGCCGTTGTATAGGGTTTTTAAGTCCATAACTCCTTTATTATATGTTAAATAGTTAATAATGCATATGAAATCATAAATTCATTGTTTTCTACTTCGATTAGGATGCTTGCTTTCCAAATAGGGAACTCGGGTTCAAACTCGGCTGCATATAATAATAATAATAATTTTTATTGAGTTGTTTAATCTATTTATATATTGATAATTTTTCTACTCAATTTAAAACGTGGATTTTTTTAAAACAATTAACATAATGATAGTAATAATCATAATAATAATTATTATAATCCTCATTTTATTGAGTTTAATAATAATAATAATTTTAATTAATAAAGAATCTTTTAAAATATATGCATTATCTAAATAGAGTGAAAGAGAAATTTATATTGAGTTGATAATTTTGAATTAAAAATAATTTAAAGTTTTAAAATTTGAAAAGATGAAAAAATATAGTTTTATTTATTTGATCAATGTAGATTTTATTAGATGTAATATACAAGTATAAATCATTATAATTAAGATAAATTTTTATTTTTATTTTTTTTTTTAAATCTAGAAAAATTGAAAAATTAAAATAATAATAATATCTTTGTTTCAAATGAGAATTTGCATTAGTGTCGCACTCGAATATGATAAAAGGTGCAGTACCAAAAGAAGTAAAAGAAACAATTGAATTGTTAAATTTGAATATAGTAATTTAATTAGTAATTTTGTATCTCAAAATCATAGAAGAATAAATTTTAAATAATATTTTGTTATAAATTTGATTATAATATTTTTTTTAGATGTTTCACACTTTATAAAAAAAATGCATGATTTTATTTTTTTTGTGAATATATAAAAGGTCCATCTTAAAAGTTCGTTTAGGGCCTTTGAAATCTTAAGGCCGGCCCTGTTCATGGGGATACTGCATCTTTAACCTCCCTATCCACACCGAGTAAACTCTTAGGAGAGTGGCTTTTTGAATAGAGTGGGAATTGAATTTGAGATTCTCATCCATTATTCTCAGTTTTTATATAACAAGGCAACTAATTTGAACACCTTTTATTAGAAAAGAACAAAATTTTAGTGAATGATAAAAATGGCGACAATTTCAACATCCATTTAATATATAAGAATGTATAATATTTTTGTCTGTAAAATTATTGATTTCATTATTGGATGAAAGGATTTTTGGCCCATTAAACCACATTTGTATATAACATACAGATCTAGCCAAAAAATGAAACAAAATGGGTTCAACTAATCAACTCTAGTACCGGGTTTCGTTATGACTAGTTCTAGACATTTTCGGCCGGAATGGCTCTAAATGATTCCGCTCTACAGATTTTTTTTTTAATTTTTTTAATTTTTTGAATATGCATATATATAATCCAACAGCACAATTAAAATATAGACTTCATGGGTTATAATTGCAAAGATTTGAGTCTAAAATAAAATATGCAATCACTTCATTTTAGTGGTCAAAGTTATAATGTGTTCTTAATTCATAGATGCATGGTGACTTTGACTACTATCAAGTGCATAGAAATTGAATTTCGGGCTGAAATTTGATTTAGTTGATTTCATAGAGTATATTTTCTATTTATATAGTTTGTTTAATGTGTATGACAAAAATTTGAAAATAAAATAAAATAGACTTGGTGTACCTATGTGTTCTAAATTTTCACCTTTAGTTTTGAATAAAATGAAAATTTAAATTTATCTCTTTTTTTTTTTTGGATTTTTTTATCTAATTCAATTTTTAATCGATTCTCATAAGAGTAAAACTTCAAACACTCTTGAATTAATATTTGATAATTATACTATTATAATTGAGCTAATAAACATAAGTAATTATTCTATGATAGTTTATATTTTTATTTTTAATATATTCATATGTTTGTATTATTGTCTTTATATCTTATTGTATTTTTTTTTTTAAATTGTTGCCGTCTTTTTTAAAACAAAACAATGAAATGATCCGAACGTCGGAACTCGGAAGGTTGGGACAAAACCAAAATGTGTTCCAGAACCGGTTTGACAATTATGTATGTAATAAAACAGATCTCAGCTCACCCAGCATATTAAGTCGTTTTCTGCTGAGTTCAAATTTCAAATTGGAGATTTAAAATGGCTTAGACTCACTGATTCCAGATAATTTAGTCCATTTTTTTTATTGAACTCTTACTTAAATTTGCGTTCATTTATTAATTACATTAACGTTTAATAAATCAATGGTTGCCCCTATGATACGTGCAGAAAAAGAAGATAGAATAAAAATCTTTAACATGATATTTTAAAAGATTTATATTCAGCCAGTGTTTAAAATTAATGTATTTGAGAGAAAGTGTGAAGAAGACTGGGTTGAATACATGGAATGTATTCTTCTTTGCTGGAATCGAAAGCTGATCATGGCTGATTTGAGAGCTTAATGGATTAATATACGACACCTATCTTAACACGGATAAAATCTGTTAGGAAATACGGGAGGGAGTGAAATTCTCATTTTATCTCTATTGGTGTACTACTCATCAGTAGCGATGTACCTATAACATGCCGCTCTGTATGTAAATCGGTACATCGGTAGGAATAAAATGAGAATTTCACTCAATTCCGTATCTCCTAACAAATTTTGTCTGTGTTAAGATGGACGTCATTAATATATAAATACATCATCTTTTCAATATGGAAAAGGTTGGAAAATTGAAGATGAGAGTGTGAAAATTTAGATAATAAGCCTAAGTAGGGAATTTTTTGTGATTTTTTCTCTTGTATTCAATGATTAGATTAGATGAATGTAACGTGATTTTAATCTAAATCAAATACTTCTCTTAATTAGAGATTAACACAAACTTAAAATTGTAAGTAAATAAGAATTATAATTTATCTATCCTAACAATAGAGAGACTATTTAATTGTCCCCATCCATATCAAATACGATCTACGTGTAAATCCAATTTTTATTTTATTTTTTTAATATTGTTTTTCTAAGTCCCTATACTAATCTAGAAGGTGAGGATGTCAAAAGGTGACACAATAGCAAAGATAGGAGGCATTAGAGCATTGGATCTTCTTTGTTGACAATCTTTCCGTTATGAGTTTTTCAACAAGAAGATAATGAACTAGTGAAAACGATAACCGTACAAGTGTTAATCAAATCTTGAGAGGTTAACTATTTCTATTCTTTGGGTCAAGGAATACCTACCTCTACGATTTCTTATTAAATAACTATATGTAATTTTCTCTTCTTTTAAATAAAAATAAAACTAACCTGTAGAAATAGCAAACATAGTCAAGACAACTTTTTTTTTCTCTCCAAAGATGAAAAAAAAGTTTTGAAACTCAACTTGGATAGGTAATTTGTCAATTAGTCCACATGAGTTCCATAAATACATGTTCTTTCTGTAAAATACACAAGTAGAATTTATATGGAGACACTCAGCTCTCTCTCTATAAAGGGTTGGAGATATGAACCTGACTTATCCTAGTACTCTCCCCCTCTATACAGAATTGGAGATATGAATCCGGCTTATCCAGAATCCGATTTATCCCACTGGTACCCCTGCTCTGATACCATGTAAAACACATAAGTAGAACTCATTTTTAAAAATCAATTTATAAGGAGAGAGTGCTGGTGTGCTTATAAACCTCAAAACCCAAAAGTCTATTGGCAATTTGGGATATGCTAACACTTCCTCTCAGTGCCAAGACTAGAGACATTCAGCTCTCTCCTTTCACACAGAGCTGGTCATTGAAACAATTTTACACTCGAATTTTGATTCTTTATTAAAGTAACTCTCTATTGTCATTTTTCTACCATGATAAGTATGTTTGGGCTTAGATTGACTCATTAAATAATAATAACAAAGGTTGATTTTGAATGGTATCAATATTTGTGATAGTTCATGGTTGACCTCTAGTTGCAATCTCTTATTTATTTGATCAGATTTCTTCCAACTCAATTCAGTACATATTGAACCCATGATCCGTGTGATCCAAGTCCATGAGCAGTGACTAAAGTACAACCAAAGGCAAATACAGAATGGGAGTATCAACAGCTGAGATTTGAAATTTTTGGGACTTTACCATCCAATCAAAGAATGGATCAGTAAAGCTCGACTCTTGGGCGTACGGTGAAGTCACAATTGCAAGAAACTATGCATTGGTTTCACAGGGGATGGTTGGCTAACTGAACATTTTTCAAACTTGAACTTGGTTTCTTTCTAATAGGGCTGCAACTCGGGTCGGGTTTTGGCCCGACCCACATGACCCGACCCAAGAAATCATGCAGGTCGGGTCAGCGAGTCGAGTTGGGTTGAAAAGATAGAAACCCACATGAAATTCAGGTGGGGCGGGTTGAGGATTTTACAAGTTAACCCGACCCGACCTGGCTAAAATGGGTTCATAATGCGGGTCGGGTCAGAATTCAGGTTGATTCGGGTTAGAATTCAGGTTGGGTCGGGTTCTAGAGTCTGGGTTGAGAATTCGGGTCACGTTGGGTCGGATTTCATATATATCAACTCAGGCCGGGTTGGATTTTAAGAAACCCGACCCGAGTTGCAACCCTACTTTCTAATGATGCTTCTTCTTCCAAATTTTCTCTGAAGATTGTTGGGAGCAGAGAAATACCAATTTTGGATTTTATAATTACATCTCATTCTAATCCTATAGATCTATAAATACTCCCTCTGTCCCATTTTAGTTATCTCATTTGAAATATTTATATTTTTTAAGGAACTCTTTATATAAGGCTAATACTCATGTGATCTCATCCATTTTCAACATATTTTATACTAGTCAAATACAAATGAGGTAACTATTTTTGGACAATTTCAAAATTTATATAAGACAATTAATTTGGGACAGAGAGAGCATTATTTATGGTGTGTTACAACAAATACACTAAGGTTTATGTCCATTTGAATTCTGAACAAGCAGCTAGCCTAAGATAAGTGCCAAATGGAAAGAAAATGAATTGAACTGTCTCAATTCTTCCTTCTCTACCATGAAAGAGTCAAAAGACAGGATTGGAGCAGGTAAAAATAAATTAATTGACCTGGGATTTTTCTAAATGATGTTTCAACGGTGGATAAAGACTGGCCTGTATTTTTTTTTCTGTAAGGTTTTTCTTTTCTTCTTTAACAAGGCAGAAGGGGTCCAGGTTGCTATCATCGCAGATATAGTTCCAAATGGTTAAAAAACCCATCATACTCTCTCTATTTTATTCAATAGGATGTTTGAATCAAGAGACTCCATAAAAAATATGAATTCCATTAAAGTTCGAGTCGAGTCTGAGACCGTGCTCTAATTAATCTTGATTTCAGATACATTAGTCCTCTTTGTTAGGATTGGGTATCCAATCCAAAAAGACTATTCTAATAGGTATAGTGATCCAAGTCCAATATAAGTCTTTAAATCTCCTTCTTCATAATTGACTCGTTCGATTGTCCAACAAATCACCTATCTCCTGATTTTTTAAGATCAAAATAAAAGCATTAGATAAATATTTGTACCTATGATATTCAATCCAACAGTGAGAATGCGTAAGATTGACACCACGAGCCGGAATTCTATCTAGACAGTAGGTTGAATCTAAATTTAAAGAAAAAAAATAACATTATGAGCAGTTTTGTATTTTCATTAAATGGGTCTCGTAGCCCATACACTTGGATGGATAGCCCACTCAGGTTGACAATAGTTTCGCCCTCCCTCCTAACTTTAGTAAAATCTATAAATGTCACACCAAGATCACATGCTAAAATCAAGGCCCCAGGAAAAAAGAAAAAGAAAAAAGCAATCATGTCTTTTCTTTTACACCTAACGAGTGTTAGGACTCGATATCCAATCTAAAAGGCTACCCCGTTAGTTGGAATGACCCAAGTCTTTTATAAATCCATAAATCTCCCCTTTCACAGTCAATGTGGGACTCGTTCACTGCCCCAACAATGCCCTCTTGAACGAGGCTCTCCGGTGGATAGAACGTCGCCACCCATTCATCCGGTTAGAAGATCCCTCGAGTCCACATGCGTTGGTTTGGAGATATGGCTCTGACACCACTTCTTAGGATTAGGTATCTAGTCCAAAAGGCAAGCATATTAGGTGGAGTGACTCAAATCCTTTATAAGTCCCTAAATCTCCTCCTTGACATTCAATGTGGACTCATTCACTGTTCCAACAATGAGCTATGTATGAATGGAGGGTAAGTTGTTATTCCAAGTACAAATGGAAGGAAGGGATTAAGTGTGAAATCCTTAACGAACTAGCAATTAAGTAATCTATGACATGCCATCCCATTATACAGATGGCGCACACAGAGAGAAGTTAACAAAAACAAATAGTAGATTAGTGATAATTATCAAGGTTTTTTAGCTAGACAGGCTACCTAATTCCTTCTATTCGCTTTGATTAGTTTTAAGTCAAGGATGAAGTACCATTTGGCTATATGACCAATAAACTTTGAAAAGAAGCACAGATCCATGTTCATATAATATAATATGCAGCAATAGAAAAAGAGGGGAACTTCCAAATCGGTACTGAGTCAATTGTTTAAGCTCATCTCAACCGAAAGTCACAATCTAACTAATACAAATAAGGGAAAATGAAAGCCCACTGACTTTGTAGTTTCCTAGCAATTAAGGGTTAAATGATGTGTCACTAGTTAACTGCTCTAATCAATTATCAACCTAGACCCAATTTGTCCAACAATTAGAGGAACTACTTTGACTTGTAAGCTTTTATACAAGGCACTAGGGGTGAAACTCAGGTCGGGTTTTGGCCTGAACCAGCATGACCAGCCCCACAAATCATGCGGATCGGGCCACGAAAGTTGGGTAGGCGGGTCGGGTCGGGTTGAGAAGTCAGAAACCCGCATTGAATTCAGGTCGGTTGGGTTGAGTTAACCCGACCCAACCAGGTAAAAAGTAGGCTAAAGTAGGTTCAAAATGCGGGTCGGGCCGGGTTACGGGTCGGGTCAAGACGTCGGGGTCAAAAGTTCGGGTCGGTCGGGTCGGGTTCCATATATTAGTAACTTGGGTCGGGTTGGTTTTAAAAAACCCAAGTTGAAGGGTTAAATGATGTGTCACTAATTAGCTGCTCTAATCAATTATCAACCTAGACCCAATTTGTCCAACTACTAGAGGAACTACTTCGACTTGTAATCTTTAATACAAGGCACAGTAATTTTCTCACTTTTTCACATGACATGTCCTTAGAAAATTAGGATCGAAGTTTCAATCTAAAAGGACCAATCATTTTCCAAAACAATACCTACTTCCTATTACCCAAACCTGTTTAGATTAATGAATTGGTGATTGCCTTTTCAAAGGTCAGACAATTGAAGGACTTAGTGAGGCAAGAAGATTAAATTTGAAATTTCTGATAGGCTAGTGGGTGAACCAACTCCTATAGGTGGTGTAGCAGAGTTTTTCTTAAGGATGATCATCCAATGAGAATTAAAGAGACCATCCTTGTGTGAAAACCTAATCTTCCTACTACAAAACAAATCTCCTCCTCTATAAATAAGAACCTGAAGTTCAAGTTTCAAAATAGACTTGAGAGCTAAGATGATGACTTACAACTCTGTTAGGCCCTTGTGCTCTTATTTTCTTCTCTGTCTTTGCCTTCTCTTTGCTATTGCTGCATCAATTGCCGACGCCGAAGTTCAGCACCATGAGTTCGTCGTATGTGTTCTTCTCCATCTCATTGTTCTTGTTTAACATCATCTATCATTATCACCATCATCATCATCATTCCTTCTTCTTTAACTGAGTTTTTGGCTTGGAACAGGTTAAATCAAAGCGAGTGAAGAGGCTGTGCAAAACCCGAAGAATAATCACTGTAAATGGTGAATTCCCAGGTCCGACTTTGGAAGTGAGAAATGGGGACACCGTGGTCATCAATGTTGTGAACAAAGCAACATACAATGTCACATTGCATTGGTCTGTAACCCCTAAATGCTTGCATGTAATCTATATGTATACACAGAACAAGTGAATTTATTGGGACACTGGTGTTTTTTATAAGAAAAAAAAGTTTCAGTGCACCTTTTCACTATTTAAGTAACGATAGATGGACAAAAAGACAAGTTCAGTGCTCTTATTATATAAAAAAAAATACCAGTGTCCTGTTAGGACTGGGTATCAAGCACAAAATACTAGTCAATTAGATGGAGTGACTAAAGTTCTTTATAAGTCTCTGAATCTCTCTCTTCACAACCAGACTCGTTCTAAATATTTTCTTCTTCTTCTTTAGGCATGGGATTCGGCAGATGAGAACGGCTTGGGCGGATGGACCTGCATTTATAACTCAGTGTCCAATCCGACCCGGAGAGAGCTACACATACAGATTCACCATTGAAGATCAAGAAGGAACATTGTGGTGGCACGCACATAGCTCATGGCTCAGAGCCACTGTCTATGGAGCCCTAATCATTTATCCAAAATTGGGTTCCTCCTATCCGTTTGCTAAGCCCAAACGCGAAGCACCAGTTATCCTCGGTAACAAAATCTTTCTTTCTTTTCAAGTCCTTGATATGCCACCATTGGGTTCTTTGTTAATTGTAATTATATGTAATATTAAGTATTTGTTAGCAGTAGTCTGCAACAGTGAGGCTGAAGACTTTGACATTAATATGATAAACCAAAACTAATATTACTATTAGTCTCACTGCTACCGTCATTATTTTATTTTTTATTGTCAGCAGCATTTTTTTAAACTTTTTCTAGAGAAACTTTCAAAGAAGAAAAAGAATACAGTCTAGAAAGCTTAGTTGAATTTCCACCTCAAACAAAGAAATGAGATTACAGTCAAGAACAGCAGTGACATTTCATATTCAAGGATGATTTATTCAACCCAAGAACTGAATAAAAAACAATGTCACCCAGCCTACTCTGTTATTCCCTGTTTTTCTATTTGTTGTTTAACAATTCTATAATGATGATGATGATGACGACAACTATGACATTAATGGTGATCAGGAGAATGGTGGAACGCGAATCCGATAAACGTAGTGAACCGGGCAAATAGAACAGGGGCCGCTCCCAGAATATCTGATGCATTCACCATCAATGCTCAGCCTGGCGATCTATACAAGTGTTCAAGTGCAGGTTTGTAAATTGGTATCTTGTGCAATCATACGATACAACCTTAATCAATTATTACATGGATCATATCAGCATTCATAGAAACATTGTGCCTCTGGTTTAGAAATCGGCCTCTGATATGAATGAATGGGTTAATTGCTTATACTGAACCAAACCATCAAATTCGATACTACTCCGTCGAGTTATTCAACTAGATAGAATTTCAAGCTAAAATTCGAGTTTCCAGTTTTTAACCTATGTACCAACTCCGTGTGGTGCTTTTGCTACGATGCAATTGGGCCAGGCCGACATGGGTCCAGCCTATTTAGGTTCTAATTGCGTTGTGCACTATTCATGGACTTGAACTTGCCTCGCTTTTGGGCCTGAAAATTAATTGGATAGTCCTTTCATTTGTGCAGAAACAACGATATATCCAGTGAGTTCAGGCGAGACAAACCTCCTCCGCATCATCAACGCTGCCCTTAATCAGGAGCTCTATTTTGCCATCGCAGGCCACCAGATGACGGTGGTTGCGGTGGATGCACTCTACACAAAGCCCTTCACCACATCGGTCATTATGATCGCACCCGGTCAGACAACAGACGTTCTCATCACGACCAACAAGCCGGCGGGCCGCTACTACATGGCGGCACGTGCCTATGCTAATGCTCAAGGTGTACCATTTGATAACACCACCACCACTGCCATCCTTGAATACCAGACCACACCATGCCCAAGCTGTGGCCCACTATCTAGGCCCATTTTGCCTTCACTACCTCCCTTCAACAACACTGGTGCGGCAACCGCCTTCACCTCCCAACTCCGAAGCCCATCGCCTGTCTTCGTTCCTGCCAAGGCCGACGTGAATCTCTTCTTCACCGTCGGTCTGGGCCTTTTCAATTGCCCACGAGGGCAACGATGCAGGGGCCCAAACGGTAAGCGTTTCACAGCAAGCATGAACAACATATCCTTCGTCCTTCCGTCCACTGTATCGTTACTCCAGGCCTACTACAACGGCATCCCCGGTGTCTACACCGAGGACTTCCCTCCATTCCCGCCGGTGCAATTTGATTACACTGCAAGGAACATAAGCCAGGCTCTCTGGCAACCTGTTCGGGGGACTCGGGTCTTCAAGTTGAAGTATGGCCAGACTGTGGAGATTGTCCTGCAAGATACCAATATATTTGCAGCCGAGAATCACCCAATCCATTTGCATGGATACCATTTCTACGTGCTTGCAGAAGGATTTGGGAACTTCAATCCAAAGAAGGATGTTGCAAAATTCAATCTAATTGATCCTCCAGTCAGGAACACGGTCGGAGTTCCTGTAAATGGATGGTCTGTGATTCGATTCATCGCCGATAACCCAGGTACACGATGAAGTCATGAACTGAGCAAGCACTTCCTCATGAAAATGCAGGGCCCGTTTTTAATCATTTCTATTTTCGTGAAAATTACTATGGTTGCAATTGCAAGATAGGTGAACCGAGTCGAGAATTCGGTTAGCCAAAGCTTAGGAAGGAGCCCAAATTCTTCAGGCCTAACCAATCCCGAGTTATAAATGAGAGCCCGAACTTTAATTTTTGATTGGTTGGGCTTGGGCTTTCTAGTTTAGCCTGAAAAGGAGTGGAACCTTTACTTAAACGGTAAACCATCCATTCTCTCTTGAAAAGCCCTCCAATCAAATGGTCATGGTCATGCAATCTACTTTATTTTGGGCTGGGGTCCACTGGGCCTAAAAATCAAAAGAAATCAATTCTACCCTTCTATAGCTTTTATTTTTATTTTTTAGAGAAGAAGTTTTAAAAAATGAGAATTTATCATCTATGATTTATTCTGATCTGTGTCTGGTGAATGAATGACCAATTAACAGGAGCTTGGCTGATGCACTGTCACTTGGACGTTCACATAACTTGGGGTTTGGCCATGGTTTTCCTCGTGGAGAATGGAGTCGGGGAACTGCAGACTTTGGAGCCTCCTCCAGCTGACTTGCCAAAATGCTGAGATCACCACAGGCCAACACGTGGCATATCCACAGTCTTCATAAGGGATTTTAGTAGAGTTCATTTAGTTTTGTTTGTTTGGATTGAGTTGAGGGTGGGTAGATCAGATGGGTCGAACCCATCGGGTCATTGAGCAAGAGCCAATACCCATTTGGTTTCATTAGATTTGTTTCGTTAATGATGGTTTTTCTGTATTAATCAAATAATAAAATATGTCTTCAATGATTTCTTATGATTTTATCACAAATAATTTCTTTTTGTTTCTTATTCGGGTCCTAATGGTCCTCATACGGGTTTGCAGATTGCCATCACCACACGTCTATTTGGATGATTCTCTCAATAATCTAATTTTATCTATTTGATAATAATGTTTTGGTGGAACAAAAATTTACTCAAACCAAAATGAATTATTAATTGTCACATGGTCGCCTATAGTTTTAGGTCAACTAAGCCGCCACCTAGAGCTCCCAATGTGATCAATGGAACGTAGGGCACCCACTTATATTGCTTTCATAGCCTAGGGCCCCTACCAATACACTATACTTAACACCCCGAGATTTCAGTGTCGGTACTGAATGGTCAAACATAATAATGGTTGTGATTGTGTAGACACATTATTTTAAATCCATTATTTGGAACTAACTATACAGATTTAATTTTTTTTAATAAATCATATAGAGTTAATGGTTTTTTTAATAAAAATAAATAAATATTAGGAGGGCCAGTTGGGTAGGTTGAATTTTTTAGCTCGACCTAGGACGGCTTCAACTTGTACTAACGAAAAGCTTGAATGTAAATTTATAATTTTTAAAATAAAATAAGTTTAGATACTAGAATATAGAGAAAAATTTAAACAAATTATTTAAAATAGGGTTTTGAGACTTTTACCAATAGCTAGATCTAGAGAAAATCCACTATAGCAGTAAGGGAAAATTTAGAGAAAATGCAAAATCTAATTACTTATGAGTGATTTTGATAAAATCTTCGAATTTCACCAAAATAGAAAAAAAAAAAAAAAGTTGAATGATTTAATTAGCTAACCAAGGATTTAATTCTTTTACAAAAGCAAATAGATCTAAAGTAAATTTCTTCACTGGCATAAAAATTAGAAATTTTCACATACCTATTAATTAAATGCCAAATTAAATTGAACAACAAAACACTGAAAATATGATAAAACTCACCTTTAAAAAGTAAACAGTCAGAAAGAAGACTATGGTTCATGATTGTCCATAGCCTTTATTTATAGAGAAGTGTTACAAAAATTACTGGGAAAATTACACCTTATGCACCATTAATTTTTGTTTCAACCCTAAATGAGTGGAAATGGTAATTTCTATCAAAAAAATTACTAAAATTAATCCATTTTGACCCATTAAAATTTATGCAAAATTCATATAAGATAAAGTCTTTATTCCACAGATGAGATGAGCTTGCATCAAATTTTAAAACCAAAACCTCATAATTAAGATGGGATTAAGACAGCACCAACTTTAATTTCATTAATTAAAGATGATGAGTTAGTTGCTTACTATACAAGATTGACTACAAAAAGGGAAAAATATTGTGAAAACTCTGCAAATACTCCCCTGAATTCAAGTCTCTCTTGTTGGTCATGGAATGTCGGACTTGTAATACGGGTCTTGTCTATGGCGTGGAAATCTATCAACCCCAAGAGCATCTGCACCAGGCAATGTCTGTTGTTGGATTACCAGCACCGAAACCATGCCATGGAAGAACTCTGAAGATGAAAGCAAGTCCCCGACGGGGCCGAGCTCCGGGTTTTCACTCCACATGGAGAGCTCTTTGACGACTGTGGCGCTGTCCGGTTGTTTCCGGCCGACGATCATGAGATCCAATTCGGTGTCCCAGGAGCGGAAGAATTTCACGACCTCCTCTGCATCCGCCACCGACTCCTCTCTGTATGACACATTATGATTATTGACAGTCAGCAGTCGGAAGTCATCTACCACCTCATCGTCAGCTTGACATTCTCTATGGTCGCTCATCTGCATGTCCGTCTGGGAAATTATACGAACTACGATTAAGTTGACTTGAGGATTGTCAGCCATGCGGATGGCAAAACAGAGGGCCTCACGATCGTCGGCCCCGCCGAAGAAGATCGCGCAGACCCGATGTGTGATGCAAATTTCGGTAGAGACGACGGGGATTCTGTTGCCGAGGAGCTTCCGATCGATGAGGATGCCGACGGAGCAAGGAGCCTCGGCGAGCACGTTGGGGTTGATGATGTGGTATGCTCTGTCGAAGATGGACATGTTTCCGTCGATGGCGCGTTGCTTGTGGTAAGGGAGAATGATTAGGGAGACTCTCTTCTCAAGTGAGAGGGAGCAGATATCGTCGTGCATGGTTGAAAAGGGGCAAATGGCGGTGTATGGCTGGACAGTAATCCATCCATTGCCCTGTTGTTCCAAGTTGTCGAATGCAGCGATGATTTGGGATGATTTAGAGGTTTTGCTTGACCCACAATCCTTTTTGTGGGCAATGAGAAATGGGGCGGCTCGGCCTTGGAGCTCAATCAGGTGGAACATGTAAATGCAAATGGGGTTGTCTTGGGTTGGATAGGAGAGTTGGACGAGGTCCAAGATGCCCGGCACGTTTTCTTGGGTGTGAATGCAAGTCACCATTCTAAGCTCTGTGTTCCGCTTCAGGTGCTGGATGGTTCTCCGGTTGTAAGCTTTGTACCTCTTAGAGCCTTTAACCAGCCAGTGTACCACCGGCCCCGTAATTGCAGTCGTTACCACCGTCGACAGAATCAGAACTGCATGTGCTATGTCATTCACCACCTGAGAAATCAATTGGGTTTCAGTTGTATATTCTTAAAATTAGAGTGGAGTTGGATTGAACTTGAAGAAGAAAAAAATCGAATTAAATTCGAATCAGGTCGGGTCAAGCATTTTTAAACTTAGATTCGACTCAACCCATCATCGAAATGACCCATCACCCATGGCCCAAGAATAGTTGATTAATTTAGAAGGTTTAGAGATTAGAGTAATAAATACCTTGTATTGATGCCAGTGAAAAAATGTCAAAACGTCCATTATGCCTCTGCAGTTCATGATGAGACCAAATGCAATGGAATCTTTGATCGGCATTTTCAAATACAAAGAAGGAACAATGATCCCTATCAGTTTGGTGGATTGGGCTGCCACGATTACCATGGCGACCATTGTCCAAGGTTTCGAATTATTGTCACTCGGAAATAAATTCGTATTAACACCGACGCTGGAGAAGAAGAATGGTAGAAGGAAATTAAAGAACATGGTCTCAACCTTGTCAGCTACGGCCGATCCTAGAGGAGGTCCGTCGGGTATAACCAGCCCTAATAGCAATGGTCCCTCCACAATACTTGCACCTGCCGCATCACTGAGAAAAGCCATAACCAAAACCAAAAGTAGGATAAGTTTTATATAGCATGACCTCACCGGTTTCCCCTCAGGTGTCTTCCGAATGATGTGCAACACTATGGGCCGAGCAAAGAATACTGTGATGAAGATTACCACTCCCAAAGATATGAAGTACCAAACCAACTTTCCTGGATTCACATTATATTGTTTTGCCACCTCCAGCAAGATCAGATTTATCCACCCCATGACGTCGTTTGTCATGGCTGCGGACATAGAGAGACGGCCGAGCTCGGAATTGAGGAGGCGGAGCTCTTTGACTATGGGAAAGATGTTGGCAAAGGGTGACAGGGATAAAGATCCAGAAAACACGAAGAAGAAGAGTCCTGGAGTGATGACCTCTGATAAAAGATCGCTGAAAAAGAAGCAAATGGAGAAGACTGTGTAGAATGGAACGAAGTAGCCAATCAGACCCAATGCCAATTGTTTCTTTCCCTTTGTTATCATAGATATGTTCATCTTCATTCCGACTAGAAACATCAAAAACATCATTGCAAATTTTGCTATGATATCTGTTACCACCATGCTTCTCTTCGGAAATAGTACTTCCGAAAACAACTCGAAGCGGCCTAAGAACGATGGCCCCACGATAAGACCACCCTGCCAACCACAAATACATTCATCACCATCACCACACAAATATCAATAAATTCAACATTCTTTCTTTCTATCTATCTATCTCAACCATTAATCATTCAACGGTCATTATTATTATTATTATTCTTCTTCTTTTGGGGGTTGGGAGGGGGTTTGGAAGGGGCGATTTGTCTTTGTGGAGAAGAATGAGAGAAGAGTATTAATAAACATGGTTGACTTTTTATTATTATTAGTTTTTTTGAATCACATGATTATAATTTGATTTAATGTTAACGAGAAAGGCATTGAGCCACTTACCAATGTTGGGATTTGGCTCAAAAGTCTTTTTCTGCGTGAGTTGTATTTATGTTAGATCCAGAAAACTCAATCTGATTTATTGGTAATGTACAAGTATATAAGATCTATTTCTTTAGAATTTTTCTTTGAACATGAGTTTTCTTTTGGGTGTGAAGAGGAGAGCCCCAATAGTCTAGTGTGTTATAGGAATAGTAGGTTCATCCATGGGAGTTCTACATTGGCTATTTCCCTCATGTAAATTCAAAAAAGAAAAAATACAAGAGAAATAAAAGACTGTGATGAAGGGGACAAAGGGAATAGTTGGTTTTATTTTGTTGTCCGGGATTTATTCTTCACATTGGAATTGTGCATCACATCCCATGGACGTAACCTACGGGTGAATCACGTAAAATCTCTGTGTTTTCTTTTTGTGGTACGTTCGATTTTGTGATTTTGCATTTTTATTTTCTAACAACCAATTTTTTTCAGAGAGAGAGAGAGAGAGAGAGAGAGTTTACCAATATATCAGAAATGATTCTAGGTTGATGGAAAGGTCTGAGGATGAGTTGAACGGAGCGGGACAATGTAACGACCACAATTAGCTGCATCATCAAGTTAGGAAGTAGAGCAGAAAGAGTGTTTGCCTGAGACCAGATGCCATGGGAATTTATACTGAATTCACGATAACAAAAGACAGGAGTATAAGTGCTGTTAATGTGGAGACGCACCAAGCCGCCGGTGGGCAGCTTTGTGGAGCTCTCCATGTCCGGCAAGGAAGTGTTTGGAAAGAGAGCGCCTCAGAGAAAAGAGAGTCCCAACTTCTAGAGAGAACAAAAAGAAGCCACCGATGGCTCAGAGGAATACCCGATTGACCGTTTACCTTTGACCACATTCGTTGGTCAGCGATGCCCTTTGACCACAAAAATGGACTAAACATGGTAGTCCTTTGGACCACCAAAGTTAAGCTTCCTCACATCTCAAATTGCAGCTAAGAAATTCAATTTAAATTTTTTATTATAATTTTTTTTTTATATAGGCTCGACGTTTATAATTTAATTTGACAATTTTTCTGAAAATATGATGACAAACTTGAAGTTATGACTTCGTGACAATGAGAATGAGTACTCATCAAATTACCATCTATTATAATTTATATTCAATATTTATCTAATTTATAAAAATATGAGCTATTTATAAGATTGAAGTTTTACTTCCAAATTTTTTTTTAATATTTAAAACCGTTTGAATAAAGTTAAGGAATATTTAAATTTGTAAAAAGAATTTTTGAACTCATTTATTTTTTTCAAATCTTTTTTAAGCAAATTTTGATCATGAGCAAGATCTCCTTAATCAATTATTTCAGTTATTATTCAATTTTCTTGGATTTAAATTTCAGAAATTTAAATCTAGATTATTATTCCATCACAGTTCTAAATTTTTCGTAAGCCTATAAAATTTGAATTGTCTACTATTATAGTACTAGACAAATTATGTTATCACCGATCACCTCTCGTCACATGAACAAGACCTTTGTAAATTAATCATAAGGAAAAATATTTTGCAACTTCAATGATATGACCAGTTTATCTTTGAATTAGTCCACATGACACGTATTTTAAATGGGCTGTTTTAATTTTTAATTTTCTAATTTATACTCAGTATGGAAATTTGCAAATTCAACGCAAAATAAGTACATATGGAGGAAAACCTCTCACCCCTTCTATTTTATCGCATTTTTAAGCTCGGTTTAAAAATCAGAAAAATATAAAAGAAAAATAAAATTTTATTTTTTATATTTCTAGTTTAAAATTTAAAGTCTCATGCATTTTGATGTAGTTTAAAAAACGAAGGCAATAATGTTGATATGAAAAAGTATTATGCCAAAAATGTGAATTTTATAATTTTTAGCTGAACATCAAACACACTTTCATTTAAGCTTAAAAAAATCAAAATGAGAATTTATCTTAGACAAAAATTCTAAAACATAGAGAAAAATTAACAAAATCATCTACACATATATTAATAATCTCTATAAATCTTAAATAGTTAATTCTAAGTGTCTGGAAGGATTATCTTCTGCTATTATTAAACAAACTCTTTTATCAAAAAACCCCTAAGTTCACGTAATTTTTGAAAATATTAGGTAAATAAATAAAACTCATCCATATTGTCTAAAATCTAAATCATTATATCAAATCTTTGTTAAATTCCCAATCTCTCTAAAATGCTTTCATTCAAATATCTTTATAAAAATAAAAATAAAAATAGATGTTATCTTAGAGAAAAAAAATCCAAAAAAGAAATAAAAAAGTGAGATTAAGAGGATTAGCTACTACAAATGATATAGAAGAGGATGAGAGGAAAAGAGTTAAAAAAAAAAAATTAAAACAGTTTTAGGTTCCACATTGGGCTTAAGGTACCCGAAAAATCATTTCCAGGCCCACTGAGGTAGTCCTTTCGACCTGGGGATCTCTCAGAGTCTCAACTGGATCTATATGGTTTCAGCAGTAATTTACAGCCCCACTGTTAATTGGGCTCAGACTTGGGCCTGATTGCCTGAAATAGCGACCCGTTTTGAAATGCGGCCAGGTTTCAAGATATTAATGCTCAGGCCTAAAGCCCAATTCCCACCCTAAAACTTTTATGTATTTTTTTATATTTTTTATACATTATAAAAAATCAATCATAACAATTGGAAGTATACTTCAGCTAAAAATTCCTTCTATCAATTGAACTGACCAGACATTCTTAAAAAACCTTTTTTCAAAGACTATTACTATTTTGATCACTAGTTGTTGTAAATTTTGTTTTAATTGAAATTTAGTTTATTTGTAAATTCATCAAATCTATTTTCACACTCCGGTTGAAAATTGTTTTCTTTTGACTAGGAACTGTAATAACATGTTCTTCATGTTTAACCGATTAATATCTTATTCGGACTTTTCCTTGAGCTCATCAGGTCCTAGGGCTCGGTCTTGACTCTCTAGAAATGAGAACACATATTAAGCCCAAGTCAGACTCAGGGTTCTGTGTTCTTAATCGGGCGCTTGCGAGGTCCCAAACCCGACTTGTTGCCATCCCTTAGGGTCAGGTCCGGTCGAGTTTCTTAAAATCCAACCTGACTTGAGTCAATATTTATGAAACATGATCAGAGCTATTAACCCGAAATTCTCTAACTCAACCCGACCCGAATTCTAACTCGACTCAACTCGAATTCTGACTTGACTCGCATTTTAAACCCATTTTAGCCTAATTTTAATTAGGTTGAGTCGGATCGAGTTAACTTGAAAATTCCTCAACCCTACCTGACCCGAATTCCATGTAGGTTTTTGTCTTCTCAACTCAACCCAACCCACTGACCCAACTCGAATGACCCGACCCACTTGATTTCTCGGGTCAGATCATACGGGTCATGTCAAAACGCGACCCAAGTTTCACCCCTACCATCCCTAATAGAGCTTCCTGCACAAAATTATCTTGAATAGGCTACATTCTACTATTCCAATACAAAAAGGGCAACAACTTCCCCTCCAATCAGCTCAAATCCTAAGTTGAAGTAAATTATATTATATATGTTCCAATTTAGTTGTTTTATATGAATTTTATAATTGTCTTAAAATAGTTGTATCATTTATATTACATTAGCATAAAGTATGTTGAAAATGCATGAAATCGCATGGAGTTTTAGCCTTATATAAAGAGGTCCTTAAAAAATACAAATATTCCAAATGAGACAACTAAAATGGAATGGAAAGAGTATTTAATTAAGCATTTGTTTAGTCTCAAAGCCATCCAAGTAATATGGAGGAAAGAGAACGATAAACCAAGATCAATGAAAAGGTTTATAAGTGTCTATTGTTTTCGAAAATACCCGAGTCCCTATCAAATCTTATAAGAGTATTGTCATATCTTTAATACTCATTTTTCCTTGTTTATTTTTGTCCCTTGTTTTAGATAGTATGGGTTTTTGATAATATTTAAAGTGACTAATTTTTTTTTAAAAATAATTGATTCAATAAAAATATAAATTAATTAATACAATGAAAGTGACTATTTTCATAGATCCATCACCGTTGTCATTGTCTCAACAAAATTGGTTCATGTACTCATTCTGCAACTAAATTCACAAACTCATGATATGAGATTGAAATTTGACAATCAACACTAGTGATTATTTTTTTATGGATCCATTACCATTGTCATTTGTCTCAACAAATTAATTCATGTACTCATTGTACAACTAAAATCACAAATTCATGATATGAGTAGGGCTGCAACTTGAGTCAGGTTTGGCCCGACCTGCATGACCTAACCCGAGAAATCATGCAGGTGGGGTCGAGAATTTCGGGTCAACGGGTCGGGTCGGGTTGAGAAGATAAAAACCCGCATGAAATTCGGGTTAGGTCGGGTTGGGTTGAGGATTTTACAAGTTAACGCGACCCGACCCGACCCAACCTGGTTAAAATTAGGCTAAAATGGTTTCAAAATGTGGGTCGGGTCAGAATTCGGATCAGGTCGGATTGTGATGTTCGGATTGAGAATTCAGGTCGGGTCGGGTCGAGTTCCAAATATATCAACTCGGGTTGGGTTGGATTTTAAGGAACCCGACCCGCCTGACTCGAATTGCAGCCTTAGATATGAGGCATTGACCATTGACAACCAACTTAAGTGATTATTTTATGGACCCATTACCATTGTCATTTATCTAAACAAATTAATTCATGTAATCATTCTGCAACTAAAATCACGAATTCATGATATGATTATGAAGCATTGACATTTGAAAGTCACACATCTCTCTCTCCCCCTCACTCATGACAAGAAATAAATGAATGACCTATCTTTTTTAATTCAATGAACACTATTTTTATAATTTTAGTGGTAAATAAAATCTTTCCAAAGAGATTAAAATCTAAAATCATTCGAGATTAGATAGTCTAAAGTAAATAAGCACTAATAAGATCTCAAAGAAAGGAATGACTTGTGCGTTTTAAAAATTTGTGTCACTTAAACTTCATACAACTATTTTGATGGTTTGGAAACTCAAAAATACAAATCATAAGAATGATAAAAGGGGAAATTATAGCAACACTAGTTTATTTTACAACAATAGATATTGGTATATGTTTTTGTTAATAAAGTCTCACATGAATTTTTAGATTATGAGATTTATAAGCACATGGATTCCCTCTCCTTATCAGTCAGTTTTTAAAAATGAGTTCTACTCATGTATTTAACAGAGTATAAGAGCGGGGGTTGTTAGGACCTGGGCTTTCGGTCCAAAAGACTAGTCTGTTAAGTGGAGTGATTCAAGTATTTTATAAACCCCTATATATCTCTTAAAACTTCCAATGTGGGACTCGTTCGCAGCTACCCCAACAATCCCCCTTGAACGAGGCCTTTTGACGGAGAGAGTAACGCTGGCCATCCCGTTCGCCTAAAAGATCTCTTGAGCCCATATGAGGTAACTTGAGACCTGACTCTACTACCACTTGTTATGACCTTTGCCTTTTAGCCCAAAAGACTAGCCTGTTAGGTGAATTAATCCAAGTCCTTTATAAACCCCTAGATTTCTCTCTACACTTCTACCATGGGATTTTTCGCAATAGTTCCAACAATTTATATTCTTGTGCCTATGAAATACAACTGGGCTCAACAGACAGTTCAAGCCCAAAAGGACTTCGAGCCACAAACCCAACAGGGGTACTACACAGGGATGTGTCGGGTTTGTATCTCCGGCTCTATGTGGAGGGAGAAAGCCGAATGTCTCCAATCCTAATGCTAAGGTAAAGAGTTAGCAAAGTCCCATGTCGCTAGAGGACCTTTGAGTTATGGGTTACAAAAACACGTAGGTTTCATCTTCTTTCTACTATGTATTTAAGCATTTTCACCAATTAGACAATGACTAGTGCATAAGTGGACAAGTTTAGTATCACCTGCATTCTCGTCACTGCCCATGGTGAAGTGATACTTTAATTGTGAGTAATAGATAAAAGAGGAAAATGATAGAAACACATATATTTTCAACAACAAGAGATATCAATATATTTTTTTACTCATCAAACGATGATAAAGTATCATTTCTTATCAAAAACACTAAATTTTGACAAAATACGATGGATGGATTCAATTTTCTAAAGAGAGGAAAAAGGAGGAAGAGACCTACTGTAACCCTGTTTTGTTGTTTGTCATTGGATCGCATCAAACAGTAAGAAGCAGCCATAAAGCCCAGGATGGACAGCGCCATCATTGAACAAAAAACATGGTAACGTGGAGATATGGAGATGACAAAGGGCGCTATCCCTCCTGAGCTTTATGAATTCTTCCCTACTTACACTTCTCTCATTTTGATGAATGGGTTTGTAAGAGGACGATGAGATTTGTATTGAACAAAGAAGGGTAGACAGACAAGGGAAGAAGATGATGGTTTGGTGAGGAAATGGAAAGGGAAAATTAGGGTGTATTTAAAGGAAGGGATTGGGGGAGACAATAATCACATCAATTGAGAAATGAAGAGCTTGACTAAGCTCAGCTTCGGATTTTGCTAAGGGTTTTTCACTCTTGCCGACTACGCATTCCTTTGCCTGCGATACGGCGAAGGTTAAGGTCATAAGATACGAACAAAGAAAATGACCCTTCTCTACTTACACCTGGTTGAAGATAATGTCTTTTAAATTTCATATTTTCCAAAATAAGTTACTGTCCAATTAAAATTTAAAATCGAGGGTTTTTTTTATATCTATTATCATATATTAAATTCTTCAAAATTTTCATTTTTTTATCTCAATTAAATAGCTCCTTTTAGAATTCAAATAGAAAAAGTTCCATATATATTCACATTCAAATTCACCACATACTTCATAGTTTATACACTCTAAAATAAGTTTTCTCATAATTTATCCAATCATTAGATTATAATCATCTTTTTTTTTCTCAAATTTATTTTAGACATGAATTGCTTAAAGATATTCATCTATGAGTAACATAGTTTGGTGGCTTTAAACTTATCAGACGCTAGTTTTTATTGTGTATCTATTGATCTCATATAAAGTATTAAAAGATCAAAAATTTTAGACGGCTCATTTGACTAATTTTTAATATATATATATATATATATATATATATATATTTCTCAATGGTCTATCTTATTTATTCTTAACCTACCTCTACCGATGACCATCATTTCAAAGCCCTTGAGTAGTTGAATACACAAGAGTCAAGGCATGTTTAGAATAATTTTCCCTGAGTCAAGGTTCCGGTTCAAGATGGGTTAGAACATTTATAATAAGCATATTATAATAATTTAGTTTTTGTTAGTCAGTGTTTAATTTTTTTTTAAACTAATGTACTTTTTGTCTTTTATATTTTAATTCGATGGTCCCATTCTGGATAATAAAAGTAATGGGTTTAAGACAAGTATTAAGAAGCTAAAATTAAATCTACTCATTCTTCAACAAAAATTGAGTTCAAGCTCCAATAAAAATATTACTTTGAACTAACTTGACTTGTATACATTCTCCTTTCTTTGTATTTATCATGTATTTGAGGCAGGTCATTCTACAGATTGGAGGATTCTGTCCGACGTTAAAAATAGATTCCATAAATCATTCTTAATTCAAATAAGTCTCTTTTTGTTTATTAACTTTCAATATTTGAGATTTCAAATTATTTTTTAAAAATATAATTTGATTGATTCAATTAAAATATTTTTTTTATGAGGTCATATTTAAAAAAGAGTTTTTTGCATGAATTCATTTTGTATGTATATACATTACAGGGTCCTCTGCTAGATTCCATATTATTTAATTTATTTGCATAGATAGATGGGAAGCATCACTCATGACATGAGACAATGCGTTTCAGTGTTTGGAGAGTGGAAAAGAGTGGAAATAAGTAGGAAAATGTTTTTGCTTGCCACTGTGACTTGTTGGTTGTAGGAACGAGTATGGAGTATGGACCTGGTTGCATAAGGACAGTCGACAGTCTCCAGACATGGCGAGACCATGGCATGCAACCGAATCATTTCTTTTATCCTCAGTTTCGTCTTTTCTCGTAGTCTTGCTCTCACCCTACCTACCCATAATCTTTTGTGGGCCAACCCACTTGATTCTCGACACCATCGTACCTTCCTTTCATCTTCTTCTCGATTCTACCTTTCTTAGAGACAGTAGACTCATCCGTAGAGTTGTAGTAAACCTTTGTCTGAATTTCTCTCATCTTAGTCTTAAAAAAAAATTCTTATCTTCCTCTCATCTTCTTCTGGATTCTACCTTCTACCCTAATATCTAATGTAATAGCTTCTATCACTTTTGTTTAGATGAGATTGATAAATACGTGAGTAAAACTATTCTTAAAAACCAACTTGAATGGAGAGGATGTATTTTTGCTTATAAATTTGATGAGACTTTTGCTAATACTCTCCTTCAGCGTTAGGGTTTGAGACACTCGGCTCTCTCCTTCTACACAGGGCTGGAGTTATGAATGTGACCCATCACTGTGGTACCCACGCTCTGATACCATGTTAAACACATGAGTATAATTCATCCTTGCAATCTGGCTTAAAAGGAGAGAGTGTTCATGTACTTATAAACCTCAAGATTCAAAGGTCAACTGACAATATGAGATTTTTGCTAACACTCTCCCTCAATCAAGACTGGAGATGTCTAGAGTTATGAACTCAACTCATCCCTGTGGTGCCCCTGCTCAGATACCATGTTAAACACATGAGCATAACCCATCTTTAAAATCCCGTTTGAAAGGAGAGACTATAGAGTACTCATGTGGTTATAAACCTCAAGATCTAAAGATCCACTTGTGTTTCTTATTAATAAAAAACATCACTATCTGAAACAATTTCCATCTTTTATTTCTTTTGCTCTTGTAATTATTATTCAAACGTTGGGTGTTCCGCATCTATGTGAAGATAATCATCTGAGAACAATCGAGTATACCTCTCTTTCAGTGATTGTTACACAAGATTCAGCCTACACAAGTTCTGAATTAAACTTGGCAGAATGATCAGTCATGTTTAAAAATAGTAGTAATTGTTTTGTTAGCAAATTTTGCCTTTGGTGTTCACTAAGAATGCTGGAGAAGGAACAACAGCATGATCAATTACTAGAAATCCATTTGGTGATTCAAAGAATTATTTATTGAATACCAACCACTAACCAAGGCGATCCATGTACATATATTATATTAGTTTGGGCCTTGGGGATCAATATTCTTGGCCTTCCATGTCTGCCTTTCTTTTTCCTTCATAACATTATTGAACTTATCCAAAATCATGTTTCCAACAATCAATCTTTACAGCTGGGTATATGGGTCAACGGTCTTTATCTACAAAGTATGAACCCCCCAATAGATAGAGTGTATTAAGATCATAACTCTTAACATTATTTTAAACGATGGTGTTCGGGTCTCTTAGAACACCTGACTAATTTCTTAAACATTTATAAACCTCCTTATCTACATACACCGAATAACATTATTGGAAGTAACCCTTTTGTCAGGGGTCGAGATATCGGCCGATACGAAACGTATCGGCCGATATCATACACGTTTTAAGCGCCGTATAATATCGGCCGTAGAGCCTTCATATCAGCCGACATGGCCGATATATCGCCGATGTGATTAATATCGGTATTTTTTTTTAAAAATAATCAAAACAGTGATGGACCCGAGTCAAAATATCGGCTGATATCGGCCCGATATCGGCCGGTATCGGCCGATATTTACATTTTCAAATTAAAAAAAAAAAATAGTTTCTTTTTCTGTTTTTTGTATTTTTTAATTCAGAAAAAATAAAATAATAAAATAATACCGATATTTAAAAAAAAAAAACAAAAAGAGGAGAGAGAATCATATTAGCCGATATTTGCATATCGGCCGAATTATAGACTGGCCATTTTTTTCACCCCTGCCTTTTGTATTGAAAGTGACTTGAATCCAAGATCCTCTCCCACATCTCAGACGAATTCTTGACCATCAAACCAACTTTCACATGTTATATTCCATCATCTAGAACAACAAAAATACATGAGCATTCAATCATTTATACTAATTAATGTGTTTCTCTAATTGTTCCGCCAAATCTTCATTTTTGAAAATGGTCTAGAATTGCATAAAGGTATCGAAGATCTAAAATACACCCATGTGTGACAATGTTCACAATGGTTTGATGATATCTCAGTTGATATTCAAGCAAGCATATCAATTATATATTGACTAATTGTCTAACTCTAAGGTACATATTTCAACTTATATTGAAATTCAATCAATATTTTGATGGGTCTCCAAATGGGTCTCAAATGGCATGATAAGTGATCAGTGAATGCCGACCAGCAAATCTAAAAAATTTGAGAAAAAATCGACTGCCTAACCTATACTTAATAAGCTTAATGAATATTTAATATAGCCTATAGTTTGATGAACCTGAACCAATAGATTAGACATTGTCCGAATTAAAAAGAAAATAAAATGGCCAATCAAACTTAGATCCTCAAGATTCTAATAGAGTATCTTCTACCGACTCCAAATGGCAACTTTAGTTTCCTATGTCAATCATCTAAACGTTGGACTTTGAATTGGATGTGGATGTGGATGTGTTTTATCATTTAGCCCTTCATTTGTGGGACAGGACGTCGGCATTCATGTGGTTTATGCCATTTGGTAAATAAATTGAATCTATATTTAATTCGCCTTTATTTAAGTAAAATTTTATTAATTGTATATTATAAAATTTTGAAATTGAATTTTCAATAAGTCAAAAGATATGATTTACTTATTTTATTGAGAATAAAAATAAAAAAATAATTTAAAATGATTACGTTTTGTAGTCTTTAAAAGTTATAAATTAATAAATTAATATGGTTTTTTTTTGTGATGAAATATCAAAATTAGGTTTACTAATGGGTAGCGATCCTCCCACGGACATTTTGTCTAACGAGACATGGGATTTAGAGTATTGCCCATTTTACCCTTCTATTATATACGAAAGCATTTAAAAAAAATCAGTGATCCGGTCAGTTATCTAATTAGTGATCCCATTTCAGTGATTCGATTTGTTATTCCATATGAAAAAACGGTGTCACTTAAATAAATTTCAGTGAGCCGGCTAGTGATCTGGCGAGCTGGTAAGTGGACCAATTTATAGCGCAATGAAACGGTTAGTGATCTGATCAGTGATCCGACGAACCGATTCAAAAGATTAATAAACTAATTCAAAAGATAAAATAATCAATAAAAAAAATTCGTATTAAATTACACAAAATAAACTTTATATTCCGGCCTCAATTAAATATGCCTACATGCTATGTAACGTCATCGTCGTATTGTGCAATAATTGCAAATGTGAAATTGGAGAGTCGGCAGTGACTTTCCCGGCCCAGTACGGGCGGCTCGACCCAGTTTGTTTGTCAAGTGACGATCAGATCACAACGTCGAGTCACGATCAACATCTCTTGATTATAAATGGGCCACGTGGAGAAGCGAGAGCACAGCGTTGCCCTTCCCCCCTTCCCGCTTTCCGTGCTGAGCTCCCACAGCTTTTGCTTCTTCTGACAGACCGATTCAATCACAATATATCCTGTCACAAGATATCAATCACCACAATTATCGTTGCAACTTGACGATTATTAGCCTAGGCCTACTCTACAAAATCTTTTCACAAAGAAGTCTAATCCATGAATTGTGGGCATTAATCAGATGTAGTTTTTTGTTTTTTTGGGAGTTTATTGACTTATCAAAATGCAAAAAGTTCTTATTTTTGGATTTTTTTATCATCTGATTTAAGAGAGATTGATTAAACAGCTAAAAATTTCATTATTATTTAGTTGCATATTGCCCAGGACTAATGATTTTCAAGGCATTTTCTTATCATGTGGGACCAGTTGATTGAAATTTGATGCTTGCAGAGCCAAATTTGACTTTCTTTGGAAAAAAATTACTAGACTTGATCGAAATTTGTGATATAAACTAGGCCTCAATCATCGCTGGCAACATTAAAGCTAGAGAATCTCTCTAGAAAGTTTTGCTTCAGCAATGAGGATATGAGATTCTATTATTTCCAACTTAGACGCGATATTCTCTATAATATTATTTAATGTGTATAGATATAAAAATTTATACATATTTTAAAGATTAATCAAGTAATTTAAGATGTCTAAATTGAGAGATCTCATATTGACACTTCCATCTACTGCATTGTCGATTCTCATTTTTAAATTCCTCTCTTTTATTTTATATATTTTATATTTTTCCTAACTTGACTTATTTTATATGTGACACCCTTATTCAATTGGGCACGTTGGAAAAGTCCCACGTATCCCAAAGAGTTTGATTTTCCCATGTCCCCCAAAGAGCTTGGTTTGAGATGAAATTTAAGAGGGGAGCACACTCTCCCAAAGAAAGAAGGTTTTTGAATTTGAAAGTGAGGGAGACCCATAAGTAAAATTGTGAGGGTCAAATGGATCTAAAGTGGATAATATCTTGTTGGGAGAATTGGATCGTTACATTATAAATAATATAATTATATATGTAATTAATAAACATGTTATGCTATGTAATTTAAAATTGTGCAATACTTCATAACTAAAATTGAGATTAAAAGAAATTATTATTAAATTTAGCAAATTTAAATCTAAAAATAGGGTCACTTGTCCATAGATAAGAGTTGGTTTTTGGAGATTGTTGCTCTTGGATAATGTAGTTGCTTTCTCTTCTCTTTCTGTTTGTATTTGTGAGAAATTTTAAATTTCTATTTTGCATATTTTATATCATCTCATCACTTATGGGGCTGATTCCCAGGCTTTATTTTTTATTTGATTGGCTTCATTCGGTTTAATATAAATATCCTGCTTTAGAAAAAAAAAAATTACAATATCTAAATGTATAATTTATGTTGACCTTACTATGGATCCATCACAGACCAACAACGCCTTAAACCAGTACCATTTTTTCTGATTTTTTTCATTACTTAATTTAATCGAACTATTAAATTTTCTGATTTAGTTTAGAACTTTAGATATTAAGTGATACATAAACATTAGAAATTTTACTAATAATTACCTTTTATTGAAATTTATTTTAATTTAAAACACAAGCAAATTTGACCGGTATATATAATTATATATACATGGTTCGGTAAATGGGCTAACAAGGCCTGATGGGCTTACAGGCTTTTATTGAGCCTATGCACACCCATTTTTTTAATGGACCAAAGAACATGAGTTCGAGCCCAATTCATCAAACAAATACACATGTCCAAGCCCACATTTATAAACTATTAGCATTTCTGCCACTACCTGTACACTCTAAACAGCCTGCGCCATGATGATCTCACCAGCAATGAAGTAGAAGCCCAGGCCCATCTTCTTACTTTACATTCTTGACTTTAGGGGCTAACATGGCCCACGGGTTAGAAGTCCAAAAGGCCTCTGACACGGTCGAGCCTATAGTGACTGACAATTATCTTCAGTTTATAAAATTTTAGTGTGAAATTTTAATTATAAATTTACAGTCTTTAGAAGAATAAAGAGCTGTCGTGTTTCACTTTTATATACAATCAATAATTTGATTTAAAAATTAAAATTTTACACTTATTTATAGTAATAATTTTTCCTTTTTCCCATGGAATGCTTTTATAAAAAAAAAAATCTTGAAAAGGGCCTGGGCCTCACTTTTTGTATTGTTCCTTGGTCTGGACTCTGGAATCTCCATTCAGTCTGACGTATGTATTAATCTCCCATGTTACAATTTGTGTTTAGGCGTGCCAAATGCAGTACCGGTTTTAGTATTATAAATACAATTTTTTAATGCATTACTATAATATTATTTCAAATGAAACTATTGTAAGCCCGGCAATCCGGCATACAGGGCATATTGGACCGTGGGTTCCAAGAGGGCCCATTTACTGGGCATTTATCAAATTATTTATTTTTATCTTTAATATTAAAGGGGTAAAATTATTTGATGAGTCTTATTTTTTATAATACAATAGTTTCTATGATAATTTATTCATCCAATTTTTTTTTTTTTATGATAAGGTGGGTCTCACCTTTTGACACTGCCAATTAAGGCACTCTAGTGTTTCAGCTCGAGCATCTATTATAGATTTGGCAAAATCTAATTCGAACTGATTTAAGGAGGTACGAGTCTATATTTTTTAACCCGATTAATAAATGGGTTGTGTCGAACCAAACTCGTTTAAAATTAGCTCCGGTCGAGTCTACCCAACCGGATAAATGGGTTACCCCATTTACCCATTTATTACTCTTGTATATATAAAACATACTTCACTTCAGACTAAAATTATTGTTTTTATATCGAGATACAAG
Source organism: Chimonanthus praecox (assembly GCA_022113865.1). Lineage (NCBI taxonomy): Eukaryota > Viridiplantae > Streptophyta > Magnoliopsida > Laurales > Calycanthaceae > Chimonanthus > Chimonanthus praecox. Next base: position 58,310,431 of record CM039090.1, read on the forward strand.
TCGAATATATTCTTTACAGTTTACACAGAATTTTCCCTTTTGTGTACTCAAGAAATTCCCTTGTAAAATCCATTTTCTATTTATAGGGCTTTTCTTTACATTTTTTTATTTTTTAGTTAAGACAGACTAAATCCTTCCAATTAAACAAATCCAATCTTAATTTTTGAGTCTTCATAGCACTACCTTAATCATAGATTTATTTTCATCTAAATTTGTTAGCTTTATCTTAAGATCTAAATTCAATCTCAAAGTCCTTTTGGCAATTTTCAAAAGTAGAGTTATATTATGTTGAGCCGGGAAAAAAATTCTACAATTTCCTACACGTAAATTTAAAAAACAAACATACAACCAATCCAACCTGTTGGGACCTTATTGGTCATTATTTCAGATATTGATTGATATTTGAGTCCAGTACAACTGCTAAATTGTGAAACACATCAAAACAAGAGCAAAGCCTTTAAAATTTTGGGTCAATTGGTTTACAGAGGGCATAATTGCATACAAATTCATGAAAAATATGAAACTGTTAATCATAATAGATTGAAAATATAAAATTCAAAAATCTAATTATATATTAATAGCAAAATGATCAAAATGACAATCAACTAACATAAATATCTCTCTCTCCTTTTCTTATATAAAAACAGACATATGCAAATCTCCAACGGAAATGATTCTTTAGAACGAAATGGGAATCCAACTCAGGACTTCCATGTGATTTTTGGACTGTTGTTTTCAAATTTCTACTTTGGTATAGGTGTGATTCATGTGAGCATATCTTAGGTTGCAGTTAAAAGTCCTTGTATTTACCATTTATGCCGTATTGCCATGGAAGATGCATCAGTCAACATCAAACACATTTGGATACTCTTTCCCTTTGTTAAGGATCAAACGTTCATGAGTTGAGTCCAATTGGTCGAGCATCATCATTATCTTCAATACTATTCTCTCTCTCTGTCATATTTTAGTGGTCTCATTTGAAATATTTGTATTTTTTAAGAAACTCTCTATATAAGACTAGCATTTCATATGATTTCATCAATTTTCAACATACTTTATACTACCCCAATATAAATGAGACAACTATTTTAGAATAATTTCAAAATCTATATATGACAACTAACTTGAGATAAAGAGAATATTTATTATTAATTAAAAGTTATGATTTCCATCATTTTACAATTTGTGATAATGTATTTTTTATCCTCCAACCCAAAATTTTAAAGTTATACTTCGTTTTGCTCATCCACTTTAACCTGTACGATACGAAATATTTTATTTACAAAGTAACAGCATTCTAACAAATCTAAAATGGGTAGATGAAATTAAGGGCTGAGATTGAATCTCCCTCTGATTGCAGCAATTGGAATGTGGACGAAAGAGGATTTGGAGAAACTATTTGCACTAGAGAAAGGTTGTCTCTATTGCTTGGCATTTTGCAGGCTGATACGTATCCATCCGTCACGTGTCTGCACTTGTTCGAACTCCAGTTGCAACACATCAATGCGTTACGGCCGATATCAGCAGCATTTTTTACCTGTAGTATAGATAGAGATTAGTCTTACTTCAAATGTAAGATTTAACTTTTGTACTCTAAAAACAAACCTCCATGTTTGCCTACTCTATATCCAAATTCTAAAGCCAAGCCCGTGGAAGCATATCAACCACATGGCCATGTTGGCAGTTAAAAATTCCAAAAAGACTTAGATTAGAATAGTTTTATTCATATCATTAAATTTTTATTATAAACAATATAATCAATAAAAACCTCAAACAAACATAGTAATTCAAGAATCTTATGGCTAACCTTTGGGAGAAACAAAGGGCAATGGTTCCAATGTACGTTGATGAAAAATTCTGGGCCGCTCTTTTCAGTGTTCACATCCGAACTCCAAATATCAAATACAAGATTCTGCTTAGTTATTCACCACTGGGTGACATGATTGATCGAATCAACTAAAACTAAACATTCATTTCTTCTTGATTCTCTTAGACCTTATTAGCATATGCTAAATGAGGATTAGAGATTGATCGTCCTTTAAATTCTTCGATGGTGAATGCTCCAAAGGTCAATTCAATCAATGGTGTATGTTGCAATCTTAGAGTCATTACATTGCAATTTAAACTAATTGTAAACCCGCACGGGTAGTTTTGTTGATCTAAACTTCTAAGATTAAAGTAGAACTCTTTGGTTCAACTTAGGGCTGAAATCGGACCGGGTCGGGTCGGTTTTTTTAAAATCCAACCCAGCCCTAGTTACTAATATGTGGAACCCGATTCGACCCGATTTGAACTTTTGACCGAACGTCTTGACCCGACTTGACCCAAATTATAAGCCGACTCAGTCCGAAATCCGACCCGCATTTTGAACTTCTTTTAGCCTACTTTTTACCAGGTCGGGTCATGTTACGCCCCGCCCCTTTCTACAGCCTAAACGGGTCGTGACCCACTTAACTGCAGGCTGGACGGGCGTCACTCAATGCAACAACGCATCTAACGGGCCTTACATCACAGATTTGTGGCTGGGGGAAATTAAGTATATATATATTTTTTTTAAGATTGTGAATAAAATAATGAAGCCATCAAATCCTTCAAGCCCAATTTACACATTGCATAAATTATAATGTCATTAACAATATGAAATAAATAACATCTATCATCGACATCACATTTAATCTCACTACTCACATCCCATTCCATAAAATAAAACCAAATAATAAATCTCAAATTTCTCAAATTATTTGAATCAAATAATCAAATCTCAAAGAATAAGAAGCATCAAATAATTAACTTAATCAACATAATTCAACACCTAGCTAGGAATTTAAATATTCATTGATAGTAACTTCTAGTTTCCAACGTCGTCATCCAATCCTAAATCCAGAGGGTTACCTGCAATATAAGGGTATGAGCTCCAAGCCCAGTGAAGGAATACAATAGCACATATTCAAAATGTGATATCTCCAATATACTCAATTTGATATAAATAAAGAAATATTAAAAGCATAAGTAATTGAATATGCATTTAATGTCCATGCTTTATGCTATGTAATGCACAATACCCAATGTCTCATTCATCCACAACAACACCTACTGTATTTGGTGGTCTACCCTCCGAAGCGAGGCTAACACAACACCACATGAAGTGGCCTACCGGCCGAAGCGAGGCTAACACAATACCACATGAAGTGGCCTACCCGCCGAAGCGAGGCTAACACCACCACCAAATAACAGTCTACGTGACCTTTCATGGCTTAATAATCCAAACCTACCACATACGTGGTACTACTCACTAAAAGCGAGGCCATATACTACCACCGTCGTGGTCTACATGAAAGATCACGGCTCACACCTCCATACACATCCCATAAATATGAAGATGCCATGCCTACCATGCATTGTCTTTATCACCATACCACATGTTATGTATCATGCCATAAATTTAAACATTATACTTTAACAGTCATATAATCTCAAATTGACATAAACACCATATACATGTCCCAAAGCATTATAATCCAACATCAATAATCTTACACTTGCATAATAATAAATTATGATTATGACAAAACAATATCATGAATTCATCTCAATAACATCACAAATGACTCTACAACAGTAAATAAAATATCAATCTAATTCGAACATAATTATTGGACCTTTCAACAAGGTTAGTGGCTAACTTCCAACTATCCAGGCAGATTGAGTCCCTCACGGCCATTAGAACATTTAACATATCCCCTTACATTACTGTGAGTAAGCACCGGATTACAACCATTATTCCTACATATACTCAGTCCATATCATAGGTCCAACATTATATTCCCAAAACACATTACATAAGGCAATATTTTTACATTGCTCTATCACATAAACAAAATAGAGAATATCATGCACAACAAAATATAGTGTATTGTTTTCCTTCACCTAGAATCGCATGAAATGTATGGTGCTAGCAAGAAATCCAAAGCTGTATATACAAGTCTTTTACTCCAAAGTTGCTGTAACCAAGAGAAGCTTCTGGAGCAACCACGCTGGTCCGGAACTCTGCTGCTCGAACCAGAACTCAAGAGGGAGATTTGGAGTTTTTCTTTCCCTTCTTCTGCTGAGGTTTTCACTGTGATTTCCGTTGGGATTTGGTTGTTGTTTCGAAAAGGGTAAAAGAAGGGAAGGTTCGCAGGTCTCTTAAAAGGAGGAGAGTCCTATCGGTAAAGGAATCCCATCGGTGAAAGGACTTTGGACAGTTTCCATTTAGGTAGGGATTTGAGTCCCAAACGAATAAGGAAGAAGAATCCAATCTGAATAAGGAGTCCCATCGGTGAAAGGATTTTAATAAATTGTCATTTATTTCTCTTTTTATTAATTTTGTCAATCATCGATTAAATTCTATACACTTAAAATTGGAACTTATTTATTGATTTCACATTCTTAATTGAATATCTCCAATTGAGATTCTAACTTAGGGGAATTAAAATCTAAATTGATAATTTATTTTTCATTCCCTTAATTTATTTCGAAAGGGACAAATTTGTAAATTCTTATTGGGGAAGAAAGTGTGAAATCAGGGTCTAATATTAAATCCTTAAATTCAATTGTATTTTTCCCAAATAAAATTATCAAATTAAACTAACAAATCAATTTAAACTACAATCATTTTCTAAATTAATTTTACCCGTCACAACTAACCCGTTACCCCGGGTCGAGTCATTACAGGTCAGGTTTGATCGGGTAGGGTCAAGTTAACTTAAAAATCTCTCAACCCAACTCTACCGGAATTCAATGTGAGTTTCTGACTTCTCAACTCGACCCGACCCACTGACCGAACTTTCATAACCCAACCCGCATGATTTTCGGGTCGGGTCATGCGGGTTCGGGCCAAAACCCGACATGAGTTTCACCCCTAGTTCAATTCTTCCCTGTTTTTACTTGACATACGAAGTTTGTGGGTGGTTTTGTCTATCCGTGGGATTAGTCTTACTCTAATGTAAAGTGACAATACTCATGTTATCAAAAAAGAAAAAGGAAAATTAGATCGTAATTTCATGGGAGAAGTGAAAATTGAGGCATCAAAGTTGAAAAATTTTGGTTGGTAGATGTAGAGATGGTTGGCTGGTCGATTCAAAGAAAAAGGGCGGGCAGTGACATAGGAGACATGGAAAAAAAAAATGAATTGGTGTGGTGTAGGAGCATTCAAAATTCGAAAATAGATAGGAGGGCACGGGGAACAATAAAGCCACCACACCAACTTGCAAGCCCACTTGCAAACCATCTCATTCAAACAAACAAAACAGCACAACTTGCGTTTTCTTTTACAACAAGTTGAGGTTATCAAAGTCAAGTTGCAACGACACAACCAGCTATTGATTCCGACTGCAATGAACTATTTTAATGAACAAGCCATCTTCCATGCACTTCAGGGCTAGGTGGAACCTTGTTCTGCTTCTGGGGAGTTTTGATTACTCAAAAGCAACATTTAAATAGAAAAAAAATAAAAAAAAAGAAAGGAGAAAAGTTGATTCAATAATTCTTAAAAAAACTTTATTCAATTTAAAATTAAATAGATCTGAGCCACACTTCATTCCCCATCGAGTTAACTAGTGTATATAGATTGGAAGATTTACACATACTCGTAGGATGATGGGAATGCCCATGTTAATTAAAACAAAAAATTACTTACCTTTCATAACAAAGTTCACTATTGAATAAATGGGTTTGATTGCATAAATCCCTGTGTATCTAAAAATTATCTATTTGTAAGTCTTTCTAAGAAAACTCAAGCAATTATTAGTCTAGTAGAGTTTTTTTCTTTTCTTTGTGTTTTCTTTTTTAACCATAGGATAGGAGGGGTTGAGGACCTCCTAATTTACAGGTTTTAAGATGTTTGAGCCCAACTAGACAGCATGAAAATATGATTCAACTATTCAAGTAACTAAAGTTTTAATTTATGTATAATTTTTCATATTTAGTAGGATTTTAATTCTTCAATAAAATATAGAATGGTTGTCAAGTTATAATCTATGACAAACATCAAAGAGGCTTTTGGATGAAGCCCATTTCTCAAACCTCTCATGAAAGTTTTCATAATATCAACAAACCTTTTAAAGAGCCTAATTTAAGTTTTCTCCATGAACCCAAGATGGAGACATGCTAAGCATAGGTAAAAGGGTTGAGATGAGTAATGGACCTTTTGATCTAAGTGGTTCAACTATATTAGATATCTATACAGTAAGACTTGATCATGTGACTGCTTAATGGTAAGTAAAATGCACCTTTTGAAGAGAATTTAAACCATTATCGCCATATTAGCAGTTTTCTATCAAATCTAGTAGAGACACGAGTTCATCTCTTTTTTTTTTAACATGTGGAAAGTCAGACACAGTCTTAGTAAAATTTCTACAGATGAATTCAATACCTAAAAAGCACACTAAAGTTAGGTCATGGGGACTCGAATCTGCAACCTCCCACTTCCTGAGACGAGAGGCATTGAACTATACCCATCTGTATAGTTACACGCCCGTGGGTAACCATATAAGAGAGTTGAAAGCCATTTCATGCATCACATTCAAATATCTTAGAGCTAAATTTTAATTCAATAGTAGGTCAAATTTATACATGACAAGTCAAATTTGTACATGACAATTGACAACCCACAAGTGGTACGGTGTTGAAAATTCATATGCACTGCATGATTCAACTTTTAATTCAACATTTTACATTATTAAAAGTGCACCACATGATGACAATGAAATACAACCTGAGATGGATTACTTTAGCAATGAAAAGGAATAAAATTCATTTTTGACAGCTTATAAAATTAAGAAATTGAATAAAAAAAAAAAAGGAAAAATGAAAATAAGTATTAAAAAGTGATGTTAAATTATATAAACAATAGATCTTACTTTGAAAAGTATAATTCACAAAAACTACTCCAAAATATTTGGAACGATGATAATGATAAATGGAGTTAACCTGTGACAGACACACATGAATTGGCAAACAGCAAATTGAGAGATTCTGCAGAGATTAATTCTAACCAAATAAACATTTAGATTCGAGTCCTATTTTATTTTAGTATCTTAGAACATCCAACTAATTTTTATAATATATCTAAACCTTCCCACTTAATAAGGAAAATATGTTATAACCCGAATTAGACTTCCTTACAGCCACCACTTTTAACATGCCACAAGTTGTAATAGAATAAAATCAGCCACTGTAGTTGGCGATTTTCAAATTTCAATCTTAGAAAGGTGAAGTATTTCAGAGATTTTTCTCTTTTTCTTTTTATTTTTCCTTTAAATGTTTGTCTACTATGTATGGGTTTTAGTAAGAACTGGCACATATGTAGGCAGTTTCTAGCCAAATCCATGAGAGTACAAAATAAGAAATTGACAAAGAATGCATAACAATCCTAATTCTGCCCACATTTTTGTATCTGCTAAATAAGAAAGACAGTAAAAGAAATTCAGGAAGGTCTAATAATGGCCACCACTGATTTCAAAATCCTATGAAAAACTACACCTTCTAAGACTGCAAATCTACAAATTCCTTTCAACAGTCAGCCTGTTGAATCTAAATCATGCCAACCAGCAAATCTGGGGGTGAAATTATGATGTAAATTTGAAAAAACAAAATATAATCACATTCAAGGGCACTTGACGACGGTACTGCTAAAAGAAGAATGAAGAAAACTCCATTAAAGATGGAACTTACAATCTGTAAAGGGTATTATATCATTATCTATATATAATGAGATAAAAGGAATTCACAACCTACAGTGAGTTTCAAAATGTAAACAATTCTACATATAGCTCTATCGAGAACAGCTTCAGCCCAAAAATGATTTGGAAGATATTTTCTTGTTCCATCTCCGTAATTGTTCGATTTTTCCTCTTTCCAATTAAATACAGCAAGGAATGAATTAACCCTCGGAACGTGAATTCATGAGCGGTGTGTGGCGCACGAAGCTGATCTCTGAGCAATCTGTGCTAGAGATTGCAAGTTACACTTGACGATGGTGTCAACGAAAACACATGTATCTTCATTGGTATTGCCCGGCGGCACATCAACGTTGTACGACTCAACGACAATTGTCCCACCACCGCCCGGAGCTGAGTGAAGGGTGGTAACCGATCTGTAGTTGGTCAACCGATGTTCGCCCCCAACTACACTAAAGCTGAGGACATGCCGCTCGTCGTCGAGTATCTCAAGGCGCTCAGTGCTGTTGGCGGCTGGCAGGCCGGAGATCACATGGACCTCTCGGAGCGTACCCACATCGCCGTCGCCGATGATGACATTGCAGCTCTTGACAAAGTGCTTGTAGACTTGGGGCTTGTCGAAGCAGCGCAGGAGGGACCAGACGGCAGCAACCGGCGCGGCGATGGATTGGACTACTGAGGAGGAGCACTGGTTTGGGCCAACCAAGTGGGTGTGGTGCCGCGCAACCGTGTCGGGCACCGGTGTGGCGCAAGATAGCTGGAATTGCCGTGGGAGGGATGTTGGGCTATGGTGTTTTGTCTGTGGCTTATGCTTTTGACATGTCATGTCGGTGTTGTTTGCATCGGTGGTGTTATTGTAGTTGCTGTAGGCGTTGCTGCAGTGGATTCTATGGAGTTGTATAGAGGATTTTGGAGGTGTACAAGGCATAATGTAATGCCTTTGTTGTAGAATAACACTATTCCTCTCTTTCTTTTTTCTCTCTCTCTCTTAACTTTGTTTATGCCTTCACAGAAAGAAAGAAAGAAATGGGAGAGTTTTGGGGTGCGGGGTTAATGGGATTTACCTTTTATAGACTACAGAGATGGCTGGAAAAAGAAAGGACGGCTACTGAGAGTTTGAAATTTAAGAGGTAATTTTGGCCGTGGATTGTCTATTCTTTTGTGGGTGGTGGTGCAGTGAGAGAGACAGGGAGTGAGGGCTTTTACTTTTCTACCAAAGATGGGATTGGGATTGGGACTGGGATTGGGATTGGGATTGGGATTGGGATTGGGATTGGGATTGGGATTGGGACTGGGTTTTTTCTATCAAAGAAGATGTTAAAATTCAACTGACATCCCTTTGTGCTTTACCCGTGCAGCAGAGAGAATTGAATTCATCAACATTCATGTGGAACTGGACTATTATAAAATAATAGTGAAAGAAAAAGATCGAGTCACGCGATTCTCCATGGGAGTTCAACGTTCATGTAATCATGTCGTGTGTCTTGTGTTATCAACTTGCCCCCTGTAATTTTCACCTTCCAAAATTATTTAATAATTATTGAAAAGGAGTTTTACGAGTCAATTCGCAAGGGCTGATTTAGATGATTAAAAATCCATCTAGAAGATTCTGAGTTCAAATGACTCTTTAACATATAAATCATTTCTCGTAGTTTTTATTAGAAGGACAATTATAAAATAGTAGTTTTAAAATACCAATTTAAAAGTCTATTCATCGTATCAATCACGTCCAAGTTGTTAAGAGTTGGTATTATATGGCTATTGTTGCTGGTTGCATCATTAAAAGATTAAACTTGTTAGGTTTTGTATAAATACAATATTTTAAGATGAATTTAATTAGTTACTGTGGTGTGTACAAAGGAAGGAAGCACCCTTCATCAGTGAACTCATATTATGTGGCTAACACGGCCAGATTATGCTTTCTTATTTTTCATTCTTTTTATACAGGCCTAGTTTAGGAATTTATTTGCCTAAAGATTACAGAAGATCATTTAAATAAAATAAAGCTGATATAAACAACTGTTCTTAATCAAAGACAGGAAGTGATTGACTTGCCATTTGAGTTTAGTGGAGAGGGGCTTATTTATCATTTTATGATGTTGTCTTAGTTAAGCAGAGATTAAGGATTTTTAAAAGAAATTAGCAAATGGCCGGTCCAATTGGTGAAAAGCATCGGTCTTAAGTGGGCGACAAGTGGGAACTTGGCTCTCTCTTTCTATATTTAGATTAGATATCAAAGCCTCAACTTGCCGTATCTCAGTACTCTTCTCAAATCTCTATACCTTTTTATCTTTCTTTATTGGATCTTTATTTTCTTACAAGTTGCCGTTATCATGTGACCTTTTGTTTCGTCCTAAATGTGTAAAAAGGTTAAGACCGGTCAAGTTGTTAGAACCGTTTTTTTAATGACTAATTTTTCCGTACTCTTTTATAAAGAGTGGCCATTTGAAGTGAGATAGGATTAGAATGGGAAGAACAAGTGGGAACTTGGCTCTCTCTCTCAATAGAAATACATTAAATATTTAAACCTCAACTTGCCATATCTCACTACTCTTCTCAAATATTTACACCTTTTTATCTTTCTTTATTAGATATTTATTTTCTTACAAGTTGTCGTTTGACTGTTATCTTTTGTTTCATTATAAATGTTTGAAAAAAGTTAAGATCGGTTAAACTGTTGGATACTCTTTTAAGACTGAATTGTTCAGAGCCTCTTAGGGCATTTGATTAATCCTCAAGGCATATGTAAGATTCTATACCCATACTCACAGATAAAACTACAGAGAGTGACCCTTTGAAGTGAGATGAGATTTGAATTGGACTTTCATTTCTTGAGCCGGGTTCATGGCCAACACACAAACCCCTTGAAGAACAGAAGATGTGTTTATCTATAAAAAATCATCAAATTCGTCAAACACTAGTATAAAAAAATAAACCAGTAATTTATTACTCATTTGATATCTAATTTTAAGTAGAGTAGTAAATTAAGTACTCTTATTTAAAAAAAAAAAAAATTGACGCATTCTTGTTTTAAGTAATTACAAATATCGTTTAACAGTTGACACAACCTATGGTCACTCTTTCTTGGGTTGGGCCCCGCCCAAAATGTGGATCAAGATAATCTATTGAAAATTTAGCTCTCCAGGCCCAAAACTGGTCCAATACTCCAATCTATGGATTGCCTCCCATCAAACATTGGCTAGGGCTGTTCATGGGCTTAAAGCCTTAAACCCAGTTTGGTCCTAACATAGTGAAATGTAAATGAACAGCTAGAACATGTATACTTGATCGACAAGTTGACCTCAAACGCGTTTCTTTAGCTAATTTCATAAAGAGATGGGTTAGACTCTTACGGAGAATTACATTGCTTATTGAGCCTTTCAACTCATTTATCCAACTATATATATATATATATAAGTAAATATATCTACTGTATTATTATATTATGTTACATTTATGTATCTTCACACGGTAATTAGAGATGTAAATGGATATTCAAAATAAAAAAACCAAAAGCATGCTATCAGAAATAAATAGATTCAGATACAAACTTTAGATCCATTTAATTTTTTATCCAAATATGATTCTGAAACTAATACCCATTTGCTTTTAGATTTGGATTTAGATCTAGTCATATCCGAATTCAATAACTCGATGACGCAGATGACAAGTAATTTAAATAATAAATATGTTATCCGTCAAACAGCCCTAGTACTACTCATTGGCATGAAATAGATAATCAAAATAGATTTTTTCTAAAATAATTTATCTTTCTGATATTAGATTGTAACATTATTGGCTCTAGTCTTTGTTAATTCTTAGTGGGAGATTGTAGGAGTCTTTGTAGTAGAGTGGGAACTAGCTGATCTTGGGCTTCGCCTATTCTACGCAAAGCCCACTTTCAGTTGAAGAAGCCCAAGTCTTATCCTACTTCCTCCCATGGCTCTGAATAGCAAATAGGAAGGCGAAGCCCGCATGCATTTTATAATTGGACACTCTATGTTCATAAGAAGTGGATTTTTTATTTATTTTACAGTTTATAAATTTATACATGATAATATGATATGGTGGTGATCACTTAAGATCCTCGTTCAGTGGTCAATGGGCTGAGTTTAAGTTTCAAAAATTATTCTTCATCATCATCGTCACTTTTTTATTTATTTGATTTTTTTCTTAAGTTTTAATCATTTATCGTATCTTTATCGTCGTAATGTATTCTCATTGCTCTATAATTTATTATATCATTTTAATTTTCATGACCTGCCTCTCTTGTATTTAATGGGCCCAAATTGCGCAACCATGTGTTTCACAACTAAAAAATATACAAAGACTACTGCAGTAAAGTTGCTTCCTGTCTCCGATCTTAGCCTGAGGTTTAAAACCATTACCCACCATGTGGCTTTTTCCTTAATTTCTTAACAATGTTTGTTTAGTGATTATCATAATCAAATTTAAAATAAAGTATTATTTAAAATTTATTCTTCTCGAGGATTTTGAGATGCAAAATTACTAATTAAATTACTATATTCAAATTTTTTTAACATATATTTTTCAATAGATAAGATAACTAATCCATTCAATCTTTCTTTGACAAATTAAATTTCAACTTGTGTCATGTATATTGATTTTTGATTTTTTATTATTATTTTATTGTATTTAAAAAGAGTAGTTGAGATGCTAAAGTATATAATGCATTTAAAAGAACTTATAAAGTAAAATTATATTAAAAATTTATCAAGCACAAAATAATCATTCAAATGTAAAACCAGCGAGAATCGAACTTGCTCATACCTACTACCATCGCACCACAAATTAGTTTGCTACTAAAGTAAACATTAAAATAAATTTATAATATAAAATAAGGTGCAAAAACTTAAAAATTGAACCCGATTTGGAAGCCTATTTATTTGAGGAGCCTAAGCAGGCTTAGTTCGCCTAAGGCCAGGACCGAGCCTGACAAATTATGGTGTGATTATGAGGAGATTCTCCCTAATTAATCTCATGAATGACAACCTCACATGCAACTGGCACACTGAGAATTGCATACTCTTAAGCAAACAAGATAGAGAATTATTTAAATGAATCTTTCTTACTGTTTACAAAACTTGCAAAGATGGAGAAAAATTTCCATCCAAACCAAGCTTCGTATCTGGGTCTGGGTTCCATTTACATTGATGCCCATATCAGTGTAAACACATGCCAGGTGGGTTAGGGCCCACCCACTAATAAAGCATTGCATTTTGGCACCAAAACTCTAACAAGACTTTGTATAAGATTTTATTTTTATTTAATTATTGTATCTCTTAATTTTAATTTTTTAAAAACAATAACATATATTATCAAATTTTAAAAATTAAAAGTATATAATCAAATTATTAATGGCCCGCGATCCTCCCACCGACACTTTGTGTATACAAACACGGGTTTTACCGTAATAGCCATTTTGTCCTTCACCTGTCGAACTGAAAATGTAAAACTAGGGCTGCAACTCGGGTCGGATTTGGCTCTACCCGCATGACCCGACCCGAGAAATCATGCCGGTCGGGTCAAGAATTTCGGGCCTATAGGTCGGGTGGGTTGAGAAGATAAATTCTGCATGAAATTAGAGTCGGGTTAGATTGAGGATTTTACAAGTTAGCCCGATCCGACCCAGCTAAAATGGGTTCAGAATGCGGGGCGGGTCAGAATTTGGGTTGATTCGGGTCAGATCGGGTTCTAGAGTTCGGGTTGAGGATTCGGGTTGAGGATTCGGGTCGGGTTCCATAAATATAAAATCGGGTCTGATTGGGTGTTAAGAAACTCGACCCGTTCGATCCGAGTTGCAGCCCTATGTTAAACAATAGGAATGTCATAAATCGGCTCACCAATCGAATCCCTTTCTAGTTTTTGGCGAGCCGATTTACTGTTCACGGGTACTTCGGAGAGCCGAATTTACTTTTCATAGGTGATTCGGGGAGTCGAATTTACTGTTTACGAATGATCCAGTGAGCCTATTTTACTCTTGGCGAGCCGATTTCTGACATTTCTATTGTTTTACATTTTCGGTATGCCATGTGAATGGCAAAATGGGCATCACGTAAAATCCGTATCTATATAAACAAAATGTCTTGGGAGAATCGCTCACCATTATTAATTAATATTAAAATTTCATGCACTTCATATGTATACAATAAGCTGTACATGCACTTAATTATATGAAACGCAGTAGAAAAAACTTGATCGAAAAGTCTGGTTGGCCATTGGCCCATAAGTGGCGAAACTGCACACCCCAGGCGCATGATAGAGAGAGTCGCGCTGTCCTTGGACGCCGTTGGCCGGTTCTTTGATTTCCTTGCTTTCTCCAGAGATGCAAGGCAGAATGCATAGTGAACTCCGCTGCCTCACATATATAAGGTACTGTAAGTTCAAATGAGAGCCCTCCTCACTTGTTGTCATCGCCCTACTATCCTGCGCACCCCTCTCTTCTCCAAATCTCTCGACATGTCTTCCTCTCTTCTGCTTCCATCTCTCTCCCTCCATACAATCTCTGCCAATGCTTCAAATTCCTCCAAGATCCTCTCCACAAGTTCCAGATTCCATGGAATCCGGATCCCCTTTCTCGAGAAGTCGAGGAGAATTTCCATGAGCCTATCTGTTGGATCTCAAACCGCAGCGGCAGCAGTCGAAGACACACTCTTTGCCGATTACAAGCCGACCTCCGCTTTTCTGTTTCCGGGTCAGGTGACGGCAAAGAAGCTTTCATTGTGCATTATTTGGAATGTGGATGCTCGCAAAAGGAAAAAATTTCCTTTCTTAGAAGACATCCATTTTTTTAAGCTAAAATTACAAAATATATATATGTATTTAAACAATTTTCTTGTGAATTGATTTGTTCACTGTAATTTTACTAATATGGTGCACTTGATTATATAAAAATGTGATTTTTTTTCTATTTTGCCCCTAATTTTATCCTTGATGAATTAAAAAGTGAAAGAGCAAAATGGAAAGTTCTCATTTTTAAATCATCAGGTGCACTATTTTAGTAAAAGGACCGGTGCAGAGATCAATTCCGTTTTTTTTTTTTCAAATTTATGTTTGGATGTATGGAAAAGAAAGTACTTGGAGATTCTTTAAACTATAAAAAGAAATGGATTTGACTCTTTTGATAAAAATAAAATAGTTATTTTTCAAGTTCTGCTTGGATGCATGGAAAAGGGAGGTACTTTCTTGGAAATTAGACATTTTTATGTAAAAGTAGGAACCAGGTCAACCATTTTTTGCTTAAAATAGGATTGTTTTCAGGAAGTGATTTCCTTATCATGGATAACATACTGTTTTGACCATGTTCTTCATGTTTTGGTGATTCCTTCTGTAATTATAACTGATTTTTTGAGGATTCATCGGTGGCATTTTTTAAGTTCCGAAAATGTGAGCAATTAATTTGATTTTTTTTAAAGATGGGTTCAGTGATTTTTCTATAATTTTAACTGCACTTGTAGAGTTTCATTTAACAATTTGAGCAATTTAAGAAATGTGAGGAAGTGATCTTCTTCATTTCTTGGTGATTTCTGCTGATGGATTTCATAAGTTCTCTATAACCTTAGCTGATTTTTAGGTTTTTGTCACGGTATTCTTGCTAGATATGTGAGAAAGTACAGGACTGTCGTCCCTCAATTTTACATGTTCTCTAACACTACAAAAGAGAGGCAGATCTTTGTTGGGGAAAGCTATATGTAGAAATGAAAACCCAACACAGAACATTGAATTTATCTTTTGGTTATTTAATAATACACAGTTAGAGTGATTTGCAATCTATTGAAACATGGATTTAGCATTATCATCTGAATGTCATGGTTCTAAATAGGGAACAATTAAGAACAAGGTAACCTTATTTAGTATGGAAAAAAATTGTGTTGCTTAAGTTTGTCATTGGTTTCCACTGTTTTTTTTTGAAAGATTTGGTTTCCACATTTTCATTGCTTATATTTATTTTCTAACACACTAATCATGTATTCAGGGGGCACAATCAGTGGGAATGGGCAAGGACGCTCTGAATGTGCCAGCTGCAGCTGTTTTATTTGAGAAGGCAAATAACATACTTGGGTATGATGAAATTATAATGTTCTTAATGCCTCTTATTCATTTCTCAGACTCTGAATCTGATATATTTGGGTCGAAGTACAATGATGGATGGCATATTTATTCATTGTTGTCATACTTAGTTTCGACCTCCTGGAAGCGTGCACAAATGGACCAAAGGAAAAACTGGATTCAACCATTATTAGTCAGGTAGGCCTCTACTTGGTAGTTAATTTCTTTCTTTCTTTCTTCATATGCTTCTAGTAATTTTTTTTTTTTGCCACTTAATGTTTACAAGTGCTTTTTGAACCTTTTTGCTGCCTTTGGTCCTTTACCAGACTTATACAATGGTGATCATTGTCCACAATTTATTATGCTGTCATGAAAGAATAGCATTTCTTTTTTTCCAGCCAGCCATCTATGTCACAAGCCTAGCTGCTGTTGAGGTCCTGCGAGTTCGTGATGGAGGGCAGCAGATAATTGATTCTGTGGATGTCACATGTGGTCTAAGCTTGGGAGAATATACTGCCCTTGCATTTTCTGGTGCTTTCAGGTATTCAGTAAACACCATATCAACTACATGTCATTGTCATCATCATCACTATAATCACCATTGAAGCCATACACCATCTATCAGGGTCTGGCTTTGTTATTTCTTCTTTTCCACTCAACCCAATTTGGTACTGACAATCTAACATCTCTTTTCTAACTACTACATTCCAAGTGTTCTTCCCCTTGTTAATTTTGAACTTGTAATTACTTAAATTCTTAGTTGTAAGGCTATTTTTACTCTTCCATGTTTGTCTGGGAAACATCAGAAAATCACATACATTTCTCTATTGGAGCAACCTTTAGATTTTTTTTTTTTATCCAAGCAACCTGTAGATTTCCCTCTTTAAGTACTCAGTCATATGCATCATGACCTCTTGTACTTTTCTTCTTTTCAATGCTTTATTTCCTGACAGTATGCTCTACAATTGGCTTGCAACCTATGGATGCATTATACTCTACTAGCATAGTTGCATGTCTCCACCCCATTCTGATCCTATTTGAAACATCAAATTTGAACCTTCCATTCTACATATGCTCCTAAAAGACATACCATTCTGTGCCACTAAGTTATTTTCAATTGTGATAATGCCGTCCTCCTTATTTTCCAATCCACTAAACTTGTGCTCTATAGAGTAGATTATGTCTTCATTCTACCAATTTTCATAACATTTTCTTCCTTTAAAAATGTCATGAAAATTACTAGATTCTCCAAAGTTATACCTTATTGTTATGCTGATTTCTTGTTTGGCTAAGACAATCACTAGTATCACAGTCTACAAGACAACTTACATCAAAACAAGTTTATATTGGATTTCGTATCTCATTGACCATAACAAAGGGTAATATATAAATGCTCCCAAAGCAGTCGCTAAGCTCAACTCCAACTAGAAATCTGCCCTTCTACACACCCTACACTTGTTACTCCATAATCTCAAATTGACCATAAAGTATGCATTTTGTCTACGATGTCTATCAAATAATTACCTTGACACTCCATCCTAAATTCTGTAGGCCTTCTCTAAATCAATTAAACCCATACGTGAGTTTTTCCCTTCACTTTAAACAATTTAGGATTGTCAGTACAAAAAAATGGGTCACTCTTCAGAAGAAAGTACAGAGAAACGGCTTTCTAAACCCAATTTGGCTACATGAAATAATTAAATTTTTATACTAGTATTACTTTGTTGTGAACTCCTAGAGTTTCATCATATGATTCATAAATTGATAATTTGATAGCTTATTTTAAGGGACTATAATGCTCTTGCCATTATTTAGGGATACTTCTAGTCAAAATTATATCTAATTGTCACTTTAACAAACCAACAGCAATTCTTCTATCTCAGCCATATTTCTATAGCCATCCCATACTTTAGCATCGAAATATTTACTGTGAATTCAACGAGGCTATTGCCTTCTGGTAAATATTCTAATTAAAACATTAATCTCAGATTGGATAAGTTTAAGCCTTTCATAAAATATTCCAATTGACTAATATCAGTACTGAATAATTTCTATTGTATTTAAAAGAACAGATATCAGAACTAAAGTTTACATATTGCATTATTTGATATTAATCTGAGAATGTATACTTTTACTACAGGTTAAAGTACTAATATCAGTTTTCTATATTTTATATTGCAATATTTTGTGGATGTCTTATCTTTCAAATACATATAACAAGGATCACCTAGGAACACATCCTCAAATTGTAATCTAAGGACTCTTATGTGGAGTCCACCATGGCCTATGGAGATAAGTTGATTGGAAAGGTCTTTACTTGAATAAGTTGTCTACGAAAAATCACCTTTATTGGATAAGTTAAGCCATGTTTTTTTAAGTTCCTGAAAATTCAATTTTATCCAACAGTGAAAATTCATGTTGTTAGATCAATGGGTTTTTAACTTAGATTGGCAGTCAAATTGAGTACGGATCCAATTCATTAGGGGTAGGTAGGTGTGAGAGGAAAATGGATGTGATTAAAGCCATGGTGGCCTCCTCCTTAACTAATCTTTTTATACATTTCATATTCAGACGGCCACCATTGTTTATGCTACAATTTTCTATTTGATGTCAAGGAAGGCTTGTGGTGTGAGGTGTCCCAGTGCTTTGTTTACTAGTAGAGTTATGAGTACTTTTGAACATGATATAGGATTTTACTTGAGAATGATGTGTTCCCCCCCATTATAATCATACACGCATAGATAAATTTTGTTCTTAGCATCCATAGTTTTGCTTGTGCTAATTTTGTGTATACATTCCAACTATAGCTTTGAGGATGGACTCAAGCTTGTCAAGCTAAGAGGAGAAGCTATGCAGGTATGCTTCTAAACATAACCAAATGAATTAAATTGTAGGCTCAGGAAGCATTTTTGTGGTTGTCATTCTTCCCCTTGTTCAGGATGCTTCAGATGCTGCAGATAGTGCTATGGTCAGTGTCATAGGACTAGATTCAGAGAAGGTCCAACTGTTATGCGATGCAGCTAATGAAGAAGTAGATGAGAAAAATAAAGTTCAGATTGCAAACTTTCTATGTCCTGTAAGATCTGTTTGTATATTTTGTTTTGGTCTAATTTGCTTAGCACATACCCGTACAGTTCCCGTACAGTTTCTCAGATTGATTCTAGTGCATTTTTTGTACTTTTAGGGTAACTATGCAGTTTCTGGAGGTGTGAAAGGTGTGGAAGCACTGGAAGCTAAGGCAAAGTCATTTAAGGCTCGAATGACGGTTAGTTTTCATGTTTTCTGGTTTTAATTTCATTACATGTCTCCTGGCAGTTTCATGAAAAGACAAGATATGATGCATGATATAAATATCAGTTGTGGGCCCTATGATGGTTCTTTGAAAATCCAGTATGTATCAGCCAATACGGTGATATGTATCTGAGTGTGGGGCAATACAGGTACAATTTTATTGTGCCAATTCCATTGTGTATTCTTTTCCAGAAAAAAATAAAATCCATCACATATCAGTCCTGTATGGGCCTAAAGCCTATATTTTGGCTCATTTAAACTAGGATCTGCTGTTTTTCTGCAACCAAATTCAACATGCACTTGGCACTCTGACATTCCAATTCAATAATTCATATTGTCCAAATTGTGGATACTATGGGTGCATATTGTCCAGATTGTCGTCAGTTGGGCATTTTGTCAATCAATGAATGATCCTCCTCCTCAGATGTTACACATCAAATCTCAAATCTCGATCATTGGCTTTAGTTTTTGACTGTCCATTGGATGACAGCCATTACATGATGATTCATGATCCAATCAACTCCATCTTTTTGTTTTACTCCATCGATGATGAAGATTCTTTTTCTTTTTCTTTTCTTTTCTTTTGCGGCCGGGGGGGGGGGGGTGGAGGGGAATAATTCAACATGCACTTGCCACTCTGACATTCCAATTCAATAATTCATGTTGTCCAAATTGTGGATGGTGGATACTATGGGAGCATATTGTCCAGATTGTGGTCAGTTGGGCATTTTGTCATTCAATGTCAATCAATGAATGATCCTCCTCCTCGGATGTTACACATCAAATCTCGATCATTGGAATTCTGTATGAGGATTAAACTGGAGTTGATTTTTTCATAGAAGGTTTCTTATCTTCAGTGAATTTGGTGCTATTCATTTGGTAGTCTGGTAACTGTAAGCTTATTAGGATTTGAAGTTGTTTCACTTTGATTGACAATTTTTATTCTCTATTTGAATACAAGAGATTTTTTTAGCTACTATAATGGATTGCCATGGGATAAATGAGTGCCATGTCCAATTAAGGGGTGAAAATTGTATAACACTGAAACTGCTATTAGACCTGATTGGCTTTATGGAGTGGAATGTTCATTGAATGATAATGATGGTGTTAAAATTCAATACATGATTCTCATATCTTATAATTCATGCAATGGCATGAGAAGATCAATATAGGGCCCACAACCAATGATTCTAGTGATTGAATTTTGTGTCCATATGGACTTGAAGTATAAACTTATGGTTTAGATGGGATTTATGGCTTTTGGTGTTGGGGTCTAGGGCTTTGGATACTTTGGAGGCTTTGGGCATAGTGTTGGCCAGTACTTTTGGAAGTTGGAATGTCAAAATTTGAACCCAAATGAAATAGTTATATATTGCTTTAATGCATTTTGCGATGTTTGTGCCTTTTCACTTAAATTGAAAGAAAATTGGAAGTTTTCATGTTATTAGTTTTTAGATATCTTTTATTCTATTTCATATATTATATATTTTTTGGAGAAAAGTTATGGATCTTATGATTCTACGATTTATTATTCACAATTTGCAATTCAAGACATAAAATGATTTTAAGATGTAATTCGACACTTGGAACATTGGGTGACAAAGATGCAAATGCTATGATAGATGAGTGGAGTAATTTTTTTTTTTTTTTAAATGGAAATGATCAGATTAGAGGGACCTTGAAAATAGCCCCATAGATGAAAAAATGAGGGGTACTCACTTTAAGTAGTCTTGGCATGTGTATAGAAAACCAAAATTCATGGCCCATGCAAAAGATTGAAAGTTGCAAGTAGAAGTCACAAGGATAGTGAGGTCTTTAAAAACGTGGATCCTAGAGATGAAGGACATGAATACATGATGGGTTTTTGAGTAATGGAGGATATGATCTTTGATAGGATAGAATGGAAAAATAAAACTCAAATTACTGACACCTTACGTAGATATGGAATTAGCATAACAATGATTTTGAAGTTGATATGATGGAGATTTCTTTATTTTGTAATTTTCTCTTTTGTTGTTTGAAGTTTTACACCAAAGTCAGGCATGCTAGGAAGGATTCCCTAATCAGCATACTGGCATGCTTGGCTATATAATGTCATATTGCATGGTGGAGATACCCTTGATGCTGCTGCTGCTTGCCTTTCCGTCTTTGGGTGCTTTTTTTTTTTTTGTGGTGCTATTTTGAGTTTGAAAATTAGAAATTCCATGTTAAAAAAAGAAAGAATTTAACCGGTCACTGCTGTCTTAATTTTGTATTAGAGCAAAGTCAATCTACGGTAGTGTTAATGACCAGTAGAAGAAATATTAATGTTCAATTTGATGTGTAAGTTGATCTAATGACGGCCACTGAAGAGCTAGGGAAGCTAGTGAAGTAACTAGTGTCTGCATGTAATTATAAACATAAGTATCAATGTACTATATATCTAATGGACTATGACTAAAAATGCAATGGATATATCATTATAATCATCTATTTTCCGTAATAGTAATAATAATAAAATGTAAAGAAATGGATGTCGAAGTTAACAAAGGGAATTTCGAGTCCATATAAATAAGAAAAGAATGCTTCATTTTTACCAAACAAAAAAGGAAATGTAGTTCAAAAGATGTCAAGTAGATTTTGGCAGAGAGAGAGATACTCGATTGTGTAATTTTATAATTAGAACAGAAGTTGCCAACAAGCAACAAGCAAAATTTATACGTGGAGAAGAACAAGAATAAATGTAAAAAAATGGTCAGAAGAGGATTTATATGCATCTTCCGTGCTTTCTCAGGTTCGTCTTGCTGTTGCTGGTGCATTCCACACTAGCTTCATGGAACCAGCTGTTTCGAGACTAGAAGCTGCCTTGGCAGCAACAGAAATCAGAACCCCAAGAATACCTGTCATATCCAACGTAGATGCACAGCCTCATGCAGATCCAAACATGATTAAGAAGATATTGGCACGTCAGGTGAGTCTTATTTAATACTTCAAAGTTTCTTGGTTTCCATTTTAAAGACAAATGTATGGCCTTTTGATTTTTATAATATCTCAGGTGACATCTCCAGTTCAGTGGGAAACCACAGTGAAGACTCTCCTAAACAAAGGGCTTAAGAAAGGCTATGAGTTGGGACCTGGGAAGGTAGATATCTCGCAAATGATAATCCCTTTACTTCCGCTATGCTCTTTTAAGTTCTTTTTTTTTAAAGAAAAAAATCCATGATCAGGAGACAATACAGGCCAAGATTATTGGCATTTCCATTAAACCAGTATGCCATGTGGTGTGGTCCATCTCTCAATACTCAGGATTGTTAATATGCTGAGCAATTGATGAAGTTTTCCATCTAAAGAATCCAACTCACCAAGTCCCCCATATAATCTCCTCTTTTCTCTTCAATATAACCTCTGTTTATACCTCTTTTGTTAAGGAAAAGAGAAAAAGAAGCAGCATCACCCTGCCCCCAGACTTATTCGCGTTGGATTTGGATGTCATATCCTTTGTCCATTTGCATGCCAGTTTATGGACGTGATGAGGGAATCTTGCTAATCCTATATTATATCAGTCATTAGTAGTGTTTTTAAAACTGAAACAAACCATCCAGTTCAATCTGGTTTAGACCTGAACTGGTCTGCTAAGACAGGTGGTTTGGTTTGCCCAAAATCTATTTACAATTTTTGTTTATATTATTTTTTTCTCTCATTCTTTTTCACTGCAAAAATCCATTTCCCTTTGTTGTTATTATGGTACCATAGGTGTGCGATTTTCAATTTTTTTATGTTTTTGATAATTTATTATTAAATATAACAATATATCATGTTTTTATGATATTTCCTAACATCATGGTTTAAAACAGCTCAAAGAGGTTTGATGCAATGGTTAGACCTAATTAAACCTATTTGTGACATAAAAAAGGGTTTGATCGAACGGTTCAGTTTTTTAAAACATTTCTGATTTGTCCAATATGAATCAAGCCTAAATAAATTGAGACCCACCTGCAAGGAGTGCTGGCCCAATTGAAAATTCTAGTAATTCAAGCAGAGTATAATAATATTGTATATCCTCCTGATTGGTTATTACCATGTATGACAGGTGATAGCTGGAATTGTGAAGAGGATGGCCAAGAGTGCTGAGATTGAGAACATTGGTGCTTGAGTGAGAGATGATTGTTACCTGTTGGATGGGGCCATCTCTTGAATGAATCAAGGCTTTGAGTTTGATACCCGATGAGAATTATTTCCCAATGAAAAAGATTTCAAGTTTTGACCAATCCAGTATCCAACGGTTGATCGACTTTAGCCATTGGATTTCTACCACATTGTTATTGTGTAACGTTCTTGCCCTTTTTTGTAGCCTATCAGAGCAGGAGTCCTCTGATTACAATTCAGTGCAGGTTTAGTTGACAAGAGATTGAGTAAACTAAGATTTGACATGTCCAAATTGCACCCTATCCTAATAAAGTTAGATAGAACTATAATATGGATCCTTTCAGAGAAATTTGATTTCATAAATCAGTCAAACTCATTATATCAGCCATATTTTCAAATACAATTAAATTCAATTCAAAAAATGAAAAAAAATTCCAAAAATATTCTAAACCACTCATTTTAGATGAAGCTATTAATGTGAAGCTTACTAATAGTTTAAAAATAAAATAGTTAAAACACAAAAATAGAATATCGCTACATTATTTATGACGTACGAATTACGTTCACTATTAATTTAACTTTAACAAGCACGCCCATTTACCATCTCTTTACTCATAACTTAGAATGATGGCTCATCTGAGCAATATCAATAATTTATGTTGAGAATCTCTCTCCATATATTTCTATCAACCCATGTCTTGTTCTTACCCCCTACTCAATCCAAGTCTTCCATATGCACCACACTTGTAGGTAGATTTTTACTATTAAATGTTACTTCTTTGCTGAGCTCTTTCCACTTCTATGTTACTTACCTCTATTTTTTTTCTCTCATTTCTGCCTCTCTTGTTTTCTTGAATGCATCCTTGTTTTTTTTTTTTACTTTCTTATTACACTCTTAAATATTATTATATTTACATGGGAAAATCTAGTTTGGATCACCAATAGTGCTTCAATTTTATGTTCTCAAAATTATAATTTTTTATAGCTTGTATTTTTTCAAAAAAAAAAATGAGATTTATAAGTTGTTTGTCATTTTTATTGAAAAATTGCATAAAGTTCCTATTTTGGACAAATTGGATGTTAAATAGTGGCCTTACAAAAAGGCAAGTAGAACTCGAATAACAACTCTATATATAATAATTTTCTCCTAAAACTACTTCTCTTGAGATCTCCGTACAAACATTGGTTTGTGGAACCCACACTCGACTCGGATGGATACTTGCATATGAGGTTCTCGTGCTTTTCTATCAGATGTTGCAAAGTAACATTTTGTAATCAACCGAAAACATTTTGCTTTTATTAATATGATTATCATTAAAAAAAAGAAGAAAAAAGCATCCAATAAGATATTATTGGCACATCATGCACAAAGAAGAAGGCCTCAGAGTTGACCAAGTTGATAGCCAACATCCACTGGAAACTAATTCAACTACTGAGATGAAGCTCCAACATCAATCAGTTCACTCTGATGAAAATATTTTCTCTGCACAATACAGCTCCAAAGCATCTAAAAATAATTCTAAAATTCTTCAGTTGAGTCATTGCTTTATTGCAGAACACCAATCTATCTCATCTGCAATATGAGTGAAGACCCTCAAATTAATGAGAATCCCATTTTACAACATCCTACTCATAGCTTCCCCAACCAAGACAAAGATAATGCTGTTGTTGGAAGCTTTAAGAATCCAAAGGAGCCACCCAAAGATCAATTGATCAGCACTGCAAATTATGCCAATTCATGCAAGCACTGATCCAAGATGACCATTTTAGTCTAAATCCCATCATTCATACATGAATAAATATCCCAATTAAGCTTGATTAGCACTGAAAAGTACGTCAATTCATGCAAGCATTGATCTAAGATGATCACTTTAGCCTAAACCCATCCTTCATACATGCATGAATATCCCAATTAAGTGTTTATTACTCAAGATGGTATCAGATTCGATACGGTATTGATCACAGTTAATAACCCACAAGCGAAGTCACAAACAGAGAAGAAAGAAGGCAAAAAAAGAACAAGCAATCTCCAAACAAAGAAGAAATTTAATCATATCTCAACTTTGGGAAGCAGGTTCTCTCAATCTCCTCAACCGATCCACCCACTGATCTTCGGGGACTCTATCCGCCCAATCCGGTGGAAACCCCCGGAACGAGATCTCCCTCATCACGTCAACGATCCTCGACGCATTTTCCGGTGTCAGAGGAGCATTGCGGCGACGCTCGTCCTCTGTAAAAGCTCTTGAAATCTCCTGCTCCGCCGCCTCCCTCGATCTCTCCTCCTCCGCTTCTTCTTCATCATCATCGTTCCCTCCGCCGGACTCGTTGCGGCCGTTGAAATTACCACTGCTGTTGAGACTAAGATTGGAAATCCCGTGCTCGGGTCCGTGGAAACCGTTGTTTAAATCATAGACATTGTGAGTAGGGTTTGGGAAGGCGATGGATTCGTACTCACCGGGATGGGAATTGAAACCAGAGCCGTTGATTTCGATGGGAGCTTCCACGTCAGAATCTCCATCATCGAATGCGGAGATCGGTTGGTACTCGTCTGCGGGATCTGAATTAGAGTCGGAGTCGCTTTCAGTATTCTCTGCAAAAAAAAAAAGAGAGGCGTAGGTTAAGGAGTCTTGGAAGAAGGCTATGTTGCGCGAGGTGCGTAGTGTAATTATGATTTCAGAGAGGTAAAGAGGCGTAAATTAAGAAAGGGATGGTAGATGGAGACTATCTTGCGCAAGGTGCGTACCCTGGAAGAAATCGTTGGTTCCAATCGACATGGTCTCCTTCTCTATCCCTCGTGTGAGAAATGTTGGATGGGGAAAGGAAGCCCGAGAAGATGTTGTCTCGAGCTTTTTTATGACCATAATGCCCTGTCCATGTTTTATAATTACGCTTTATTTGATTATTGAGTCACTGAGGAAGAGAATTTTTCCGCGGTGGAACTCTCAAAGAATGAAACTTAAAAGTAATTTGTTCATCTAAAGATTTTTATAATAAATGGAATTAATGTTGTGATTAAATTCATAATGAATAATTTTTCAAACGAGAAATAATTTAATTACTATTTTTTTCTTTGATCTTAAAAAGTTCTCTTATTATTTATATTTTAAAATTAAAAAAACTCTATTTTTTTTATAAAAAAAAAGTGTTTTTCTCTATTTAAAACGTACTGTATAATTTTAATAATTAGTCGTTGTCAGGCTCATTAGTGAAGTGGAGATTTAGAAGTGGATTTATAATTTTGAACTTTTGAATTTTGAAAAAATTAAATATATATTTTCATTTGTAAGGTATAACGATATCCTATTTAATTACAATTTTTAAAGATGATAGGTTAAAAAATAATGAAGCATGTTTTCAATTGAGATAATGAAGACTTTATTTTAAGATTAAATTTTGACATAATTTTTGGCCCGACATAGAGCTAATATATCAAATTGAACTTAGTATGTATTTTTTAACCACCTTCAAAGGCTATGAAATTAATGATTAATATTAAAAATTTAAATGGCAAAAAATATAAAATGCCTTTGAATTTTTGTAGTTTCGTAAATTTAGAGTGCTACTTATAATAAAATAAGGTCTACAATTATACCTAACTTAAACTTTGAAAAGATAGCTTAAAATTTATATAACATGTGTTAAATTGGAAAAAAAAAAAGCTTCTTTCAAAATATCGCTTATGAGAATATATAATATATATATTGAGATGCCTAAAAAAGTCTTTTCACTGTGCCTTTATATAAATTAGGGTGAGATAAAGTAGAAATTTTCTACAAAATAAAAATAAATAAATAAATTTTTCGTATCCTCTACAACTTTTCCATTGTTGAAAAGTCTCTCTTTGTCAAATTTAGGGTAGAACACATGTACATCCTTTCAAGAAATGGCAGAAATTTTAAAATTTTATTGTCTAACTAATTGGATATCATCATGGGAGTCCATATAGACGATCGGGAAATCTTTTCTTACACACCTGTTTTTCAAAACTGGATGGAAATTACCCTTTTGCCCTTCCATTTAAAAACGCTGCATCCTCCGAACGGGTGATCCACCGAATGAAAAAAAATCGTTTGAACGAATGGGCTTTTAAGTGGGATTTTCAAATAAGGTAGTTTCTCGACCGATTTTTTGGATATGATTTTTTATATCCAAAACTATACTCTTTTCTATTAAAATCAGTTCCGAAGTTCATAAAATTCAGAGTAGATGAATTTTGATACCTTGTTTGTAAAAATCAGTCGAGAAACGACCTCGTTTGAAAATCTCACTCCATAGCCACTTCCTTCGAACAAAGGAATTCATTCGTTCACTCTACATCCCACTTTTTTCGTTCGAAGGAAGTAGGCTATGGAGTGGAATTTTAGGTCGTTTTTCGATCGATTTCTACAAAAAAGGAATATCAAAATTCATCTAATCTGGATTTTATGAACTCTAAGATTTAATTCTTTGAGTACCATTTTTTAAGCCCAAAACTATACCCTTTTCACCTAAAATCAGTCCTGGAATTCATAAAATTCAGAGTAAATGAATTTTGATACCTTGTTTGTAGAAATCGATCGAGAAACGACTCTGTTTAAAAATCCCACTTCACAGCCCATTCGTTCGAACGAATTTTTGAATTCGTCCGAACGAATCACCGGTTCGGAGATACGGCGTTTTTAGGTGGAAGGGCAAAGGGATAATTTCCATCCAGTTTTAAAAAACAGATGATAAGAAAGATTTTCTAGAGTATGGGCTCCCTATCATTATTTATAATACGGGTTGGATATATTTACTTAATTAATCAATGACACCCCCCATTTAAGAAAAAATACATTGTGGGATCCCAATTGAAACCTTGCTCTCATTTTTGCTTGGGCCCTTCCTCCTTTGTAAAATCGGCCATGGCCAGTGGCCCGTTGGAATGGTAATTTTTAAAGATTTATTAGTTCAAAATAATGGGAGAATATCACGGAGATTGATAATATCAGAATATTTTCAAATTCTCAGATTTTTACCGAGAAATTAACAGAAAAATCTCACGAAAAATGAAAATATTAATAAAATAGAAACTTACGAAAATTTATTGAGATATTATGTGATATTACCGTTTAAACATTTTTAATGCAATTTTATCAGGACCTTACTGCAGTGCCAATAAATATGCATTATTAACACGGTAATGATATTTTACTATAAAAATATAATAAATTTAAAAACATTGCCGATATTCACGACTTTGCCTACAAGCGCCCTTCCCTCTTCATTCATTAGAACTGAAATCCAAGAAATGGTACGGTCATAAAGAACAACCTCTGTAAGCTTTCAACTTTTCAAAGTCACATACAGATAAGAAATACCAGAACTGCACGAGATGACTGACATTTTTAACTTAATGTAGGATACTTGACAGAATTCGAAGCAGTTTGACGACATTCACATACTTACACCCACGCCCTTAGCTGGGTGGATAAAAGAACAAAAAATTCTTACAAATAAATCAATTTCACCATATTTACTACAAAATTTGTGTTAATACCTGACGTGGTTATATTTTTTATTTTCATTGAACTCGGCAGCCCTGTTCTTCATCTCCCAAAAATAACAAGCCCACGGGATATCCTCTGCAGATAAAAGTGCCAAAATTAGGGGGAAAAGCCATAATGGAGGTAGAGAGAGAAAAGCCATAATGAGGGAAGTAAAGAACACACTTCTCGAGTATCTCTTGACCGCAAGAGTTCCAATCTATCTGAAGGCCTCAAGTTCATTAAGTTCACAAGCTGAAGTCAAATAAACAAAAATATGAGATCTCATGACCAATGGGCTGACAAACTGCATCCAAACAGTTGAAATGAGAGAGAGAGAGACCCAGAAACTAAACCGCTCAGGATCCTGAGGTCCCGGCATTCCATCAGCTCGACGGAGATCAAGGTGCCTTGATCTCCTATCTGCATATTCAGGATCTTATCAGACACGAGTTTACAAGGAAGGAAACCAGCTACAAAAACGTATTTGAAAGCCAAAAACCACCAATGCAGAATATAAGTAATTTCAAATTAACACGTCAGGTTGCAAAAAGCAAAAAGCAAATATCAAAGAAAGACTACATAATATCCATCATAGATCAGATTCGAAACTCATAAACAAAACCAGGATACATCTCCATATTCTCCTTCATAATGTACCTGTTCTTGCTGCTTCTCTTGCTCGCGTTAACCATGTGCCAGCCAATTCAACTGCTCCAACAACCATTTGCTGCAACTGTTGGGCAGAAAAATTAGAAAAATCATCAATGATGGAGTACTAGTCTGTCCAATTCCTATAGTTTTATATTTGATTTTTGGAGGTTACCACAATTATGAATCCCACTTAAGAGGAAATGATACAAAGTTCTGGTTAGTATTAACAATTATTCACCTCACAAAAGGACCTGGTCTCATCAACAACTGACTGAAGCACATAAGAGATTTAGTTCGAAAATCGCAGAATTGGGCATATAATGCCACTTCTAAGTTCACTCACCCAACATATTGGAGCATTGAACAATTATGATATACTCCTCTTACACATTCCACAATTATGATACTAACTGATGATGATGATAGATCTGATAAATATGATTCAAATGGTATGGTTTGTAAGACCCATTAAAAGGACATGTGTCAATAAATTAGAAAAAAATGCTCTGGCCACACTGAGGTGCATACAACCAAGGCAGAGCTAAATTCGTTCTACACGTGCCAAGGCCCTCAGACCTAAAATGGTATCATTCAAACACTTGGGAGACAATGCGAATGCAAAACCTTTATCAACTTCACAATAAAATTCTAAATCAGAGAACAATTAGGCCCCAATTTAGATGCAATGAAAATAGAAGTCGTTATTCCCTGAAGAAAATAGAAGTTATGATTCCAATAGAGGAATGGATGCAAGGGAAAAAAAATTGGTGTCACCATGTCCCAGAAACAAAATGGCTTTCTCATCGAAGTGGAAAAATGTGTAATAAGCATGGCCCACATAATTGCAATGCCAAATGAGCACTAAAAGTAGTTTTGCTTGGCAAGAACTCTTTTCACCAGATCCGTATGGAACTAAAATAAATGGAAATGCATTTCGATGATGATCAAAATAATGACTCATTTAGAAACCAAAAAGTTAACAGGAAGTAGGAGACAACAATATCCTTACATCCTCCCTCTCTCTTGTCCCTTCGGGTGGATAGATATCTTGGATCCATTCCACTTCCGCAATACGATAGCTGCACAGACAAGAAAATATAAGTCCAACCTAAAAGTGAACCTTCAGAAAGATAAAGTGGATGATGATAAATGAATCATGAAATCTCACCCATCTTGATCCCAGGTCCGGAGGATGTGAAATCGTCGCCGTCCTTCAACCTTCATGATTTCAATAGTAATTAATTCCATTGTGGACCATATCATGCATCAGAGGTGACACGTGCATATAGCAACACACCACATATAGCAATCTTCATGAAATAAATAGTAATTATTTTCATTTTGTATCATATTATGTATTAACCGTGGCACACGCAAAAAGACTCGGAGACAGAGAGAGAGAGGTGTCCAAGCCAATGTTGTGAAAATCAAATCATATCATAAAATCGTTTTATTTTGTTAACCGCAAAATGAAGAATTGTAAGATTCATAAGTATTTCCCTAAAAAAAATATAAACATATGAAATAACACAAAAGATATCTAAAAAGTAATAATATGAGCAATTCTTCAATTTTCTTTCAGTATTAAGTGAATATTCATGAATATTGTAAAATGAAGTAAAATAATATATAACCATTCATTGGAATTCAAATTTCAAAGTTTCAATTCCGAAAGTATGTTACCAATATAAGCTCCAGCTATTACCGCTTAAAAAAAATATAAGCTCCAACTATGTTGTTAAAAGCCCACAACAAACCTAAAAAAAAGTTAAGAAGTCCTAGACACCCAACGATTCAAGCTTTAAAAACTATCAAAACAAAAAGTTTCATACTTTCAAATTCCAAATAGGCTCGTAACTCTATCATCCATAGGAATTACAAAATATCTAAACCAATAAGAATCGCTCCACTTGTATATTGTATGATTTGTAAGATATGAATTGTATATCAAAAGATTTTAGCTACAACTTCCAACCAACCTGACTCAAACCCGTCCACAGATATGGGTTCAAGTTGAAATTTTGAGCCTAACTAATACTTTGACATTTAGACCATTTAAGACAAGCATGTATCACATGCACAAACGCAGGCGCGCACACACACACACAGAATTAGAAAAAGAAGAAGTTCAAATTCATCAAGTGCCAGAAGCGAAAGAACATAACTGAAGAAGCAGCTAAGAAAGAAGCAGCTGCATAAAACAATACCATGGTAAACTGTGTGTGTGTGTGGGTGTGTGAGAGAGAGAGAAAATAATGAAGAAAGTTTTTTATTTTATCAGCCAAATATCAAGCAATAGTTGAGTTGAAAGAGATAAAGATAGTGAGATTTAGACTTTAAGCATCTAGAATAGAAGGGCGGCGGAAGCAGTGTAAAGATGAGACAGTCCTACAGCTTGGATTTCTTAGCCTAGGCATCCTTCGCAACTGGTCTCATCAAAATGATCATTCTTCTTGGACTATCTTCAGCATCCTATGCAACTGGACACATCCAAATGATTCATTCTTCTGAGACTACCTTCTGACTACCAATTTATGAATGTGACTGCACTCATCTTAGGTGAGGGATTCTAAGGATCCAAACAACACTTATTGAAACATGTAGGTCTATTTATGCATATCTCTACTTCTTAAATAAAGCAAGTTTTAGGTGACTTCAAATGAATCTTAGCTATTCATTTAATCTACAATTGAGATAATTTTATGATGATTGAAAAAGAAAAAATAATGCAAAATAAGCTAAAATTAAAATAATGATTTTATGATTAGATTTGATTTGTAATACCCCGCCCAGAAGAGGTCTATAATGTGGAACGTGCCTATGGAGAAAAAGTCCTACATTACTAGTTACGTTGGAAATTCCCTGGTATATAAGTGTTAGTCTTCCTCTTTCTAGCATGAGGCATTTTGGGAACAACAGTAGATTGGCTCGCCAATAGAAAGCCGTGTGGGCCATGTGTGAGGCCCAGAGCGGACAATAGCAGCACGGATCGTTACAAATGGTATCAGAGCATGGTTCAACTCTCTGTCTGAGGGTGTGGGCTTAGTTGTTGTGTGTGCAGAGCCGAGGATGGCTCTGGCTTTAAGGGGGTAGATTGTAATACTCCGCCCCAGAGGGGGTTTATAGTGTGGAGCGTGCCTATGGAGAAAAAGTCTCACATTACTAGTTGCGTTGGAAATTTCTTGGTATATAAGTGGTAGCCTTCCACCTTCTAGCATGAGGCCTTTTGGGAGCAACAGTGAATTGGCTCGCCAATTGAAAGCCATGCAGGCCGTGTGTGAGACCCAGAGCGAACAATATCATGTTAGCGGGACGGGTCGTTACATGATTTTCACACTTGACATGTGAATAATTAAAATGTAAAAAAATGATTAAAATAGGAATGAAGGATTTAACCCAGAAGGGGTTGGCCTGACGGTCAAGAAGCTTCCCTCATGAAGAGAAGTCTTGAATTTAATTCAAGCTCAAATCCCTCTAGGCCACTCTCCATGGAGTTGCTCCTCATCGGTTGAACCCGGTATGTGTGTGTAGGGAGGTGTGCAGATACCCCGAATGATTAATCGGGTAAAGTACCCTACGGGTGAGACACCTACACACCTTTGGTCATAAAAAAAAATAGGAATGAAGGATTTTGGTATTAGGTTTGTTACATTGGAAGGATTTAGCTGATCTTCACACATGGATGTGATGAGTTGGAAGGATATAACTCCTTAGCACATCAACAACTAAAAGCAAAGAAAATTCATGTAAAAATAGCTAAAAAATAGAAAAAGGGCTTAAAAATAGATTTAGTGAGTTGGAAGAATTGGCCCACCTTTTATCACACCAGCATCTAAAAAATTAGGGAAATTTAAAAAAAGGGGGGATAAAAATAGAAAAAAATGGTCATATGAATCAATTTGGTGAATTTAAAGATATTGAGACGGTTGTAGGAAGGGCACATGTTCTTTGCTCGATGCCCATTACAAGACCACACTGATTTCTACATAATTTGAGAAAGAAAAGAATATGAAAATTAGGTTGGGTTCATTATCCTAGGTTCAATAAAATTGATCATATCAAGCCTCGATCTTTTGCTTTCGAGTGTGTATGTCACTCTTCTTCAATTTTTAAATTGGTTGTTCTTTTCCTTAATTTTGCTTTCTACAAATAGCCTGTTGATTCATTGTACTATGTTGCTTAGTACATGATTGGACTTTTAAGTGGATATTTGTTCATTAATTAATTATTTTAGTTCCAAAATAAATCAATAGATGTCCCTATGCTACATGTGGAGCATGTACTGCAACTAGTTCAATCAAATGAGAAACATACACAACAAAGTTGGCTAAAAGCCTAAGATACAATTTGAACTAATTATTTATTTGAGTCACACGTGTGCTCTCCTAGATGCAATAAGCCATGGTGACAGTTTATAACATGTTGCTATCACGTCACTCAAAAAGGTACTGAAAATTCAGTTTTCTGGGCCCTGCTAATGTCACTGCCACTGGAAAAAGCAACCTGTCATGTGGACCTTATGCTTTGGCTCAGTAAGACTTGGGGAGTCTAAGAATTTCTTCATAAATACAATGAAGGTGTCAAAGTAGAGAATATGAATTTGAAGAAACAACCAGCATACCTCTATGTAAAAACGTCCATCTGGGAGCGGCTCGCACCTACATCAATGGATTACAGAGCTCAGGAATGAATGGACAATAACAAGAAAATCCTAAAAAACCATGACACAAGCTAGAGGCTCACTCAGATATTTCCACTTCACAAGCATAATCAGCGATGGAACCAGTTGAGGAATCAACAATGTTGACCTACAAAAACAATAATGAAAAAATAAAACAACAAAGAAGCGACGAAAGAAAGTGCAGATGTTTCAGTTTTAGTTTCACTAAAGAAGTAAAGAAATTAAAAGGATTAAAAACACTACATCAGAACTACCATTCCCATCCGATGATTTCCTTCCATTATCCTCCTCACCTGTTTTAAAAAAAGTAATAACACTATAAGGCTAACAAGGCCAATAGCTACAATACAAAACTACTGGGACTACATAAGATGCAACAAATTGTAATGATCTTAACCAATTTAAACAAAGATCTGATTAAAAAGGTAAACCATCAGGTTGTACTTCATGACAACCAATCTGCATACAAGGTAATTCTACTTGAAATGTACAATTTCTTTCTTCAATAGGTTCCCCCCTTTCCTACCTCTCATGTAGTCTTAACCCTGTAATGGGACTCCAAGGGACTACACATTCCAGTAGTTGAGGGAAATGAAATGAGAGAGAAAGAATAGCTTTTACTGCATATTGCAGAGGGTCTTCAGACTGAAGTTTCAAGGGACAGAGATCATTGTGGCTGTGTAGATAGTGAGGACCTTACCATTAAGAGAGACGGTTTCCATCATTGGTAGTGATCAGAGAGGGAAGGTCTATTTCAAGGGACAGAGATCATTGTGGCTGTGTAGATAGTGAGGACCTTACCATTCAGAGAGAAAGGGTTTCCATCATTGGTAGTGATCAGAGAGGGAAGGGAGGCCGTGAGAGCTTTTATTAATGCCACCAAAGAGGGTTGAGCAAGAAGCAGAGCCAGAAAGAAGATGAAGTGGGAGAAAGAGGGAAGACAGTTTGATGAATTGAAAAACTTAGAATCCAGAGAAAAGGAAAGATAACAAAGGGGTCAGGTGAGAGATGAGATGGAGCCAAAGGAAGCAAGATAGAGAGGTACATTTGACCTTGTACATTTGACCTTGAGCTTTTCTGCTTATGATCTTGCATTTAGTGTTTCCCATTTTTTTTTTTCCCACATAGGATGGGTATACGCTTGGGCTCAGGTAGGTTGTGGACCTAGACCTACATATGACAATTTGACACGGAATAAGTCAGGCAGGTTAATCTAACCCAACCAATGGATTAGAAATCCTTAACTCAGAATAAGTCGGCAGGTTAATCTAAAACTGCTACTCTCTCTCTCTCTCTCTCTCTCTCTCTCTCTCTCTCTAAAGAATTGAACCTGTCCATCCACTTACCTATTAAGGACTCGAGAACAATACTTGCAAATGAAACTAAATGTAGCTTGAAAATTGAAGATCAATTAAAGTGAAAGCAAGTAACAGATGTCAACATAATGCTACTCTAAATAACCTTAAGCAGTTTAATGAAACAACTAGCCATTTCCATCTCACCATAAGCCTGTAGCGGGGCTCAAATATATTAAGTGTCACCTTCTGACATGGGAGAACAATATCCATGACAAAAAGAGGTATCAAATCAACACCCAAATTTATCGAACTCTCGTGCTTTGATTTCCTCTCAGCATATTCTTCTGGAAAGTTTCTTTGTATTATGTTGTTCAGTGTTACACTGAAGAAAAGCAAGCAAGATATTGAAATTAGAGATTTGCAATGATAATGGATTTGTTTAGTAATGTTTACAACAAAATTCAATGAAAAATATATCATTCAAAAAAAAAATCAATGAAAAATATTATAGAATGAGTAGACAATATAATAATAAAAAAGAGTGAATACAATAAAGATATACCTTAAGGAACATGTTCTGGGAGTGATAAACAAAACTGTCCGGCACACAGGGCACTTGTTACCTGATAAATGGAGGAGTAAGACAATTAAAGCAATGAAACTGTTTATGTAAATTTACACCCACCGTTCTAAGTGGTTGAACCTGGTTCAACCCTGATTTTTACCAAATACAGTTCAGTTATTTTGAAAACCTTTGCAAAGTTCAAAGTCTCAAAAACTTTTAGTGACCCACAGTTTGAAAGGGTTGATACAATTGATCTTCAATAAACCCCAAAAGGTTTGGAACTTATTGTGTTCGATTCTTGGAGTATTTTGTTGTTTATAATTATAACTAGTGTGAAGAAGACAATTTTATGAAAATGTGATTATTATTTTTTATATTTTGTGTTTTTTATTTGATATTTTACATTTTATACTTATTAGCATATTATTGTATTTTTATATAATCTATTATTAATTAATTAATATTATTATAAGACATAATGCTGATGTCATAAGTTTGACCAAGTTTGACCACAGTTCAACTCCAGTGGAACCCTATCCAACCCACTTTCTCCTAAGAATGTTTGATCCACAAATCAATTTTTAAAACATCACATTTGATTCCATCCATCCCCCAAATATTGTCATGCATCCAAGTTGGCTACTTAACCTCCCATGCATGCTCACAGACAAATTGCACAGGTAAAATCATATAAAATATGGATATCATCAAGAAGAGTGAAAATTTTATGCTCACCATGATCCATAGATTGAAATAAACATGAACGACAAAATGAATGACCACAAGGAGTTGTAACAGGTTCATACAACAATTCCAAACAAAGGGTACAATCAAAGTCATCGGTGCGTTGTGGGTTCCCATGCTTTATCCTTCTGATTGAACGATCTGAGATCCTCTCCAAATTCCTGAGAGTATCCTGAAGAGGAATGCTACAAAATCCAAAAACAAGGTTGCTTAGAACAGTAAGCGAACAATGTAAAAAAGAAGCTTTCAATTAATAAATATGAAAGATTGTAAGATCCAATCATATATATCAGTTCAAAGAATGAGCAAGATTACCTCAGAGGGTCCACATGAAGGCCTGAAAGTAGTGTTTCCCTAGCCGCATCATATTGTTCCAGCTGCATTGATAGTGAAGAAGGATATCAATTGAATGCTCGTATACTACACATGATACATCCATAATCCAAAGATGCTCACATGAGGGACATCTAACTATAATGAAAAGAATGTGCACTCTTTATACACCATGTATGAGCACCAACTTTAACATTTTAAGAAATTCTAGAAGAAAAAGAATAGATCAAGATATTAAAATTGAGGACTTCTATCTTCATGGAGAGAAAATAAATCTCTCTATACTATCAAACTGTATTGGTATGGAGACTGCTAGAAAAATAGAGACATCAATTATGCAGAAAAATGAAGTCAGCAATGGATCCAACAAATGCAGCAAAAGCAATGAATCCAATGATTGATCTCTCGAAAGTGAGCAATAAGAGCATCAATATACCATCTACATGAATGGAGTGGGGTAACAAGGGTTTTCCATTTGGCACCCCACACTACTCCCCCATCATATTCTAAAATCTCTCCCAAAGTAGATTCTATATAAGATGAAAGTCAGCAAGATCACCCTGCTGATGTTTTAGACCTTTTAGACTAAAAGGTCTAATCCTTTTAGACCTTTTCTGATTTTGTATTCTTCTCAGCTGATGTTTTTGTAATTTTCCTCTTTTTAATAAAATCTTTATGTTACCTCTCAAAAAAAAAAAAGCAAGATCACCCTGCTCTTTGCCAAAAAACAGCCAACCCATTTGTGCTTCTTTCACAACAATGGACAATAACTTCCTGGACACATACTGGTGCATACATAGATGTTGCTCTCCAATGGACAAGGACAATTCTTTCCTTAGCCACAACACCATATTAAGGAATCACTTGAGTACAAGCCTACAGGAGAAATTATTCTTGAAAATTCTCGGTGGCAATCTTATAGCTAAACAATTCAACTTCATTTGATCCTTAACTCACTGACTCATTAAGGACATGATGCAAGACAAACTATAGGGTGACCCTAAATGCCTAAATTTAAATAAAAATAATGTATCCTAAAATCTAATATGACTGAAATTAAGTAATCAATTAATAACGGCAACAAGAAATGTGTAGAATAGCAGTAAAAGGTTAAGAAGAGGGTTGTGCAGGTCTAAGATACAGATCTAAATGTAGTAGCAGATCTGATAGGTCTAGGACAGATCTTGGACAGAACTGGGACTAGTCTTAGGGTTGTTTTGGGACAGATCTGGGGCTGAACTGGGACAAATTTTGGGACAGATCTGGGACAGGTCTTGGGTTGTTTTTGGGACAGATTTAGGACAAGTTTTGGAGCTGTTTCTGAGACAGCAATTCAAGGAGAAGAAAAGGAAAAGAGAGGAAGAGAGATAAAGATAGAAGTAGAAGAAAATACCCGAAGATGGAAAGATGGTAGCCTCACGCTAAACTTCACGCCAAAGGAATCACTCCCAAATTATTTTCGTCGCACAAGCAGCGAAAGAAAACTTCAATTTCATTCATCATTAAGTGTCCATCCCGTATGGAGGGTTTACATCACATATATAATGACTTAAAAACATGAAAAAGACCAAAATATCCTCAAATAAATAAATATCAAACTGCCCCCAATGATAGAAAGCCCTAATTACATGTAAAATCACTAAATTCCCCCAAATAAAACCAATTATTGGACTAAAAAAATAAATGAAAGAAAAAATACAATCATGAAAAGCTGAAAATCCTAAATCTAAATATAGAAACTTGCTAAATATAAAAAGTAATGTGATGCTTCGCATCAATCTCCCCATCTGAAAAAAGAACTCGACCTCGAGTTCAAACAGATGAAAAAACAAAATCTACCCCCAACGATTAGAAAGCCCTAATTACATGTAAAATCACTAAATTTCCCAAACAAAACCAACTATTGGACTAAACAAATAAATGAAAGAAAAAATACAATCATGAAAAGCTGGAAATCCTAAATCTAAATATACAAACTTGTTAAATATAAAAACTCGTGTGATGCTTCGCATCAGGACATCCCTAAAACTACTTAGGAGAAAAGAGAGAAGACCTTAAACAAGAGAGATTATCAACATTATCATGTCGCAGCTCTCCAATCTGCCCTTTACTTTTTTTGTGACCATGTAACTCCATAAAACTTCCAAACCTCTGCTCCCATTCTATGTTCCTTGTTTTGGAGGCTTCTTCCATGTCTAAATTATTTGCCATTGGAAATAAGTAAATAAATAAAGGCACCCATAAATATCAACCATCCTGTCAATCTGTATTCCTCATGCAACTGATCACTACTATAGAAGTATGATCCACGTAAAACAAAGCAAAGAAATTTACACCATAAAAAATACTCAAGTTATATTATTTCTTTTACATCCATCTAAACATGCTAAGAAAAGGGAATAATTTAGACTTCTTTTGACTAAAGCCACATCCTTCCTTTGCATGTTGACAAACATCAATGACAGCATAAGCCATTTACCAAAATGAGGGCATTGGCCTTCAGAAAGTATGGTTTTGCGGAATTACTTCGAAAGTTCATCAGCCCTCAGCATCCTTCAAAGCAAGCTGAAAAAAATGTTCAGATAAATATTAGTATGAAATCATTAGCTTCTCGATGTCATTTAAAGTAAGCTAAAAAAATTACACATATATACATGTATAAAGGGCCATGATCACCAATGCAAGTGGCTAATTATATGGGTTCACCTAGATGGGTGGACTTGAAAGGTTTATGCATGGATTAAGGGTCTGTAGAAAACAGCCTGATTGCACTCCCTTTCATATGATTTTAGGGCTCCAAAGAACAATGGCCAACAAGGGGTTATAAACGTCGGTTTTCAGTCTGAAGGTTGGGAGCCACTACTGACTCTTGGGCCCTTATAGATGTGTGTCCACATGCTTCGCAACACCCCCTCCCCATCCCCAATGTGCCCCCACTTGGGCCCCAAATCATCAAGTGTACACTTTTGTACACATCATCATCATTAACATCATCAAATTTATCCCATCTATCTAAAACTAGCACTCATAATTGAAGTTGCCAAAGTGTATTCCATGACCCTGACTCCCTATATGACGCCTATATGACTCAAACCTGCAACCCTCAACAATAAGCGGTTGAGCACCTACAGCTACACGCAAGTGCAGATAATATACGTTCAGCATGTAGTAACCTAAGAAGAGTTTTGATCAGGCAAGAAACAATAAGCAAAGCATACTTCAGCATGTGTTGTAGGATCCAGTCCATTAAGTGGCTCATATTCTGAAGCAGATGCAGAGCGGTTTCTCAGAAGTTGGCTAATCCTGGTAAAAGCAATATATTACATCCTCGGTGAGAAATTTAAGAGTCCAATGCTAACATGTGGGAGAAGCATACATTGAGAGAAGTAAAATATAATGTGAATGAGAATCATAAAGACAAATGCACAAAAAATGGAGAGAGAAACACTAACCTGCAAAAAGCAACACTTCGATTGCAAAGGATCACAGGATCACCTGGTTTCCAACTATGGGCTTTAGAATAAAAGGTTATTGC
Organism: Chimonanthus praecox; assembly: GCA_022113865.1. Lineage (NCBI taxonomy): Eukaryota > Viridiplantae > Streptophyta > Magnoliopsida > Laurales > Calycanthaceae > Chimonanthus > Chimonanthus praecox. Next base: position 58,350,949 of record CM039090.1, read on the forward strand.
CTGCATTAAAACCTTCAATGCAGTGAGAAACTAATATAATCTTTGATTTTTGGTTTCTTGAAGACACACAAGGGTCAACTTGAAAAGGGCAAATAAATGGGACTAAATAAAAGACACCAATTATTTGATTATAATGCATCTATATTGATTATAAAAAGAAGGGTGATGAATAAAAAATGAAAAAATAAGGATGCATTTGAATACCCCTTCCCCCAAAAAATGTGTCTGCACCTCCTACCTTGCACAAACACAGCACGCACCCTACCTCACAAACGCGCATACATGCACATGAATGCACTCACATGCATATGTGCATACAGCACGTGTATGTGCACACATCCACACACAAAAAATATCCTATTGAGTAGTTTGATCGGCTCTACACTGTTGCATGCACAGGATCCGCTTCCTTCTTAGTAAACATGGCTTTAGTCCTTTCTTTAAATCAAGTCTCGACTTCTCCCAATTTGCTCATACTAGCTCCATGTAGTTTCATTCTCACATCTTAATAGTTTATATTGAAGCAACTATTTTTATTATTATCTGTTTATTTCCAAGTTATAGTATTCTTACATTTGCATCATCAAAATGACGTAAACAACAGGCTTTATTGTTGGATCCATAACAGGGGGAAAAAACCCTCTAGTGCACTCCTACTGTGAAGAAAAAGTGTGTCCTCACAGCAAAGAGAACAAAGAGAGCAAGCTACAAATGGCATGGCACCCTGCGGAAAGGGCTAGCTAACCAGCTAGTGCACTACTTATCTAAGTTAGCTTGAATCTACCCTGTTTGCTGCCGAAAGGAATAAGAGTATCACAAATGTCAATAGGCATGCAATGACCGCAAATTGGCTTGAAAGCATAAAGACCCCGGCCTGACTATCAAGCTGCATTGTTGCTTGAGCTTGCTCAGAAGTTGTATCTATCTCGAGATCAATTAGTGGAAAAATTAGGCTTGAGATTGGCCCAAAAGTCAGAGTGCACTAGCATACTTCCAATTTTTTTCCTGCAGGAGTGACCCTCTGCACATGGGACTGAAGGGTAATATCGTGTGAATTTCTTCTGGGGTCCATATGGGACCATGGAGAGTTGGGGATGGATTGGTTGGAAAGCTTTATGCTTGAATATGGGGCTACCCAAAATATCACCTTGATTGACTTTCTTAAAATTATCTTGATGGATTTTTTTGAAGCGGTAACAAATAAATTCATTAATCAAAATCAGATGATACAAAGAGTAAGTTGCCAAGTATAAGAGAGTTATACGAGGCTACAATAAAAAAAAACGTGGAGATCATAGGCAGATGGAGCCAGCATATACAATGCTCGATAGAAAAACATAAGCATAAAGCAAGTATAAAGACCCCAAAACCCCATACACCCTGTATAGCTCGTGATCATGAAAACACCAGTGACCGTCTCTGCTTCTGCACTCCAACTTTAGCGAGGAAATCTGCAACATTGTTCATAGAGCGAGCTATATGTGTAAAGTATGGACCATTTTCGATATTTCTAAGCCAACTTAGTAGTGAGATTTTAAATGAACATTAGGATCAACAAAAATGGGGTTAAATTGGATAAGGATCCAATTCAAAAGTAGTAGATGGGTATGAGGGGGTTTTGGAAGCAGGCATGCCCCAACACTCTTGTGCACAAGAGATCATTTGTGTGTGTGATCAGGGTTATTTTGTTAGTTGAAATTCAGTCTTGGAATAAACATACAAAGTTACAAACATAACCAAGACGCAGACATATATAATCTGGATTCAGATCTGGATCTATTTAACAATTTAAGGCCAAAAGATAAAAAGAATCTTCAAGTTTCCAAACAAAAAATATCCATAACTGTAGAATCAGCTAATCTTCTTCTTCTTCTTCTTTTTGACAGAAAAGGAATAAGCAAACCCAAGCTATGGCCAAACCAACCAAAATAAACAAGACAGAACAATAACAAGAGCACAATCAGCATAATAGTATAATTGTGGGGTTAGAACTTAGAACATGACAAGATCTGTTTCTTGAGTTCCTCACTCAACCAATAAGTTTGTGGCAAATAAGTCATGTTGCATAGCTGCCTAAATTCCTCCTAAAATGAATCCATACAAGTGAAAATTTTGAAAAAGTCAAGAATGCCATGCGTTGACTTTAACAGATCAAGAATCTTATAGTGCTCACAGCAACAGTGTGTAGATTGGACAAATGGTTTGACATAAAATACATCATTAAGTGAAATAAAATTCCATTTGCCTCATTTATAGATTAAAATATTTAAATAGCAATCTTTGGATGCTAGAATTCAAAGATAAAGCAACTTTTGAAAGAAAAATGGAAGTGCAACATCAAAAAAATTACTCAAAAGTGTCAAATATACTCTGATGTCTAGAACAAGTCATGTTTACATTACTGAATAGCTTATCATGGATTATGAAAAATAATAATAATAAAAGTAAGAACTTGAATTACTTTATCAAAACTGTGCATTTTTTACTGAAAATGTCCTTTTTTAGCAATGTTTAGCACATATATTACTTAAAGTTCTTTTTTTTGTTATTTCTATTTATTACAAGACTTTTCATATGAAACCCAGAACTTAAAAATGCTTCCCCTACTAAGCCAAGAAGTAAAGTTTCCAAGAACGAGTCTTCCTAATACTCCCAACAACAAAGGCATCACGTGGATGACATTACAGAAATTTGGTCCCCAAGAATGAAACAAGTAACTCCCTTTCGCAATCTCGTGGTCATGTATCTTTCATCAACAACACAGTTTACTTATCAGCCGAATTGTTAAAAATAAAACCACAACAACAACAACAACAAAGGTTTCAAGGAAAATGGAGAAACAGAAGAAGGAATATAAGTAAAAGAAATGACCTCCTCGACTCGGTTCTCTCGAAAAGCTCGGTTTCCATTCTGCATTAAATCAAACACCTGGCTGAATCGCTCGCATGGAATCCCCCCCGCGTCTTCCACCTGCAATTCAATCCAAGAGAAATCCTCTCATTCACGAGGAAAGGAACTCAGCTGCAAAAGGGGAAAGTAGGAAATCGCATAAACCCACCCAAAGAAACTCATCGACGTCGCCGAACCCATTCGAGCTGCTTCCGGCAGCGACATGAGAGGCGCTGCCGGCCATCCGACCTCAAATTCAGACCCAGAAAGAGAGAGAGAGACAAAATATAGCACCCAAGAGAGAGAGAAAAAGAGCCTGGGAAAGAAAAAAGAAGAGAATGGAATAGAATGGAAAAGGGATTAAAGCAGAAAACAGCGCTTCGTGTACATGTATTCCTCCCTCGTTTTCCGCGGAGGAGATTGGGAAACGTGTTCTCTTCTTGGATGGAGAGGAGAGAAGAAAGGGAGAAGAGGAGATGGTAAAAACGAAAGAGAAATGGAAATGTATGGATTGTGGTTGGACGATTGCGACGTCAGGAAGTGAAGGTTGGAGAATCTGTGCTGGCTGTGTGGCTGGCCTAAAGCCCCTTGTTTGTCTTTCAATGCAAGACTGGAGTTTTAGCGGCAGTTTGAAGCCTGCAGTCCGCTGCAGGACAATTTGACCGGAATTGCGATAAAATTTTGGTGGGGACCGATAGTGTTGGCCCAACACTATTGGGCCTAGGATTTCCACCCAAAAGACTAAATATGATAAGTGGAGATATCCTTTCCGTGGGTGTGGGTAAAACAGCATCAACGTAAACTAACTCGTTTAGTTAGGAAATCTCTGGGTCTACAGTGGTTTGAGAAACTTGGCTCTAATATTATTGGTTGGGCTTGGACTTTCGGTCCAAAAAATTAGTCTAACAGTAGAGTGATCCAATCTCATATATATGTTCTTAAATTTTTCCCTTCTCAACTAACGTGGGACTAGTTCGTTGCTCCATTTAGTATGACTAGGCAATTCCTAACCCCACATGCACTACTGGGACCCACTTCTAACATCACTTGTTGGACCTGGACTTTTCATCTAAAAGACTAACTTTATAATGAAAGTATCTAGTCCCGTATAAATTATCGTCTATGAACCAATTCACAATAATAAAGTGTGAACATTCACTTTTAGCCATTGGATAAAATCAAAGTTGGATTGATAGTAGTTTTTTAACGGTTGATTGGTTCTTAACAGAAAATTGATTTGCTCTACCCTCAATCACAACATTTCCTGGGGTGATTAGAGGGGGCTAGGGAGGCCATGACCGCTAGAAATCTTTGGAAAGGCCGGTACAATGATAAGTTGTAAGTCTACAAATTTAATATTGGCTTAAACTCAACAAAAGAGGAAGTGCAATAGATTGTTTAAAATCACAACCTTAAATTCTAATTTCCTAAAAGTTTCAAAACTTCTAATCTTAATTAAAAAAATCAATAGACTTTCAATAATTATTATCCTGAAATATGATGAAAATTGTAAATAAATTTTTTCTTTTGTATTAATGTGTGAAAAAATTATACACAGTCCTACTAAACCCTCCATAGATGAGTCCACTATCCCTTTGATATAACAAAAATCAAAAATTAGGTCATGGGAACTCGAACCCGCAGCCAGTCCATTTTTATCTTTATTGTCTTCTTCTTTTTTCAAAGGTGTTTATACGTCTCACCCAATTAATTGTTTGAGATGGGTATACACCTCCCGTGCACACACCAGGTTCTTCAATCATCACTGTCTTTTTGTTAAATCTAAAACTATATATATCCATGTGTTTCTAAAAACTTTCTATGATTAAGAATAAATTAGTTATCTAGACGTAGTATGAGTGTATGAGTCAGGTTTCTCAAAATAGAGTGGATCGAGGCATCCAGTTCTATGCCTACACTTGAAAAGTTGAAAGTAGAAACATTTAAGTCCGGAAGGCTACCATCTAATCAAAATTAAAAAGCAATGAAAAACTTAGAATAGTTATTTTTAAAAATCAATTTCATCAGTCATTCATATCTAAAAGACCAAATTTATTTTTCATATCAAAGTTTTCGTCTATTTAATATAAAAACATGAAAATGATTTTTCAAAGTTGCAGTCATAAATTACTATTTAAAAAGAAATCCAAGTTTTACTATTTATTTTTATCATACCTTAAGACCGTTTTTCATTTAATAAAATTAGGAGGCTTACAATTATGTAATATGCATGTAACGACCCGTCCCGGTAATACAATATTTTCCGTTTTGGACCTACACATGGACCTATAAAGCTTTGCTTTGACGAGCCAACTCACTTTTGCTTCTAAAAGACCTTGTGGTAGAAAGAGGAATACTACTACTTATATATCAGATAATTTCCAATGCCACTAATAATGTGAGATTTTTTGGAGTAGGTATTACAATGCATTTTTTTTTTTTTAATAAGTCTGTGATAGATTAACTAGGCTTCAGTACACGTGAGCTCTTAATGTTAAATTTTTCATGGTTAATGTTATTGGCGTTTTAATGTGAAAATTTAAGATTAAGATATGAGGTATATTTTATAGCATATTGTTTTAGTCAATTGAGAGTAATTTAGTTCATTTGATGTTTTGGGCCATTCAATCTAATTAATGATATAAACTTAAATTTTATGTTGCTAACTTAGACTGACCTCGTGTTTGTATGTTAAAACTGGTTTAATTAAAAAAACATGCAACATATTTATTTAAAATGCTTCTAACAAATTCTAACCTTTACTACATAACAACTCCACTTTAACTGAAATTAAGGAAAAGAGGTCGGAGTACGTCACTTAATGTAAACTATAAATAAAAATTTAAAGATAAAAGGATAAAATGGTAATTTCACACTTAAAACAACATACAGTGTCCCATGACTAGAAGTGTGGTGTTTATATAGCCAGTCTTATTTTATTACTAAGAGAATGACTAGAATGTGGTGTTTATATAACCAGTCTTATTTTATTACTAAGAGAGAATCATTTTAGAGATGAGGCCTTTACTGATTGTACTTTATATTAAGGTTTCAATTAAGGGTTATCGATCATAAAATCTCTCTCTCTCTCTCCTTTTTTTTTAAAATTAAAGTCATCGATGTCAGACGATATATATCAATATCGTCCGATATTAAAACCCCTGGTTATCGATTGATATATATTAAAAATTTCAACAATATAATACAATGGTTGAAATATACCATTGTGTTATATTATTGAAAATCTTAGTAACACAATTCGTTCGAGTTATCTTGACTTTCTTAGAGTATTTAATTAATTTTTAAAATATGTGTAAACCTCTTTATCCACACAGAATAATAGTATAGAGAGTGAGTCGAACCCTCTTATCAGTGATATTCAATACATTTCAAATCTCCCACAAATTCTTACCTGCCGAATCAACATTCAAGATAAGATTATCTTGAATCCGTAATTACCAGAAAAAAATGAATTGAAACCGATGAAATGCGATACCAAACTTGCATATCAAGACGAAATGATTCAGTGGAGCACCATTATGTTTAATTAATTAATTATGTTGTGATGGTGGGCCCCGTTTCAAACTCAAATGTAAGATGGACAATGACAGAGAGGAGAGGGTGAGTCCCACCCACCTGAAGATTTTAAGAAATTAGATATATATGGTAAGTAGCTTGAATAGTACTCAAGTTCACGTGAAATTTTCATCGAATGCTTATTCACTTAATCATTAATCACACACACAGTTGTTTATTGCAATTCACCTCAGTAAAGATGTCCAAATCACACTAATTGTTTTGAGTTGCAAATAATTTGGATTTATTTTAAGAATTAAATAAACTTAATAAAATTTTAATTTATATTTTTACAATTTAAATAATGACAAAAGGAAAAAAATAAGTACAATATCTTTTATTATAAAAAAACTTTATTGTTCTTACAATTTCAAACCAATAATTAACAATATGATCAAGACACACTAAAGTTAGGCTACGGGGTTCCAACAAGCAACTTTCCACTTTCTAACGCGGAAAGCCACCAGTTGAAGTGACACTCTTGACAACATTGACTAGTTGATTTTTTATGTGAATCTTTTAGGAGGATTAAAAATTTTAGTTGCAATCTTGGCATTTATCAACTGTCCTAATTTATTTATATTTTAATTTAAAATTTTAAAAAATGTTCAAAATTTTAAAAGTGGTCAAAGTTATTATTAAATGGGTTGAAATGAAGCTTAGTTTTTCCGTTTCAATCAAAATATTGGGATCACAGATTGCCCCGACAACTCTTTACTTCTATTTAATTTTTAAGAGAAGTTTTTTTAATGGTAGAATAAATTTTGATTACTCGTTTAATTTACAGTTTAAATAATTCTAGGTGGACTTAAAAATATAAAAATATTCTTCTTGTATAAAAGTAAAAATAAAAATTATGAACTAAACTGTTGATTTAAGTCTTCTTGAAAACTATAATTTTTTTTTTTTTATGTATACCATGTGTTTCTTTAATTCATATAAAAAAGTTTGAAATTTGATAAAGAGTTGAATTTTCTTTCTATTAATAAAATCAAATGTTTTATTTTACTTAACATGAAAAATGAGTTTGACAAATACTATATTTATCTATTAATTATTTTAAATATTTTTTGAGAAAAATGATATTTGAAGATAAATATAATATTTTTATAAGATGGATAGCTAGTTTTTATTTGTTGGATGTTATTCAATAATTATATTTGTATTAAAATATAAAATTTATTTATTTTTATTCAAATATTTTTTTTCTTAAAAAAATTCTGCTATTTTCTTACATTTTCTTCTGTAAGTAACCCGAGTCAAAATAAGTGGTAACTCGTGCAAAACTTTCCACCCGTCGAAACGCAGCCAATCATAACTCAGTCGCTCGAAGTCTCAACTAAAATTTCTCGCCCCTTTACACGGTCTCGATCCATTATGTCCAAAATCGGGTCGGGTTGTCGGCAGCCTGTCCGGCGTACAATTGTCAACGTTTATTTTTTCACAGCTGTCCCGCGGGACACCGATTGAGACTTTGCAAATTAAAATCTCTAACCATTTCTGTCTTCTACCGTCGACTTTCCACGTGCTGCTGAAACAAGTGAAAGGCGAGCCAAACAAGAGATTGGGAAATTTTAAAAAAAGGAAAGTGGATACAGACGACGAAACTCGATAAAGATTTTCTGCAACTTTCTTCAGAGAAAGTGCGCCAGAAGAAGAAGAAGAAGAAGAGGCGGAAGTCCCACTTTCACTGGGAGCTGCTGAAAGAAATTTCAGGTGGGGTCCACACTCCCATGGCAGAAAGCGAGGGACCATCGGCGAGAACTGCTCCTCCGCGGCCGACTCTCGCTCTTCCTCCACGCGAAAATCTCTTCCTCAGAGGCGCCAACGCCAGTCCGGGTCCGATGACACTCGTTTCCAGCTTCTTCTCCGAGTCAGAACCTGAATCCGACTGCCACTCATTTTCTCAGCTACTTGCTGGGGCCATGACCTCTCCTGGGGCCACCCGCTGGCCCAAAGGCCTACCCGGCCATTCGCCCGCGGATGGACCCAAGGAAGAGAATGTCCGCTTCAAGCAGAGCTATCCAATGAGTTTTATGATGGCCCAATCGCCCGGACCCTTCATGATTCCGCCTGGGCTTAGCCTCGCCAGCTTACTCGATTCTCCTGTCTCCTTCGTCCCCAGTCAGGTACAGAGAATTCGATTTTTCTTGCAGTCTGTTTTGATTTGGTTTGTGAATTGGTTGCCATTTTGTGTCTTAGATTTTGATTTGGTTGGCTTGTTTGTTTGCATTTTCTGTTCATTTCTATGTTTGGATGCATGTATGGGAAAGTACCTTCATGGAAAGCAAGAATATTTCCAATCTTCTGTTTAGATGTGTGGAAAGGATAGTGCTTTCATAGAAAGTAACTAGTTTTTAACAAAAAAAAAAAAAAAATGGTCGAACTATTTCTGTTTTTTTTAGCTTCAAATGGTTTTTTCCAACTTCAGTTTGGGTGCATAGAAGGAATGTATTTTTCTGGACATTTTTAACCACTATCCTTAGTGAAAGTGTTATTTTCCAAAAATAGTACCTTTTGTAAATCTTATCAGAGCATAAGATGCGTTTAACAATTTTTGTTTAAACATAATAGATATTTTCCATTTTATTATTTCCCTGTCCATGCATCCAAGTAGGGCCTTAAAAATCGTTAACAATACCTATTTTTTGGGAAAGTTCTTTCCTTGCATCCAAACGAGGAACCTCTGTGCAGTCATGAGTTTTGAGTTTAGTGCACGGTGGACACAATTAACATTATTGTGATTTCTCAATACTTCAATTTGTTAGATGATTAAAACAAGGAAAGAAAGGTTTGCTTTCATTTCAAAAGAAAAAGGTTTGGTTGTATCTCATATGCATAAGTCTGATACCTCCCTGTTTGGCTTGTAGCCCATCATAACTCAAATTATAAATACTGGTTGCTGAAAACTGTATTAGACGTAGAGTTCACGTCTGAGGGATGGGAGAATTCATGTACGTTGTCCTAGCATGTAATGGCTTTACTCAGTTATTGCAGTGTTTATTATTTCTTTTGCAGGCAATAATCGCAGCAGAATTTCTAAGTTGTCTTCCTCTTTTCATTAGTTGGGACTGTATCTTGGTGGAGAAGCCTAACCACTAGTGCCTGTGTTGGCAATGGAACTGTATTTTTCTTCATTTTATTGGCTAGTTATTTTTCTAGTAGAGATAAAAGGGTTATAAATCGCATTTGTAACAGTTTGTGTGCTGCGGGAGTGGGTCGGAAAGGAGGTTCCAAGGTCATAGGGATGGATTTAGACCTTTCTACTTAGGTAGAGTAATTTAAAAAATGGTGAAGATTGTAGAGGTCAAGGGAGAGAATAATAGCTTCTGTGAGTAGATTTTTTGTTATTTACCTGATTTTGTAGGATTTAAGGACCTATTATTCTTGAGAAAATCAGCTTACCTAGAAGCTTGAATGGAACCCCTGAAAGTATATTTATCTCCAAAATCAAGTTGAAGTTAAGCTCAACCCATCATAATAGAAAAGGATCATTTGATTCTTTTCAAGGATGGTTACTAAAATTTGGTCCTTAGTTCCTCCATACTTAACCTTGAGTCAAATAAGCCCAAGTGCATAACTTGTAATATTCTATTCTGCAAGTAGACAATGGAAGTTGAGATTAAAACCAGAAAGTTGATATCATTTGTTTTTTTTTGGACAACATGGGTATCTCCACCCCATTATTAGAGGTGAGATTAATCCCATGGATACACGAAACTACCCGCAACTCTCGTGTATCAGGTAGGTCTGGCCAACTCCTCCCGAGGTGGTACTTGGCAACTTGGCTGTCCGAGGCAGTTTCCATGAGTCAATCTTCCACTCTTCTCAGAACCTTTTTCCTGTAAAATTGCTATTGTAGTTACTGTTCTAGTGATATCTCAATAATAATAATAACAGCAACAACATCAACAACAATAATAATAGCTCTTACAAAGTAATTGCTGTTTTGGTGAATGTGTCTGGAAATTTCTTTAAATGTAGCAAGAAATAATTGCTGTTTTATGTTCTTATCTTGCATTTTCTACACTAATGAAAAAAAAAACCTTTATATTTTGTAGTTTTTAAGGTTGACAATACTCTTTTGATCTCATGGGTTGTCTTCAGAAGTTCTCCGACGCAAGTTTACCATGTTAATTCTTAATTCCTGTCTCCAATGATGCAGGTTTAATTTTGGGTGCTCATTCATTGACTTATTGGATTTGTATAGGGACATTTTGAGATCTCCCATCAAGAGGCCTTGGCACAAGTGACTGCTCAGGCTGCTCAGTCCCATTCTCAAATGCATAATCAAGCTGAATGTCCATTATCTCTTATGGCACCATCTATCAGTTCATCACAACCCACACACCCTGCCAACACTACAGTGCCACACCAGAAGACCCCATCCTTGATATCTGATGTGAAAACCATCACTGTGGAAATGCCGGAGGCCTCAGATACTGATCAAAGATCTCAACCTCCAGTTCTTACAATTGATAAGCCTGCTGATGATGGCTACAATTGGCGGAAGTATGGGCAGAAACAGGTGAAATGTAGTGAATATCCTCGGAGTTATTACAAGTGTTCTCATCCAAATTGTCCTGTCAGGAAAAAGGTGGAGCGCTCTTTCAATGGTCAAATCACTGAGATCATTTATAAGGGCCAACACAACCATCAAAAGCCACAGCCCAATAAGTGTGCCAAAGAAGGTGTGTCCTTACCTTCTGGACCAGCTGAGCCAAATGGGAGGATTGGTTCACCCAAGAATTCTGAGCTAGGTCCACGAGGTCAAACTGGAAGTTTTGGTCAATTGGATGAAATTGTTGGTGTCTTTTCAGCATCGAAGTGGGACCTGGAATCTGTCCAGGTGACGACCCCTGACCAATTGTCTGGCTCAAGTATTGGTGAGGAAGTAGGTGATACTGAAATGAGGAATGATGCAGGGGATGACAATGAACCTGATCCAAAGAGAAGGTAAATTTTTGAATCTGGTAAAATTACTTGCTCAGTAATTTTTTCCATTTTAGCAAACCTTTTTGTCATGTAGCAGGCACATAGATGTCAGGGCGACCGAATCAGCTTCTTCACACAGGACAGTTACAGAGCCTAGGATCATTGTGCAGACAACAAGTGAAGTTGATCTCTTGGATGATGGCTACAGGTGGCGCAAGTATGGGCAGAAAGTGGTGAAGAGGAACCCTCATCCAAGGTTATAAATTCATTCCTAGTCTTATGTCATGTCTGAAAGTCATGTAATCATAACTTTCAGTTGTGGTATTTAGCCATTTGTTCCATTGAAACCTTGTACTCTCTCTCTCTCTCACACACACACACATACAGGCACACACACATTCTGTAATGGTGGTCAGTATTTTTAAATGTTTTCATGCATTTTACACTGATCTTGCATTCCTCACCAATTCCTGGGTTGTGTGAGTCTCAATTTTTTAATAATAAATCCATTAAGAATCTATATTCTTGAACATGGTTTCTACAAAAATAAGTTAATGACAAAGTATAAAGATCAATCTCTGCATTTTGGTCAGTGAACCATTTAAATGCAATCAACCCCAAATCGTGTATGAGCATGCGTAGAATAGACAAAAATTACCAGAAATGACCCTTTAGGTGAGGCTGAATTCTCAGGAAAAAACATATCTGAAATTAGAACATTTGATCTAAAAGTTTTTGAGAAACCTGTGGGTGCTATTCCAAAATGTAACTGCCAAAGTAGTCACAATTGGGAAACACGTGTGAAGCCTGCATGTGGCATTCATTAAATTTTTTAGATGTTTGTGAAACAAATTGGCAATGCAAGCAAGCCATTTAGAAATGTTTGAAGACTAACCAGAAGCATATGTGATACAAAACATTTACAAAATGGACTTCCCAACAAATGTATCCTTTAGCACAATTTTATGTTGAATGAATAGACTAAGAAGTTATGGGGCATTTATATTCTGTGATTATATGAAGGCATTCCTTTATCACTTGCTCTGCCTGTATTCCTAATCTATATCTCATGAGTTTCAGTGCTGTTCAACCCTCTTTAGCTTTCTTGAATTCCTTTTGCCTATGATTTCTCTTCTGTCTGCTCAGGTTTCTTTATTTATTGTTTCTTCGCTGTTAATGTTCATCCATTGTTTCCCTTGAATAAAATGTCTCAACGAGTGGGAAAGAAGTTGCATGTTTCTTGTTCATGGGAAACTGAGATGGATTATCAAACATGTCCTGTTGTTCGAAATGATTCCCTTATTTGTGAGAACTTCTGACAAAAATATGTTAATTCCTGCAATTCTGCTGATTCTGTAAGAAAAGGGTACGTATAAGAATCTTGAACTTTTAAATGTGCAATAACTGTATATATTTCTACACTATCCTAAGTTTTAAATAGAATGGTGTAAATCCACAGCTTGAAGACTGCTTGTAATTTGAAACGTGCTAGGAAAGGGGGTCTAGGAGCTTAAATTTGCTAGGGACACTTCCTAACATATCTTGTATGTAGATTTTTTTAGTTTGTATCTTATGATACTGAAAAATGATTCTCCAATATGTCATATACCATTGCATAGGCTTAAAATAAAGATCAGTTGATTCCTTCTAATTTAGTTGGGAGTAGCCATTTTGTTCATTCCACAGATTTTATTGTGTCAAACTCCATCTCAACCTCTATGACTGTTCATATTGGTTTCATTGGCAAATCTATTTTCTTAGAACATGCCCTAAGGATCAATGAACTTTAGAAAAGAACATTACTAACCGGCCTAGTTCTTGAATGACTGAATATAGAAATATAGTTGGTAGCATTGTAGAAAAGAAAATCTCGAAATCCAATTATAGGTGTCTAACTCTAAATAGATAGATAAATGACTTTGATGATGATGACGTCATCATTACTCTGCTACAATGGAACAACAAATATATATATATATATATATATATATAATGCACCAACGAAAACTTTGTCAGTTGTTTATGACCTAGCCTGCTTTGATTATTGACATTTTATTTTTGCCAACTTGAGTGTTCTATCAACTCTTGATAGGGTTTATTGCTCAAGAATATTCCGATGGCTATAATTACTGACTGCAGGAGCTATTACAAGTGCACAAATGTTGGATGCAATGTCCGAAAGCATGTTGAAAGGGCTTCATCGGACCCCAAGGCCGTCATAACAACATATGAAGGGAAGCACAATCATGATTTACCTGCAGCTAAGAATAGCAGCCACAACCCAGCTAGTAACACTGCTGCCATCAATGGTGTATTGTTAAAAATGCACGACACCATATCTGAAAAACATGCTTCTCTTAAAGCAATGGATTTTAGAAACAACAATGCTCAACTGCCTACCTCTCTTCTGCAGCTGAAAGAAGAGCTATGAACCACATAATGTTGAAATATTTAAATCTCTCGTCTGACTTGACATAATGATGGAGGCAGAAGCTCACATTGAATTCTTGAACCTGTTTGGCTTGTTTCCTCAGTGAAGATTGCAGCCTACAGTTAGGTTCATGTTCTCATGTTGCGGATCATATATGCTACAATGCACAGGTATTTTGCTTTGTTTTGTATTTTTCCTTTTTGGGTTTCTTACTTTGTGTTCGCCGATCCTTCTAAATGACACGACCAATCAATTCCATTATCATACAATACCATGATAACATGGAACTACAGAATACAATTTATACATGTTTCTCTTGCATTTGAATATGAAAATGAGTGCCAAGATTCACATTTAGGTTCTCACAGATGTTACCTTAGAAAATCACAGAGGAAACTCATCCGTGATTTGAATTTTGAACTAGTCAAGGGTAGCATTTCTTATCAACTGGGTTGTATTCCAACTACAGTATGAAAGAATCATAGTTCAGAAATAAGGGGAAATTGGAGAAAGCCTTGTGGAGCAATGAGGCAGATTTTTATTTGTGACAAAAGGCAATGTTTGGAGGAGTCCTGCTTCCCTACATCAGATCAGAGCAAAGGTTAGGTTGTGAATTGATTATATCATATATCGAAAATAAGTGTCATTTGTTAGAACAGTCTATTTAAAGGCAAATTATTTATTTTATTATTTTAAATGAAATGAATAAGCTGATTAATGATATTGGTTACACGCTATGCGCATTTGAATTAAAATTAAATTTTTTTCTTGTTAGCATTGAAGAAAATCAGTGAATTTTTGCATGCTTGTCCTTTGTACAAGTTGTTTCAAGATAAATTAGTGTGAATTAAGATAATGAGGTATTGTCACCATGCTGGCCGGCCCGTTGAAAAGATGGGTATATATAATATGGCACATATTTATTAAAATCAACAGCATTGGATGATTCGAAATATTCATAGTTGATGTTGATACATGTCTAATCTGTTTTCAGAAAAAAAAAAAAAAATCCTCCCATGTTAAGAATTTTGGGACTGTAGTGGGAGAAGTGATGTGAAAATACATAATCTTTTTAAGGTTTTTTGGAAATTTTCCACTGGTTGTGGTTGGGCCAATATTCCACTGGTTGTGGTTGGGCCAATATTAAATTTTTAAAAGGAAAAAAATAAACTAACTCTAGAATGGGTCAAAATGATTGATATTTTAGCTGATTTTTTATGAACTTCACGTTGGATAAGTTTATTTTCGATGTGGGACTAACGATCACCTAGTGGTAGTGTGACTTGCACCCACCCATACATGGTGTCCATCACAATCACTAAAGTGAAAATTATTAGAAGGGGTTCAAATTTTACTTGTCAACTTTTTGTCATTTTCTATCCATCTCAAGAAAAAATGTGTTGCTAACTGAAAGTAAAAAAAAATAGGTTCATCTAAATAGAAGATTTCAGAGTTTTTGTTCTTCAAATGCCGCTACCACACTCTTAAAGTACCAAATTATGCTTTTGAATTTTTTAAAATGTTCCTATCAATTATTTTTTAGTTCTCCTGGCACCTAATTGGTTGCTGCAAAAATGATTTTATATTGATTTTGGGGTCACAAATAACCTCTAGCCTCCTCACAGTTAAATTCTTAATTGATCCCATTTATGTGCTCTCCCCTGGGCTTTGACAATTTATTAGAATATTTTTTTAAAAAGGAGTTTTTTCAAAAGATGTTCACATGGATGCCATTGTATTGTTCAATTTGGGTGAGACGGGTTTGAGATGAGTGTGATAGATTAATGGGTTATGTAAGGATAATGGAACACGATCAACAGCAGTCAACATTGGGTCTCAAGGTGTTAGTTGTTTTGGAGTCAAAAGTGGACTGAGTTGTATACTGGGTTTGGGTGGGTTCTGTTGGTAGGAACAGAGGTGTTAGTATAAAATTTCTTCCACCACTAGAGCAAGTGATGATAAAGAGAGAGAGCTCATCAGTTCACATGACTTCAATATGGTGAAATATTAAATGCTAAATTAAAACTTGATTATATATCTTCATATCATTGGTGTAATGGCAAAAAAAAATCGACCAGAGGAATGATGAGAGAGGGAGAGTACCAGTTGACATGCTGCAAATGGAGGGAAGGGTCCACCGCATGACCTCCTTCATAACATTGCTTGCTCAAATGAGTACCCCAGCAGCAGAAGCAGCAAATATAAAGGAAAAAGAAAAGAAAAGAAAAAAAAAAACAGAATTAAAAGAAGATGAGAAGACAAAACATTTGGAAGGAGCTTTCGGAAACATTCAACAGCAGCCATTGGAATACTCATTTGAGCAAGAAACATTACAAGGAGGTGCAGAACAAAAATAAGAATTTCCTCTCACAAACTCTTCTAAAAACTCTTCTGATATTCATACCCAACTCCATTAACCCATGATTTGAAAAAGAAGAGAGGAGGGTCCTTATAAATGGCAGAGTTGCAGAGGGGCTGTGATGTGAGTCTTCCGCCAAAAGACCAGAATAACCCTTGTGTATGGTCGTGGTTCTCGTGGGCCGCTGTTGTTGACCTGAACAGCCGGTTTGGTCCACACTGCGCGCAGGAAGAAATTATCCGGTCGTCGACTTCTATCCCACGCCTCAACCACGTGGAGACCATCCATGTTGCCAGCGCCCTCACTCCCTGTTTGCCCAGTCATCGTCAACCATCCAACCATCTTCCTCATTCATATGCAGTTGGGAAATCATGCTGCATCCGGGAAACTGAGAGTGTGCTTTAAGCGAGAGGAAGGTAAAATAGGAAAAAAAAAAAAAAATTGGTTTATATCGTAGAAGTTTAGGAAAAATGGCTGAATATTTCAATCAACGAGCCTGATGAACATAGAAAATACATAAATGAAAAGTTTACCCTTTTCTCTTTAATATTTCAAATTGAATGATTGAAGAAGCAAACTGAATTCAAAAATGAGAGCCAAGAGTCATACGTTCATATATAAAATAATAATCAAGCTCAATATGCTTTATACGCAAGATTAGTTGTCATATTTGTTGTAATGAGATTATTACAGAGAAAGAGGGACGGAGAAATGAGAAGAGAACCAAGCTCTCGGAGGAGATTCTACATCTAGATCGTGGCAACACAAGTATAGACAAGAGCTCAATATTCAACTTCGGCACTGACCGTGTTTCTTCGCTAATTATTTTCATAATTGTAATGTTTAGATTGTTATAAAATAAATAAAGCAAAATTCAATAATAGAATTTGAAAGTCAGTCCATTTTTAATTATAATGTATCATGTAAGGAATTAACGTCTTGGTTTATCGAAATTTATATGTTTAATTAATAATATAGTACACCGACAATAATTAGATATATTTGCAATTCGTTTCTAAAAAAAATTAAATAAAATTTATTTTATATCCATGCACTTACTTCAAGACTTGGAACAAGTAGGTAAATATGAAGAATTTTCTCAATTAGTTGTGCCAAGTTTTTGAGCCAAGCTGACCTAAAAATTAAGGTTTTTTTTTTTTTCAGATTTTATTCACGTTCATAATATTAAGCTTGACCATCCACACTAAAATATTCTAAAATCACCTTTACTCCACGTAGAATGTAAAAGTTAGATGATTAAGAAATAAAATTAAAATCATAAAAATTTGAAGAACTTAAAAATTCATTTTAAATCCTTTTTCTTACCTTAATTATTTTTTACAAATTTTACGTATAAGTTTTAATTATAAATAATTTCAATTCAAAAAAATATGATCTTTCAAATTTTAAAACAATTTTTTTACAAATTTATCTATTTTTAAATTTCTACATATTATTTAAACTGTATATAAATAATTTTCTAAATATAAGGAGAATTCATCATCACCGGCTGTTTTTTCTCCGAGTTAAAATTTTAAAATCGAATCGAATTTTTGTATACACTACATAAAATTAAATTATTGAATTCTATAAAACTAATCAATTCCAAATTGATACAAAATTATGTAGGGCATGCTACACGAAAACAATGTACAAAGGAAGGAATCCGAAATCTTGATTTACGGACACGATATTGCCACGTATGCTCTTCGAATACTTTATATTATCTACAGCTAGTAAGTTAGTAAGTAGTAACAGACCCAGGGGCATTTCTGGCATTTGACACTCGTATATTCCCACCTCTCTGCCTGTTCTTCTCCCATCTTCCTCTACTTCCCCTGCTTCCTATCCTATTCGATGGCTTCCGTACTCGGCGCCCTTTGCTCTGTGGGAATACCTAAGGGAAGCCCATTCATCTTACGTACACCTTCTCTCCACAGTAAGCTTTTCTCGCTTCCTCTTTACTCTTTTCCCCTTCCCTTACTCCTTCTTTCGAAGAAAATTTATATGATAAAAATGCAGTCTCAGGGGCGCCGAGGAGTTTCACCATCAGAGCTGCAGAAACTGACTCTAAAGAAGGTCCGTTCTACTTATCTTTTTTACTACTTGTCTACGAAATCCACGGAATTAGTTTTTCCAGGAATTAGTTGTTCCAGGAATTCCAACCAGAAGGCTCTGTTTGCGTCCGTGGAGTGGAAATTAATTTGCCGGAAATTATCAGTTTGTAACCAAAAGTGGGAAGCACATTTATAATTTCAGTATAAAAATGTTTGTATTTTAGCTTCCTTGGGATGCATGGAATGGAAACTAGTTTCGTTGAAAGTGATCAATTTCTAAACCAGAATTAACTGAATACATTCTACTTTTAGTTAAAAATGGTTGTTTTTAGGCTACATTTTGATGCTTGGAAAGAAAAGCACTTTCCTGCAGAGTAATCATAGTGTAACCAAAAGCGATTAAACCCATTTCAGTTTTTAGATTAAAGTGGCTGTTGTCCAAGAAAGTACTTTCCTTTTACGAATCCAAACAGACTTGGGCTCTGTATACATTTAAAGGAAAATGCTTTTCTGGGAGGTAATGATCTTTTAAGGAGAAGTGCTTAAACCCATTTCCATATTTAGCTAAAGGATGGTTTTTCCTTTCCAGTACTTAGGCTCTGTTTGAAATTACTTCCCCTGAAAATAATCATTTTGTCACTAAATGTGGTTAAACCCATTAGTCTTTTTAGTTAAAAGATGGTTGTTTTCCCATCATCATTATCCATTTTTTAAGAAGGCTGTTGGCCAAAAAAGTAGTTTCCTTTCTATGCAATCATGTGGGAGGTTTTTGAATAGGACTTGAACCATCGTGCAGGTTTGAGCTAGACTCTGGAAATGTTAAACAACAAAACAGTTATTTTATTGGAAACTGCATTTAGAATAGGATGTGCTTCTGGGAAATTCTATATTCTGGTTTCTATTAAATTTCCTGGAATGTAATTCCACGTACCTAAGATAATTAGACATTGTTTCTCTTTTGGACTTTGGGATTATGTTGTGGCTTTGAAATCTATAACAGAATCCCAATTCTATAGAATTGTCAGGATTTTTGCAATTGTGTTTTTCCTAGGATTTATTGAATTCCAATGCCGTTAAGGAATTCAGGCTACCAAATAGAGCCTTTGAATTTTAGATGCTGAATTTCTGTGCATTGCAGTAAAACCTTCAGTACCAGGTTCCGCGCCTGCTGCTGCTGGCGATCAATCCAGTGTTAATCAGCTCCTTGGCATTAAGGGAGCGAAGCAAGAGACAGTGAGTTCTCTAATTTCCAGTTCAGAACTTATTTTTCCTTGCTGATGTTGCTTTTTGCTTCCTCTCATTTTTTGTTTAATTCTGTTCACCTTCTTTGAAACTTTCTTCTTTATCTTTATGCATGCAATCTTCAATTCATCTCTTCTGCATCAGTTGTACCAGGGAAACTTGTATGCTGTATAAGGATTTTCTTGGCACTGAATTTCCATGAAATTGCTTTCCAAACACAGGAATCATTCCTATTCTGAACTTGGGAGCAAACCTCTTTTCTGAGTTCCATATTGACTTCCTTGAGAAGGATTCTCTTTTGTGAAATTTTGCATCATGTTTTGAGAATCTTGATGCGACTGAAGATATGATGTGATTTAGATTGGATGATCTACTGCTTGTTTGATCAATTTTTGTATGAAATGTATCATAGTTGGCAAGTGTTCACTGTGTTGATTATAAAGGTTGCAGTTTCATGGTTTTGATGGGTTCATGGCAGCTTTCTCTTGAGTTTGCTGGGTAATCAAATAAAAAGCTGTAAAAGAATTTCATCATTGTTTGATTGCAAAAGTAGAAGAGCTTCATAGGTTTAAAATGATGCTAAATAACATAAATTTGATCATTGTTTTTTTAAACACTTCTTTAGGATAAATGGAAGATCCGTCTTCAGCTTACAAAGCCTGTTACTTGGCCACCTTTGGTTTGGGGAGTGGTTTGTGGAGCTGCAGCTTCAGGTACACTTTTCTCATGGTATGAAGTTGGTGAATCTGGTATCCTGGAGTAACAACATTATGCCTATTAGCAATAACAGGCCTGTTGAATCATCATCATAATAATTAGAGCCCCTTCTCATCCATCAGGTGGAGTTTTTTTGAGTTGCATTTTTCATATGCAACCATATTTGAAGTCGTATTCTGAATTACCTACATTATAGCTTGCCATTTTTCACAAATGTTTGTCTTTATTAGAATCCTCCTAGCCTTTTAAACTTGTAGCCCTTCAACTCTTCATATTAAAGCTGTTTTGGTCTACTGTAAAATTTTGATATCTTAATTGCGAGACTTCCAATCCAGCATTCCATGTAAGAAACAAACATGTAGACATCTATCACTCTGTCCAGGACACCTTGAAGATAATGTTTTTCTGTACTCCATGTTTCTCAAGTCTTCAACTTCCAAGCATCTTTTCTAAACCATGAGTTGTATGAGACTTATTTCCTATTTGCAAGTAGATGCTTTATGATCATCAAATTTCAGGGGTAAGTATATTGGAAGAACATGATTTTCTGCACTTGTCTGAGCACATGATTTCAGTGTTTCAGCGGGGAGAAAACCTTAGTTTTGTGATAGTACATCTAGTAATATGCTTGTTGAGTAGAACATTTGTACCGTCTTAAATAATGTAGGTAGCTTCATATTGTGATTTTAGGTATCTAATTAGGAGGGTCAATTAACTTGCAAGTTAGAAGATTGTATCTAGAAGATGCCAAACAGTGTAAACAACAAACAAGTTACTGAGAGAGGAATACATTTTTTGTCACAAGAATCTTCAGCCTTTTCTTATTATTATTATCGAAATCAATGCAGTGCAGTTGAAACAACTTAAATAAGCAACAATGATTTTTCATGTCCTGTTCTATGTTTTGTATCTGCTTAATATTCTTCTTGTTTGATTAATCTAAACATATTCTTATCCATGATGTGGTGCCATTTGGGCCTACTGTGAGACCTGTTTCATTCTTCCACTATATGTTTGGATTGTCATTTCATATCATCAAGTTTCAGGCTTGTGAACCTACTGGGGACTGAAACTTGCTATGGGTTTGCCCATTGTTCTAGTACAACTCTTTGAGGATGTTTCTTGTAGCTGTTTGTGCCAGTCCTATTAGAAAGAATTTGCACTGTTAGTAAATCTGTAGCCATTGATACCTAAGATTTGATTTTGAGAGCCACACATCTCCAATTTCAGAGTGAGGTCATTGGTTTTGTAGTTCAAGAATCATCCTATATATAAGTAGGTACACTTGCAACCAGAACATAAAATCTTCTACGCTTGGGCTTCAAGTCTGTGCCTTTTTCCTTTTGAAAAGGATTTGTACCAATAATGTTCATTGAATGCATTTTGGTATTTGCTTGCTACCCTATCCTTTTAAAATTTGTCATAAATATATTATATCTCAAATCTTTAATGTTTATTTGTATTGCAGGGAACTTTCACTGGAATTTTGAAGATGTTGCTAAATCAATTGTTTGTATGATAATGTCTGGCCCATGTCTCACTGGTTATACACAGGTTTGCATCCAAATGGCTTTTTATAATGTATATTTTTTTCCTCTCTACTTATATTTGTCATTCCCCTTCTTGCTTATAGACCCTTAATGATTGGTATGATCGAGAGATTGATGCGATCAATGAACCTTATCGTCCAATTCCTTCAGGAGCAATAAGTGAGGGAGAGGTATGCAAAATACTTAATGATTCTTTGGGGTTCATGATCTTTTCTTTTAATTTCGGAATATAATGCACTCATAAAGTAATCCTGAATTCACATGCAGCACATTCTTAATATGTAAGCAATGAACAGGATTTTGCATGTAAGATATGTTTGTATACCAGAAAATGACATCTGTGGAAGTTATTTTTTAGCGAATGAGATATAAACGTGGGTTAACATTTACCTATAGTTTTCAGATTTGTTCTCGAACCCATTCCGGTTTTATCTCCATGGTGGAATGTTCGAGCCGTTTTAGTGTTATGTTTTAGAACAGATGGCATAAAAAATGACAAAATATGAAGAAAATACTACAAACTTAAAAAAAAATATTGCAATTAATTATTTTCAACATTTCGCACTAAGCCATACAAAGAAAAACATAAATTATAATTGTATACCCATTCATGTTCCTAATCTCAAGTTATAATTGTTCCTGGAAAGATTGTATTGAGTATTGACATAGTTTAGGCTTCTCTTTTTGTGTTTTTTCCAGCGTTGGTGTTGCTCTTGTTTTTGTTTTTTCACCTCTGGTGCCTCCCTTTCTATTATTATAACTACCATTCAAAAAAATAACTATCAAATACTAATTCCAGAGGGTTTGAATTTTACTCTAATAGGAATAGAATAAAACCTCAAATAGACAAAAAAAAAAAACCAAGAAATAAACATGAACTGAAATCCATAAAATATCAACCCTATGAACTGAAAATAGATTCTATGAAATACGGACCAAATTTCAGCCCAAAACTAAATTATTAGCCAGTTGATCTTATTGCTCAAATTGGTCAATGTCTATGCATTAAGGATATTTGGTAACTTTGACCATTAAGATCAAGTGGTTGAAAATTGAGATTTGAGATGAAATTTGGTATACTTGTAGCTTGTTGAGTCTTTTTTTTTATTAGTATGGTTGGATTTTATATGTTTATACATAAAAGAATTTCTAAAAAATATATGAAAACAGTAAAGCAAATGGGTATGGCCAAAACAGGCCATTTTGGTGCATTTCACCTGGATGGGGCCTGTTCTGGCTAGAACAAACTGGAACAGTTCGGAACGGAGGCCAGTACCAAAGTGCAGCCCATTCTGGGTCTTTTTTTTACCAGAACGGAAACGTTTCGGCTGTTCTGGCCAGAACATAACCGAATTAACTATTAAGCATTTGCCAACCTAATAATGCTATAATAAAATCTACTTGTTTTGGCAACATGATGTCACCAAGGAGTCAACGACCTCTCAAAAGAAATTTGAAATCCAAATCTCTAGCGTTGAAACCTGGAGAATGCTCATATCTGTAATGAGACCACCAATATCTCTTCTGCTAGAATCTTGGTTGAAGCTAATATCAAAGTTTAGCTTTAAAATAGTATTCAAATCTTTCAAAGAAAATAAACTAGAAGACCAATCCCTAATAAAATCTGATTTGGAAAGACCTTCAAACTCTCCAAAAGATAATGCCCAAGAAATAACCATATACTTAGTTGACAATGCAATGTGTCTAGGAGAAGCGTTCTTAGTGTCAGAAGATACTATTGTTTTGCTGTCTTCATAGAGACCAAAGAATGGCAGCCAAAGATAACTTCTAAACCATTAGACATTTTTGAGGAGGTCAACCCTAAACACCATGCATTTATGAGACCAACTTATGCAATTATCACAAGAAACTGACGTGATCTGGTGCAAACTCTCCCATTATCTCCTACAAGTAAACGAGGGATGCTCAAAAAGGCATCATGAAGAAGCGTGCATTTAACATATACAATCAGCAGATAATGTAATATTACCTTTCTAATATCTCACTGAGATCACCTTCATGTTACCATTCTCCCATCTGTGGTTTTCAGGTCATAACCCAGATATGGCTGTTGCTTTTAGGAGGCCTTGCCCTGGCAGGTTTATTAGATGTGTGGGTAGGTATTCTTTCTTTCTGGGGTACCTGGTTAAAATTATTTGAATGAACTAAATGAATTTCTTGCAACATGTCTATTCTATTCTGTCTAATTCCAGGCGGGGCATAAATCTCCTGTAATATTCTACCTTGCTCTGGGTGGTTCCCTTCTGTCATACATATATTCTGCTCCACCTTTAAAGGTTTGGTCTTTCTTTTGCTATTATCTCCTCAAAGCCTTTTCAATTTGCTAAATGTTTGAAGATTTCTCCTTCACATCCGAAGCAATGTTAAAATGTATCTAACTTTAGTGGTTTGGCAGCTCAAGCAGAATGGTTGGATAGGAAATTTTGCACTAGGGGCAAGCTATATCAGTTTGCCGTGGTATTTTTTTTTTCTTTTTTCTTTTTTTACTTTTCGTATCAGAATTGTTCTTTTTAGCTGATGGAAGGGATTTTGGATGACCTATGATATCTATTAGCACAAAGTAATTATGTCAGATTGGAACTGTTATTTGACTTTGGACAAAAGCCATAAAACATTTGGAAGGTGCTTACTGTTGTGACAACAAAGGTTGCAATTTCAAGTCACATACCATTAAAAAAACTTTGGTTTGAAAAAAAAAAAACACCCATTCACGTTTCTTATGACTGTTTGGTTAAATGCCATTGCTCTTCCCATTTACCAATAGGTGGGCTGGTCAAGCTTTATTTGGGACTCTTACTCCTGACGTAGTTGTCCTGACAATCTTGTACAGCATAGCCGGGGTATGCTTTTCATAGTTCTATCTTGGATACATCTGTTATTTAAACTGATCAACTCATGAAAATATATTAGTTATGTTAAAAAAGGAAAAAAATGGAAAATAATAGAGAAAAAGGACCAATAACAGTGTGATTTATGTTTTCATGATTTAGCTAGGGATTGCCATTGTAAATGACTTCAAGAGTATTGAAGGTGATAGGAAAATGGGGCTACAGGTTCTTTCTCCTTTCTCCTACCTGCATTTGTTCTTTTATTTTATTTTATTTAGACTTAGAACGCTTTTCTTCCTTTGAAATTGAATGTTTTTTAAATGAGAGTCAGTATTGAACATTTTCTCAGATGCCATTGAGTAATCTGATTACAGGATCCTACTTTTTTGAACAGTCACTTCCAGTTGCTTTCGGCATAGACACTGCCAAATGGATTTGTGTTGGTGCAATCGACATAACACAGATATCTGTTGCTGGTATATTTTCTGCTCCCTGCATACATATAAATGCATAAATGTATGTCATGTGAGTGCTTGTGTATATGAAACAATAACAGGGCTTTCTTTTAAAAAAATAAATGTAAACGTTAAGAGTGAAAAAGAATTTACTAAATCAGGAAATAACCAACCTGCAAACAGATGCTTACATAGATGGAAATCCATAGCCAAACCATACGCCCAACCACTCATGGTGAAAAGCATAAAAAAACCTGTCCTACCCAAAAGAGCTGATAGTAGGGGTGCAACACTCATGAAAAAACCTTTGAGAAAATTTGGGTTCAGGCTGACTTGGGCTCAGGATGGGCTCATTTAGGGTGCCAGTAACAGGACTTAATTTGAAATGACAGTAGGTTAGCCCAAACCCATAAGGAAAGCCCAAATTTGATCTCAGTTCAAAAAGCATGAAAAGCACAACTATTATGTGTGTAAAATTAAATTATTTAATTTGTATATTTTTAGTAAGATGTTATATAATCCAAACTAACTCCATCTTTGTTCTGAAAAGTTCAAGCCCAGATAAGCCCATGTATACAATTTGGGTTTAAAAACAGGCTTGGGCCTTATGTATACAAATCGAGCTAGGATCCATTTTGATCAAATCAGACAATTCCAGGCCCAGGGTCAGGCTTGGGCCGAAGCAAGCCCAGAACATGGCTGCCCTGCCTGAGTTGCAGCCCTGCAGACTAGCTCAGTTTTCTTTTCAAGCTCTATTTAAGTTGGAAAAATAAGCCCCTGTAATCTTACTAATTGAAAGCCAAAGAAACTTTTTTCCCTTCCGGACTCTATTGCCAAATGTGCTTGATTTCATAAACTATCGTTTCTTTCATCCCCAGTAACCAGACACACTGCTGCGAGAACCAATGACCAAATAGCCTTGCAGTGAGGAAAACCAAAACCCCGTTAGCAAAGAATAAACAACTGTGATGAGGAAGAGGTCATGACCTATGCCAGTATGCCACCACATAGCCTGAAGAGACAAATCCCAGATCTGTTTGGCAAATTGACAATGGATGAGTGAATGATCTAGATGACATCGGTGTAGTGATAGTACTGTAATATGATGCTAAAGTGATGAAATTGTAGTGCATTACTGTACCACTTTGTAAACCTGTTCTCTTGCTGATTCTACTGGTGGTACTGAACTATTTCTATTACTATAGCAACAGTTCTAGGGCAATAAGATCATAGCATGGTACTGAATTGATGAAATTGTAGATTAGAAAAAAATTGTACGACGATGAAATTGTAGCTTGTTATTGTATTATTTTGTTACTACTTTTGTATTAATCAGAGTAAAGCTTTAAACCATGTTATTTGGGAAAGAAACTACTGATTGCAGCCAAAAAAAAGCAACTTGTATAAAATTATAATAGAATAACCTTTTTGCTCTATCATCATCTAAGTCTTATCCGTCTATGCGTGAATGATCAATCTAAATATATACAACTAAAAGAAAGACAAAAAGACCAAAATCCACCTCAAAACTGTAGAATAACACATAAAAATTCTTTTGATTCCCCTCCAACTGTAGGGTAACTCATCCATACACAAAATATCGAGAGAGAGAGAGAGAGAGAGAGAGAGAGAGAGAGAGAGAGAGAGAGATCCTTGTCTTGTCCTTGTACTGTTTTGATTTATAGAATTCTACATGTATAGAATTCATGTGGCACTTGTATATGTTCAGAAGATGACACCGCCTTGGTTCCAAAAATAATAATCACTCCATAGAATAATCTGAATTAAGCCAACAATATTGTGCCACTAACCACAAGACAAAGTTATACATGGAAAACCCTCCACTGCAAAGGGAAATACCATGGGATTAGTTCGAGGGACATCCACTAGTAATGAAGATACTACAATATTTTTGTCTCAAGTTATGCCCAAACTTTAGGAATTACAAGAAACTTGAGAAATATAAGGTTACCTCTTGATGCCTAAAAAAAACCAGTTTCTCCTCACCTACAATTCTTTCGTGCAAGAGATCTGATCTTGAAGAGTCATTTATTGTGGTGATGACGAATAAAAACTGTGAAGGAACAACTTCTTAAGCGATTGGATGGAGCACCCAAAAAAACCCAATTTTTCTTTGATCTCAAACTCTAGATCTTAATTTGATCTAGCCAAGCCCTCCTTCAAATAAGGAACCTTGTTGGCTAATTAGTGGGAAACCCATGAACAAGAGGTTGTTGCCTCTCTCAACTTACTATTTTTATACTTTATTAGTCATGGGGCCCACTGGGTTCCTCATAGGGTGAATACCTATGAAGAGCACCAACTTAACAGTTTATGTATGATCTTATTTATGGTACATAGAAACCTATCATGCACCAGAGTCATACTTTGTAGGTGACAGTTAACTATATGTACATAGTAAGTGATAATGAACTCTACTTTGTAAGTAACGAGTGTCAAAATTGAAGCATGTTGAATTTAGTTTTCCAGTTCTGTACGTTCCCACGAAAATAGAACAAAAATGAATATGTTCTTTTTTTTTTATATTATTTTTGAGAATTCATGAGTCATGAGTCATGAGTCCTGACCTTCCTTCTATTCAATTCAAGACATTGCATTCAACCTTCCATCCCCTTTGTGTTGGTTATTGCAGGTTATCTCCTAAGTGTTGGCAAACCACTTTATGCCTTAGCCCTAGTTGGATTGATTATTCCTCAAGTGGTTTTTCAGGTAAAGCATTTCAAAGATCAAGTTATTAGACCATTAGTTTCAAGATTGGGTTTTGGACATTCAATTTGGTGTTTATGTTTTTCATCTAAAATGGCTTGTGTTGAATATCATCACAATAACTAGTTTCTGTGGTTCATCATACCTATAATCTACTTAGTGTTGATTTAAGTTCATCATGCTGATAGAAATCCATTCCAAGATGCTTATATGGAAAATGAGTGAATCATTTCAAACTTAAATTGAGCAATAGAAAGTTTGGATATTTGGGTCTGTATGGGTGTGTTGCTTGGTGGTGATCAGTCGAGGTAGACAAGCTGAAGTCATAAAAAGATGAACTTGGGAATGGCAAAATGGTCATTCCTGTTATTAGGCAATCTGGGCATGAGTTTTCAATGGGTGTAATCTGTTATGTTTGAAGGGGAAATGGGAAATTGCATTGCTGTTCATTGTCTAAACATGGAGTGGGTAGGGAGGATTTATGTTGGATTTGACTAATTGGTTTATGTGATTGTGTAGTTCTGGGCTTCAATCATAGTTTTGTTTACTTTAGGATAAAGAACTCTCTCTCTCTCTCTCTCTCTCTCTCTCTCTCTCTTGTTGTCATTTCTAGCATTTCTTACGAAGATTTTTTGCATTCCTTTGAATGCCACTAGTTCCATCCTATTGGAATCACCAATGCTTGCTGTACCTGTGAAACACTAATCACCCAGCTAGATGATGTGGGTACCATCCTTTGGTCATGGGATGTCCCAAGTGTTACCCCTCAATAAAAACTAAATAATCCCATTTGAATCTGATGCAAAGAGGCCCGTAAAGGTGTTCTCTTGAGGCCCTTATCCAATTAGGGAAAGGAAGGGTGTTAACAGCCACTTTTCTTTAAACATTGCGGTGTTGCAATGTTATGGTTGAACATTCCATCAGTTGACATTACCTCGAATGTATGAATGGGGCGTACTTCATGTTTTTCAAGTCTTAGTGATTAATGTGATTAAGGGTTAGTAGACATTGGAGACTTAAATGGTTCTTTCCACCATAATTCATAGCTGTGTAACTAACATGTTCTGGATGTGGTTTCAGTTTCAATACCTTTTGAAGGATCCAATCGAGTACGATGTCAAATATCAGGTAAGCTCCTCAAAATGATGCTATCCACCCTTCTGACTTGATCATATGCTGAACCTTGGGTTTTTAAGTGCAGGCTAGAGCACAGCCCTTTCTCGTTCTTGGTATCCTGGTGACAGCTTTGGCAACAAGTCATTGATGGCAAAGATGCCCAGACAAGGTATCCTTCATGTTGCTGAAAAATATTCTACTGATCCTACGGGGTTGTGAATTGAGGCAGGTTCTGCAAAGTGATTGAATTTTTGAGGTATGTGAGAAAGGTGATGATGTGAGGGAGGCATGATTATGATAGGATCTTCTTGAAGGCTTGGGCTTGGCACATTTAATGTGGTTGGGCCTAATGGATAATTAGACCCAACCTGTTTGCTGGGTTTAAAATAAGTTTGCATACTTCAAGATAAGTTCTCAAATTGGCGATATATGCATTATAACTAGCAATTTCACTTAAATTGCCTTACAAATGTCACTTGAATGTTATAGTTAGAGTGATTGCCATTTGATTAAATTGTTTCAGGTTGAGTTCATAATTTGATTAACATATAGTGATTCCCATTTGCCACACTATTTTCATGTATTGCGGTTTAGAATTGTCGGGTGTTTGATATGAAATTTCTATATGATCTGTGTAGTTCAAACTTTAGAATTTCAATTTATAAATCATGTAAATTCGAAATTTTGTAGTACTTTATCATTATCACTCTAAAAAGCTTCTACTACCAACACAGACTTTTGGTTTATGAAATTTTCAATCTTCTATTATTCCTGCCTAAAAAATGGGGGCTTAGCATTGTCGAACAAAGGCAGAAAGAAGGTAAAAAAATGAATGGTAAATGTTAAATATTAAATACAATGAAATAGAAGATAAAATCTAATGTGCAAACAAATACAAATAAGGAAAAAGGATGAATTGAGTTGAAAAAAAATGAAGAGATTTCAGATTTGATTTTGTTGCAGTTGTTGATTTTTTATTTATTTTTTCATCTTTGAACTAAGACTTGACTTGCCCTCCATATATTTCATCATTGCTGACAGTGAAAGAACATGAGAATTATCCGTTGTGAATTTTCAATGACAGTTTTGGGATGAGAATATTGGCTGAATTCAAAAAGTAAAAATCTAACAGCTTTTTCTTTGTTCGAATTCCTTGATTGAAAGTTGATACCAAATTCTTTTGAACCAGTTCACAACAGATTATTTCTCAAAGAACAGTATCCATCAACCTCTGCTCTCAATGATCACAACAGTTGTGGTTGTCAGAAAGCGTTCTCACAAGCTATAGTCTTCTGTAACTCTTCGTCATTGAACAATTGCAACAAACCTTGCAAATGCAGTTGATGAACACGTTTCTTTCCTCAGTGATCAAATCATCGCCAAGTGCGATTTGCTTGAGAAAAACACGTTGATCTCCTCTTCCTTGTTTAATGCAAGGGATACGGAAAAGTAGAATTGAGAAAGTCAAAGTGGAGATCTTTCTGTTTCAAAAGAGAGCAATTTCGGTGGTTTCGCCGTCAATAGCTATTTTCGTGATCTATATTCCAAACAATCTTCTTCACCCATTTGTTAGTTTTGCTATCCATCTCTATTTTCTACATCTTCGTTCAATATATCTTCTCCTATCTGCGTTTAATCAGATTTTTTCTTTTTCTTTCAGAACTCCATTATGACATTGAGGAGTCATGAGTTTGGATTACTCCAATTTTAAATTTAAAAATATAATAATTTATTGAACAAAATAACTCTATCACAGTAAACAAGAGATCATTGATATTCTGATTTCAAAAATAATCTTTATTAACTTAATTTAAGCAAATAAAATTGACTGTTGAGAAGGAACTCATCTTCTGTATATAAAATTATTTTTCAAAAAGTATCATATCGACTACTTTTTTAATCATTGGACTCCATCTCATCTCATTGTCAAATATTATTTTAAAAAATCATGACTTTATTTTATTTGTATAACATTGTATAGAAAAAAAATAATGATAAAAAAACAAGGAAAAGAAATATTTGTTCATAATGAGAAAGACAAATAAAGTTTGTAAATTGTAAGATGCGATCACTTTGAGAGAGGTTAAACATAATTAAAATAAACAATAAAAAGTTGAAACATCTAGAGAAAATAATATTGAAAATTTTGCTCATAATAAATTAAAGAATCATTTGAATTACTTAAAAATTCATCTAGATGTAGTGTAGTTTTTGTAGACATCTCGGTTAAAAAGATAAGAGTGCTCTGATGGGCTATATCAAAAATTGAGACCTACCTTAGGATCAAAAGAACGGGATAGTTTGATATACTCTCTCTGTCTCAAATATGGATTTTGAAATTGTTTCAAAATAGTCGTCTCATTTATATTGGAGTGGTATAAAGTGTGTTGAAAATTGATGATATCAGAGAGAGTGCTGGTCTTATATATAGAGTTTCTTAAAAAAATATAAATATTTCACACAAGACAACTAAAATGGAAGAGCGAGTATTATCACTAGACTATCTTATTGTGGATAATAGAATTCATTGAATCATTCTAGTTCTTATTTTAATATTAAAATTAATTATAGATAAAGAGTTTTGTTTATAATGTGCAATCCAATACTGATAATGCACCTGAATTCATCATTAACAATACTCCGGTACCACACGAGGCCATACACCCTAAATAAAAAATTGCATTGGCTAATTTTTTTTAAAAAAAATTAAAATAAAATCCATTCGTATCAAAATTTCACCCTCAATGATCTAACGCTTCATAAGAATGTGTGCTTTCTTTTTAAATTATGCTTATATTAAATTTTGTATTGTTTTATTTTCTCATATTTTTTATCTTTAAAAATTAAAAAGAAAAGAAAAAAGAATGTTTTGTAATATTATAATATTATAACGATATGTATTCAAATTCGGTAGTTCAATTGGTAACTAGCGAACAAGAGAAAAAGCAAAATAAGAGAACATCAATGATTAATAAGAGATTTTTTCTCACTCTACGTCTAAATGGTCTCGATCGGAAAGTGTTGCTGGAAAAAAATAATATATATCGATTAACGGTCGTGATTTCGAAAAGCTGGCCCACAAGAAAGAGATCCACTGACAAAATAAAATTCCCAAGTGGCTACTTCCGCCTCCTACCTTCGTTACTATAAGAACGAGAATAAGAATACAAGAGAAGAAAGAAGGCTCGCTGGATGGAGAGTTCTGAACTTTGCATTTCCATCGCAGTTTGATGCAATTTCAATCTCCACCAGACGCTCAAGAGAGGAAAAAGAAGGGAAGAAACCAAAATCATCTATCTCTGTGTCTGTAAAACCGATCCTGTGGTGAGAAATCCTCGATAAGGACGCCATGGCTGCTGCCAGTGCTCCAATCACAATGAAAGAGTCCTTGACGTGAGATTCCTTCGGATGCCTAACATTTCTCTGAATTTGAAAAACGAAGATAGTTTTGTTCTACATCTTTTCAGATCTGTTGCATTGATGCCAATCTTTCATGCACCTGTTAGATCTTTCATGATTTTTTTTTGATCATTTTCATCTCCTCGGCATTTTGTCGAACGAATAGTGTGTTAAATTGTTTTAGTTGGATCATTTTTACTAAGTTTTGTTTGGGCATTGCAGTTGACGAGTCTTGGAATAAATCCACAATTCATCACGTTTACGCATGTCACAATGGAATCTGACAAGTTCATTTGTGTTCGAGAGACTGCGCCACAGAACAGTGTTGTGATCATTGACATGAACATGCCAATGCAACCTCTAAGGAGACCCATTACTGCTGATTCGGCCCTGATGAATCCCAATTCCAGAATTCTTGCTCTGAAAGGTTTCTAAATACTAAATCATCTTCCCTTCATCTTAATTATTTTTTCTTTTGGAAATTAATGTTGGGATCTTTCCTTTATCTAAATTTACCTTTTTCCTGGAAATAAATGGTGGGTTTATTGATCTGTTTAGTTTCTGTTACTGTGTTAATTCTTGTTGGAATAAATATTTACAATTTTATGTCTGAATTACCTTTTTTTTTTTTACAAAAGCATATAGCACAGTTGTTAACTGCTAATTGTTGCAACCGAAGGTTGTGGATTTGAGTCGAATCAGAAAGGTAGTTGTTCCATTGAAACAACTTGTCAGATCCAATTATGAGTACAACCACAGTTTGATAGAATAAATGGCTTTAACAATGATTGTGACGTGCCATTTTTTTATAAAAAAAGAACAATGGTTATGATATATCTGAGTTACTTCTGATATTGAACTACAATTGTTTAGATTATGAGATGTATAATATACTTAAATCTTCATTTCTTCTCCTAGAAACATTTGCACAGCATGAGAGCATTATAAATAATTTCCTTCATTCAGATGGGCATTGGACAAAATATTTCTGTATAGTACACAAGAATTATTTGTTGATGACTCTACCATTCTCAAACAGACAGCAGAACAATGTAAGAAAACTGAGTAGCAAGGCAACAGTAATGACAAATAAAAAACAACAAAATAAATTTAGAGGAAGGAATGCAGACTAGTAAGCAACAGGTAAAAAGCACAGCATGAAAGGAAGGAAACAAATAGCTGGAAAGAAATGAAAGTAGCAAATGAAATGAAAGAAGGAGAAGGTAGCAAGGGATAAATAAAACGAGTCAGGTGTGCAAAGTATAACAGCAATAGTAGTAGAAATTCAAAATAACAGAACTAAGAATCAAGTGAAGCATGCAAGAGTAGAAAAATAACAGTAGGTGCAGTAGCAGAAGTTCAAAATCATTTGATAAAGAAATGAAAAGAAGCATGCAAGAGTTAATAATAGTAGTAGCAGCATTAGTCTAAACAGGAACTCTCCAGATAGAGAAAAAAATAAAAAACTCAGAAACCC
Organism: Chimonanthus praecox; assembly: GCA_022113865.1. NCBI lineage: Eukaryota > Viridiplantae > Streptophyta > Magnoliopsida > Laurales > Calycanthaceae > Chimonanthus > Chimonanthus praecox. The sequence goes on from CM039090.1 coordinate 58,384,728, forward strand.
AGAGACGTCCCTGATCCAAATTTGTTGCAGACAAAAGTGGGCCCCACAACCATCAAATGAGAGGTTTGGGGTCATGGATGAAATTCTAGCCTAAAAAGGGCAGGGTATGTGGGCTTGTCAACCACAATAAAGCCAGATCCAAGGAATTGGATGGGTGAGAAAAAAATTGCAGAAAAGATTTTTTGAATATTTTTTTTTAATGCAAAAGCACAATCTAGAAGGCAAGAAAAGAAAGAAACAATCATCAATAAGGAAAGGAGCATATGAAATGAGAACCTGGGTTTCCACTGAAGTACAGAGATAGGTTCCACTATCGATCACAGGTTCTATAGTCGTCCTAGATCTTTGTTCTGCATACCATGTGAAAGCAGAACATTCCAAGGAGAAGCAGGAAAGAAAAGAGAAGAGATGAGATGAAAGGGAGAGTTGAGAGGATGAATTTGAGTAAGTCCAAAGATCATCTCTCTTGGAGAGATTCCATTTCTATATATAAATCCATGAGACAACTAAATCCCAGATTTAAGAGATAAAATACAAACTCAAATTCAAAGGGTACAAATCTTACAACATTAATTTTACTGCAGGAGTATCTCAAATAGTACTCTTTGCAGGAGTACATGAAATGGTACTCCAAAATATGTAACTTATCTCATCACCATTTTTTGGGGAATTGATTTATGCACTGGTAACTCTTTCTCTCATGGGAAGCTGGATGATGTAAATGTGAAAGGTATCAATGGTTCTGCCTCCGGGACCTTTTTGAGATCCCCAAAAAAATTTCTTCTGTTGACTTTGCTGCCCCTGCAACTGTAACCTAAATTTGCAAGGCAATGGATTGTCATCAAAGGTGCTGCTAAAGTTGTATCCCTGATTACTGATTACATTTTTGTCCCGAGCTGTCCTACCATAAGCAAACTTTGAAGACAAAATCATTAGGGACATAAATGGATATTTGGAATTCCTAAAATCTGAGAACAACAAAAAATAAACGGGTTTGGATGAAAATTTTAGATCCTTTTAAATTTTTTGGATTCAAATTCACGTCTAAATTTAACATCCAAATTTTTTTGATGCGGATTTGGTTATGTCTGGATTTGAATCCAATAACCTGTTAATCCAAATGGCATTAGTGTAAATAACATGGATACAAAGGATACTTATACTGTAAACAATGTAGCATTAAACACTAAGAGAATCTGATAAATTGGATGTAGATGTGGATTCAGATTTTGCATTGTGGATCCTGCATTAGGATTACGCTCAAACAAAAAAAAAAAAAAAATGAGGAAAAAATCCTGCATCTATGACTGGCATCTCAATGTTGATTTTACTCTAATCTGATTGGAATCCAATCCATTGATATCTCTAAGACACAAGTTCCCCACTTGACGCTGCGATCTTTGTTTCTTCCATCAAACGCGTCCTCCTAAGTGGCATTTTACATCTTGGGGGTTGTTCTTTGGTGATATTTGGAATGAAGGATTCCCATAGTCAATGGATGATTGAGGTGCCTAGTCTGTGTGAAACATGGCTGAAAAACATTGTGGACACAAGACCTTGCTTTGGAAATTAGTCCATCCAAATGCTCCTGTATGTGTCTGTTCTTTATGTTCACTCTGATTTCTTACTTAGAAACTATATGATTGATTTTTATACTGGTAACACCATAAAAGGGCTGATGCGGTAATTCATTGATTATATTTTGATTCATCATATTTATCCATGGACAATCCTAATTATTGTACCTCATGTATGAGTAATTATGACATTTTTCTTGTAGCTCAACTGCCTGGGACTACTCAAGATCACTTGCAAATATTCAACATTGAGATGAAGGCAAAAATGAAATCACATCAGATGCCTGAGCAGGTGAGGATGCAATCGCCTTTAATATCTAGTATCTGACTGGGAGTTTCTTCTACAATGTTTTTTTGAATAAGGTGAATGCTTTCAAATGCAACCCTGCTACCTGGTGATACCTACAGGTTGTCTTTTGGAAGTGGATTTCTCCAAAGATGTTGGGGTTAGTCACGCAAACCTCTGTTTATCATTGGTCAATAGAAGGTAAGTCCCATGCTTTTGGCACTAGGGTCTAATTTCTTTTTATTTTATTTCTTTGAGTTTACTCCTTTCAGTTCTGTTTACTTTTTGATCTGTAGTATCGCCATCTGTAAAACTTTTGGTACTGGAACATGGGTGCAGGTGATTCAGAGCCTGTAAAGATGTTTGATAGAACAGCTAATTTAACAAATAATCAAATTATTAACTACCGCTGTGATCCTTCTGAGAAGTGGTTGGTTTTGATTGGAATTGCTCCAGGTGCACCTGAGGTATGTAGTTTTTTCACTTTCTGTGTTTCACTTCTCTGTTTCTTAGCCTTCTACGGATTTGGAAATAATTTCCATGAAGAATACCTTACCTTTGTGCTCTATTATCTATTTTAGATGATCTGTTACTTATCTAGAGGCCCTTTAATGAATCTGACCCCTATTGCTGCACCTTTCATGTGATTTATCTTTTTCTGGGGAGAAAATTGGGCCTAAAATTTAGTGAAGAGTTCTCTTTTATTTGGTTGGGAGGATTTCACTTCTCATTCTGTTGGAAGAATTTTCAAAGGATCTCATTTGGAAGTTTGCTATGATATGGGTTTAGAGACTCGCAGATTAAGAAGGGATTTGGTGGCTATGGATAGGGATTTGTTATACTTACTGGAAATTTATATGCATCATATGCTTTTGAAGATAGATTTATGCCTTTCAATGAATGGAGAAATTTTAGTTTGTTATTACTTGGTCATCCTTTTAATATTAGAGATTTAAATGGATGTCCTAAAATCTGACAATTTGAAGTATTTGACCTAAAATAGATGAGCTTGGATGCACATATCAGATCCATCTAATGCTTTGGATTCTGCATCCAGATTTAATGTCCTATGCTTTCAAATGCTTATTTGTATTTTGCCAATCTTAAACAATCTGCATCTGGTAACCTGAATGGCATAGATCTTTTTTTCCCCAGTGATAAATGGCAAGATCGAATAACATGATGGAGAGCTAGGAGAAAACTCTAAATCTGAATCTGGATCTTGATCAGATGCAAATGTGGATTCAGATGTACACATCTTGATGTGGATGCAGATGTGGTTCTTGCTTCTAGCATCTGGGTTGGATTAGGATTAGGGGTGTAAATGAGCTAGGTCTAGCTTCCACCAACCCTTCAGCTGGGCTTCCGGGCCAAATTCTCACCCCATGGATGTTAACAGGCTAAGCTTGGTATGGCTTAGCTTGTGCTCATAGCTATTATTGCAGCGGAGGCTCCCTAGGACTATAGGCTTTTTGGCTAAATTGTTCCCCTGCTTACGGATGCATATTTGAATTTGACACCCTAAATTCGGATTCAGTTTCTGATTTACTGAGATGGTTCTGAATGCACCCCTTCCACGTTCCTACTTCACATCGAGAAGTGACTCCATTGTTCTTCAGTCTGATGCTAACCATGTTGATCTGCAATTTGTAGATCATATTTTTTCTTTTTTATTGGATTGCTCTTATGTTGGTCACATTTTTGCCAGTTAGCTGATCAGTATTGCCTAAAGGCAAATGCTAGGCAAGCAGGTAACATAGGGGGATGTGCTAAGCAAGAAAACTTTGTTTGGATAAGAATAGTTTCACACCCAATCACAGGGCAACTAATGCTATGTGGGTAGTCCCAGATATGGAGGATCACTTACTGCTTCAGTAAGTGCAGTACACATCCCTCCAACATTCTTAATAAAAGGGTGATAATCAGAACCCTGAAAAGAAAAAAAGAATCTTAATAATGAGCCCTTTTAGTGGAGCCAATCTACAACAAATATTTGATATGACATAATTATGTGAAATGGGCAATTGGTGATTCAGATGGTATTCCTGATTCACTTGGATGCTGACCAGAGGAGATTGTTTGTGTAAGAAATGTAGAGTAAAAATGGATTAGTGTTTCAAAAATACCTTGATAGTGAGAGATGATTAAAAATAGAAAATGAGAACCATTCAAGAACAAAAGAGAAGATGAGAAAAGATTTGAGGTGTGGAGGTAAACTAATTAAAATCCACAACAATGATTTAGCTTCCAATTTTGCTATAGAATCCTGTTAGATGCATTTACTGATTGTTTTGAAGTAAGATGTGTTGTTTGATCTTAACCGTAAAACCTTGAATACTACCATTTAAAAAAAAATGAAATTGACTGAAAGCTATCTGATGACAGCAATTATTTTGTCTAATTTATTTCAGCCTAATAAAGCACTTACAAACTAAGTGATGGAAATAACCTAAATATTTGGGCATAATAGCTAAGAAATTACTTAATTAATATGATCCCCCCCTTCTCTCTTCACTTTTTCTTCTATTAGGAGGGTAATGGAGTCCATTCACCTCCCAGCCAAATTTAACCATCCGACCATGTTCTAGATGATAACTGCATCACATAGTCTGTTAGTATTTTTACAAGTGTTCTTGTAAAGAGGTCCAATTTTGTGCAGAATTAGGATTGATAATTTTTTTTGAAAGGTTCTTAGAATTACTCATCAAAATTAAAGACTATGGAACAGAAACTCACAAGCTAGAATATGGAATAAAATCTGCTTGTGGGAGGTTCCTTGGATCAGCATGGCAGTGGTTCCATTGCTTCCAAAACTCAAGTATATGCACAAAAAGGAGTTGCTACTGGATACTATCACGCTGAGATACCTATGGATGCAGCAGGGAGTTGGTAAGGATGCAGCAGGGAGTCAATTGAACAGATATGATATGGTGCAAAAACATTGCCAACTTGGCCCAAATCAATTTTCCAGAAAAGGAAAACTAGGTTTTAAACAGAGTGGAACCATAAGAGAACCATTTATGAGACAGGTGTTATTGTTCCCGGTTACATGATATCAGCATCACTGATATGAATGTTCATTTGATGGGCCTGCCTTGGTGGTGAAATACCAATATTGCACTCACAGGACAATCTGAGTGTCGAGATTGGTGGCATGTAATGGGACAGTAAAATAATTGAACATTAATTCACATCAACACTTGCAAATCAGGTTGTTACAATCATCCAGGGGTGGTTGGGTTGTAGGTTGTAACATCTCCATTTAGATGCTCTCTTCATGGTTGGGGCTTGGGAACCTTCCATAAGAAAGGTAAAACCTTGATAAGGTGGCACCCCTTGTAGAAAATAATAATAGAGAAAAAGAAAAGAGAGAAAATATTGGAGTAGAATGGTTTCTCTGTATTGTATTGAATTTATTTTAACTGAAGGAGGATACATGTCTAAATAGATTGTTGGGAGCCAATCATAATGGCTAAAAAGGAAATAAATAAAAAGAACAATCAATTACACTAAATCATACACGTAATAACATAAATTGAGTTGAGTTTCCAAAGTAAGAAGATTCTAGTCAACTCAATCCAGAAGTGGGTCCCACAACACTCCCCCTCAAGCTGGGTCGAAGATATCGAGTAAGCCCAACTTACTCAAAGCATGATCAAGTTGAGTTCGAGAAACTGCCTTAGTAAGCACATCCGCAAGTTGATCATTGGATAGAAGATAAGGGTGAAAGTACGACCAACATAGATTTATTGTCAAAGGAAGTGACAATCCACTTCAATGTGTTTAGTGCGTTAATAAAACACAGGGTTTGAAGTAATGTTGATAGCAACCTGATTGTCATAAAATATGATTAGTGGATTAGCAGTAGCAAGGCCAAACTCAGATAAAAATTGGCAGACCCAAAGTAACTCTGCCATAGTATTAGTCATCGCACGATATTCTGCTTCAGCACTAGAGCGAGCAATAACAATTTGCTTCTTGTTGCACCATGAGACTAAATGAGAGCCCAAGAAGATACATTAACTAGAGGTGGAGCGGCGGTCATCAGGAGAGCCGACCCAATCAGTATCTGAGTACCCGCGCACGAATAAAGAAGACTGGCGTGCATAGAACAACCTCCGGCTAGGATGAACCTTAAGATACCGAAGAATGCGAAAGATAGCATGAAGATGGGTATCCCATAGTATTGGTCATCACACGATATTCTGCTTCAGCACTAGAGCGAGTAATAACAATTTGCTTCTTGTTGCACCATGAGACTAAATGAGAGCCCAAGAAGATACAATAACCAGAGGTGGAGCGGCGGTCATCAGGAGAGCCGACCCAATCAGTATCTGAGTACCCACGCACGAATAAGGAAGACTGGCATAACCTCCGGCCAGGATGAGCCTTAAGATACCGAAGAATGCGAAAGACAGCATGAAGATGGGTATCCCGTGGAGAATGTATGATTCTGCTGATAACACCAACAACATATGATAAATTTGACTGGGTGATAGTAAAGTAAATCAGTTTGCCAACCAATTTCTGATAAAAGGCAGGAGTATCAAAAAGAGTCCCTTCTGAAGCTGATAACTTTGTGTTGACATTTAACAGAGTATCAACAGGTTTGCATCCAGAATACCCAACATCCTGTAGGAGATCTAGGACATACTTTCGTTGAGATAGAAAGAGGCTTCGAGAAGAACGAGCTACCTCAATTCCAAGAAAGTAACGGAGTGGCCCCAGATCTTTAGTATCAAATGTGCCTCGAAGATACTCTTTGAACATAGAAATGACAACATCATTATTCCATGTAAAAACAATAACATCAACATACATCACCATAATCATCACAACAAAGTGAAGACTGTAGATAAAGACTGAATGATCCGCTTGACATCGAGAAAAACCATATGGCAACAAAGCACTGTTGAACTTATCAGGCCAGGCTCGTGGAGATTGCTTGAAGTCATAGAGCCTTCTTGAGTCTTCAAACAGATTTGGTCTGATACCATGTAGAAAATGATAATAGAGAAAACGAAAAGAGAAAGAAAATATTGGAGAAGAATGATTTCTCTGTATTGTATTGAATTGTATTTTAATTGAAGGAGGATACGTGTATAAATAGATTACTGGGAGCCCATCATGATGGCTAAAAAGGAAATAAATAAAAGAGTAATCAATTACACTAAGGCTGCGTTTGGATTTGTGGGTGGGGGGGTGTCAAGGGAAATGAGGTGTTACCCCTCATTACCCTTGTTTGGTGACTAAATGTAATGACCCGTCCCGTTAGCATGATATTGTTCTGGGCCTTATACACGGCCCTCACGACTTTCAATTGGCGAACCAACTCACTATTGCTCCCAAAAGGCCTCATGCTAGAAGGAGGAAGGCTACCACTTATATACCAGGGAATTTCCAACGCAACTAGCAATGTGGGACAAGTAGTGCCCAACATAGCTACTTTTTCTCTCCCATCAACGCCTACACAAATACGGGGTATTACACTAAAGGTAAGGGTAAAATTGAGAGAAGGAGGGGTGGGGGGAGGCGCGTAGAGTTAAGGGGAATGAGGTGTTACCCCTCATTACCCTTGTTTAGTGACTAAAGGTAAGGGTAAAAAATCTCAATTTCACCCTTGTTTACCCCTCCACCCTCACTTTTGAAAACCCTTTTGAAAAAGAGGGGATTCATAATTGGTTACCCACCCCTACAAATTTACCCCTCATCCAAACACAACCTAAATCATACACGTAATGACATAAATTGAGTTGACTTTCAAAAGTAAGAAGATTCTGGTCAAGTTAGCCAAGTGTCCCACAACACCAAGAAGTGGGTCCCACAACACCCCTGGCTATTATTTAGTTTGTTTGGCTTGAGCATAACATAAGAGTTTGATGATAAAGCTGCCTCATGGTCAATCCTCGTTCTTTGCATCAGGTCTAATATCATCCATTCGGTGTTGGTGGGAAGTATTTCAAAGTTTTTTCAGTGAGTAATTTTAATGGTGATTGGTCAATGATTGCTTATGAGTGGTGATTGCCATCGTTCATTATTTTCTTCTCTTATGTAGGTAAGAGGAGCTTCAACAGGTTTCAACATCTTGCATTTAGGGGGTGAGGGGCTCTAGGATCAAGAAGGAGAGAGAAGAGAGTGCTAAAGGTTTGAATTGGTATCTTGTAGACTCACATAAAAAAATCAATTGCAAGGATAAGGCTACTCAAAGGATTACATAATCTTTCAGGAAAGGGGGAGTACGTATCTTAATCAATATGGGCACAATCGTAGATGACCAGAAATGGCACCAATAAAAAGAATTTATAAACTACAGGTGGTGTGGAATGGAGACTAGGAGAAGGCGTAGACCTTTTGAGACATGGATCAAGGGTGTAAAGGACATGATTGAATATAGGGTAGTGGAGGATACGGCTTTTGATTGAAGCATAAGACTCAAAAATCTGACATTTAGCAGATGGGAAAGTGGCTGATAATAATGATGGTGAATTTTGCAATGTCAGGTGGTTTATGTATGTAGTATGGTTTTGGTTGGTTTGAATTTGCACTTAGGTTATTTTTTATTATTTAATATGATACTGGACTCTGATTGTTTTCTCATGTTTGTTTTGATGGTTACTTAGTTGAGTTTGTTTAAGTTTTATACTTGGAAGGTCTTTCTGTACAGTTCTGTTATTATTTCGTAATTGTCTGATCATCTTTTATTAGATCTGTTAACACTTAACAGTTGACACTTTAAAGAAATTTTCTTGTCATTGCACTTTTAGATTGTTTATGCTTTACTGTATTCTATTTCATCTTGGCACATACTGCATGCATTATTCTAACATCCTAAAACTTGGAACAATTAAAATTAAATTCAACTGTAGGTTAAAAATGAACTATTTATTTTCTCCATGACTTTCATGTTTCTAATCTTCTTCAATTCCCAATTTGTGTTGTAGAGGCCGCAACTGGTAAAAGGGAACATGCAGCTTTTTTCTGTTGATCAGAAGCGCAGTCAAGCACTTGAAGCACACGCTGCATCTTTTGCTTCATTCAAAGTCCGAGTCATTCCACCATTTCTTTCTAATTCTTACATATGCTATCCGAATTTGGTGCATAATATGCTGGAATCTGTGTAGGCGTTCAATTTTGACCATGTATTGTTATTGAATTGGGACACCAGTTAATAGCTCATCTTATACAGGTAGCAGGAAATGAAAACCCTTCCATTCTTATTTGCTTTGCGTCAAAGACTGTCAATGCAGGACAAATTACATCAAAATTACATGTGATTGAACTTGGTGCTCAGCCAGGTTAACTCCTGTTCATCTTCATTACATTGTTTCTTTGTTTTGTGTGTTTGTTCAATGATCTTTATTTTAAAAGATTTGATGGATAATGATTTTTCTGCTGTACAAGATTAATACTTCTCTTCTTTTGGTTTTATATGCAAGTTATCTTCAGTTGTGAATGGTTGTCTCATGCTTTATATTCTTTCAACAATTGCTGTTACTATGCTACATTGCTACTACTCTTTTATGTTCCTGCACTTGGCCTTTCATCATTTATTTTCTTCTACTAACCTTGTATGTATCTTTATCAGGTAAACCAGGTTTTACAAAGAAGCAGTCAGATCTTTTCTTTCCTCCTGACTTTGCTGACGACTTCCCAGTGGCAATGCAGGTAAGCATCCAGAACCCATCATTTTTCTTTTATGGTTTGTGAAGTATCAGTAGTATGGCTATTGAAGCATCAGTTTTTAAGTCTTTAAGTTGTTATCGTGCAGATATCAAATAAGTATAGCTTGGTATATGTGATCACAAAACTAGGACTATTATTTGTGTATGACTTGGAGACGACTACGGCAGTTTACAGAAATCGAATCAGTCCAGATCCTATATTTTTAACAGCAGAAGCTTCATCAATGGGAGGTTTCTATGCTGTGAATAGGCGAGGGCAGGTGCTTCTTGCAACTGTTAATGAAGCAACTCTTGTGCCGTTTGTTAGTGGCCAAGTATGCTTATGAACTTGTTACTCGCTTTAGGTTTATTACAGTTATTTAGTATGTTTTCATTAAAAAACTTCTATCTAATTAGAAAATGTTGTTTGGAATGCATGCAGTTGAATAATTTGGAGCTTGCAATTAATCTTGCGAAAAAAGGAAATCTTCCAGGGGCAGAGAACTTGGTAAGCACCTTTTTGTGTTTTGGTAGGCACTAATTATTTGACCTGTTCATGCTGCATGCTAGCCCTCTAGATCATTCTTAAAATTCAATATGAAAATGTATGCATGTTAATGTATGGACTCTTGTCTGCCAGTTGTTGGAGTGATTAGGATGAGTCTTCTCATACAAATTGTTATAAAGAAGTCCTGCATGAAAGTTAATTTGGTTCCATGGTCCAACTTTTTTCAAACAAGTGAGTTGGCATGATCTTCTTAGAAATCATCTATTTATGCTTATCCACTAGAAAATTGGTTTCTAAATGAGGGGATTTTGGTTTCATATATGTGGAGGCATTGGGATGAGTGAGTGTGTGTTGCCGCGCGCGTGCGCCCTCATGCCCGCGGTTGAGGGGGGGGGGCGCCGCGGGGTGGAGTGGCGTAAAGATGGCATTGGAGATATAGAAGGATGTTGGCAATAGGAAGTTAATATTTGGAGGAGACTCCAGCGACCAATTCAGCCGTGGACAAAATGGCACTCCAGGGTTTGTCTATGTCTTCGGAAGTTGTAAATAAATTCATGTAATATCTTGGGGGATGGCTTTTCCTACAAGGGTTTTTGGGGTTGAGGGCTATTTCTGCCCATGTGTATGGTCATCTGGTTCTATTTTTTTCCCTCTTCTGTGAAGAATATAGTTACGTTTCAAAAAAAATAAAATTGGAGGCTCGGTAAATGCTATAACTTGGGCTAGTGGTAGAAGAAACCCCCATGGAAGATGATCTCTATCTTCAGGGAGATTAGAAGGTTATGCTTAGGAAGGGATATCACATTTAGGCATGTTAGAAAAACAATGATTCGAGTTGTTGTAACGACCCGTCCCGCTAGCACAATATTGTCCGCTTTGGGCCTACGGACCCGCACGGCTTTGCTTTGGCGAGCCAACCCACTGTTGCTCCCAAAAGGCCTTATGCTAGAAGGAGGAAGGCTATTACTTATATACCAGGGAATTTTCAACGCCACTAGCAATGTGGGACTTTTTGGGGCAGGGTATTACAATCTACCCCTCTTAAAGCCAGAGCCGTCCCCGGCTCTGCACACACAACAACCTATCCCACACCCTCAGGCAGAGAGTTGAACCATGCTCTGATACCATTTGTAACGACCCGTCCCGCTAGCACAATATTGTCCGCTTTGGGCCTACGGACCCGCACGGCTTTGCTTTGGCGAGCCAACCCACTGTTGCTCCCAAAAGGCCTTATGCTAGAAGGAGGAAGGCTATTACTTATATACCAGGGAATTTTCAGCGCCACTAGCAATGTGGGACTTTTTGAGGCAGGGTATTACAGTTGTAGCTAAACTAGGCATTGTGAGAGATGATCCTTTCGTGGGTTTTTTTCCTGAAGTATCATGTGTTGTTGAGCAGTGTAATAATTTTTATATCTGTGATGATGTACAGTTTGTATTTTCTTTCAATTAATTTTTTTCTTTAGTTATTTGTTTTAAAAAAATATGTAGAAAGAAAATTTTGTGTCTCCAGTATCATGTAACTATAGTTGTTTTTCAACAACTTTTTATCCTGTGTGTATCCATGAACATTGCACTTTTAGGCCCTCTTGTTCAGGTTAGTTGTTTGGATTAAAATCTTCTTGCACGTAAGTAGCTGTTAACCTAAATGTCAACTGTTTTTTTTTTAAATGGTTCATATATTAATAGATAAAGAGGCACCAGAGGTGCAAAGACATAGAGATAAAGCAAATAAAATAAGAACTGGGAAAGAAACGAAACACTAAGGGCTCAAGCAAGATCAACACGTTCTTTCCAGGCGCGCAAAATGTTAAACATAGAAATATTCCTGAATTCCTGTAAAGAAGCAACCCAAGAAGCACACTTAGCGAGAGCACGTCTTCCTACCGCCGCACTAGTCTCACTTGTATATTTGAACAACCTATTATTTCGTTCCCACCAAAGGCTCCAAACAGTAGCAAATAAAGATAACTGCTACAATGAAGAACACTTAGGCTAAATGGAAACAATATTCCAAGCAAAGGACAACTCAGCAATCGATGATGGCATCACCCAAGCCACACCAAACAGATCAAAAATCGAGTACCAAACTTCAGAGGAAAATGGGCAGTGCAGGAGAAGATGATTCGACTCTTCAGATGCTTGAAGACAAAAAGGGCAAGGCTAACCACGATTCTTCCTCTTTTCCGAAGATTGTCCTGGGTCAAATTTTTTCCCAAACCGGTGGCCAAAAGAAGCGAATTGCCCTCAGAGGAGCTTTGGAGGACCAAATTTTGGGATTAACAATACCAGTTCCAGCGGGCAAAGTTTTCCACAAGCAGAAAGACTTGACTGAAAATGACCCAGAGGGATCAGGCCACCAAACAAGGTTGTCATCAATGGTCGGATGTAGGGGACCATTTAACTACAGGTGAGATGTTTCTACTATCTGGTGCCCAGCCTTGTGTTCAGATGAGTAAGCAAGTGGTCTATTTGTAGACTGTAGAGTCTCCTACACATCTACCCACCCATGTGACCCAAGCATATGCATTGCACATACATCTTACAACAAGTTGCATCATGTCCACTACATTTTTTTTCCTAATACAACAAGAAGATTTATCTCTTTTTCAAAAAAGGAAAAAAAAGGATGACTTAAAGGAGCTTCGTATGAAACCCACTTAAAACTAATCCAAACTATCAGATATTTCTACATGCCCTAACATCTATTGTTAGACTTTAATATACATGGTAGTCAAAGGCGCACTTACTTGAGGCACTAGAGGCCTTTGTGTCTTAATCATGCTAAGGCATAGGTGTTCCCAAGTGAAAAAACCCATGGCTAAGTGCACCTAACTGATGCGCATGTAAAGATCAAACCTCATGGGACTAATATACTATCTTAAAAGTTAAAACATAAAAGGAATCAGGGTCTACGGTAGATATAAAAGAAAAGAAGGAAAAGAGAGAAATATGAAAGATAGAGAAACAAGAATACGAGAGTTGCTATGAGAAGAAAAAGAGAGCAGTTGTAGCAGCAATAAAAAACAACAGGCAAGTAAATACCTTTTTTTTTTCATCTTCTGCTTGTTATTTTTCTTGTTTTTCCTTTTCTTTATTATTATTTTTTTTTTTTTTTTCTTCTCTCTCTCTCTCTCTTCTTTTTTTTTTTTTTTCTTTTTTTTTTTTTTTTTTCTTTTCATTTTTTAGGCATGACCTTTTTCTTCTTCTCTCTCTCTCTCTTTTTTTTAACTTTTTTTTTTGTGTGTTTGTGTTTTTATTTTTTTTGTGTGTTTGTGTCTGTTTATGTGTGTATTATATGACATTTCACTTGTTGCCTTTGTATATTTCTCTATTTTGCTCACCCGTGTTTCATTTTTGTTTTTGAAATGATGATTTATTTATGATTTTGAATTTTTAGTAGTTGGTTCTATATATTTTAGACTTTTGTTACTAACTTTTATTATACACTTGTGCATTTATTTTTGATGCATGTTCTTTATAGTGTATATATTGTATTGTTTAGTTGATAGTGAATAAAAAATAATGCATTTGTTTTTTTTTTTTGAATGATTAAAAGTAATGCCTTTGTTATTAATGTCTTAGGAATGGTTGTAGACAATTGCATTATATTTATGTTGTTTCATAAATATACATAATTAAATAAATATAAATAGTTTAAAATATTTTTTTTAAAAAATATATGAACCAAGAATAAAAAAGACTGCACCTAGCACCTTGCACCTCAGGGTCTAGGACTCCTTTGCACCTTAAGTGCAGATTGTGCCTTGACTACTACTATGTTCATATAAAAAAATTCATTTGTCCAATTTTGATCTTGATCTCGATCACACCACTGTAAGAGTGAATCACAAATAAAAATGTTCATTTCAAGCCATTAAACTTACAGGCCTCAAAACTGTGAATGTAGGGATCCCGTAGCTGAATACTGTAATAAAATTGGATTAGCTTCTCTTGATGTGATTATACATTTTCTTTATATTTGGCATTTTGACATATTAAAATTGTATCCCCCATACTTAAAAATATCGGAACTGGACAATATTTTCAAATATTGATTGAACCGGTGTAAAATTTCTAAACCTTTCTGATAAAATATTCATAAAAATCTTGAATATTGGATTGTAAAGTTCATATTCATTCTAACTTAACATATGGGAAAATATCGGTTTCTTTTAAGCCAAATATGTCTTGCGTTGCTGTATGATCTTGAACTGAAATATGTTTTTATAAACATAATGATTTTTATTTCTAATCATTCTAATATCTATTTTGGTCCTAAGATATGTAAAAAAATTACTAATCAAGCATTAAGCAAAAATGTCTACTGTTAAGAGTTCGATATCGAATAATATTGAAGTATTTTATTCATACGACCATGCACTCGTGTAATAAAGAATTAGAGTCTAGAGACCAATAACTAACATAGACCTAATAACTATTACAGTTTATTTTGAAAAATAGTAAAATATATAAAAAATGAAAATAGGAACCTAAAAATGAATACAATAAAAATTTCTTCATAGATCTAAATAAGAAATCTTGTTGGTAACTGACTAAATATACATGCAAAGTTTTATCTTGTTTTATTTGAAAAAAATTGAAATATGACAAAAATGTGAAAAACAGAAAAAATGAAGAATAAATGAAAAATACAAAAAAAATTACATGTTTAGTCTCAAATTTTATTTGTATAATGTTTTACCTTCATTACAAACCAAATGATAATATTTTTAAAGAAAAAACAAAACTCACCTCAAAATATTGGTCGGTATTTTGAAATATCGGCCATTTTATTGCAATATTTTAATTTTCCCAATTTTTTTCAAAAACTTGTACTGATATACATCACGTTTTGAACCGACTGGTTTGTTAAGCCATGGTATCCCCTTATTTTGTTTCTTTCTTCTGGAAAAAATAGTTGAACTATATGATATTTAAAAGCTTGTAAAAGTTCTGTCACTAGTTTTAAGTGACACTATGAGGTCCATAATGATGATATACACAAATACAAAGAAAAGGTGTTGGGATTTGAATGTACTCATTCATCTCTCTCAAGAAAGAAGAAAATGTAATAATGTACCCATTCATGGAATTTGAATCTATATTCAAGCAATAAGTTTTGACCATTGAAAGCTGTTTCAAATTTGATAACCTTTTTTTTAATATAATGGTTTACCATGAATCAAAAGTTCATTGCAATTTTGCAAATTGAATCATGAGTTTTCAATTGATAACTAATTGCAGAATATTTAGCACCAATTGTCCACACAGTATTATTAAAGCTTATTCAATTCCTTTTCTACAAATCAGGTTGTCCAGAGATTTCAAGAGCTATTCTCACAGACAAAATACAAGGAGGCTGCAGAGCTTGCTGCTGAATCTCCTCAGGGCATCCTCCGTTCTCCGGATACTGTAGCAAAATTTCAGGCATTTGTTCCTTGACTGTTACTTTCTTTCTCACTTTCTACTTCCAGTTGTCAAATAAATGTTGATATTGCTATGAGCATATTCTTCCTTTGTGCATCCTGGGCTTTAGAGGTGGATGTAGTCCAGAGTATGCTAATGGTGTTTGTATTTCACAGAGTGTTCCTGTGCAAGCTGGGCAAACTCCACCTTTGTTGCAGTACTTTGGGACATTGTTAACTAGAGGAAAACTCAATGTGTTTGAGTCTTTGGAATTATCACGCCTGGTTGTGAATCAGAACAAGAAAAATCTCTTGGAGAATTGGTTGGCTGAGGACAAGCTTGAGTGTAGTGAGGAACTTGGGGATCTTGTGAAGGTTAGATTGGAACTTTTCTTTTCATACATTCAATTGTTTGTTTTTTCATATATTTGCTTATGAATGGCAGCCGAAATAGAATCTTTTATGCACTTATGAGGTATTTGGGTTGTGTTAATTGTTCCTAAATCCTACTTGCATGGTTTTTTCATCCCTCTTGCAGCTTATACCATTTTCTGTATATACTTATCACCATAATCATGATCATCATTTTGATGTTTATTCTCTTGTAGACTGTGGACAATGACCTTGCGCTTAAAATATTTATCAAGGCAAGGGCTACTCCAAAAGTTGTTGCAGCTTTTGCTGAAAGAAGGGAATTTGACAAAATTCTTATTTATTCAAAGCAGGTAATTGGCATTCTGTAAAGTTTGATGTCATGATAGTATTCTTCTAATGCCTTCAATGAATTATGGCTTTTTTTTTCCTTTTAATAAATCAATTTTCCAAAATAAGGTAGTTAAATCATAGTTATCAATTCTGTTTCGGTGGCCATTTCAGTTTGCCTCCAAAGGAAGCATTTCTGTGTTTTGTTTCTGAAAGATGGCACTGAAACGTCTAAAAAGTTTTAAAAAATATAGAAATTTTTAAATAATTAGGACAAAGCTAAAATTACAGCAATGCGTTATTTGACATCAATCTACACACAAAAAGCTATAAAATAACTATCGACTATTAATCTCATGAGAATGTCTGATCTTATAATGACATAATGTGATCATCATTCACTTAAAAGCTATCAAAACTTAATATTGAATGTTGACTGCTGGAAATTAAAATAAGAAAGAAAGAAAGAAGAAAGATAATATAATTGTAAAAGTTTTATGCTATTACCAATGAATGCTTTTATAATCTTAAAATGCATGGGGTTTGATTATCAGATTTTGTGCATGGGGTTTTTTGTTTCTAAAAAAAAAGTTCTTGACACTTTGTGAAAATGAGATAATGAATTGAAGAAGAAAAGAGAAAATTATAATGACATATTGAATTGAAAAAAGAGAATTTGAGAAAGATTGGAGCTTACCTTGTCGGTTTTCGAATGTTGGTCACCCATAGCCGTCGTAGCCACCACTCTCCGATTTCCACTTGCCATTGCAGGCTTGCAGCAACCCTCAACCCTCTTTCTTCATTTCGCAGTTTCTCACAATGGAACCCACTCTCAAATCTCAATTCCCAAATCCCAATCGTTGATGGCTTGAGTCTCTTGAGCCCTAGATTTTTTTAATTGACGAAATTACAAAAAGGCCCTCACATTAAGTGCCTTACATAAAAGTAAATTTAAGGGCTGTTTTGGCATTTCAAAATAAGTTTTTTAACCTTTTTCAGGTTTACATGTTTCGACTGAAACACCAAAATCCACCGAAATATGTACCACAAAATTAGGACTAGGAATGTCATTTCGTTTTGGGCAAAATAGGCTAAACAGCACAAAATTGACATCTATGGGTAAATTGCAGATGTAACTGTCGCAAAATTGGGGAAAGACCTTTGAAAGAAGTATACCCTAGACTTTTTAGGATAGCAAGGAATAGACGAGCACAAGTACGAGAGAATAATAGGATGGAAAGGGGAACCACTATTTGGAATATCCACTTTAGAAGGCCTTTGAGAACTTCGGAGCAAGAAAATCTTGAGGAGTTGGTGACTATGCTAGAAGAGTTCCCTATTACCAGAGAAAAGGAAGACGAGAGAATATGGACTAGAGTTTCTACAGGGGATTTCTCTGTTAAAGCAGCGATTAATTTAGCACTACTTGATCCTAATATCAAGCATGACCTCTCCTTCACCGCTTAGGCTTGTCTGCCCCCTCCAAGTGTCCAAACTTTTTTGGTTGCCTCTCCAGGATGAAACTCCTCATAAGGGGTGTATTAAGTCCTAAAGAGGACCTCCATTGTGTGCTTTGTGGAAGCCAGGAGGAGGATATTGATTATTTGTTTGCATGTTATTAAGTGGCCATGCATCTTTGGAACGGTTTTGTGGGCTGATGGGAGTCTCGTAGGTATGAGATAGATCATGCAGGGGATTTGTGGGAAGTTGGATGGCTTCAGGTCTCAGCTTGAAAATGAAAAAAAATAGATCATGCAGGGGATTTGTGGGAAGTTGGATGGCTTCAGGTCTCAGCTCGAAAATGAAAAAAAAAAAAATGGAACACTATTCCAGGGGCAATCCTATGGTTTATTTGGAAGAAGAGAAATTCCAGGATCTTTGAGAATAAAGCCTTTGAGGAGAGTGAGATTCTTGTGAAGGTTGAATGGGGCTTTGTGCTTGGTTTTCGCTCTGTAAGGACTTTAAGGGATACAAAATGATGAAGGGTTGGATCAGGTTTAACGTCTACCTATGCCTTCAATGTAGAAACAAGTAAACTCCACAAAATCTGGCTTGAATCTGATCTGAACCCGAGAAAATCTGAACTCAAAGAATTTCAAGTCTAAGAAAATCCTTGGATTAACTTCGACAAAATAACACAACTCGATCACTCACTCCGGTTGTACAGGCAAATGGTGCTACAAATGGATGAACCAAAACCCCAAAATTCTCACCCGAATAACGGAATAAGGTTAAGAACTTCCTTAGGCAAAAATTATCACCATCCAATAATCACCAAAGAAAAAAAAGAACTCTAGAATTTCTAGAACTGAATTACTTGATTCAATTCCAAGAACTATAACAAAATTCGTCCTAGGGTTAGTTGAAATTGAGAAGTAGAATTCAACTAGAAGACTAAACTAACCACAAAGGAGAGAACTCAATGTTTCACAAAGCAAAAAGAATTGAATTGAACTTGGGATGGCTTATGGAATTCACCCATACCTGTATTTATACTCAAAGTTGCAAAAATCATTACAAAGGTGTCATCAATGGATGGAGAACAAGTGTCCTTTTCTAAACTAAGATTACATCACAACCATGCATTACATACATTCGAGCTTGGCCGACCTTGGAGGTGCTAAACACGCCACTTACTTTGTTTTCTCCCTTTCCAATTTGATCACCTTCCTTTGTTGCTTCTTGGGACCACTTTGGCATGTGTGAGTAAGGAAATTCGTATGGTCTCCTCCACCATTAGGAGTCTCCAAATTCAATGTTGACAGGCAGCTAGGGGAAAACCAGGCCGGCTGGGATAGGAAGAGTCTTACGCAATTCGGCTGGTACTGTAACGCCCCGTCTCATCAGTATAATATTGTCCGCTTTGGGCCCACATGGGTCTGCACAGCTTTACTTTGGCGAGTCAGTCTAAGGTTTGCTCCCAAAAGACCTTGTGGTAGAAGGAGGAGAGTTCCAAGTTTATATACCATAGCACAATCCACTCTCCAGGCGATATGGGACCTTGAGCGCCCAACTTAGCTACTTTTTTAGGACCTATACATGCCTACTACATACCTGGGGTATTACAATCCACCCTCCTTAGAACCAAAGCCGTCCCTGGCTCTGTCCACACCATAGTCCAAGACTTGAACCGTGCTCTGATACCATTTGTAACATCCCGTCTCGCCAGTACAATATTGTCCGCTTTGGGCCCACACAGGCCTGCATGGCTTTGCTTTGGTGAACCAGCCCAAGGTTTGCTCCCAAAAGACCTTGTGCTAGAAGGAGGAGAGTTCCAAGCTTATAGACCACAACACAATCCACTTTCCAGACAATATGGGACCTTGAGCCACCCAGCCTGGCTACTTTTTTTAGGATCCATACACACCTACTACATACCTGGGGTATTACAATCATTTGTAACGACCCGTCCCGCTAGCACAATATTGTCCCGTTAGGGCTCATACAACCTCACGGCTTTGCATTGGGCCCAAGTATCATACTTAAGCCCAAAACGCGTTGTGCTAGAAGGAAGGAGAAGTTAGGCTTATATACTCCTCTCCACTTCTTGTCCTAGGCAATGTGGAACTTTGTGCGCACTCTCTATGGCGCAAACTCTCTCATGGACAAATTCTCACACAAGCACCCTCCACTGATGCGAGCCATTATACGTACATCATCTATAGTTTTCTTAGAGACAGTGGGCTTGAAAGATTCTAACGAGGCCAACTTTTAGCTATTAGGAGAGCTTTGACACTACAGATTTCCTTGGATAGAGCAAATTAATTATAAAAGGGGACTCGGCGCATGCAATCAATTGGGCCAAAGGGAAGAAAAGCCCCCTTTGGAAAGTAATTACAACGGTCAGGGAGATTAAGGAATTATGTTCAGGCCATGAGGTCTCTTTGTACAGATTAGACGATTGGCCAATGGAGTCGCGGACTTCTTCACCAAGACAGGGATTGACTCGATGATTGTAGGAGTCTTCCTTCTGTAGTCTTGGGGTGAGGGGTTGTATAATGCACCATGGGGATTGGCTTGTATCTTGTCTTGGAGTTTAGGAATCTATGATTGCATTTCTCTTCTCTTTCTTATCCTGGGTTTAAGCCTCTTAGACCCCTTTATATATATGCAACATTTTCTTCACTTTAATATATTCTTTATCTTGTTACTGCTAAAAAACTGTCGCAGAATTGATATTTTTTTTTTGAAAAGTAGAATTCATATTTCTTTTGCTTTATGGCAGTTGTCCTGCTCTCACACTATATATTATTTCTGAATGCAGGTTGGATACACACCTGACTATCTTTTCCTTCTGCAAACAATTCTCCGATCAGATCCCCAGGTATTGCAATCTGAGTTGTGTGAAATTTTGGGATGGTATTCCATTTTGCCCATTAACCAGTTGCTATCCTACTGTAAATGTGTCTACAAATACCATTTAGTGCAATCATGTAACATTTATTGATTGTTTAACTTCTATATTACACACCTCTAGCTCTATTCCTTTGTTGAATTCTATGACCCAGTTCTTGGGATGAATACTTTACCAGTTTGCGAAGTAGGTATTGATGAATTCTGAAGCTGTGCTGTCCTTCATAAATGGTTTCTGAATGATATTTGTGCCCTCTGAACAAATTAAACTAAACTAAAAAACATTTTGTCATGAATACACTTGCTAATTTACTAAAAATTCTGTGATCCACTTTCTAGAGCCTGGAAGGGAGTGCATTGGGTTGGTTTAATAAATGATGTTTAGTTTTTCCTGGCATGTAGTCCCTCTGTCTGACTTTTGGAAACCTTTTCCCTTTCTTTGTACTTTTTCGCACACACCTTGTGCCCTTAAATGAAGATGTCATTTAAAAAAAAAAAAAAGTGAACCCACTTCCTTCATGAGAGAGAGACTTGCTGATTGCCATGAATTTGTTAGTCAATTTTACAATATATGGGTATACGTTTTTGTGCATGTGTTTGTGTTTATAGATAATTCATTCAGTCAGACAGTGTGGTTGGTTCTAATATTTGGGACTCAATATAGAACAAGATGAAGAGTGTGACAGGTTCATTGTAAATAGTAGGATTTGTGCAGGGTGGAGACTGTGATCATGTGCTATTTGGTTAAACAGATTTACTTATAAGATGGAAACCAGATCAGCATTGAATGTAGAACCTACATGTTAATAAGGTATAATGGTTAGACCTTCATGCTGATTATTGAACAACAACACAGTACATGCATGTATTCTATGGTGGCTTAAATGGGGGGGAAAAGTCAAGGAATGTTGTCCAAGGTGGTTTGCTGATTTGCTTATGAATTACTTATGTGCTTATAAAAGTACAGGCATACAGCCCATTTTTTAAGAATCAAAGAGTTATGAATGCAAGCTAATAGGAAAAGTGGGTGGTAAATAGAACATTGAAATATAGTTTTGTATGACACTGTCAACTGAGAGTTGACACCAGTCTCTTTTAAGAAGATTTGAAGAAGTACTACCCTGTAGGGTGATTATTTGGGACAATATGGGGTGGATAGTTTTTTTTTTTTTTAAATGACAAATCCCATGCCCTAAGATTTTAATTTTTGGGAGCATTTGATCCATTGTTCTTTGGGGATTTAGATATTTATCTATCGTTTTCTGACAATCAAATCTATCTGTTATACTGTTTATCTTTATATGTTTATACCCTTTCCATTGTAATAGAATTACTGTTTTTTTTTTTTTTTGAAAATTTGTAATAGAATTACTGTCAACTCCAAACTTGCCCATCCACCAAGAAGAAGAAGAGAAGATCCATGAACTGTAAATATAATGTCATTTCAAAAAAAAAGAGGATATTATTTCAAACAACACTGTAAATACAATCTGGAGTTGAACGGGACCAAACTGCCAATCTGGCAACTTTCCTTACATCCACTCAGGTCCTCCTACATGTAGTTTATATCTTGTTTCGTTGAAACACATTTACTAGTTAAAATAATGTTGGAGCTGATTCTGTGTGACAGGGTGCTGTTAATTTTGCTCTTATGATGTCCCAAATGGAGGGAGGTTGCCCTGTTGATTATAATACTATCACCGATCTCTTTCTTCAGGTTTGACTACTGCATCTAGCACTTCTATGTTGTTTTGATGAATTGGTAAAGGATCACTTTCTATGTTTACACAATCTTCTTTGTAGGTCAAGTCTGGAATTCATGTCAAGCTTTGTGCTTTATGTATTACTTTGTCTATGTAGTGGTTTTCTCGTGTGCCATCCCAAGTCTCTTGTGGCTAGTGGTGGCTCCTGGCTGTATATGGATGCAAGTTTTCTGTTCAATGGCAAGCAGGCTTCCTCTCATTTTCATTGTCTTTTGTTGCAGAGGAACTTGATCCGAGAGGCAACAGCCTTTTTGCTAGATGTTCTGAAGCCAAATTTACCAGAGCATGCTTTTCTCCAAACAAAGGTTATTTTTTTCCTGTTATTTGTCTGACCTTTATGTGCATTTGTGTTATGACGCTCTGTTAACATTTGTCCTCTTACAGGTCTTGGAGATTAACTTAGTAACTTTTCCAAACGTAGCAGATGCTATCTTGGCTAATGGTATGTTTAGTCATTATGACCGTCCACGGATTGCACAGCTTTGTGAGAAAGGTGGCCTTTATGTGAGAGCTCTTCAGGTAAATCAAGTTCATGAGTAGATGGAAATAATGGAACTTTATGCAGAACCACAATCACTCTCTAAATTAAACATCATGTTTCATTGCAGCACTATACTGAATTGCCTGATATTAAACGTGTCATTGTGAACACTCATGCCATTGAGCCACAGGTCTGTAGTTACATTTCTTTGCTATCCAAATATTTTACTGGCTTTTTGGTGGAGTTATTCCAAGGATACTGGGGAACTCTGCCTTAGATCAGGTTTCCTTTTTGTAAAATTGATTATATGATATCCTTAATAATTGGCTAAGGTCCAATTTCTCACTAAAACTTGTAGCCTTTGTACTTTGCTGTTTTTGGCTTTAGTAGAAGTCCTGCCATATCTCTCCCAAAAGAAAAAAGGAAAAAATCTTGTTACATTTCTTGGTTCAATGATAAATTGGTATCAGTACTAAAAACAGTCTATTCCAGTCACTTGTGGAGTTTTTTGGGACCCTTTCCCGAGAATGGGCACTGGAGTGCATGAAGGATCTTTTACTGGTTAATTTGAGAGGGAATCTTCAGATAATTGTGCAGGTACATCTTACCTCTTTGTACAAATATTACTTTTTTTGACTCGCCATTAAAAGGAAAAAAAACTTTCATTTCATTCATTATCATTCGTTTTACCATAAGAACCTGTTCCTGGGCAGACTGCAAAAGAATATTCAGAGCAGTTAGGTGTGGATGCTTGCATCAATCTTTTTGAGAAATTCAAGTCCTATGAAGGGCTTTACTTTTTCCTGGGATCTTACTTGAGTTCTAGGTATGTCCTCTTCTTGAAACAAGTATTCAATTTAGATAAGGTGCCCTTCTTAACTGTATTCTTAGTCTTTTTTGGTGATTGGAACAGCGAAGATCCAGATATACACTTCAAGTACATAGAGTCTGCAGCTAAAACTGGACAACTAAAAGAAGTTGAGCGTGTGACGAGAGAATCAAATTTCTATGATTCTGAGAAGACAAAGAATTTTTTGATGGAAGCCAAGCTTCCAGATGCTCGGCCCCCTCATTAATGTTTGTGATCGTTTTGGTTTTGTCCCAGATCTTACACACTACTTGTATTCAAACAACATGCTTCGATATATTGAAGGTTATGTTCAGAAAGTAAGGTTTCTATAAAAATACTTGAGCTTTGTGTATAAAGTTAGATTGACTAGATCTTGTTGTTGATGTCATTATAGTCTTATCAGCAAATAAAGTATCGAACAGAACGAATGGACAATTAACTCCTTGCAAACTTCGCTATAGGTGAACCCAGGAAATGCTCCTTTAGTGGTTGGGCAACTGCTAGATGATGAGTGCCCTGAAGATTTCATTAAAGGCCTCATCCTCTCAGTCCGTTCTCTCCTTCCAGTGGAGCCCCTTGTTGATGAATGTGAGAAGAGGTCTGCTACTTGCTAAATCTTGTTGTCCTTGTTCCCTCTGATTTTACTTGGTTCTCATGCCATGCATTGTGGACTTCAGGAATCGTCTTCGTTTACTGACACAGTTCTTAGAGCATCTCGTCAGTGAGGGTAGCCAGGATGTGCATGTTCACAATGCTCTGGGAAAAATAATCATAGACAGCAACAACAATCCAGAGCATTTTCTCACTACCAACCCTTACTATGATTCACGTGTTGTGGGAAAATACTGCGAGAAACGGGACCCTACCCTGGCAGTTGTTGCTTATCAAAGAGGACAGTGCGATGATGAACTTATAAACGTGACTAATAAGAATTCACTGTTCAAACTGCAGGCCAGGTATGTGCAATTGTCTATTTAATCATCACATATTCTTACATATCTCCAGAGGCCTTGGTAGTTACTGACTTGTCTTCATTTCAGATATGTTGTCGAAAGGATGGATCCAGACCTTTGGGAGAAAGTTCTTAACCCAGAAAATGAGTATAGAAGACAACTCATTGATCAAGTTGTGTCAACTGCCTTGCCTGAAAGCAAGAGCCCAGAGCAAGTTTCTGCAGCAGTGAAAGCTTTCATGACTGCTGATCTTCCACATGAACTGATTGAGCTTCTTGAAAAAATTGTACTTCAAAACTCTGCCTTCAGTGGGAATTTCAATTTGCAAAATCTATTGATTCTAACAGCTATCAAGGCAGATGCATCAAGGGTCATGGATTACATTAACAGGTTAGATAACTTTGATGGACCTGCAGTCGGGGAGGTGGCTGTGGAAGCACAACTGTATGAAGAAGGATTCGCTATCTATAAAAAGTTCAACTTGAATGTACAGGCAGTGAGTGTCCTACTCGATAATATTCGAAGCATAGAACGAGCTGTGGAGTTTGCATTTCGTGTTGAAGAGGATGCTGTTTGGAGCCAGGTGGGAAATGCCCAACTCAGGGAGGGTCTAGTCAGTGATGCTATTGAGTCATTTATCCGTGCAGATGATGCCACTCAATTTTTAGATGTCATTCGGTGTGCAGAGGATGCGAATGTTTACCATGACATGGTGAAGTACCTTCTGATGGTTAGGCAAAAGACTAAAGAGCCCAAGGTGGACAGTGAGCTCATCTATGCATATGCAAAGATTGACAGACTGAGTGATATCGAAGAATTCATTCTTATGCCAAATGTTGCTAATCTACAAAATGTTGGGGATCGCCTCTTTGATGAAGACTTGTATGAGGCTGCAAAGATCATATTTGCGTTTATATCTAACTGGGCGAAACTGGCTGTTACCCTTGTTAGGCTGAGGCAGTACCAAGGTGCAGTTGATGCAGCTCGCAAAGCAAACAGCTCAAAGACATGGAAAGAAGTTTGTTTTGCCTGTGTTGATGCTGAG
The DNA here is from genome assembly GCA_022113865.1 of Chimonanthus praecox. NCBI lineage: Eukaryota > Viridiplantae > Streptophyta > Magnoliopsida > Laurales > Calycanthaceae > Chimonanthus > Chimonanthus praecox. The sequence goes on from CM039090.1 coordinate 58,410,314, forward strand.
GAGTTTCGTTTGGCTCAGATATGTGGGCTTAACATCATTATACAGGTTAACCCATTACATTTTTTTTCAGTTTTTTTTACAAGTCTTGATAATATATTATTTGCGAACGAGAATATTCAACTTGTAATTGAAACATGACTATATTATCTTCTGCTGATAATGTTGTAGGTGGATGATTTGGAAGAGGTTAGTGAATATTACCAAAACCGAGGTTGCTTCAATGAGCTAATCTCCCTCATGGAGAGTGGCCTAGGGTTGGAACGTGCACACATGGGAATCTTTACAGAATTAGGTGTCCTGTATGCCCGATACCGTTCAGAGAAGCTTATGGAGCACATTAAGCTATTTTCAACCCGCCTCAACATTCCAAAGCTTATACGAGCTTGTGATGAGCAGCAGCACTGGGAGGAGCTTACTTATCTGTATATCCAGTATGATGAATTTGACAATGCTGCGACCACAATCATGAACCATTCTCCAGATGCATGGGATCACATGCAGTTTAAAGATGTTGTAGTCAAGGTTGCAAGTGTTGAGCTCTACTACAAGGCAGTGCACTTCTATCTGCAGGAGCATCCTGACCTTATCAATGATCTTCTCAATGTGCTTGCACTTCGTGTGGACCATACTCGTGTAGTAGATATAATGAGGAAGGTGGGTACTGTTCTTCCTGATCCTATGTTCTCAGTTGGATTGTTCCTGGATCTTGGGGATCATAGGTGTCAACCTAGCCAATATTGAGAAACAAATAACCAACGAAAAAGTTCAAGTAATATGAATACTCTGCCAGTCAAGCAAGATTTTTTGGTTTATTGCTGACCTGAAGTTCTTTTGTTTTTCCTTTTCTGGGGCGAGTATCAGGCGGGTCACCTGCGTCTTGTGAAGCCATACATGATTGCTGTGCAGAGCAACAATGTGTCTTCTGTGAATGAGGCTTTGAATGAAATCTACATTGAGGAGGAGGACTATGACAGGCTGCGGGAATCCATTGATTTGCATGATAACTTTGATCAGATTGGCCTTGCACAGAAGGTGAAACCTTTTCCCCTTTTTGGCATCATTGCTTCCAATACAATTCTTTCCCTCCACTGTCCAACTCATTTTACTCATTATTTGAATAGATTGAGAAACATGAGCTCCTTGAGATGAGGCGTGTTTCAGCTTATATTTATAAGAAAGCAGGGAGGTGGAAGCAGTCCATCGCATTGTCTAAGAAAGATAATATGTATAAAGATGCCATGGAGACATGCTCTCAATCAGGTGACCGTGAGCTTGCAGAGGAGCTGCTTGTTTATTTCATTGAACAGGTATGAGACTCTCTTTTTCCCCTATTTTCATTAACCTATTCTTGCTGCAGCTTCTCATTGAAAGAATAGCTGTGTAATTATCAAAAGTAAATTGATAAATAATCTATAGACAAGCTACACTTCGGATGGTCATCCATAGTTTATAATGGTCTAAACTTGGATTTCACTTTCAGATATCCAGATCATTTATGTAGTAAGCCTCAATGTGGATCACTTTTAGAAAATAATGAAAAATGAGAAAGTAAACTTCTAAATGTGAATTAACATGCACAAAGACTCCAAATGGGAGAATCCTTAACTTTCAAAAATGGATATTTAAGAAAATACAGTAACCAAGATAATCAACAGAAAAAGACAAGGATTGGACAGAAAGGATTACTATAAAAATTTTGCTTCTCTTGAATCATGCATAGGACATCATGTCCATCGTACCAACAATTTAGACCACCAAACAGTAGCCCACCACTTGCACAAAAAGAAGCAAAGAGGCTTTCAACTTTGGTGGCCAGGTGGTGCAGCTTTGACATACACAATCTTTCCATTCTCCGAACCTATTTTAGTCATCAGTTTCATCATCATCTACTATTGCCACTTCTCCATCCATTTGGGATTTGGCTTTTTGAGTTTTACTCTTCCATTGACTTCCAAACTTATTTCCAGTCTTCACAAAATATCTTGTAGGTTCATCTCCTCTGAAAGAATAAAAAAATTTGTTGCAATTGTGGAAATGTGGGACTAGGTGAAATTATATAGATGAGATGCTTATTTCTGGAAGCCTTCCACCTGCAATGCTGCTTCCTCTTCATTTTTCGTTAATTACTATTTCCCTGCCGTTTGTATGTGATGACATCTTAAAACTGCTGTTTATCTGCACTTGGACTCGAAATTCCCCCACTCCAACTCTGAAAATGCTTGAAAACTTTTGACAGTCTTTTGGAATTGCCTTCTACGATTATTAGCTGTACCTTTCACCTTTACTAACCCTTCTCCACCAAAAGGAGGAATATTACTCGGCTTTTCAGGTTATTTTGGAGTTTATGGTTACAAGTTCCATATATCATTGCCTAGAATTCATTTTGTTCAGGGTTCTCTTTACTTGGTAGTAGAAGTTGCTCTTCCCCATGTCATTAATGTTTTCCATCAATGGCCGCTTCTCTCTCTCTCTCTCTCTCTCTCTCTTAATAATGATAGGATTTTGGTCTTATTAGTTTTAATTCAGTTGTTTGAATCATTCACAGAGTCTATTCTACGAACCTGAATTTCTTTTCTCCCAGAAACCTAATTTGTTGTGCCCATAAATAGAAATTAGTGAATGAAGAAAAAAAATATATAATAACCATAATTTGGTTCAGATAACTAAAAACTGGAATAGGGTGTATTTTGGGTGTAAAAATTCTGAGTTTGGGGTTTTCTCTATTGGTGGGAATTCTTATCACAGGAAAAAATTCTGTCTCCGCAATTCAAGGAACCAAGTAGTCTAAATTATGACAATATGGTCATGATCTTTGAGAGAGCCGAGGTAATTGTTTTGGTTTGTGTTCCTGCAGGGCAAGAAAGAGTGTTTTGCTACATGTCTTTTCATATGCTATGACTTGATCCGGCCAGATGTTGCACTTGAACTTGCATGGATGAACAATATCATCGATTTTGCTTTTCCATACCTCCTGCAGGTGAGACCATTGTTTCTTCTGAGAGTCAATTCTTCCCCAACTGTGTGTTTTTAACGAGCCTGTTCTCTTGTTCTAGTTTATTCGTGAATATACAAGCAAAGTGGATGAACTTATAAAGGACAAAATTAATGCACTCAATGAAGCAAAAGCTAAGGAGCAAGAAGACAAGGATGTAGCTGCTCAGCAGGTAATCACTGGATGAAATTTAGTTATTCGGTGTGATTAGTCTTTGTTTTCTTTTTCGGTGGTTGGTTTGGTCATTTTTGCATAGAAACCTCTTGACGTGGGTGTTTCTATTTACAGAACATGTATGCTCAGTTGCTGCCTCTTGCTTTGCCTGCACCACCTATGCCAGGTATGGGAGGAACAGGAATGCCAGGATCTTATGGTATGCCACCACCCCCCATGGGTGGTATGGGGATGCCTCCGATGCCATCATATGTCATGCCCCCAATGGGTAGTTACTGATCTCAGGGAAGTGCAGGAATGTTTATAGGTTGCATTGGCTGGTGAGTTTTTTTCTTTTTTCTTTTTTTTTTTTCCTCTCACAGGGTCTCGTCTCCGAATAAGCTTCAATTTTGTCTCGCTTCGCTTTAGGTGCAGTCATTTCTCAATATTCTTTCAGTAGCAGGCATTTTTCCTCTCCAATTGCTGTTGGGGCCGCAACATGCACATTTTTTATGTGGATTGATTTCAGGGAGTGAGAATAGTATTTACATAGAGGCTAGTGCAGTCTGTGGATGTGCCCTTGTTCAGAGTTGGAAATGCAATTAAGAGCTTATATTGATATCCCTTCTGTTCTTGTTTCCTACATTTTTCATATTTTATCTGTCATTTAAAGAATGGATCCAGTGCAAAAGGGGTTTATCAGTTAACCATGAGTAGATAGATAACAACGCCCATCTTCAACATCATATAGCAATATCCAACAACCTTCTTCTGTTCAGTCTCCACACGATCCTATGGTGGGGAGGCCAGGCTTTCAGTCAACACTCAAATTTGAGTAGTGATTCTAGAAGAGGAGTTGAAAGATCACCACAACACAGCTTACTCGTGCACACATTCAGCACCCTATGTGGGGCCCACTGGTGTTCCTAATGGGTGGTCCACTTTGGTCCATGGAGTTAAATAAAAAGCACCTTTATTAAATAATTAATTTATTATTTTAGAAGTGATCAAAATTTTATATAATTAGAGAAATAAAACTTGATTATTTCAATCAAAATGATATTTTGTGAGTTTCTTATTTAAAATGATCAACTAAACATTGGTGGCCCTACAAAAGGGGAAGTGGAAGCAACTGATGGATTGGTAAAACGAAACATTGCAAGCTGAAGTAAAATTGACATCGGATGAAGATGAATAGTATACCTTTAGAGCTTTAGGACTAGATGATATTCTACTAAAGTGTAAATCTGGATTTTAGCAAAATTTTATATTTGAAAAGGATATCCAAAGAAAGGTGTATATAGATGGTAGTCTTTCATGAAAATATAGTAGATGTAGACCTTAAATCATACCATAAATCAGGGGAGACAGTAATAAAATGAAGGCCAAAACAAAAATAGTTTAGATAATAAAATTTGAGTGTATGTCAAATAGGTTTACAGGAGAAGCAATTTTTTGTTGAGACAAATCGGAGTAGTTTGAATGGGAAAAGTAAGTATTTTGAGGCTGAGTAGAAATGAATTTCCAAGGACCAGTTTTAATTTACAAATAATATAGAGTTAATTAGTGAAACCAGAAGAAATCAATTGAAAGAGAAATTGGTATGTTGACAATTAGTAAAGCAAACATAGAATTATCCGTTATTGGACCAAGAATTTTGAAAGAGGCATAATAAGCAGGGTATAAATCTCAGCCGATACACTGGCAGATGCATATTTATACGGCCGATATTTGTCCAAAAAAATTTAGGAGAGAGATATCGGCCAAAATCTGAATATCTCGGTAAAGGTGATTTTTGTACCCCTGATAATAAGTAATATTACAAGTACCACATCTACAGTCTCAACCAATTGTGACCTTTATCAACATATAAAGATGAAGGTGTAATTGAGCCAATACAAGTGTAGCTAAACTGGTAATCTCTTGTTTCATAAAGCGAGAGGTGCTAGGTTCGAGCCCCTATGGCCTCACCTACCCTAAAGGCAGTGGATATCACCTGTAGGGGTTTTCACATTTAAATTCAAAAAAAAAAAAAGATAAGGTGCACTCACATTTCAAACATGCACCATGCTAGAGGGGACCTTTATCAACATATAAAGATGAAGGTGCAGTTGAGCCCATACAGGTGTAGCTCAACTGGTAATCTCTTGTTTCAGAAAGAGGGAGGTGGTAAGTTCGAACTCCTATGACCTTACCTGATGTACCTAAAAGCAGTGGATATCACCTATATGGGTTTTCTACCCGTAAATTAAAAAAAAAAATAGAAGAGATAAAGTGCACTCACATTTCAAACATGCACCTAGAGGGGACCTTTATCAACATATAAAGATGAAGGTGCAGTTGAGCCCATACAGGTGTAGCTCAACTAGTAATCTCTTATTTCAGAAAGCGGGAGGTGCTAAGTTCGAGCTCATATGACCTTACCTGGTATACTCTAAAGGCAATGGATATCACCTATATGGGTTTTCTACACGTAAATTCAAAAAAAAAAAATAGAAGAGATAAGATGCACTCACATTTCAAACATGCACCATGCATTTTAGAGGGGACCTTCAAATTCTTTAAGGAAAGATTAAGTAGCATTTTCATGACAAGTCTGTCATGACCCTTGGAAATGTGAGAATTTTTCATGGAAGGCGTAGTCACGCTTACACATTATTCTACTTTATCTAGCACCACATCGAGAATAAGGAAATTGAACTGAACTTCAGATGGTCATACCATTTAAGTTGTCCAAGTCTTTACAAAATCTTCTCAAGCTGGTTTTTTCTCAACAAGATAAAGGTAACGGTTGAAGCACATGAAATTTGGTTTCAAGAAAATAATAACTAATTTTCTCATAGTCGAACAATTTAGTTTTGAAAGACATTACAGGGGCAAAATAGAAGAAAAAAAAGGTGCAAAGAGTGTCCAAAGCCGACACTTGCATAAGCGACGATCTCTGCAAATGTTTCTTGCCATGGAACTAAATGGTATCTGCACTCTAGAGTTGTGATACCAAAGTAGAGACCACTTCTTGGGCCAAAACTTGGAAGCACTTGCTGAAAAAAAAATTAGAACATCTCAACATTTGACGGGTAATAGAATAGAAATAAGAATCTAATATCTACTTAAGCTTGTGCAGGATGTAAATATCTTCTCTCATAAAGGCCTGTTACTTGGTCAGCTACAGCCCACATGATCGCCTGGCCAGGAGGAATCCTCATGAGCCTAGGCAACAAACCCTTCCACAATGCAAGCAATCCCTCCTCTGCAAATATGGTTCTGATTGCATGGACCATTCCCTTGTACTTGACATCGCCCCCGGATCTGCTCTGTGCCATCAGCCTTGTCTTAACAACATCAAAAGGGCCAGTGCATACAGGTCCTGCAGTCCCTGCAAGGAAACCAGATACCATGGACTGCCATGGCTGAAGGACTTTTCCATCACCTTCATTTTTCTTCCACAAAAGGACATCAAATGCATTCTTTGCTGTGAACATCACAGCTTGGTTTGTTCCATTACGCATTACAGTTGGTGCGGCACCTGCCCAGAGGCCCAGAATGCCATCTTCACGGATTATCATGCGTGCACAATGTATAGGGCCCTTGTACTTCAAAAGCTCTGGGCTTAGTCCCTTCTGTTGTTGCAGTCTAATCTTCACCACCTACAACCCACCAATGGAATGACAAACCTGAAGCAAAACTATGCAATTTGGAAACACAAATAATGCAGTTACAGGTAGAAACTGAACTTTTGAAAGAAGAAGAAGAAAGGAGCTAGAACCCAAATATTAAGGGAAAGAAGCAAACATCCAGTCGGTGGATAATTGTGCGATACACAGACAATGAGAAAGGATCCAAACATAACTCGGCAAAGCATGAATGTCCAGAATTTGTGCTACCATGGAGATGATATAGTTTAAATCCAAGCACCTAGGTTGATTCAAACAACCAAATTTGCAGATACTGCATGCCCGGAATGAAAGAAATGCACCACAAAAAATGCTTATTTCTCTGCAACAGTGCAAAGGAATGAAAGAAACGTTGGGGCTGTTCAACAAGATGAAAACCAAGATTGGAGCATATTGGGACGAAAATTTCTTCTTTCCATCAATCTCATTTGCTTGGGTCGTTTTTGAGCCCCATTTCTGAGAAATGAGATCTCTGCTATTTCCTCGTGGGTGGATATGATACGTTTGATTTTCATCTTTTACCTTGATTTTCATCATTTAGGAAACTTGTTTTAGGCCATTCACATGAACATGCATTGAGACTAGAGACCCATATTAGCATTTCTACAAACATCCCTTCATCAGAACTGTCCCATATAAGGATTCCATGAGCTTTCACAGCATGAAAAGGAAATCATAATCCCTAATTCAATAATCCTGGATTAGTGCAAAGAACCAAACAGAAAAAGTAGAAAGGGAAATTGTCTTTCTTCAATTGCTGCAAACTCCAATGGCTCAACTTTATTTTCTTAAGAAACCACCTATCCACCAAGAAAAATGCATGGTAGGAATTAACTTTTTTAAGAAGAAAAAATTGCAAACAAACAACTGGCAACACGCTACGCTCGTTCACAGCAAAGTTTCTAGGAGAACAAATTCCAATAATGGGATCGGCTTATTTTATTAGAAAGTGCGGGTCTATGAAAGGGGGAAAATCCTACTGGTACTTATGGGTAGGTAGGAAGTGTTCTCGTTGGGAAAAATGGGAACGCAGAAGGTAGCGTACCTCAAAAGGGGTGACGATGAGAAGGGCCTCGAGGACGCCGGCGCCGAATCCGGACATGAGGCGGTCGCTGTTGGAGAGATGGCCGGTGGTGGAGTCCTTGAAGGCGGACTGGAAGAGGGCGTTGGAGCCCATCCGAAGGGTGTACTTGAGGGTGAGATGGGTAGCGAATGGGGTGAGTCCCTTCCAGAGAGCCCGCACCCCCTCGCTTCGGACGACAGTGGAGCCGCAGTGGAAGATGCCCTTGTAGGCGCCGGTGCGGTCCAGCTGCAGACGCGTCTTGATGACGTCGATGGGCTGCAGGCAGCAAGCCTCAAGGATTCCACCTAAAGATCCAGACACCGCCTTCATGTACGGCGGTGTGCTCGCCCCACTCTTTTTTGCCTTTGCATTCTCGTTTCCATTCCTATTCTCTGCTGCCGCCGCCGCCGCCATCGCCCTTTTTCAGTCTCAGTTTGTAGAGAAAGAAAGGGAGAACATAAAAGAAGAGAAGGGAAGGAGGAAAGGAATGACTGGAAGCCGCTTTTGCTTCTTCCGTTCGTTCCCTTTCCTCTTCCTTCTCCTCTGCTGCAGGAAACATCTTTAAGACGGGAAAATGGACAAAAGAAACGTTGTCGCACGTGCTACCCCGTGACCGAGAAGAGTTAAATTCAATAACTATAAACATCTTCATGTATGGATGAAATATATAAAAATGATAAATTATTGATTGCATAAATTTTAAATTTTATATGATTATAATAATTTTACAATTTTAAACATTGAAAATTTAGGTAATAAAAATAATTAACCTTTTATAATCTATCTTTATAGTAATAAAATTAAAGAGTTTCTTTTAAATAAATATAAAACAAAATCCTCTTTTAGTCTCATCCAATCATATAAAATCTACCCTAGGATGAATATGGAATCTTCTCATTTAAAATGAATACCACAATCTCTCTCACATTGAAAACTTTAATGTGGCCTTTTTAAAATTTAAGTCAACCAGTGACTAATGTGTAGTTTCTACTTAAGTTTTTCTTCTTAAAAAAATATTAAATTATTAGTTAAAAAATAAATTCATTTGTATACACATTGTGAAAGCCTATTTAAAGGGCTCTAGTGGTCAAAAAGTTTCCTTTATAAAAGGAGGTATTAGTTCACTCAAATCCTTTTGGCCATTCTTCATGAGATTACTTCTCATTGAATTTGTTCAATGTGTGTGGATTTAGAGATTTACATATACTTATGAGATTAGTTTTGCCTTTAATTTGACAAATTGGCTGAATAAATGACAAATTGAGAGAAACTCATTTGAAATAGATTGGACATCTTACTAGAAGACCAGAGTCAGTCCAATTATAGAGTCGAAAGTATAAAAGTTGTAGGTAAGAGGAGGAGAGGTAAACTATTGAAAACATTGAGGAAAATAGACTAAATTTATAATAAGATCAAATGGAGAAGACGAACTCATAAAACTGACCCCATATACATTGGTCCTAAGCTATTATGACGATGATGATGCAAAGTCTCAAATATCTTCCATCCTTATGTTAAATTAGAAGGAAAATTCTATCAGAAACTTGGTATTAGAAATTCTACCTAAGTAGTTCACTAATTTGGATGTTTCTCTTAGCCTCAATCCTCTAAATAACAATGCTTAGGTCAGAATGTTGATGTAAAACTCGTAAACTCAATCTCAAATAAATGAGACTTGGACTATTAGGGTGATGATAGTGCTGCAAAATTTTAAATCATCTTAGGTGGTTGTCTTAAATTGAAAAGAAAAATTTATGTTAAAAGAGGAACTTGACATTAGAAATTCTAACAATTTTTTTTTACTGATTTGAATTTTCCTCTTATCCTCATTTGCCTAAGTAGCAATGCCTTCTCCAACATCATCGATTGTCTTAAAAGAAAAATTGTAGTAAAAATAAACAAAGTTAGCCTTGTGGGTAATGTAAAACAATCATTATCAACTTCGTTGCCAGATGCAATAGATTTTTAATCCATTAATTTAACATAAGTTTAAATTAAATATGAAAATAATTTATGAAAGACATTCATATAAAAAGAAGAGAGTGCGTATTTCTACTCCTATGCACTTTACATAATTTTTTTCCTTAATATCAAATCAGAACTCAAAATTTCAATATTAAAATTAAAAAATATTAAATATATATCAGCCGGGGTTTAAAAACATGACATACACAGCTTACATTGATGGCCAATATTTCTTTTCTTAAAATTTATTATCCAATCATTCTCTCCCTTCTTCTGGTGTGGGACAATTCTTGTTTGTGACAGGTTCTCCAAATCAATCCCTAGCACCTTCGCTAGAAAGACCCACATCTTTTTTGTATAGGATTCACGCATCAGAGGGAACCCGAGTTCCACACGAAAGTAGCCTGATTTACGAAAATAGTCAGATTTTGTTCTGATACCCGTATCTCGGAGACGTCTTCCATTCAAAATGACTAGCCATTGAAGAATGGACCACCTCACCCTTTTAAACCTAAGACTTTCCCGCCATTTTTTGATGGACTTTTGTCCTATGACATTAGACATTTAGATCCATTTACACTACTTTACAAATTCCATCACTGTCATAGATACGTGCTCAATTAGAATAAAAATTGAATTATTAATCTCATTTTCCTATAGTTTTCTGATTTTTTTTTTTCCACTTTGACCTTTCTTTCAAGTTCAATTAATGGGTGAGTTAGTTGGGTCAAAGATTCTAATGAAAAGTTAGCAAGTTGCCCACCAAATTGGCAACTTAAAATCCTTCAATCTCACAATGCCTTTCACATGCAATCTGCCACCAAATAAGAATACTTGGAACCTACTTGCTACATAATTGGGAAATTGGCCCACCAAATTCAAATTTTGAACGCCATGTCTGCTAAGAACTGGAAAAGTAGAAAGTAATATTATAAAATGTCGTGGGTAGATAAATAAGATAAAAGATTTTTTATTTAACTCTATAACATAATATTTATTTTATTATTTTAAAATCAGTCAAATTGAAATCATATCAAGTTAAACTTTAGTTTTTTATAATATGATCAATACTTACGCAACTTACATCAATTCTTATCATTTTCATTCAATATAAAATTCAATTGATTTTGATTCCAACTTGATTGATGTAACATAATCTGATCTGTTTAGTCTTTAAAATTATTAAAATAAGATTAACTTTTATTAATATTTAAAAATTAAAATATAAAGAATCACCCGACAAGAGTATGGATTCTGAAAAATTAACTAAGCATGTAGATTAGTGAATTATCCAAATAGCAGTCATTAAAATTAAAGTTAAATAAAAAAATTAAGCTAGGAAGAAAAGACACAATTATTTTTTTAATATAATTATATAATTGTGAAGAGACGATTAGGGAGTATCAAAAGGAAACTCGGAAGCGAAAATCAATCTGATATAATTTAGTTTTTGAGTTTTTAGAATTTGAGCTTTAATTTTAATAATATATTATTAGATTAAATGCAATTATTTTTATAAATTAAGTATAGATTATAGATGTATGTATAATATAAATTAGTTTTAGCTAAACATTTTTATTTATTTACTTTAAGTAAATAAAATCAAGAACGGTTAAAGTGTTCATATTAGGTTATTAGATATATATTTTATTTAGTTTAAATTATATAAGAACTTATTAAATTGTATTATTTTTTAATTTTTAAAATTCACACTTTTAAAAATATAATTTAATTAATTTATCACAGATTTTAATAAATTACGTATTTAAATATAAACTTATATATATCTCTCCATTTCAAGATGTGTGAGATAATACGCTACCCGTCAGTGTAGCGTAATTTGACTTTATTCCCATTTTTGAATGTCGTCAACCGCGACGGCTTTTGTGGACGAAGGAAACAGACGACACATAGGACAAGTACACAAAGTTTATCAAACTGAAATTCACACGAAATATGTAATAAAAGTTGGTTTTATTCGTCATGTCCGATTACTGGGAGATTAAATGATTGGTATCAATATTTGTTTTAAATTTTTATTTTATCATGTTAAATTCAATAAATAAAAACAGCTAAAGTTTAAAAGATTAAATTTTAAGAAATATTTAACTTAATATGCTAAAATTTACAAAATATTGTATAAGGTACAAACGACTGTCCTAAATTTCTTCGATTACAATGTCGGTCAATATCATTCTCTCTCCTATTTTTTTCAAATCTCAGCTGTTTTTTTTTTAAATTTTTCTAAATTAAAAAATAAAAAATTGAAAAACATACAAGTTATTTTTTAAAAAATTTAGAAATTAAAAAAGAAAATATCGGTTGATATTTCTCCGACATAGATAAATATCGGCTGAGCTATTGATAGGCCCATGATCGAGATGATTTTTTTTTTTAAATATCGATATTATCAATATCGGTGGTATTATAGTCGATATCTCTAATATCTTATGTGTACAGCTGATACATACTGTATCAACTGATATGCATCGATCCTTAAAAATTCAATACATATATCAGCCGACATTTAATCCTATGAATGTACAACGTAGAGTTAACTCGACTTCTCAAAATTAAGAACAAGTTATGAAAATTAAAAGAATAATTATTTATCAATAGTTTTTTTTTTAAATTGGAATCTAAAAGTTAATAAGATGTAATAAAAATCCACTTTAAACAATTAAATGATTTTAATATCTCAATATATATTAAGAGTCCGGGGACGCGGCAGTTGGGGAAGTTAATGCCCCAATATGCACCCAGTATTTTCTTTTAAAAAAAATTCTATTATAATTAATTGTATTACTCAACTTTATAAAAGGCAAGAAAACTGGAGTATACTCAGTGAGTCATCCTCGAATGTGCCCAATAGTCTCGTCCTCCAAGAATTATATATATATAATTAATTAGGTGAGCTAGATGCTCAGAAAATCTGTTTCCACAATTTTTTAAAATTTTGGATAAAGTTACCATTCTACTCCTGCGTAACGAATTTTCAGTTCATTATCAGTTCGTTCGATGAATGTACTCATCTGAATGAACACTTTAGTGTAATTTTCATTCCTTTTAACGAGTGTTCGTTCGTTCTAATGAACCAAACTGTTCATTTGAACGAATTAAACTGTTCATTCGAATGAATGAACATATTTGTCAATCATCTACAAAATTTACTCATTTATTTAAATGAATGAACACTCATCCAAACAAACTGTCAAATGAACTGACAATTTCTTTGGATAAATAAAATATAGAGGGGTAGAATAATAATTTCACTCGATTTTTTTAAAATCGAGTGTGTAAAGGCAAAAAATTTAGGTGCCTATATGGAACACCATTAACTATTATAATTAATGTATTAGATGGTGAGCCCGAGACTTTGAAGTTGAAAAGCTCACTTTTAAATCTCTATTTTTTATGATATTATCGACTACCACCGTTATTGGAATATTTTAAAATTTAGAACTTTTACTATAATATTATTGAAAAATCTCATGAAACTATACTATTAAAAGAAATAATAAAATATGTAGGGACATTAATGCTGTGCAAAAAGCAGGAGGCACTCACCGGTCTTTAGCAGAAGAAGCGTGCAAATAATATAAACTATTAATTATAAATCCACATAAATAATCCAATTAATATGATCTGGCAAGTTTCCATCATGGGCAACCATATACTTTTCAGGCTTGAGCCTGTTACTAGTTTACCACTTGCCATTACAAATTAGTAAAATAAATGTAATTCCAATCTAGAATCAAGGATGATAGTCATATTAGAAATAGGGTACGATTTTTTTTTTATTATGTCACCACTTCAAATGTGGATGAAATGCGACTAATTTTTTTTTTTTAAACAATAAACTCTAATTACCCAATGTCATAACTGGACTGGATCTTCAGATTTACCAAAACTCGATCATAGAAAATGTCACACGTGTTTTTCACACATGGACTCAAATATATATCATAACTCATATCACAAAAGCGAATATTTTCATTTATCTCATCAGTGTTGCGAACGAAACATAGCGGATATAATGTATACGACATTAAAACAAACGTAAGTTTCTTATGCTACATGAGGCATATTTATAATAAAAACACACAAAATAGCCAAAGGTACGCTTAGTTTCCATGTGCAGAAAACCACAAACAATTCTCAAGTTCCGACTCCTAACGAGGCATCATTGGTTCCTCCATTCCATCTTCCAGCTCATATCCTGTATTGTAAGGGACGTGAGCTACTAGCCCAGTGAGGAGAGCTCACCATAAAATTCCAACATACAATATTCATGGAATAAATAACAATTCATGTTCATGAATGAAATGCAATTAATCCACTTAACTCATTTTCACCATAACATCCAACATAATATATGAAACAATAAATAATGCTTGTCTCATAAATACAATACGGTTAATCCACTTAACCTATTTTCACCCAGGATCACTTTCTAAGGTTTTTTATCAATTTTTACCGAGGTCAGCTCCCATTTAGCAACTTGCAAGTGCATAAGGTTTTCGCTACCTGGTCTACTAGCCCATTCAACACCAACAGTTGATGGCGGTCGACCACAGCCTATTAACACGTCCAACCCAACGGCTCGCAAACGAGGTTCGGCCTAACATCACAAGGTCTCCATGACCTGGTCTACTAGCCCATCCAACACGAACGGTTGATGGCGATCGACCATAGCCTACTAATACGTCCAACCCATCGATTCACAAATGGTGTTCGGTTAATCTCAACAATTATAATCCAATGGCCAATGTCAGACTTTATAAAATTATTATCTTCCACAGATTTAATTTATAATCACAATTTTCACATGCAAATGTCAAATGCATAATAATGCATGATTTCTATTGCCCTCCTTACACAAGGACTTATTCTGAGAGAACCGCCATATTTCAGCCTTACCATTTGGTGTATCCAATACCAATATAAGAAATCAATAAAATAATCCATATCACACAAACATATAAAACTGGATTTAATAACATGAATGCCTTCACCCAGTTTTTATCTGACAATTCCCAGACACTCCATGGGTCCATACTGCGTTAGAGACTATAAATCCTCGACTCCCCGACACCATTTTAACGCCTACGTTCTAAACAGTTAGAACATTTATATCCCTTCCATGTAGGCAGTGTCAGGTCTCATATTCTATACCTATATAGCCTTTTCCATCTTTAATAGACAATGGGTCCCATTTCAGTCTGGTATTAATGGGTTTAACATATAACACAATACAAGTGTTGGTTTGAGTTTCCTCACTTTCTCCGGTTGAGTTTTTTCACAGAAAATCTGTAAGATAGAGTAAAATATATAAATTTTCTATTTATCAGTATATACACATAATAATTTCCCAAACTCCGTGTTATTTTTCCATAAAATATGATATGTGTAATGAGTCACCTATGCTCTTTTTACTCCTTTAAATTATGTCAGAAAGTTAGTTGTCAGCCATTCAAAACATTATAGTAAAATGAAAAATATAAAGTACTCAGGTGCTTTCTCTTGTATTGTCTTCTGGAGGAAGGACCATAAAGACGTATTCTGAGAGGCCCAGAGGGTACAGAACAGTAAAGTAAATAAAAGTACTCAGTGCCATATCCTCGTATTGTCTTCTAGAAGAAGGACCATGGAGGCGTATTGAGAATTTGACACAGAGGATATAGTACAGGAATTTAAACATATAAGGCGGAAAAATAAACAAACAATAGTCAGCTGTGGTTAATCTTTTCCCTTATTTTACTTAGGGTCAAAAATTATATTTTAAACGTAAAATAATACAAATCTTGAGGGTAAAATTTAAATTTTAAGAGGAAATCTATTTTTCCTCCATTTAAAAAAAATCTAATTTTTTTTAACCCCAATAGTAAGCTATTTTACTCCCAACTTGCTATGGAGTTAATAAAAATAAGAATAGAATTTGATACCTTGGGTGCAAAATTCTGTATAAGATTGACTAAATTGGAAAACCCTTAAAAGAATGCGGGAAACCCAAACGTTCGGCTACTTCTGGTATGGCCAAAACAAGAGAAAGAAGAGGAAAGAAAAGAAAAATAGGAGAGAGAGAGCTTGCTGTTTTAAAAGAAGCAGAAAGACTTTAAGGGATTTTGTTTTTTTTTTTCTCTTTCTTGCTTCCTCTCCGATGACTCCTATTTATAAGCAACCCGTATGGATTTTTTTAATCATACCAGTTGCCTAAGCTATTCATTAGCTTTATAGGTTTTTAATAACTATGCATTTATTATTATATATTTTATAATTATTATTACAACTACCACACAGTGACATAGGCAATTGCGGTGTTGTAATCTTCCAACACAACTACAAGCTACAACCGTAGCTTTGAAACTTATCTTCATCTGTTTTCTGATATTATTTTATAATATAATATTAGTTTATTCTTTTTAGTATTTACATTTCTGTCATTTCTTTTATCAGGGTATTTCAGGGTCTCACTAAATTGATATAATTGGTTCAGTAGATCAGGTATTAAAAACCAAGCATGGTATTAAAATTTGGAGTGAAATTTATCTAAAAAACCTAGTGTTTTTGCTAAAAATCACCATTTTAACAAAATCTGTGAAACCCTTGCCACCAATGTTGGAAGAGTCCCACATCGATAGTGGAGGCAAAGAGGGGAGTGCTTATATCTGAGGCCAAGCTCTTAACTTGTGTGACGCGTTTTGGGCCGGGCCCAAATGCAAAATCGTGTTGGTGCGAGCATATGTGCGAGGCCCAAAGGACAATATCACACTGAGTCAAGCCCTAAGCCCTGTATTCGGGTCGGGTCGTTACAAATAGTATCAGAGCTGAGTTCAACACTCGGACTGTGTGGCCTTTCCTCATTCCGTGATGTTGTCGAGCTGGGGCCAACTCGACGCTTTAGGAGGGGTGATTGTGAAACCCCTGCCACCGATGTGGGAAGAGTCCCACATCGGTAGTGGAGGCAAAGAGGGAGTGCTTATATGTGAGGTCAATCCTCTTAACTCGTGTGACGGTTTTGGGCCAGGCCAGGTGGGCCCGAGCCAATGCAAAACCGTGTGGATGCGACCATACGTACGAGGCCCAAAGCGGACAATATCACACTGAGTCAAGCCTAAGCTCTGTATTCGGGTCGGATCGTTACAAATATCCTAATCTTCAAGATTCTTTTTTAAAGTATCCAACCTTATAATTTGATAGAGTAAATTTGTCTGATAAAAACATTCTAAAGTTTCAAAGTGTTTGAAGTCAAAAATCGTATTTTTTTAAGAGAAAGAATATTCAACGGTCCATATTTCATGGCTTAGAATAAATATAAAAAACTCACTATTTTAGAGTGTAAAGAAATAAACAGTTTAGTTATAATACGGATTGAGTACTGACTCTGTCTGTATATTTTTAGGACTTCCTCTACCCTGTCAAATTGGAATTTTACCACTTTAAAACTTAGGGGTAAAATAAATTAGCGAAATTATAACGAGATTGGCATGTCATTAGGTCTGGAATTTAAAAATAATGTATAATCTAAAATTTGAAGTTCAAACTAAATCAAATGACTGAATTTTATAATAGCTAAGGTTTAAGCCTAAAATAATAATATTATTATATTCATAATTTATCCATATATCTTTGAAACTTAATAAAAAGGGTTATCGGATTCGGATCGAGTCAAATTTAGATCCGTTGGAAAACTTATTTGATAATCTTCATGATTAGAAAAAATAATTCATAATTAACGACTAAAAATTATTTTATTAATTACAATTAATTATAATTAATCTCTAAATTGGGTTGGGGTACTACATATTAGTACGTGGAAAACTCAAGTATAGTTATATTAAAATCTCTATAGATGAGTCTACATTATCTCTAAGGCACATCAAGATTAGGTCATTGGGGTCTCAACATGCAACCTCCTGCTTAATGAAGTGGGAGACAACCAGTTGAGCTACACTGGATTATGATTTACGAATTTTATTTATTAGAATTTTGTAATATTATTGTTATAATATTAAATTTAGTGATAATAATGAAAGAAGTGGTAAAATTTTGATATTATCAGAAATGATATTTTATTATTGTTATAAAAACAAAAATACCGCAAATAAAAATTCGTCACTTCAACGTTCAGGAAGTTATTCGTCACTGACATCTTTGGAAGAAACAATCTGTGCTCTCACAGTCGCACTAATGCCTTCTCAAATCGTCTATATTTTTAATTTTTAAAGATAATCGTCTTTAATTTTCTACCAGCCAAATCTACATAATCGTCTACCACTGTAGACCATGAATTGAGAGAGCGAGAGAGAGATGGAAGGAGAAGGAGGAGAAGAACCGGTGACACCTGCCGGAAGGTTCTTCCTGCAGCCAGAAATGCAGGCCATCATACACTGCGTAGTGGGGATGAAGTACCCAATAGACGTTGAGGCTACAAAAGCAGAAATGCACAAAAATCTCCTCAATCACCCCAGATTCTGCAGCATCTTGGTACGATTCCAACTCTCAATCCATTCTTTCCCAATTGATATCTGATATCCCCCACTACTTACCCATTCCCAACCGTTGGATCTCGGATACTCCGTCTGGAAAATCAGGTGAAGGACAGGCGCGGGATCGAACGGTGGAGAAAGACCCAAGTCGACATCAACAACCATGTAATCTTGCCCACCCAACTCCAAGAGGACCGCGATGATGTTGATGATGGTGTGGAGGAGCATGTCAACCATTACTTGGCAGACTTGGCAGTAAGCTCGCCGTTGGATCAGAGCAAGCCGCTGTGGGAGGTACACGTGTTGCAATCTCAGCGATGCTGTGTGCTGAGGCTCCACCATGCCCTCGGAGACGGTACCTCGTTGATGTCGCTCTTCTTGGCCTGCTGCAAGAGGGTTGATGATCCACATCTTCCACCCACCTTTCCGTCGCCCAAGGCTGGCCGTTCGAGGGTTCCTTCTTTGGTTGGTAAGATCTGGAAATGGACGGTGATCTTGTGCTTGACCGTAGTTTACATGGTGGAATTCGTGCTTCGAAGTTTGTGGGTCAAAGACGCAAAGACGGCGGTCAGTGGTGGAGCTGGTGTAGAGATATGGCCCAGGAAGGTGGCGACGGCAAGCTTCAGTCTCCAAGACATGAAGTTGGTAAAAACGGCCGTCAATGGGGTAAGTACTAATTTCTAGTTCGTACTTTACTAAAAATGTGTCGGACTTAATATGATAAAAATAGGAGTTTCATATTCAAGTTTAGGAAAATCAGGTAGGGCAACTTGGGTCGGGTTGATCCGACTTGAGAAATCATGCTGGGTTGAGAATTTTGGATCAGTGATCGGGTCGGGTTGAGAAGATAAAAACCTGTATGAGATTCAGGTCGGATCGGATTGAGAATTTTATAAGTTAACCTCATTTGACCCGACACAACCCGATCCGATCCAGTTAAAATTAGTCTAAAATGGGTTCAAAATGCGGGTCGGTGAGAATTCGGCTCAGATTGTAAGATTCGAGTTGAGAATTTGGGTCGGGTTCCATATATCAAATCAGGTCGAGTTGAATTTTAAGGAACCCAACCCGTTCGACCCGAGTTGCAACCCTAAGCAAATGGGTTGAGAACGAGTCAATTGTGAACTCTGTTTTGCGAGGCTCACATTTCTCTTGAGTTAATCCCTACGGGTGAAACTCGGGTCGGGTCAAAACTCGACCTGCATGACTGGTCCCTAGAAATCAATTGGGTCGGGTCAATGGGTTAAGTTGAGAAGACAAAAACCCGCATTGAATTCGGGTCGGATTGGGTTGAGAGATTTTCAAGTTAACCCGACCTTACCCGATCAAACCCGAGCCAACTGAGTTAAATTTAGATTAAAATGGGTTAAAAATGCAGGTCAGGTCATAATTCGAGTTGAAACGAATTATAATTCAGGTTGGGTCGGGTCGAGACGTTCAGGTCAGATCGGGTCAAGCTCCACATTTAAGTAACTCGGGTCGATTGAGTTTTAAAAACTCGACCCAACCAGGCCCGATTTCAGCCCTATCCCTGCCTGTTTTGATTGGACAAGTCGAGGGCAGTGGGGCACGAACACCATTGGATCTCTTTTAAGAGAAATGATCTTACGCTGGATGATAAAGGGTCTATTTTTTTAATATTTCTAAATGTAAATGATAAAAGGACTAGCTTTTTAATATTTTTGGTATCTAAAAAATTACATTAATCTAAATTTTAACTTATTAAAATTTAAAATAGTCATGTAATTGGTTTTCTATCCTAACAAATGTTTAAAAAAGTAGAAAATGTATGAAATCATGGTGCATGAGAAAAGCTCTCTTATTTTTAAATTTTGAAGTATATTTGTCGAAAAGGGGAAAATTGCTTATGATCTTTTCCTAATTAAAAGACAAAATTATTAAGAGGTATTTTCGAAAATAAAAAGGAAGAATAGGTGTCTAAATCATTTACCTTTTTAAACTAGGAATGCCCATGTCCATCTAGGTATTAGGGAATGCTACAGAGAAAATTTCTCACTCGTGAACTTGGTTCAAAATTTGTTGAATTTATAATATTTATTTAATATTCATTTTTAATTTTTGATAGTATAATAACTTTTGTAATAATCTATCTATCCATATAATTTTTGTGATCATCTGATAACATTATCTAATATTGCTGCTCATAACATCATGTTTTTTAGCTCAGGGTCCAAAATACGCTTCAGCCGTATTTCGGCCGATATGCATATCGGTTGATAATTTTCTCTCTCATCCGATTTTTCTATTTTATTGCATTTCTCTTTCCTTCGATATTCAAAATCGTGAAATTTAAAAATCGATTTTTATTCATATCGGCCGATATGGTGATCGATATTCGGTTCGAATATCGGTCATATCGACCAATAACTTTTTTTACTAGTCAATACATATCGTATCGACTTGAAAAATCAATAAATATCGGCCGATACATATTGTATCAGCCGATATTTGGACTCCTGAGCTCATGTGCCCGTCAAACTATTTCAACTTATAATTCTACTTTATTTAAGGATTATATTTTAAGGGTTTTTTTCATTCAAATCTAAATGAAAAATAATATTTTATATAACTTTAATATATGATGCTTTTTTGACATGTTGATTAAAGTCAATGGAAATTTCATGTATGTATTATACATTTAGAAGTGTCACGTGCCTTTTTTATTGAATTTAAAAATAAATCTTGTAATTGACTCTTTGACTTGACATGTGCCCTAAAAGAATAAAAAATGTCTTGAGTTTGGTGGGTGAGAGAATATTGCATCTTCCACGTGTAAGAATTTCTTTGAATTGCATTATTTCTTCATCTTCTATCAAGGCAATGTTTAAACTTCAACTATTGTACTCCTTTTTATTTTTATCAATACTTTATAAACCCATCTTAAATTCTTATTTATGTCATTATTTTTTTTTTTAAGAAAGAGATAATTATTTTTCACTTTATTTACTTGTTTCATGATCTTTGCAGACCATTAATGATGTTCTTTTTGGGATTATATCGCATGGATTGACAAGATATTTAAAGATTCGATCACCTAAGGGTATATAATTACATTCTAGATTTGTTTTAATATTGATTACTATACTAACTCGAATCTAAACATGATTCAAATCAAACTTTACATACATCAGATTCTTTAGGGAACATTACTAAAAAGCCCCTTTGGGTTACCATTTGATAAGAAAGGCATCACATCCTTCACCCCATGGATGACCATGGGGCTTTTGGATTAAGAAATTTTTGAGTTTGTCTTTGGAGGGATTTTCTTAAATGGAAGATTCTCTTAATCATTTCATTCCTTCACTTTTGGATTTCTTTAATAATCATTATTGAGATGTTGGGCAATCGGAAGAGAGCTTGGTTGATCTTCCTGCGTAATGAGCATCTCGCCCACTTTGGTTTAAAATGTCGTCAAGTGAGGTTCACATTTCTTCTCATCATAATCTATCATTTTTTTTTAATGACGAAAGGTGTCCAGGCGCCTCACTTAACTGGTCCTTCGGGGCATGTAAAAACCTCCCAATCCACACAACTGAATAAATTTACAGAAATGACCCTTTATTGGAATTGAGTTATTGCTAAGCTAATTTGAGGAAAAATCCACTTTCTCCCACTACCTCTCAATCCAAACACATTCAAAGTGTCTTATAATCTCAATGATGTAGAATATGAATATCTCAAATCTCAAGTAGCTCATAGCAACTAGCACAAAAGGGTCATGGTTTAAAGATAGAATACTGAATTATCAATACAGTGTAAGGAGTGAGTATTCAGTCCAAAAGACTAACCTGTTAGGTGGAGTTACGCAAGTCCTAAATCCGTCTCTAGATCTCTCCATTCACAACCGACGTGGATCTCGTTCACCCAACATACAGAAATGGATCTAAATTACTCATTTAATGTACAAACTATACTACAATGTCAAAGCCATTGCAATGCATTTGGGTCCTAGCTTTTAATGTTATGGGCCATATGATTGGAGAGACCACATGACAGGGGACAAGAGTCTTAACCAAGGGGAACTTCATTGCCACCGTAGTATAGTGCAATGCATTGCAGATGGATCACTCCTTAATGCTATCTAATGAACTTATTATAGTCATATTGTTTGTTAATGGCAGAAACTCAAGGAAAGCTTCGAATCACAGGATTGTCAATGGTCAATACAAGACAACTTCCGGGACTACAGGTTGTCAAATCTTTCATATTTCTTTCAATTTTGTCATGTTAATCTAGTACTATTCTCTTCTTTGATCTTTTCTTTTGGGTCTTCTTTTTTCTTAAAAAAAAATTGAATCAACAGAAAGAAATAAAACTGTGCTTCATTCGTGGAAATTTCAATAAGGTATCAATCTTAGTATTTGTAGAGGTTGTGATTGAGAAGTTTGGATTCAAGAGTGAGTTGAGTTTCATTTTTATTGGAGATTTCTTTCTTTCCATTCAGCAGCATTAGTTGAAAGATTTGAGAAGAACGGCACATTGTCTTTCTCATTATCATCAGTATATATAGAGTTGTACAAGCCTCTGAAGAGGATAGAATCAAATCGATCAAAATCAATTACAATCCCTTAATTAGAGACACTGATATTATTATTAGCAGTGATAACATGATTGTAAACAAACAATGAACAGGATCCATCATATATGATGAGAAGTGATTCCAAATCAAGGTGGGGAAATCAAATGGGCTTCATTCTCCTCCCCATATATCTACACACAGATGTTGAGGATCCTCTTGAATACGTTAGAAGCGCCAAAGCCATGCTTGACAGAAAGAAGCTTTCGTTGGAGGCCCACCTCTCTTACAAATTGGGGGCCCTTGTTATGTCTCTCTTCGGCCCAAAGGTGACATCTTTTATTAGTTTCATGATACGGATTTAGTCATTTAATTCTTTTCTTAGCTCTTAAGTTCTTGTTTTTCAGGTTGCAACCCTAGTTAACTATAGAATTCTAGCCAACACAACCTTCACAATCTCAAATGTGCTAGGACCCCAGGAGGAGATTATGTTTGCAGGGAATCCTATTACATATTTCCGTGCAACTTCATCAAGCCTACCTCATGTGAAATTTCTATACCCTCTGTTTATTCATTCTATACTGGTATTTTTTATAATAAAAGACAATTGTGTATATTTTCAGCACTTAACTGATGACAAATGAACAAAAGAGTAAACACAGTACTTCTTGTTATAGAAAACACCAATGTTCTTATAACTTTGTTCGTCATAATTATTTTAAATAGAAATGAAGCATAAGATGAAAGCTCGTATGTGACTTTGTGCGACTTGTTTGGGCGTAGGCAATCACAATGCACATGGTGAGTTACAATGGAAAGGCAGACATGCAAATTTTGGTGGCAAAAGAGATCATCCATGATCCCAATATCCTTGCTAAGTGTTTCCAAGATGCATTGCTTGAAATGAAGGATGCTGCTAAAAATATGGTTCATGTTTATTAATTATCTTTGATTGGTTCAAATGTACTATACAAATGTCATATTAGTGTTGTTCTTCTCCTAACAAGATTTAGGAGACTAAGCAGTAATACCTATGTTGTTGAAGTATTACAATGGTGATGACAATGATAATGATATTTGGCGCTTTTGTGTTGAATTTTAACGAAAGCCCCTTTTAGCTCGTGTATGTAAATCAGCAGTTACACTTTGGAAGAAATAATTTTTTTTTTATAAATTCAGCAAGTTACCTAATATGAAAAATGTTAAATTACTAAGCAAAATAAAACTGGAATGAAGATTATTTGTGAATAAATAATGTAGTAAAAAATAGAAAACAGATATATTGTGGGAAGTTTGTGTCTTTAGAAATAAAGTATTATGATACATTGACAATAATTGCTCAATATATGATGCAACGGGTGGGATCCATGGGTGAAAGTACGGGTTGCCTCTGGGAATTCGGAATTAAAAGGGGTTTTAATGTGGTTTTAAATGGGTAAAATGAGGGATTTAATATGGTTATAAATGAAGGAAGGTGATTTAATGGGTGATTGGTCACATTAACCTGCCCTTAATGTGAGAAAGCACGGGCTAATGAAAAACTTAAAGAAGTGTCTTTTTATAATCCTTTTTCAAATTTTAGTTGTTTGATTTAAAAAATTTGTATTTTTTAAGAAATTCTTTGTTAAAATCACCTTGTAAAAAAAAAAAAAAACTTTAATTTGACGTTAAATCATCCTCCATTTGAATGGTGATTCTCATATTAGATACAGTTTTAAAATATATATAAGACAACTAAATTAGAACAGAGGGAATATAAGGTTATTCCTATCCTTATCTTAAAGTAAGCTTATATCATTGGGTGAATGAAGATAAAGTAGGGCAATGAATGAGAATTTATTTTTTAGTTATTTGATTTTTTTTAAGATTAAGGTATTCAAATGCCCCACATAAATTTTTTACACCTTTCATGTGGCTAATCTTTAGGACATGTCTAAACTTCTCAATCTACAGATGTCGGGTAAAAAATTAAGGAGAATGGAATTATTTGATATTTATTAAATAAAAAATAGACAAAGTAAGAGAAGAGAAATTATGGGTTTTTCTCATTTTTAATGTTCTGTCTCTTTTCTCTTTACATATTTTACAAACAAAATACAGAAAATTCTCTCAACAAAAGAATTCATTAATAAAAGACTTCCTTATTCGAAAGATTCTCTTGAAAAACCTCTTTTTCCTACATAAGTTTCAAGTTGGTCGTGTTATTATCCTTTACTTATATAAATATTTCTACTTAAACTACATATTTTGCTTAAAAAATAATATGATCTAATAAACAATGAATATAAAAATAATTAATAATATAAAGTAAATTATCAATCACTTAAATTTGAAGTTTGGAAAAAAAACAAATAATACAAAATAATTATGGATATTGACATATTGTAAATTATCCCAAAATTTTCACCCATCGAGATAAAAGTATAAAACAAGCCATATTTAATGTCTTAAATTATTACTCTTGATGGAAGAAAAATACATACAATGGAATTAATTTTGTTATATTAATAAAGCTCTAATTATATTATATTTCATTATTTATGGATGTGATTAGAGCCGTTCGATAAAGTTTTCCTTAACAGAGAAGGTTTGTGATCCACACGAGTTACGCTCTTGGACTAAAACGTCACTCGGACTGAATTCTAAAACCTTATTGGTCATCCTCGTTGGAACAACACAAATCCGCCACGTGTTCCCGCGACAGAAAACTCTCGATCCCTCCAAATTCTCCTTTGTTTCACTGTCATATATATATATATATATATATATATATATATATATATATATATCGTCCCTTCTTTCGGTTTCCTTTTCACCTGAAGGAAACATGTCCTCCTTTTTCTACAGAAGTAGCCCACGACAGAATAAAGATTCTACGAAGATGGCGATTCGTCGCTTCCATTACCCTTTACTGGTTTTCGCCTTTCTTTCGATTTTGGTTCTTCAAGAAGCGAAAACCATTGATCCCTACAAGGTATGATTCTTTCAGCCTCTCTCCATTTTATTTTGCTTCCACGTTTTTGGTTTTACAATTCTTCTTTTCTTTTACGAGAATGTTGTTTTCTTTGTATCTTGCATGAATGACAAAATCCCAAGTGCTGGAATTTGAAGATTTTGCTTGCAAAGATTTGGGGTCTTTTTTGGATTGGGCGAAAATATTGAATTGCATGTAGCATAGCGTGGATTCACCTGTTTGGTAATTGAATTACCTGCTGAAGTTTAAATTCTCGCCATTTTCTACCCAGTTTGGAAATTCATGAATTATCCTCAGACCCCATCTATTTCATCTTTCTTCCAATTCTCGTTCAAGAACTTTCTCCTCGGTATGGAATCATTAGATGGTTGTAATCACCTGTAAGTTTTTGTACGGTCCAAAATCTAAATGCGTCCCTGGATTTCGTTAGGTGAGGGTACCCATTGAACCGGTGAAGATAGCATACGTTGCCTCATTTTCTTTTGAGACATTCTGGCCATTCATCTCCCGGGACCATGGACCGGTCAGTTTGAGCAGAAACTGTGGACGTTGGATTTCTCGTTGGCACCTCATATAAGAGATTTTGTGCCACTCTTTTCTGTCTTGTACTCCGGCACATGCATTGGTGGTATGAGTGGCTGCCAGCTAGAACTTGCCTGGGTCTGCTAATCGAATCAATAGAATAAATGGAACCTTGGTTAATGGATTGTGGGCCATTCCCCTTTTTCCCTGTCTTCTAATGTGTTTTGGGCTTCATTCCATGGTTCATAACAGAGACTTTACAAGAAATGTTGGGACTTGCTTGACATTGAATTGCATGGAAATCCATGGGCTTACTCATCTGCAGTTTCTTCTTCTTCTTCTTTTCCTTGTTGACATTCTGTTGGGTGCAAGATCCATGTATTTCAACCCTTCAGCTTATAATTCTTGAAATAGAGGATTAGATATTAGATGGTGCTGCCTTTGGTTTACAATGATGACAAGGAAGTTGAAGAATTAGTCAATTATAACTTCTCAACTTTGTTGGTGGAAATCCACCATTTATTTCCTGTCTATTTCTTTCTTATTCCATGGACTCAAAACATCATAAACATGGGCATGTGTCTTGAACTCTTTCAAACTGCTTGCATCAACTTCTTGTAACACCTTGAGTTTGTTGATGACACGATGTTGGTACCATATCCCCTTTTCCTGGGCCAGCAATGGGACATCCAACTAATTGCATCTAGATCTAGGTTTGCTGGAACAAATGGATGTGAAATTTGGATGTCATGCAATTCGTTTATTCAGGGATAATTTTTTTGGAGTTCTTGAACTTTGAATGCCCATTTATATTCCTACTCCTAAGGGGGTCCAAAATTAATTTGGATGAGGCGGCCAGGGGTGAATTGGGGAAAATGGGTATTGGAGGTGTCATGTGAAATGGAAAGGGTATCTATTATAAGTGCTACCTTTTTTGTCTAATTCATGTGGAGGAGCCTAATGAGGCAGAGTTATAATAAATTAGGCAAGGAGTGCAATTTTTGTAGAGAGCTTTTAGAATTTGCTCATCCTTGAAGGGAGGTCAAGGAATGCATGGAGGTGAGTCACAGGGAGGAGAAGTTCCTTGTAGGTTTGGATAAGTTAGGAGAGAGATAACGGATCTTTTGTTGTAAGTGGAGGAGTCTAATGTGGCAGAATAACATCTCATTTGGGTAATGAGTGCAATTTTGAAGAGAGCCTTAAGAAGTTGCTAATCATTCAAGGGAATCAAAGAATACATGGAGGTGGGTCACAGGGAGAAGTTCCTTGAAGGTTTGGATAAGTTATTAAGGGGAAAGGATCTTTCATCTTAAGAGGAGGGGCCTAATGAGGTAGAATTATAATCGATTGGGCAAAGAGTGCAATGTTCAAAGAGAGCTTTTAGAAGTCACCAATCATTGAAGGGGAGTCAAAGAATGCATGGAGGTGGGTCACAGGGAGTGGAAGTTCCTTGGAGGTTTGGATAAGTTATGAAAGAGATAAATGATCTTTCATCATAAGTTCCTAGAATCCTAGGCATAATGAGGCAGAATTATAATCAATTGGGCAAAGAGTGCAATTTTCGAAGAGAGCTTTTAGAAGTTGCCAATCATTGAAGGGGAGTCAAATGAAGCATGGAGGTGGGTCACAGGGAGTGGAAGTTCCTTGGCGTTTTGGATAAGTTATGAAAGAGATAAATGATCTTTCATCATAAGTGGTTATAGTGTTCCACATTCCCTTATTTAGTAAGTTCAAATGAGATACTAGGTCTTTTGGCAAAGAATGAGATTCAAAACCTAGAGATGGGTCACAAGGAGGAGAAATGCCTCAGACGTGTTATGAAAGAGATTGAGGTTCTTTGATCATCAGTGGTTTCACATTCCCTTATTTAAGAAGCACAAATATGATACCAAATCAATGGAATTGAATATCCGAAGATTATAGCCATTTTCTTTTCTTTTGTTCTTTTTAATATATAAGAAAAGGGAAAGAGAGCTTGGGGTATGTCTATATTGTTAATTGGACTGTACAGTTTGTTTTCTTATGACATGCTTTTCTTTTTCTTTTTCTTAACAGAATTTCAGTTTGCAACCCATTAAAGAGATGGTTCAAATGATTCCACTGTCATTCTTGTTGGAGACACCTATTTCAAGTCTTTAGTCCCTTGGTTGCCCTTTTTCTTTTGTGGAATCTTGTGTCTGCAGCTACTTCTTTATGACCTTTAATCCATTCTTCCCCTTATGTGTCCTTCCCTGTTTGCAGGAATTGTTATAAATTTTCCATGTGACATTTTTATATAACTTTGTCTTGTTTATTTTTCAGGTTCTTGGGGTTGACAAAAATGCTAGTCAACGTGATATTCAGAAAGCTTTTCACAAGTATGCAGTTTGGAACTTTGCTTCTTATTGATGTTTCATATTATAATAAGATGTTTGTAGTCAACTGTTTTTTGTCCCTTTTTAACCTGCACAAGCGAGGCAAAAACTCCAATAAACTCCGGTGTAACCAATACCCCAATCCACATCACACAAAAAGACAAAATACTTGAAAAGTTACCTTGAAAAAGGTAAGAGCACTCATGTGATGTAAATAACATGGGGCATCTACCACTAGTCCTAAAACTGGGGTGTAAATTCTTCTACTAGCACTTAGGTTAATTGAATTGTGCCCCCACAAGCAAATTTTTTAGTCCTTTAGTGAGTTTATAATGAGACCTATTGTTTGTTTCTTCTTTGCCAGGCTTTCACTCAAATACCATCCTGATAAGAACAAAAACAAGGGTGCAGAAGAGAGGTTTGCTGAAATTAATAATGGTATGTGGTTTATTTCTTTCACATCAAAATTTCCTTTCACATGATCTTATCATAGTGCACATTTCATGACATCTTCCTTGTATGTATTATGTTATGAGTGGAAGTTCCTAGGTGCATGTACATAGGTGCATGTGTTAGAATCTTTAAATGGTTCATGTTCAAGAGGATTGTGCTTATTAATTATTTGTGGTTTATGTTTACTTTTGTCTAGCATATGAAATTCTATCGGACGAGGAGAAGCGGAAGAACTATGATCTCTATGGTGATGAGAAGGGTCGCCCAACATATGATGCTGGTAGTTATGGGGACCATGGGGGATATACATACTTCACCAATGGTGGCCCAGGAAACAACCACTTCACCTCTAGGCCTGATGGGTGGCAAAGTATGGGTGGACAAGGAAATTCTAAGTCTTTTTCTTTCTCTTTTGGGGGGGACCCTACTGCAAGTGGAAGCTCATTCAATTTTGGTTTCAATGATATTTTCTCCAACTTTTTTGGTAGTGGTAAGAAAGGAGGGAACCAGTTTGGTGGTTTCAGTAACTGGGGCAATTCAAGATCTCCATCTACTTCCAGGATTATACAGGATGTTAGTTATGAATTTTTCAAGAAAGAGATATCAGATCAGGGATTGACTTGGCTTTTGCTATTCTATACTCCTACAAAGGGATATAATATGTTAGAATCCGTCATAGAGGAGGTTGCCAATTCATTACAAGGCGCAATAAAGGTTGGTGTACATGAATTTTACATTTGTCTGTATATGCTTGCACATGCTTGTGAAGTTCTTTTTTTTCCTTCTGAGAAGCTTCTCTTCTAAGCATTATCTTTATTGTGACAGGTTGGTGGTATAAATTGCCAAAAAGAACAGAACCTTTGTAAAGATCTTTGTGTATCACCCTCAAAATCAGCTCGGGTGTTCATTTATTCTTACGGAACAACCGAGAGAGACTCATTGCTAGAATACAATGGTGAATGGGATGGCAAGAGTTTGAAGACGTTCTCCCAGGATCACTTGCCTAGATTTTCTAGGCGTGTGGACTTGCATCAGTTTGATTTCTCAAGCACTGTGGAGAACCTACCACAGGTGCTATTGCTTTCAACAAGGAAAGATACACCTGTGATCTGGCGTGTTCTTAGTGGCCTGTACCGCAAGCGATTTGTTTTCTTTGATGCAGAGGTACTCTCTCTCTAACCAAAGTTTGGCTTTATATGTTCCAAGTTTGTACAGGCAGCATTCCATTCTCATAGATGTTGATCTGATGCCTCACCATGATGGGCTGATGCACCCAGACTCCTGAAAGGGAGAATCTTTACACTACTAAATTGGTGGACAGCAACAGATGCAGTTCAAGAAAGAAAATATATATAGTATCATATTCAAAATCTAGATGGTGCATCATCATGGTTGACCTATTCATCAACAGTCTCCCAGAGGAATGCATACACTACCAAGCTGATGGGCAACAAATGCACCTTGAGAAAATACATCAAAAGCAGCAGCTTAAAAAGAAAGTACATTAAAAAAATACTATATTTATTGTAATTGTTGTCATGATGACTCACCATGGTTGGTACATGGACCTGGGTTTCCTTAGAAGGGTCCTTTCACTTGATGGGCAACAAATGCACTTTAAAGAAAGAATACATTAAAAAAATCCGTGTTAAACAGGGATGACAGATATCATCATTACATAGATGATATGGGTCAGTTTTAAAATTATTTCCAATTATACGGCTGAAATCTAAGCAATGTTGTACTTGCTCTAGGACTAAGATGCTTAAAATTCACGTGTATATTTTTAGCTGCTAATGTAGGCTTCTTTTTTTAGGTTCATGATGTTTCTGATCCAGTTGTGAGAAAGTTGCATGTTAGTGCACTTCCAGCCGTGGTAGGTAGGATGTCAAATGGTGAGGTGCATGTCTTGAGAACAGGGGTAGTAAATGATTTGAAATCTGGAATCAGCGAGTTAAGAACTTTACTTGACAGTTTTGAGAAAAAGAACAAGAAAGCAGCTTCATCTCAAGGAAACAGACAATCACAAAACGAATCACAACAGAAATATAAAATTCCTGTTCTTACTGGTTCAAATATGGATAACCTATGCAGTGACAACATTGTTGTATGCATTATTGGCATTTTCAGATCGTCCAAAGCAAGGGAGAAACTTGAGTCCATTCTACACACAGTAAGTAGACTATCTACTAGTGAAAAGATACATTGAGATTTTTATTACCTGATTCTCTTTTGACCTTACAGTTTTTTACCCTTCCTTTTTAAGAAGAAAACAACCTTAAATAACTAATAGAAATAATTGATAGTTTTGGGACTAGGTTGATTAATTCAGCTATTTTTACTTGTTGGAGTGGACAGGCATTCTATGGTGGGCTTGTGGGAAAGGGTTCCATTAGTCGAGGAATAGGTTTAATCTTTTGTCAAGAAACTTAATACTTTCTCTGTCCCAAATTAAGTGTCCTATATGAATTTTAGAATTGTCCCAAAATAATTGTCTCATTTAGTATAAAGTGTATTGAAAATGGATGAGATCATATGAAATGTTAGCCTTATAGAGAGAGTTCCTTAAAAAACACAAATATTTCAAATGAGACACTTAAAATGGGACGGAGGGAGTATGATATAGTTTCTTAGGTTAATTGATTCTTCTGTATCCCAAGATGAGTTGTTAAACTGTCTTAAGTCTTTTTTTCTTTTTGGAACTTCTATTTTAAGTATTGATGAATTTATCACGTAGAAGGTCCCTTTATTTTAATTGCAATAGCAGTATTCATCAAGTGTCTTGTATTTATGGGTCTTTGACATTCAATTTCAGGTATCCCAGAAGACTCTAATGAGGCAGCGGAATCAACTGTATAATTCTAGGGATTCAGTTTCTTACTCTTTGTTGGATGCTACCAAACAGAAGGCATTTCTGGATGCTTTTGACAGTTCTGGATTCAGGTCTTCCGATAAGCTCATTGTGGCATTCAAACCTAGAAAAGGGAAGTTTGCAGTATTCAAGGATGAACTTACACTTGAAGATGTAGAGAGGTTTATTGGATCTGTTCTAAATGGTGACATTCAATTTATGAAGGTCCGTCAGAAACCTGTCGTCAGATGAGATGTATAATTAAATTAGGAGATGTCAGTTGTTGATGCTTTTAGCATGTGTACAGAAGTGTAGAATGCCAGTGAAAATTCGTCCATCCTGCCCTGATCTGGCTCTGTAAGTGCAGACTGTCGGCACCCAACTTTGTGCTTCCATAATCATAAAATCCTTGAAATTGTGATGATCAGAGCTTCCAACAAGAACCACCATGTATTGAAGAGGCAAGTGGAAGCTGGTTTTGTCAAACAAATGTTAGTTCTGTTTGTATATGAATTTTATTTTTTTTGGATTTACGGGTCAGAAATATCATACAATGAACTTTTATTTTCATTTTTTTAAGTGTTTGCCAGAGTTGTATATGATGTAGCCAAAACAACTTCGAGCCAAAAAACTTGTGCTATTCAGCCTTTAGATTATTCTATTTTCTAACATCAATTTTTTTTATTTTTCAGACGTTTACATAACATAGGTGGGTCTAATTCTATTAACTCATGAAATTCATTTTTTTTTTAATATGTATTTATATAAATTTTACCTTTTTTTAGTTCTTGATGTGATAAGATAGAATCAATTCTTTTCAATTCATCATGGTTATTTATAAAATCATTTTTCTTTAATTTTCAGACATTTTTCATGAACTTCTAGTTTTAACTAAAACTGATCAAACTCATTTCGACTCATCAAAGTTAATTTTTTTCTTTTATATATGTTTTATATATTTTATTAAGTGTGATAAATCAATCTTGCTAAAATAATATTAAATTAAGTAAAGGATTAGTGAATACTTCTTAAGCTTTCATTCTAAAGTAAATAAAATGAAGGTAGGGATTCTAGTTTTAGTTTCCATTCATTTCATTTAATTTATAAATTAGATTATGTGATTTAGATTATCAATTGAAATCTTACATACTTTATATTCATATATTTATTTGTCAACTAAATTCAAATATACGAGACTCATAGTCCATTTAGAGGTGTATATCTCGTTAAAGTATCTTGTTTGAAGTGTCTAGTTAGCTTAATTCAAATTTAAATGGGATTCTAAGATGTGTTCATGTCTTTAATAATATATTTCATGTAAATGGATTTTTTTTTTTTAAATTAGGTTAATGTAATAGGTTATAGTTATTTTATCTTTTAAGAATTAAAAAAGAGGAATAGGTTAATCCTTGAAATTTTAAAAAGATTGAGGTGTTTTTAATACTGATGATAGAGGCTTTTTTTATTTTATAGTTAAATACACTCTTTATTTGAAAATTAAAGAAGATAGAATAACATTTGATTGTCCGAAGATAAATTTTTATTTGAAATTTTCTTTTCTATAAATATAGAAAATTAAAAATAAAGTGAAAAATCACATGACTTTAGCTCATTATAAATTGGAAATAGGATGAAGAATGAAAATCATAAACATCTAAGCTCAAAACAGAAACACAACGCTACGACTACCGAGAAAACACAATCGTTTGGGAAAGGGAGAGGAGGGAGAATGGAGGAAAAAAAGGAGGTTTCTCGACATCAATCCTCCGTTGGTAATACTCAAACTCATTCGTTCATCGTTCGTCTCAGATGGCTTTGTTTCCTCTTTTATTTGTTCGAATATCTTTCTCTTCTGATGATGATGATGGATGATTCCATTTCAGAGGGAGAGACTGGGAATAAAATTCTTGTAATTTTGGTCGGTCCTCCTGGTAGCGGCAAAACCACCTTCTGCAATAACGTCATGAGGCCCGCTAGTCGATCCTGGGTCCGAATCTGCCAGGTCTCTCTCTCTCTCTCTCTCTCTCTCGTTTGTGTTTGTGTGCGTGTCTCCAGGGGGTGATCATCTGTGTGCGTGTGCGTGTGTTATATCAAGCAATGTGGTTATCTATCTTTTCCATCAGAAGACATGATTCTTCAGCTGTTCGGAGCATTACCCAGACTGTGAGAAATGCATGTAAGCTTACTTAGGACACTTATTTTGAGGCTCAACTGTGTTCACAACCAGGACGAGGTGGTTGTATGTTGAGACCTTTCAATTTTAGGAGCCTGCATGTTTTGGCCTTAATTTACAGTAATCCATGATAAATCTTATCCGATAATGAATAGTGCTCATTTTATGTGAAATTTGGAATTGCCCCAGTTTATGGGGAGCAATTGATGTATCAAAACCCTGCTACTTGTGTTTATTTCCATATCCTAATGATGATCAGACTTTAAAAGGAAATGGGGGACTTGACAATTTTCACATTATTCGCTATCTATGGTAGCGAAAGTTGGAGCCCTGGTCCTGAACCATCACTAATTCCACAACAGTCGGTGCTTTACTTTTGATTTCTTACTTTTTGTCATCGGAAGATTGCTTTGAACAATTTCCGTCTTGTTTGTCCATGATAACCTTGAGTATTGGCATTCCCACTTTTAATTGTGGTTAAATGTCATCTATATGTGGATAAAAGCTATGTGATCTCCAAAACACTGTGCATGAGAGAGTGGGAGGGGGAGATAAGATATCTGTGCGGGGAAATGAACACTGTGAATGTTGCTTCCTTCATGTTGATCATTAAGGAAAAATTCATTATAATTGGAGTCTCCCCATGTAAGATAATTGCATAAGTGGATATTCAAGGGCTCTCTTTGACCGTTAAGAGTAGGTAACCCGTTCCTTGTCTTTGTTTCTATCGCATTCTATCTCATCGCGCCACATTCTGCTCTGTAGTGTTCGAGAATCACCGTCAATACCAATCACCGTCAATACCTCGGTGTAGATCTGGGATAATCTTTTGTTCCATAGCCCTGGGGCTATTTACAATTAGCCAATTATTAATTCTTAGACGATGTACAAGCAGTGCATCAAAGATGCAATCATCAATTCTCTTGAAAGGCTACAATTACTGCGAGCACAAATCTGTTCATGCGATACAGTCCAGATTAAATTTTAAAATTTTTCTTGGAATTAATATGTAATCTGGTAACTGCACTGAATATTAAAAGAATTTGGTTCATTGCCCAAAGAGTCATTATCTGTTCCCCATGGAAAGCTGACCTCTGATGATAATGATATTGTGAAATAGTTCCATCACAATAAAAATAGAAAAGTAGAGAGAGGTCTATTCGGTGAGCAGTGAATATCCTGCAATCCACTCCTGTTATCACCATCATAATTGAGTTGCCTTTGCTCCGTCTATCTGCCACTCATGTGAATTGAGAAGTTAGTGTAGCTTATGCATTCAATAATCCAATTCACCCAAATTATGGGCAGTGTTGTGTAAAGGAATGCTGTGAAGTGGTTGCCTAGAGACTGGAAAAAAACACAACCATATGGTTCCTCTGAACGATAGCTTGCATTTTAAGATAAGTTAATAATGGAATTGATGCACCTGATTTGTAAGCTTTTCTTATCTTTACAGGACAGTATTGCTAATGGCAAATCTGGAACGAAGTCCCAGTGCTTGAAGAGTGCTGCTGAGGCACTGAAGGATGGGAAAAGTGTGTTCATTGATAGATGCAACTTAGACCGAGAACAGCGTGCTGAATTTGTGAAGCTTGGTGGTTTAAAAGTGGATGTGCATGCTGTGGTACTTGATCTTCCTGCCCAACTATGCATTTCCCGATCTGTAAAACGAACTGGGCATGAAGGAAATTTGCAGGGGGGGAAAGCTGCAGCAGTAGTTAACCGCATGCTACAAAAGAAGGAACTGCCTAAACTGAGTGAAGGGTTCTCCCGTATCACGTTTTGTCAGAATGAGAGTGATGTTCAAAATGCTGTTCATATGTACAGTGCGCTAGGTCCATTAGATGATCTTCCATCTGGTAGTTTTGGTCAGAAAACTGAAGATGCCAAAGTCCAAGTTGGCATAATGAAGTTCTTTAGAAAAGTGGAGCACCCTGGTAATGGAGTGCCTGATGAGACACATGTTGAGGATTCTATTTGTAAACAACCAAAGCAAGATATGGAAAAGGATGGTTGCTGCCTAGAACTTGTAAAGGAGAGCATGCCAGTAAGAAATGCAGATAAGAATGCCACAGAGTGCAAAGACATGAGCAAGGGCCCATCAGGTGGTGTAGCTAATGTGAATGATGTTCATACACTAGCTTTTCCTTCTATTTCAACATCTGATTTTCAATTCAATCATGAGAAAGCATCAGATATCATCATTGAGAAAGTTGATGAATTCTTAAATAAAGTTGAGAATGCCAGACTCATTTTGGTAGACTTGACTCATGGATCACATATGTTATCTTTGGTACGAGCTAAAGCTGCACAGAAAAATATCGACTCTAAAAGGTTCTTCACAGTTGTGGGAGATATTACTCGGCTCTACACAGAAAATGGTCTCCGCTGCAATGTAATTGCAAATGCTGCTAACTGGTTAGTTTTATTAAGTCAAGCCATACAGATTATACAACTGTATTTAAATTTTTTCCCCTTTGATTTCAGTGAGCATATTGTGAGATGCAGCTGAGATACAACTGATTTCTCTAGGGTTGCATGAAGTTCTCAAGGTCTCAGGTCCCAGTCATCAATTGTAGGAGCTCAATACTTGATATGCATAATGGGCATTGGTGACAGTTTGAAAAAAAAAATTAAAATATGATAAAGATAAAAGAGATAAATATTAGGAATGAATTTCTATATGACAGTAACTTATGGAACGTGGTTTGATCTTCATAACTTTAGAAACTCACATTTTGATGCTATTGCACCTCATGAAGATGAGGTGCTGCCTTGTTGGATGAAATCCTTTACTTTTGAATTGTTGTGCACTCATATTTGTCCTAGATATTCATGCTTGACTAAATCATCCTAGATAAAAAAAAAATATTTCCTGTTGGTTCAAATTACCTCACCTGTTAATCTTTTGGGCCCTCCACTTGTGCCAGCCGCTTCCAGGAAAAAAATGGCTATCAATTTCTAAGAGAGAAAGAAAGGAGAACCAAAGGAAAGAGGATGGTAGCAAGCTGCAGAGATACGGTTATTAGTATGTACACAGATGCAGGAAATGGGGATACAGTACCCCAGTTTCCAAAACCTGAGACATGGATACAGAATTACGAGCATGGTAGCCTGTTCACGATATACCTGTATTTTTTTTGAATGATATGATGTGCCTGTATTTTTTTTGAAACTTCATTGAAATTTAATTTAATTTAATTTTTCTATTACTTTTACTAAATGTAGTCTTCAAAACATATTGAATTCGAAATGACTTGATTTATGTAGTTCATTGTAGTTAAGATAATTTATTTTCTTTTTATGATAATTGTTTTGACCTAAGCATACTAAAATCATTATGAGATCGAATACAACAAACCTGGGACAAAGGATGTAGTTGAAGGTAATATCTTTCCATCAGCTATGTAATTGTGTATCTTGGTGAACAGCCTTGGGTTCATGTTGTCATATCCTGAATTTCTTCTTTCTTAATAAAACAAGTGAACTTTTTTAAGAAAAGGTTAAAGCATATTATAAAAAGTATCCTAATAGTCTCTTGTAAGTAATAAGGAATAAGTTGTTCTTATATTTTTTAAAAGAATCTTATATTTTGAGCTAGCCAACACAATATTTGAGCAAGTATATCCTGGTATTGGGGATAACTGTGAATTAAGGGCCTAAGAGATTTGATGGTTTTGGCCTAGGGTGGTTCAGTCCAGCACAGGATAGGGTAATTCGATCCAACATACGGTACTCATGACATTTTTCTATATTTGTTTTTTTGTGTCAGCAGGGGCTAGCTTGTTTCAGTTTTTCATATGAATTCATATTTGTCAGGACATATTGTTACCATAATAATAATAAGGGTAATGATTTTTGCACCACCATTTTCTCTCATGGTGCATCCCTTTAAAAGGAAATTCCAATTTTGCCCTTCTCTCCTCACCTCTCTTTTCCTCTTTTCCAAAAGCAAAGGTAAAATTGAAATTTCCTTTTAAGGGGGGGTGCTCTATGAGAGAAAATTGTGGTGCAAAAATCACTACCCAATAATAATAATAAATAAATAAATAAATCTCAAGGTTGGTTTTTCATTTTTCTTAATGTCACAAGATGGTGTGGGTGCAGGCGGTTGAGACCTGGTGGGGGTGGTGTTAATGCAGCTATATTCAGTGCTGCAGGCAAAGCCCTAGAAATTGCTACAAAGGAAAAGGCTGAAACTCTTAGCCCTGGGCATTCTGTTTTTGTTCCTCTTCCACCACCATCTCCTCTGTATGAAAGAGAAGGGGTAACCCATGTCATACATGTCCTTGGACCAAACATGAATCCACAGAGACCAAATTGTCTCAAAAATGACTACATCAAAGGCTGCAAGGTTCTGCGTGAAGCTTACTCGTCACTTTTTGAAAGTTTTGCATCGATCATAAGAACCAATACAACTCAGAGGGAAGCCAGCCATAATGATGAGCTCATGTCATCAGATTCCCATGATTTTATTGTTGAGAGTAATCTTAGTGATCAATGTCTGACTGGCGATCAGAAGCTTAAGAGAGGGGATTGTTTTGAATCTGAAAGTAACAAGAAATGTAAGGGTCTTCCAGATGAACCTGCTTCAATAGATTCAGAATGTGCGCCCTCCAAAAGTGCTTCCGCCACATCAGACGCCAAAGAGAAGAATGAGAAGATGGTTGAGGGGGCGAAGAAGGCTTGGCAGTCATTTGCCCAATCTCTCTACCGTATTGCCATGCATCCCGAACGGCACAAGGATAATATTCTGGAGATGTCAGATAATATTGTTGTGCTGCATGACCTTTATCCCAAGGTCAGCTCTGTTGTTTAAATGAACTAACATGTTTTAGCAAACCCTACCCTACATGCATTATTTTCTTCATGCGAAAAGTGTTCTATTATCTCTTCTGAAAAAGAAATACTATGATGAAAATAAGATGCTCATTGTCTATGCAGGCAAAAAGGCACCTTTTGGTATTAGCAAGATCAAATGGCCTAGATTCTCTCTCAGATGTTCGAAAAGATGATGTTTGGCTGTTGAGGACAATGCACTCTGTGGGGCTGAGGTGGGCTGAAAAGTTTTTATATGATGATGCTCCGTTGATCTTTCGGCTTGGATATCATTCGGTACATGCTTTCTATCTGATATTTACATGCCATTTACCATCTCTCTCTCTCTCTCTCTATATATATATATATATATGGCAAGGATGCTCAAGTTTTAATTTGGACACTCCTTGGTGGGGCCCATCTAGGCCCACATGGATGAGTAAATTTGAAAGATCATGACTTGTTTATGGTGCCTTTAAAGAATAATATTAATTATATAAGTGAATCAATGCTTTTTAAGGGCCCAAAAAACTGATTTCACCTTATGGTGGAAATTGATTGTGTTAGATCAATAGGTGGAGGTGTGGGGGGATGGAGTCCATTTAGTCTGCTATGGGCACCACAATGACATTTTGGGTTCCAAATAAAATTTAAATCAATTAAATTTTGGTCTTGAATTGGACTCATCTGTTTGTAGATCTAGAATAAAAAAAAAAATCATACATACGAGATCAGCTCAAGGGAAAGCTGGGAGGAGAACTGTAGGAAAGAAAATGATGAGAAGATGTGAAGGAAAAGATTAGATGAGAGAGGACAAAATCTGAATAGCAGAGACGATTGAGAGGAAATGAGATGAGAATGTTTGTAGGTGTAGGGCCATATCGACAGTAAAGCTCAAGGACTGATTTCACATTTTCTGAGAAAGCAAAATGGCAGACGCAAACAAAAAGAGATGAGAAGAGGTAGATTTGCATGCTCACATGTGAAAAGAAGGGTTGCAGCAACGGTAATGTTCAAGGATGGATTTCTCATTTTTGTTTTTTTGATACAAAATCCCTATATATATATAAGATAAATTGAATAAATGACTTTTACAACAGAGAGAACAATGATAATCATGGTGATATGAGAAATGGCTATAATTGTAGTCCTACCTGCCTTGTGGGGCTTATTTTGCCACTTCATATAAATGGGATGGTAGGATGGTAAATAACCACTGTCAATTCACATATGAAATAACTTTCAATTGATTAACGATCATAACCATTGAATCAAATTGCAAATAAACTTGAATGGTTTCATAGGAATGTCTTGTCATTTATTTGAACTCTCTCATAGAGTAGTTACATTCATAAAATGAAGGTTTTTCTTTTTTGAAATTTGAGGGGGGCATTGTGCAATCCATGCACAACCCTATCTTCTTTGAAATGAAGATCCATGCCTTTTGCTAAAAAGGTGTCGCTTCTCTATACATCTTTTAAATGTGTTTCAACTGAACCCACCCTCGGTTCCTGACAGAATGACCATGTGGCTCTCTTGTAGGTTCCTTCAATGCGACAACTTCACCTTCATGTTATCAGCCAAGATTTTAACTCGCCACACTTGAAGAACAAGAAGCACTGGAATTCATTTAATACTACCTTCTTTCGTGACTCGGTTGATGTGATTGAAGAGGTTGATAAGTTTGGAGAAGCAACAATTAATGAAGATGATAAATTATTGTCTATGGAGCTGCGATGCCATAGATGTAGGAGTGCACATCCTACCATTCCCCGTCTTAAAGCCCACATTAGTAAATGCCTTGCTCCTTTCCCTGTAACCCTACTTCAAAATGGCCGTCTGGTGTGTTCACCCTTGAGTAGTAAGTGATGCATACATTGCACATTTAAATTAATTTAATTTTGTTGCTGTGTAAATTTTGAGAAATCAGAGAAATGAATGATATGGTCAATGTATATACTTATATTTTGGTTTTCTTTGAAGGGAAAACTTTGGAGGGATTTACCTTCATATGAATCCTAAGCTCCTTAGGAATGGCCATCTAGCAGTATGCACTATTAACAGCAGTAGGTGATGCCTAGGTACTTGCATTGTAGAATCTTTAAATGGATTTTGGTTTTAGAAAGCAGACTAATGAGTGATGGAGAAATTATCTGTTGTGAATATCCAACAAATGACCTTTTTTTCTTAATTGACATTTAGTGACCATCAAATATCCAATGCCCATTGCCTGAATATGTAACATGGATGAGTTGTCATAGAATTTTGTTTTGTAGAAATTGATAGATTTTGTGACGATCCGACTCTACCCCATCACAATATTATCCATTTTGGGTCTTGGCCGACCAAGTTAGGTCCAAAAGGCCTTGTGACCGGTTGAAGGTTTGCCCCCTCAAATAAAGCCTCCATCACCCAAGTTCACAACCGATGTGGGACTTTTAGGTGGGTGGGTATTACAGATTTGGCTGTTTTAAACAAGGATCTTCACACTTTTCCTTCATAAGATGATATATTTTTTTTTAAATGAACGAAGGTGTCTATATATACGGTGCAACTAGACTACATGGCTTAAACTACTAAGTGTCATGTCAACAACTATATGGTTGGTGTTCTGTGCTGCAAACAATGTTTCAGTCCTTTTTGCAGGATTTTTATTTTTTTTCTTGTTGCGAGTCTGAGCAGAGATTATTGGGAATCATTACTAATACAAATGGAAAATTGCGAAAAACATTTCAATTTTAGCCGTAAAAATAGCATCGAGAGAAAAATTTGTTCGAGATAATTTGGTCATATTATAAATTGTAATAGAAGATATATGCTATTGAGAACATGAATTTCATATTAAGTATTTTTTTATATTGGTCTTTTACTCTAAACAAAAAATTTAAAATATTTTATCATATAAAATTTCAACTTTCAAGAGTCTAAAATTCCATAAAAATACTTGTTATTTTTAAGAGAAATATGTTTATCTTAGTTTTCTTATTTTTTCTTATTCTTTTAAAGAAGAGAGGTGATATGTATCGTTTAGGGAATATTATAACCCTTAATCTGACCTCACAAAGGTAACTGAATTTCACATACACATATAACCCCTATTTTCTATGTCTATTTGATTAATTTTTAAGACCTACTTTTTAACAAGGTTATATTAATGTGGAGACCTGATTTAACTTGAATTCTAAGTGGTTGACTCAAATTAAAAATAGGTTGAATTATTGATGAATTAAAAGAGAGTCAAAATGTAAGTTATATAAAAATATATAATTTAAATGTAAATAAACTAAAATTTAAATGGTCCGTTGAGGGAGGGTTTTTATTATTGATACGATATTTTAAAATTTATTTCATTGGATTATTGAAGTTTTTTTTAACTTTTTAAAATTTTAAATATATTTTAGTTCTCAAACTTTTGTATTTTCTTTATAGCCTATTTCAAAAATTATATTATAAGTCTTTTGAAAAGGTCTATTATTAAACTATCAAAGTGAAAAAGACTAGTTTAATTGGACTATGGAAGCTAATTTTCATAACTCTTTAAATTTTAATAGTTTTAAATTATTTTTTAACAACTAAACTTTTTTTACTCTATAATTTGTTTTTACCTCTTGTGATGAGTTTATTAGAAATGTCTATGTATAAATATAACACTTTAAACAAAAATCATTTAGATTGAATCAATAAAGACATATTTCTTAAGTTTTCCAAATTCATTAACTACAAATTATTATTTTTAATTATGAACTTTTGCATCGTTTGTGGGTTCGTTTTAAACTTATATGCTAGATATGCTGGAAATTAGATTAATGAAATTATATTTTTAATATTCTCAAATTTTAATAAATAAAATAGTATTTTAATCTCTAATTTCGTCACTTCTAGAGCTTAGTTCGGTCTATTGGGAGGGTCTATTAAAAAGGGTTTGCGCATGAATAAGTGATCCAAAGAAACCCAGCTTGAATGGGTTAATGAAATTATATTTTTTAAATTTTGATATTTTAATAGCTTTAAATTATTATTTTAATATTTAAACTTTTGTACTGAATATGAGGCCAACTTAATCTTATGTGAAAGTTTTATAAAAAGGTTTATGCATGAATATAAAATCTAAAAAACGATTTAATTGAATTAACGAAATTATATTGTTTAAGGGAGCACTTACACACACCCGGATTTCCTGCCTCTACACACTCGAAATCAGATTTTCGAGTGAAATTACGATTTTACCTCTGCGTTTCCATTTATTCGAATGAATAACCAGTTCATTTTGGCAAATGAATGCCCAAATATAATTTCAATTCATTTGAATGAATAAGACTCACTCATTCATTCGAATGATTTAAATAATAAAATTTATTTTAAAACTTTACACTTATTTTTTAAGCACTGTGTATTTCCAAAATTTCTCAAATTAAATATCCGGACTAATTACGATAACCTGATAAAAATACTTTAAGACTTTAAGGTCTTTTGACACTCCTAAATATTTAAAACACAGTATTTTGCAAATAAGGGTATCCCTAGGGTGTGCCGAAAACATATTTAGGAGTGTCAAAAGACCTTAAAGTCTTAAAGTATTTTTATCAGATTATCGTAATTAGTCTAAATATTTAATTTGAGAAATTTTGAAAATATATAGTGTTTAAAAAATAAGTTTAAAATTTTAAAATAAATTTTAACTGACTAACGGTCAATAATCAGTTAAAAGTAGTCAGTTAAAATTTATTTTAAAATTTAAAATTTATTTTTTAATTTTTAAGTAATATGTATTTTCAAAATTTCTCAAATTAAATATCTACACTAATTACGATAATCTGATAAAAATACTTTAAGACTTTAAGGTCTTTTGACACTCCTAAATGTGTTTTCGGCACATCCTAGGGATACCCTTATTCGCAAAATACTTTGCTTTAAATATTTAGGAGTGTCAAAAGACAA
This sequence comes from Chimonanthus praecox, assembly GCA_022113865.1. Classification (NCBI taxonomy): domain Eukaryota; kingdom Viridiplantae; phylum Streptophyta; class Magnoliopsida; order Laurales; family Calycanthaceae; genus Chimonanthus; species Chimonanthus praecox. The sequence continues at coordinate 58,454,270 of CM039090.1, forward strand.
AAGACCTTCAAGTTTTAAAGTATTTTTATCAGGTTATCGTAATTAGTTTGAATATTTAATTTAAAAATTTTTGGAAATACACAGTGCTTACAAAATAAGTGTAAAGTTTTAAAATAAATTTTATTATTTAAATCATTTGAATGAATGGGCTGAACACTATTCCGTTTTACTGTTCAACCCATTCATTTGAATGAATTGAAATTACACTTGGACATTCATTCGAATGAATGAAAACGCAGGGGTAAAATCATAATTTCACCTGAAAATCAGATTTCGGAAATCTGAGTACGTGTAAGTGCTCCCATTGTTTAAACTCTTCAGATTTTAGAGACTCTAAATTATTTTTTATTTTTAAACTTCTATAATTTAATTTATTTATCTAATAGCTTTTAGTATGGTCATACACAAAATATATATCAATGGAATCTATGTTCCCACTGTTTAACATCCAAGAATTATTAGATTAAATGCAAAACACTAATAAAAGTGATCAGTGTAGAGTTCAACTGGTTTAATGTACCCTATTCATCCTTAAAAGTGATTTTATCTTTAAGACAAAGTATAATATAGATTGTAACCTTTGATTTGGTACAAAAGACAATAGGAATAAATATGAGCCACAATAAAAATCGAATTATATATTAAATATCAAAAAAAAAATTTTTTTAATGATTATTATTCATTACCACTTAAAAAGGAAAACAAACTTCTCATTAATGGAAAAAAAACAAAAAACTTTCCTGATTGACAAAAGTAAAGTACAAATTTTTTTTTCCAAACTCTCCAACACCAAGCAAAGAAAGGATAGACGAAGGGATAAAGACTGAAGGGATAAAAATTGAGAAGGCATCCTTTCTACTCTCGAATCTTATTTCTATGTTATTTTGGTCTTCTAAGCAAGCATAAAGCAGCAAGTGGTAAAAGAGAGGTGGGAAGAAGGAGAAGAGAGGAAATGGGGAGTGGTGGTTCGAAGAACACAGACGGCGGTTCCCATGGGAGTGAAGACAGAGAGGAGAACGGCGGAGGACACCAGCTCTACGTTTCTCTGAAGATGGAGAATTACAAAGTCAAAGGAGAACTCATCCCTCACGTCTACGGCTCCGTCCCTATCGTCGGCTCCTGGGATTCCTCTAAAGCCGTATGCTTCCGTCTCTGCCTCCTCTCTCCTCCGCCCCCTTCTTGCTAATCGCCCAATCTTCTTTCTCTGGTGCCCTTTTAAAATTCTGACTTCTCTGTGGGGTCATTGTCTAAATCTTATTTTTCCTCACAGGCCCTGGCATACGTGGGCCGGGCCCATTCAATTATTACATTAAATTATTCAAAATATTAATTTTCTTTTAAAATTTAGATTCATTCAATTTACAATGACATCTATTTTTTTTACCAAGGTATTGAGACCTCATAGAACACATTGACTAATGCTTGGATATATGTAAGCCTCCTCACACCGGATAATTTTACAGAAGTGAAAATAGAACTTAGATTGATCAAATATTTTTTTTAAACTCTATTTTAATTTTAAATATAAGAGTTAAAATAATTGAATGTAAATAATTTTATAATATTTATGAAGAGTTTTCCCATTTAAGATATATTATCTCATATTTGCTAAATTGGAGTGTGTGCCAGATCTATCAAAAATTTTAAATTTTTACTCATTAAGTAGGCTTAGTGAGATCATTATCCAGCTTAAACAAGCTTTTGACCAATAACACCAGTTATAAATAATAAAATATTTTCATTTAAACTTTTAAAAATTTATGATAATTTTAATGAATAATCAGAGTGCAATAGCCATTTTAACTTAACTTCTCATTTACTAGAGGCTCTACTAAATGTATGGGATAAAAATCTCATTAATGGGATTATTTTGTTATAAAGAAACATTGTGCTACTTTAATGTACCACGAGAAAGTGATAAAAATGTCTTTACAAAGTTTTAGTATAAAAAATAATTACCCATTAAAAAAAAGACATTTATTTTAGTTGCATTAAAATAATGATGATGCCCTTTTATATAAAATAGAGGTTTCTTAGTCAATTTCATAAATTATTTGTAAAAAGTAAATTTAACCAAATTTAATTATTTAAAAAGGAATTTTCTTTTATACACTGAAGGAAAACATGTACTTGAGGTGCATCCACATATTTTTTAAACAAATAAGTTGTACATAAAAACATATTAGTTTCCTAATAAGGGCCATCCTAACCGTTGGATTCTCTCCTGTTACCGTTGTCATCAGCTTTCCATGGAACGCGAGTCCACGTCATTGTGGGAATTAAGCTTCGTCGTCCCTCCCAATCATGGTACTCTCTCTTTAATTTGGTGTTTATGTTATGTGCTCTTGAAGGACACACTAAAATGTATGCCCTTATCCTAAACCATCATATATATATATATATATATATATATATATGACTGTCGTAGATGACATCAAGACCGTTCATTGTGTGGACACAATGATTCAAGGACTGTAGCTCAAACATGCAACTGAATTTAGAATTATCCATCTTGTTTTGTATTTTTATTTGAATTGAGATTGGTTTGGTTTCGTTCTTGAATTTTTTATGAACCATGGAATTTAGAGTTTTTTTTTTTTTTCAAAAAAACAAGAAAAAAAGAAGCCAAGCTGCAATGATGGGTCCTATATAAGTTCTTGATTATCTTATTTTGTTTTGGATATGATTTTCTTTTGTTTGGTTCTCGAAATTCTTTTAGAAAACTTGGATTTCAAGTTCCTTCTGAAGCCCCAGTACAGTAATGTACCATGCATCATCGAAGATGGTCCGCATCGTCTCCTCACAGGAGGAACACTGCATGGTGATGCCAGGCTGGCTTTGTTTAGGCTGAGCAATGATGAGACGCTTGAATATCGAGTGTGTATCAAAGCTGATAGAGTTTCTCCATTTGATCTTGCTGCAAGTTGGAGATCATATCAGGAGAATCTTAAGCCTTCAACCGTGCGTGGAATTCCTGATGTCACTATAAATGCAGCCCCTGAGTCGGGTGTTGAGGTAGGAGCTGAATCCCAAGTTGAAAAACCAGTGATTTAGATTACTTTCAATGTCTTACATCTTGATAATTCATGTTAATGCCACCTTCCATATGCCTGTGTACATGTTTTAAATGCATGGTGGTTTTAGCAAATTGATATGGTTTGTGCAAACACAATGATTCGAACTTGGATGATTTAGATTAGTGGTGTGATTTAGTGAAGTAAATCTTGTTTTAAAAGGCAAAGCAGAATAAACTAATGCTGTAATCTTGTAGAGAATGGAAGAGTTGTAGAGTTCTTGTGAGCCAGCTAGTGGGCTGTTCACCTTGTATGTTCCAAGCTGCTAGTCCCTCTGTTAAAGCTCCAATAAAAATGGATCATAGTTTATTCCTCTGAATAGCTTCACAACTTTGTTTGAATTGGCTTTATTTTTACGAGTCTAACTGCACTCCAATTTCATTATGAAACCTCACCATTCTGAGATGCTTGGTTTGTGCCTTGGGCTACTTCAAAATTGTCGACCACCTTCTTTTGATGAGATGTATTCGAGAATGTTAAAAATGTGGCATGTTTATGTACTACAATGAAGAACTTGGTCTTTTAAATATTTTCCATTTGAAAATATATAAGATACCCACCTGGGAATTTTGGTAAATTGAGCTGTTACAATTCCAAACTTTGCTAAGAGTGTCCTTGAATGCCAAGCAGTGATCACTTATGGAATTTAAAGTACCACACCTGCTTATGTTTAGATTTGTACTTCTGAGAATGTGCTATAAGGTTCATTAGGTTTCTAAAGGAATGCTTTCTTTTGGTTGGACCACAGTATGTGATAGGGAACTCTAGCCCTTTTGCTGCAGTGGAGGTTATTTTTACACTTCGGTATAGGCATTACTTAGGTAGAAGTGGAAACTTCTTGTATGATATTTAGCTTCCAATTGCCAAATTGGGATCAGAAGGAGCTGTCCTCTAATTCGTTGTTGGATCTTCATTAAGCAGAAATGGAGTTTACAGATTTAAATTCTCGAGGAGAGGCAAATACTAGAGTGCTGCTCCACTTTTTAGATTGAAATTTGAATTAAATCTGTTTCCATTTTTTTTCTTTTTCTTTTATCATATGTTGAATACTTTGAGTTCCTACTATTTCTCTTTGTGAATGTAGTATAGATTGTTTTCATCTTTGTAGCTTTTAACACAAATTTTGGTATTTTTTTAAATTTGTAATCTATGTTGTGTTTTGCTTAGCAAAATGAGTACTAATAAAGAAAAACGGTTCTGCTAAGTAGTTACTGAGCATGGCATATTTAAGGCCAAAAAGTGAGGCTTCAGCTGTTTTCATGTTACATGCTATTTGGGCTACTATTCTTTTATGTCTGTCATATTTTCTTGATAATTTTTTCATTCTTTCATTTCTCCACAGAACGGCTCTGCAGCTAGTTTGGAACTTGATTTAGAACACTATGTTGTTCCAGCTCCATCTTCTGCAAATTCAGGTTTAATATATGCAGCTAATCTGGCAGAAACTCCTAGATCGTTGGCTCGAACGGGGGTTTTGAGTAGTTCGGGTGCATCGAACATTTTTTCACATGGATCAGATGGGAACACTGTTGCTTCTGTTGATCGTGCAACGAGTAAGAAGGTGTTTCCTGGTAACCCTTCCCTCAAATTTAAAATAAATTTATCAAGGACTACATGGAGTGTCTGTTAGCTGCTTAATGACATTGATCATGCAGTTCCTACAGGTGTGTGCATAGGTTCTTGGCCCCTTTGCACCTAGGCTCTAGGACTCTAGTCAAGGGCTCACACTTAGGCTGTGCTTTCGTTTTAGTTTGAGTTATCCATAGATATTTTATTGTTATGACGACAATATAATATATAGAAATCTATCACATATTTAGATGAGACATATATATTTAACATGAAAAACCCTTCACTTCAATTACAAGAGTGAACCTTTCATACATTAGGGCCTTGGAAGGCAGGCTTCCTCTCTTCCCTTCTTCATATAATCCTATATGTCTATGAAGTGCACAACTGCCAATTGTCAGACCAATATTTAGTATCTCATGTTTTGCCACTTCTTGTTGAGAACTAGGATTATCCCTTTTTTTCCCCCTGTGGGGGGAGGGGGGAATTAATTATTATCCACTTGGGCCCCTTCAATCTGGCAGCTTTCAACGAATTCAAATGTGGATTTTTTTCACTGGATCCATTTCTTACTCTACATCACATCACTCAATAATCCTAACAACTGTAATGTTTTTGAATGATAAGCAATTTTTATTCATTCAAAGAATAGGGGAAAGCTCCCAACATTACAATACAACAAACCCAAAAAAATGGAATGATGCAAGAGTCAAGGCAACTCCTTACAGACTGAAAAAACTGAAACAGACAAAAGCATATTACATCTTACAGACTACATATTACATCTTAAAGACTCTCATAGAGACAGGAAACAACAAAATACAGGTTGTACATCAAACCCTGGTCAGAGGCAGTTTGGATACAACTGTAATGTTTGTATCTTTTGCTGCTATCAGTGTGGGTCAACAAACTAATACACATTATACGTTCATTATTTTACTGGGACTGGTTATTATTGTAGGATATGGAAGTCATTATCCCAGATCCTTCCAAAGTTTATTCACCTTCAGGCATGGTTGAATCAAAATCAGTGGGCACATTTTCACCCTTTCAAAAGCAAGACAGTCACAGAGGACTCTTTGTGGATAGGGGTGTCGGCGCTCCTAGGCTTGTTAGATCAGCTAGTGCATCTGCTTTTACAAGTGATCTTAAACTGGACTCTGAAACAAAGGTATGTAAATGCCTGGAAGGTCTGGTTGCTTATTCTTTTTCTTTTTAAAATTTACTTTTTTCTTTTCTATATAAAGGTCATATCATTGTACTTTAATAACCAATGTTTTCAAGCTCACTTATCAACTCTATAGCATAAAAAAATATTCCTGTAAAGACAGATTCAAGTGGTTTGTTGTGGGACCCACTTCTGCAAAGACGTTGACTAGAATCTTCTAATTCTGGAAAGTCAACTCAATTTGCGTATGATTGATTGAAATTAGCCATTCTTTTATATCTTTCCAAAATCAGCCACCTTGATTGGCTCCTTGTTTATTATTTATACATGTAATTACGGTTTAAGACAATTCAATACAATACAGAGAAATCATTCTTCTCCAATATTTCCTTTCTCTTTTTCTTTTTCTCTATTATTATTTTCTACAATTTGCACCCACTGTGTAAGGTTGGAGCTGTTTATCAGGTGGGCCTGCTGTGAACAAGTTGAGGTCCAAAACTGGGCTGCTCTACTTATATGATGACCTGCACTTGTATGCAAAGAAACTGAGGATGCAGCATTTACCTTCTATATGCTGGGAACATGATGGACAGTAAATGTATTTTGATGATGGGCCTCACCTGATGAGCATCCTGGATAATGGACTTCAATTATCTGTCTTTGCATGAAGGCCCCTACCTTACCTCTTGTTTAGTCATTTTATCCATCCTACGCTTGTGAGATACATATAACTCAATCCATATTTTCATTCATTTTCAAATTACTGCTTTACTGTATGATGTAGGTTATTCTATGGGAGTCATCCATTGGATTAGGAATTGTTTTTGTTATTGCATGCTTTCAATAATTACTCTTTAATATGATTTCCCATATTCTGCACTAAATATCCCATACTTCTACTTTATGATTTCCTCTGAGATTGTCTACATTTGTAATAAATTGTTAGAAGGCAATGCCAGCTGCAGCTGGAGCCGTTGCAGCAGCTGCTGTTGCTGATCAGATGCTTGGACCTAAGGAAGATCGACATTTAGCAATTGTTCTGGTACCTTTGCTACTATTGGATGCTTAACCATTTTCGTGTATCAGTTCATTGCTTTTATAATATGCTGTCTCAGAATTGAGTTGGCATTACTTGAGATGATAAATGACAAATCAAAGCTGATATATAGAATTATAGATCATGGTGCAGAAGGCAAGGCCATTTTTATTTGTCAGAAAAAAAAAGTTGTTTATTCATGTTGAGTTATCTGAACTATCAGTGACAAATATTGAAAATACAAACTCATCTAAAAGAAGGAAACACATCTGACAATGAAATGAAGTTACCTAGTGCTTGCCAAGGTTAAATAGGATATGTGGGTGGGGGGTCATGAGGGATTTGGACTTTCTGAAAGTTGACTCCCTCCCATCGCCCAGGTTGTGCCATGTGGCTTTGGAAATATTTAGATATGCTAGAATTCTTGTTGCACACTGATGTTCAAGAAAAACCAAGCCCACATCTAGGCTTCTACATTTGAGGCAAGTCAAGAGTAAAACCCACTTATCTCCAAGGAAACAGAAATAGGATAAGGAAAAATAAAGTTTAAACTCATGTATATTCAAGGGTCCAAAACATTTTTTTTTTTTAAATTTATCAATAACCATAGTTGACCAGAGCTGCCAATTGCAACCACATCGGTTACCATTCCTCCACCCACACCATGGAACCTGCTTCTCACTAGATGACTCATGTAAAAAAGGTCCTGCTTGAAGTAGGATTTTACGAATAGTTTATGGGTAAATATGCCGCAAGTGGTTAAGTGTTATTCTATATGTGCCTGCCCTCCACTAGATATGTGTTTATTTTTAAATCAGAAGGTCATTTTTAAAGCATAAGAGGCTGTAGCACAGTTGTAAGTTCTCATTGGTGCAGCCACCAGGTTGTTGGTTCGAGTCTTATGGATGTCAGATGGGCAGCCAACGCATAGAGAAAATTTGCCAAATCCAATTATGAGTGCTTGGAAGCGAGCCTCTACAAATTGGCACTCTTGTACTCTCCACACGGCCTCATGCAAACTTCTTGGTCAGCTAAACTGCTCGACTAAATCCATCTCCACTTTTCCTGCGAAAGTTTTGGAGATGTTCGATAGTGCCTTCAGATATGGTAACTCTACTCCTCATGGGGTACTGAATCGTGCTGTCTCTTAGCCTTAGTTAGCCTTGTCTTGGGCTGCTTTGGCCTGGTTTTTTGTTTCCCCTTCGGCCTGCTATGTTCTTTTCCTGGCCCGGGGTGTGGGTGGCCCTGTGCTTCGGGGCTTATTTTTCTGTTTTCCATGCCTGGCCTGGGCTCTGTGTCTTTCTTCCATATTTTGGGCTTGTGTTTTGTTCCTTGAGTGAATAATATTTCTTACCTTCATTTAAAAAAATTATGAGCGTCAACCTCAAATAGATGGATAAATGACTTAAATGATGATGATGAAATAGACAGGAGTAGCCTATGAACACCCTCCCAGTATATATGGACTTGAAGAAGACGAACAAGTAGAAGCTCTAAAGAATTTTCATGCAGACAGTAAAAGCTACAAAGAACCTAAAAGCAATTTAAACCATTGATTGAAAATTAATAATTGGTTACATATTTTAATCTTGACTGTTGAAACAGGAAATACAAGTTACCCAACCCCTTCACTAAAGTTTCTATTAGAAATTAAAAAACAAACAAATTAACAAAAAATCTGCAAGTATGGAATATCCCACAAGCAAAGAGCCTTTATGTATTCCAATGGTGCCATGTGCCCAATCGTATCACATGGATAATCTATATGGATCATTGGCCCAATTTGAAGAATTCTTAGATTCTGTCTCTTTTGTTCCTCTCTTGGCACTTCATCTAAGCTTCAACAACTTTAAATGGCTTGTCCTGGAAAATATCTGCAAGATGTTCCCATCGGCTAAAGAGACCAGCATGCAGGTGCATTGAACTAAGTAAACTGGTTTATTTATATAATACTGATCTATTTGTTTTATCTATCATAGAAACAGTTAAGACTGCAATTTGTTTCATTCTTAATTTGAAGGCTCCTAGACCATTACATTAAGATATGCCATTGCTAAAATAAATATTCATATTTCTTGCTTGTGCTACAGGTTGGCTTGCCAGCTCGAGGAAAGACTTTCACTGCTGCTAAGCTTACAAGATACCTCCGTTGGCTAGGTCATGAGACCAAACATTTTAATGTTGGCAAGGTGAATCCTTTCCTAAGATCCATTCTCTCTGTAATTTCTCATTGGACATTTCCACTTCCATAACACATTCTAATTAGATTTTCTGGTTTCTTGGCTGTTGCTTCAACTTTCTTGAGTAGTATCGTCGCCTTAAGCATGGGACCAATCAGGTATGCCTGACATATTTGTTATTTATTTTCATCCATATTTTGTTACATATTCAAGACATATGCTCTGATTCTCTTCTTTTTAGAAATTGGTGACATTGTTTTGATAAAATCATTTTTTGTCCTTTTTTCTTTGAAACTTGACTACTAAATATAGGTCCTCTCTGTCTCACTATGGCTTTTTTCAAGTCTTCTTGATAAATGAGGGGTCAATTTATGTCTTCTTGTAACAACTCTTCCTCGTTGTTTATTTTGGGGAGGCTACTTTGATGAAAACCACATTGTGCTGATGTCAAACATTTATTTAAAGACAATAGAAAGGTACAATTGTCACAAGAAATTGGAGGCTTTCAAATTGAAAATGTGATGATTGAAGCACCACTAGAACAAAGACTGTGGCCCATAAGTGGACCCACATAATTCGACACAGCATAACTGGCATGTGGGATGACAATGGTATTTATTCTTGGAACTCCAGGTTCTCCAGTTCCTGGATATATATATATATATATATATTCATATTCTTACTAGTTAGGATTTAGAAATACCAATAGGGGCTTGTAAGCATTACAGTTTATTTTATTTTTGAAAGACCAAGAATATGACTTCTTGTTAGATCTCTGTGTTTTTTTTTTTTGTGAGATAAAAAGTTGCAAGATTCAAAGTTAGATTTATGATCTAGTTCAGTGTAGATACAGTTTTTCTTCTTGTTTAAATGTAATGCATGGGAAATTAATAGAACAGCCCCATTTCGGTTTCAAGAGTTTCATCAAGAACCCTTGGAATTCTGAATGGATGGCTACAACATAGTATGAATGTGTGCTTTTCACTTGGACATGCAAGTCATTGGCCCAATAGGTTGGAGTTGCAGGTTTTTTTTACTTGATTTACCTCTTGTCAAAGTTTGGTATGGTGTTGAAATATGATGTGTTTCTTTAAAGATTGTTATTTCATTAAATGGAAAACATCATAAACCAACAGAAACAGATGGTATGAGGCATGCCCATATCCTCCATAGCCCAACAAGACATTGTGGATACCCTAGAATTGATCTTATTGCCATTAACCATACCTTTATTGGTCTTGATTGCATTACACAGGCTGGCACATTTCATTGGCATGTCTTACATGTTTCTTTGTGGAGAAGGTTGACATGGATAACTGCTACTTTATTCCATATCTGTAATAAGAACATGGGAAAATTAGTCTTTCCATGGATGCATGTAATTCTTTAAAAGTTGATATTATGTATAATATGATATATTGACCTCAGTTGTCAAAGAACATCAGTTTGCAAACAAGATACTTGTGTGTCAGACTTCTGTAAAAATAAAGTACATAGTCTGACACTTTTGGCAGTAATTAGAGTGAATTCATGAAGCGGCATAATGCTAATTTTGGGCTAATTTTTAGCCTAATTTCTTTTAGTTTATCTGAATAGGGACTTGTTTGACAAATAGAATAATTTTGGAGAGTAGTTCGGTAGTTTTGGATTTTGTGTGGGTCATATGTAGTTAAGTTGGACAAGACACAGTAAGTATTTGTTACTTTTTGGGTCCAAGGTAGTGGGACCCATTGTTCGAATGTAATGTTGAAACATATATATTTATTTATATATAAAGGGGCATGTGCCCCTATATTTTTTGCTTGGAAATTTTCTTATTGCTAAGAGGAAGATTCGACTTCCATTTATGGAACCTATGCTTCTATGATGGCCCGGACATGGAAGGGACAGGGACATGGATTTTACACATAAAGTTGAAGTGTCTGACATGGACACATTGTCTATATTGGAGTGTCCTTGCAACATAGCTAAGCTTGGGTTCTGTCTGTGCTTGTATGGACAATCATATGGACTTTTGGAGGCTGTGTTTTCCTCTGGAGAAGTGCAGGAAGCTTGGTGCTTGTGATTTGTCTCTGGTATATGTGGATTTGATCCTCTCTTTGGCCTTTTCATTCCTTTCCTTTTGTTGTTTTTTGGTGGATTGGCAGTTGCATAAGTTGTAGGGAAATCCAAATTGAATTGGGTAAAGCTTGAATTCAGCTGGAGCCATGTTGGGATATGAATTAAGACTAAAAATTTAAGTCTGGTGCAATTGAAATTTGAAAGAGCAATACAGAACCTTAATAATCTCTTGCTGTGGAATTCAGATATAATGCTGCTACATTATCTGCAAATGGTAAGTCAGAAAACTTCCATATGCTTTGAAATGCTATTGTAATGGATAGTTATTTCATGCTGTAGCTAGGCAATTGACAAACAAATGCTGAATGATTTGCTCAGATGGTCAAAAAGGCAGTGTTACAAAACTTTGTTCAATTCCATAGGAAGCAATTTCATTCAACTCGTTTTGGCAAGGTCATGCAAATATTATGAGCTCACGGTCAACTTGAAACTTTTTATCTGTGACTAATTTAATTTGGCAAAAACCATAATTTGAGGCGTGCTTTTCCTCATGTTTCTCTTGCTTAGGTGTTTTTATATCTTTCCACTTGCATTGTGTACTTATGCCCCCTTTAATAAATTGTTACCACTTAAAAAAGGGAAAAAAAGAAGAAGCCAAATGCAGACATTAAGCATTGGTGTCATAGTAGATTTGAAATATGGTACAACTGCATAATGCAATAAGAAGCCTCGGAAGCTAAACAGTTCTCACTGCAACTGTTACTTCTGCCACGATTTTCTGAAGTTCTGTTGAACATATTACTAACAACTTTTTTCCAAGTTCATTACAAGTAGTTTGCAAATGCCACCTGATTTAGGTCACATGTCCTTGAATATGCAATTTCTTTAGATGTATTTATTCTGTGGCTACTCACTCACGATTGCTTCAGATTCTAGATTTAGATTTTCTTTTTCCAATCTAAATATTCACTCATCTCATTTAGATATGTTTTGTCTGCTTTAATGTTTGTAGTTTAAGGTGGAATTTAGTCCTTATTTGGTTCTTAACATACCTATGCTTACTGTAGTATATTTATTCATTTATCTTTTAATCAATGTAAGCTTTGATAGGACTCCTCTCTCTCACTCTCTGCAGTCTGCTGATTTTTTTCGTGCTGACAATCCAGAAGGTCTAGAGGCACGTAATGAGGTAAAATCTTTGCATATCCACCTGTCTATCTTATCTATCTATATATACACACACACACACACACACATACATGTGCACATATACATATATATATTGATGACGGAGAACTCCAAGACTCCCACCTCTCCGTGAGTACGAAGGCATTGGGTAAAACTCCGAATGCATGCATCCCCTTGCAAGACACGTGCATTGGGTGACTATGGGACTCTAACCTGGGACCTTTGGTTCCTGAGCCAAAGTGCCTGCCAGTTGAGCTACCTTGTGCGAGGTCATATATATCCCTTGTTTTTCTGAATAATTATGTTGAATTTGTATTTTCCCTTACTTGAGTAAGAGTGTTTGACATTGTATTCATTTTGCATCTTAAGAAGCCAGTAAAATTGGTTGATCTATAAGCGTAGCTTGAACTATCAAGGTCCATCAATGTGGTTTGTTTAGATATATTCATGTCACTGAGAATACACTTCTCCTGTTATGGGGGATTGAATTTAATTATATTAAGAATAAGTTTTTGGCTTTTTTTATGTTTAATCTAGTACTGCCATAGGTACACATTTATTCATGTGTTGCCTATAAGCAATTGCTCATTGAGAGGTCTGAAGGTTCCTGTTCATCATTGCCATTATTAAAGCCATTTATCCCATCTATATGAGGTTGACACTTATAATTGGATTTAACAAATCTCCTCTATGGAGATTGCTTAATTGATGCAAACCACAACATTATGGTTGCAACATTGAGCACTTGCTACTATGTGATAGTTTATGGTCGTAATTGAGTGTAAACTCCATGGAGAAGAAAAGATGAGATAGTTGAGTATTTTGTGCCGCCACTTTTTTGGAGTGAGAGGTTGAAAAATACAGAGCTATGTACCAGCAAGCTGCCCCTTTGAACAATGCTTAAGTTCTTTTGATTAGGATTCGAAATCCCTCGAGTCTCTGCAAAAGGGGTTTCTTATGGTTAATGAAGCACAAATAAGTCGCCCCATGGCATATGTAAGTTGAAAATCCAAAAGTGGGTTTAGTGAGAAACTTGCACCCCTCATTCTACCTCAAAAATTAGAAAATATAACAATGGCAATCCCTGTGATAAATCTAGTCTTTTTTCATTTGAAACATTTCAATGGTTTGACCTTTCCATTCACTAGGTGGCAGCCTTGGCAATGGATGATATGATATCTTGGATGCAAGAAGGTGGCCAGGTAAATTGATGTGAGTCATGTTTTTGTATGTTTCCTGTAGAACTCTCACTGTTTTTTGAATGGATCATAGGTTGGTATATTTGATGCCACCAATAGCACGAGAAAAAGAAGGACTATGCTCATGAAAATGGCTGAAGGAAAATGCAAGGTGATTTTCTAAACATCTGATCTTTGCATGATATCTAGTTTTATGAATGCTGAATATTGCCAATTATATGTTATCTAGTATGGATGGTGATAATTTCAAACTTTATAACATAATTGAGATTACTTTGGACTCGAATTACTAGTATAATTTTAAGATACTAATGCCCAAAATGTATTTCAATGTCAACGCATTGCATAAAATACTTCTAATTGGAGTTGGAAAAAATACAACAAGTGATAACCCTTTTTTTGGTAACATGTCTTGAGCCTTCAACCTTTTTAATTGTAGCAATGAGTACTTACAAACTTTTCTACTGGCTTATCTTCAATATTTGATAACCTTGTTCCTTACAAAGGATATTCAAATAAAGATCATGATTCTAGAGTCTGATGACATGTTTGATTGCAGTATCTCTTTAGATAGCTGCAGTTCTAGTTGTAAACAACTAAACATTAAATTCATTAATTTCATCAGTAATGGCATCTGATTTTTGTTTGACATTTTGCTTAATTTATAGGGCTGGGTAATGCCCAATAGGTACAAGGTATCTGAATTTTTTTTAATGCTTACCATATTTTACATTTTTAGTAATATAATATTATTTTTTAGCGGTAATACTATAATACTATTAAACTGTTGCATTGACTGAATCTTGAGTTTCAAGGCCTGGTCAAGGCTTGGTCCCAACTCAAGTTTTGAGTTTTAGAACAAGGGGTAGTTTGAAAAATTCTAGACATATTCTTTCCTTTCTTTTTCTCTATTCTACAGGAATTATTTTGTTATAAAAAGTTACAACTACAATTGGGTTAACCCCGGCGTCTACTATTGACCCCAAAAGCCTGTGTATTTATTGGCATGCCATTTTGTCTAATTTTCCATTTCTCTTCATTTATTGGGTATCAGATATTTCTTTAGTCATCCCTGATTTGGTCTCGATATGACCACTTCCTGCTTACACTTTTTATTTTGCAGTTTAAAATACATTCTGCATCTTCTTCTTTTTTCTCTCATTTTCTTTTGTCTACACTTTGGTGTTGAATTTTTTGTTTCTAGATCATTCCATTATGTTTATTTTTTTAACACTCTTTTCTTTGAATAATTTCACAGGTTTTTTTTAGGCATATTGCTATCTTTCTCCCTCCTTTCTTTTGTTTTAAAACTGTTATTCTGTTGGAGTAATTTCAAATTTAATTGAAATGTTGACATTTGATCAGAATCTTATTAAAGCATAGACAGACTCATACTATCTCATGTTGATTCTGTTTCTTAGATTATATTTCTGGAAACACTCTGTAACGATGAACGCATCATTGAAAGGAATATACGCCTTAAAATTCAACAAAGTCCAGACTACGCAGAGGAGTGAGTTGTAAACATTTAGCTCTCTTTATGCAGTTAATTTAGTTGTACCTTCATTCATTCTGGAGACTAAAGTCCTCACTGTTTTCCAGGCCAGACTATGAAGCTGGACTACAAGATTTCAAAACACGCCTGGCCAATTATGAAAAGGTCCTGCTTGAAAATGCATCAAACTGTTACTCTTAAAACAATTCTAGAATTGGAGTTTGTGAACCTTGGATTTTTTTAGGATTTACAATTCCAAGTTTGCTTGTTGTCCAGGTATATGAGCCTGTGGAAGAGGGCTCTTACATCAAAATGATTGATATGGCTAGTGGACAAGGTGGGCAGATACAAGTGAGTGTGGCTTTGCCATGGTTTGTGTCACTCTTAATATTGCAGTTCCTCTCACTTTCTTCATTGTTTGTTGATAGTATCTATCAACCTTTTAGGCTCATGTTGCTATTATACTTTCTCGTTTGAGAGTCATTCTGTATCAACTTCCCATTAAGTGATATTTTCAATACCTTACTTGTATTTGTTCTATTTAAAGTATTGTGTTGTCATTACTATTGCTGCAAATAAGAATGCACCCCACAACTTGTTCATGGTAATCTATATCTGCTCTGGTACCACTTTATTTTTATTTTTACTTTGAAATGGTGATATAACTTAAACGAACAAATTTTTGGTTGTAACAGTAAGCACTAACCAATTTTGCTACAGGCTTTAGTACCACCTTATACAAACCAATAAATATGTGATGCATATGAAAGAGGAGAAAAGAGAAAATTAAATATAGAGGAGAAAACAATTGATCCACTAAAGACAAGAGAAAAATGAGTTACTTGTTGCAGGATTTTGATAAATGAAAGAAGAAAGACTAATGGAGAAGAATTATTGTGTGAGAGGGAGAGACAAATTATTGCTGTGAGAATTGATTATGCTACCTTAGAGTAGAGTTTCCTGTATTAGTTCTAATTCTAACATATTCATAACCTTGACAAAACCCTTTGACTAAGGGAATAAAATAAAAAAACAGATCCCAATTTGTTCTACAGTTTCCTGTCATAAGTTTGAACCCTTCATTAGTGTAAGGATGAGAAAATTTTCCTCTTAACATCAGAAAAAAATTGATGGTACCATGTAGGTCTCTGTCCTTCACTCTTTATAATTCACCTCTTTGATTAATGGCACTATCATATGACATCAGTGGCTAGATGAAAAATTGGACCTTTGGTGAATCCATTCCCTTCAATGACTTCATAAATTAGAAGTGGTTGTACTGTTATGACATGTTAGTCTCAACCATTTTAATATGAACCTTTGCAGTTTCTAGAAAAATGGGAACCTTAACAGTTGACACACAATAACTTTTATCTAGTTTGTTTTCTTTATATTGTTCTATTTACTCCTACTTCCCTCTAATATTTCCAAATTTACCTCTGTTTGCACCCGCTCTTTAGATTTTAACAGTGCTATTTTATCAAACACAACTGATAAAAATATGGTGGATGTTTTAAAGCATGTAACATGCAAATTCCTTATATTTTCTCTTCTTGAAGCCTACAATCAAAGTGGATTTATTTTGCATATTTTATACTTGTTTTATTGCAGAGGAGTAAGTAGTTGCAAATTTTAAGTTAAATATACACCCTTCACCAGCGTTTTTTATTTATGATCTGCAATTTACTTCTTATGTTTTGTTGTGATGTTTCATTCTAATTATGTAAAAAATTTAGTTTTTTTACCATGGAAACATGATTATGAAAAACTGTCTATCATGTGTCTATTTGAATATGCTTGGGTAAATTTGCCACTTAGGATCCTGAATTCCTGATTCATTTTCGTTACATGTTAAATATATATTTTATATCATCTTTTAGTTCAATTTTTGCATATCAGAGAATTGGACTCTTGAAGTGTCTGACTTCATTGAAAAATCTTTTTACTACTTAGGTTAACAATATCAGTGGACACCTGCCAGGAAGGATCGTCTTCTTTTTGGTATCTTTTGAACTTTACTCTAATTGTTTTACTAATTGCATGAACTTTGGTTATATCCCCTTCAAATCATTTATAGTTTATCTTGCTCATACATCCTTTGTTTGTCAATTAAACCAGCCCTCTCATTGGGCATAACTGGAATGATGGATGTCTCACTCCAATAATCCTTATGGACTGATTATTGTAATTCCCCTTTTCTTTTTCATAATGGAAATAGACTTTATTTAGTAAAAAATAAACTGGTGGGGGGCTTCCTTTTTTTTTTTCCTAAATAAATTGAGATGTGGAGTACTCAATGCATATTGTATTTGCCTCTATTAGAATTTAAAACATTTTTTCTGATGCACTCATTCCTAAAGTAAATGGAAATAGTGCTACAATAGGATTCAGAAACAGGTTTTAAATGATGAGAATTTCCTTCTTATTTTAATGATATCAATCGTCAATGTTCCAAAAAAAAAAAATGATGAGAATTTCCTTGAGTACTAGATCATTTTGGCGGCTTCAATTCTATTGATTGTTCTTAGGGCTTAATACAGATTGGAAATTATTTTCTTGCTAGGTGAATACTCATCTCACTCCCCGGCCTATATTGCTTACACGGCATGGTGAGAGTCGGTATAATGTCAGAGGGAGAATTGGGGGTGACACAGTTCTAAGGTTTAGTATTTTCTGAAATACTCAAAAGTCGGAACTACTTTTCTTCTAATCACATTTTTTTTCTAAATATACAAAAACTATAAACATATTATTCTTGATTTGTAGCAAATATTTTCTGCCTTCCACCTTAGTCATATATTTTTCTTTAATGTCTTGAAATGCCGGATTTGTTTTATCGTTGTTGGATTTTTCTATAGTTATTTTCTTAAATAAAGTGCCCTCAATGTCTATATTTTTTTGCATTTCCAGCATAGATGAACATGACTCACTATAATTATATAATTAACCAACATTTAAGAAGATGCAGTAAGATATACATATCTCAACATTGATCTACCCTTGATTCTATAGGATGAAATTTCAATTGATGGTAGAAATCACTGCAAACATAAAATGCTTCTAGAATATGACAATACTAACCCCAAAAAAAAAAAATGTAATGTAGCTGGAAAGTTACTGTGCAATCTTAAAAGCTGCGAGTTTTTTTTTTTTTGAAACATTAACTGCTGAATTCCATTAAAATAAAAGAGGTACAAAGGAAAGACTTGAGAGTGTAGGAGGAATATACTCAGGTCGACAAAGACCAACAATAAAATAAGAACCAAAATAAAGCAAGAGAAGGGAAATACAACAAGTAAAGATACAACAAGTACCACCCCCACAACAAAACCCTTAACTCCCAAGGTTTGCCATATGAAAAAATTCCAAAGCCGGTGTTTGTAGATTAACACCAGCTTTCGCCAAGAAATCTGCAATGCAATTCCCCGAACGAGGTGTATGAATGAAGGTGATGTTACCCATATTGTACAAGCTCCAAATGTCCCTAACAATACAGACCAACCTCCACGGGGGGAATTTCCTATTACTAGCCCAATAGATAGCATTAGACGAGTTACCTTCAATAATGAGATTACCACCCCTAAACCTTGACCAGATCTGAAGTGCTCTTTTAATAGCTCTCAATTCAGCTTCATTTGACTCCATTAAACCTACTGATTCAGAAAAGGCTGCCAACATTCTGCCCCTATCGTCATGTAAAACACCTCCAATTCCAGCCGGCCCTGGCTTTCCCTTGGCTGCGCCATCAACATTGAATTTATATGAACCTATGGGAGACGCCACCCACTTAACTGATCGCTTGCTACCTCTACCAACCCCTCTCATACATCTATCCCACGACAAATAAAAATCCTCTTGAGCTAAACCCTAAAATTCTTTACATACCGACAACCAGCCAATCATCTGCCATTTCGCCCTCTCAAAGACATCTCTAGGGTTCTCTCTCTTACCCTCAAAGATACTTCCATTACGCTCTTTCCAGATTGCCCAAAAGACCGCAAACAGAACCATTTTCCAGGCCACCTTAAGTCTACCCTTAAAGGGGCCGCCCATCCAAACCACCACTAAATCCTCCACGCCATTTCCGAAAACCCACGAACACCCAAACAAGCTCAGGAAAAAATACCACACAACCCACGTATAACAACATTTGTATAATAAATGATCCACAGACTCCTCTTCAACCTCACATAAAGTACAAATTGTCGAAGCCTCATCTGTGAGTTTGAGTAAAGTGATCCTTTCAGTTAATAAATAAATGCAAACCGGGGTTGCATTTTTTCTATGCTCTGTTTTACCCTTGAATTGTATTGTATTTATGACACATAAAATCATAAGGGGCAAGTATTTTTCATTTTTCTTCATTATTCCATACAAATTCATTATCTGTTGGAATGCTAGTATTCCGTATAAGAAATTGCCATTTCTAATTTAGTTACATGGACCTGTTGAAATCTGTTTGTTGAGGCTATACTTGTTAGTTAACCCATTCATGCTTGAATAGAGCATTGATGATGGGAGAAAATCTTAGTGTTTTATCATCAAACACAATAGAAAATCCAGCAACAAATTGGCAGATTACCCAGCAAGGATTTTTTTCATCCAAGTTTGGTATTTTTTCTTTTTTCTTTTTTCTTTTAACTATAAATACTAGAACACAAATTCATGACCCTTGAACTAGTATAAGAAGCAGATGACTTACACTGATTTGATTTGAACAGTGAAGCTGGGGAACTTTATGCTAAAAGACTTGCTAATTTTGTGGAGAAACGGCTGAAATTAGAACGAACTGCTTCAGTGAGCTCCTATCTAAATTTTCATTATTATCCTTTGTTACAAATGATTAGTACTGTTTTATGAATTACTTCTTGATATCACTTTTATTTCTTGACATTTTGACTGTGTTACGTGCCTAACCTAGTCACATGCCTAACCTAGTTTTCCTCCTCTCACGTGCTCAGTTCCTTCTTTCGCATGGATGCAGCAATAGCAGTCCCGAGACCCAGCTTCCTTTGATCTCTAGTGGACGGTTAGGAATCTTAGCATTCAAGGATTTGATGAGTTGTCACCTGAGATCTCTCCTTTAGTATCTGTTTCCTTGATTTTAGTTTACACTTCCTTAACTTTTGTAACATCTTCCTTAATCTAAGGAGAGGATGCTTTATTTATTGTTTGGTTTAACGTAATGAAAGCAAGGAAGTTTCCCAACCCAAACTCACGGAGTTAGGGGGGCCGGGTTCCCTCGAAGCAATCCCATTATCTCTTCTCTCTTCTTCTCCTTCTAATCACAAACCGCCAGAACTCAAAAAAAAAAAAAAACGGTCACACTGCAGACTGCATTCTAGTTGGATTTTTTTTGGTCTAGAATCAAGGGTTTCTTGTTATCTTTTTTTTTCCTGTGAAAAAGGTACTCACAAATACCACTGCCATGGACTTTCATTGTAAGATTGTACCCATTTTTGTGGATATTTCTTCTAAATCTCACTATATGGTTCTCTCCCCTTTCACTCTAAAGATTTATGCCAGAAGTCAAGGTGGTCTATCGTGGGCCAGCCAATCACATCCTAGGGTATCCCTTGTTTCCCATTTGTAGTTTTTCTTCTATTAATGCTTCTGAACTTGAGACTAATCTGGGCTGTTTAATTGCTCTGACGAAGGGTATCAGGTGATATACTCTTGAGAGTTCTCTGTTCTATGCATTTTGTCCTAATTATAGACCTCTCTTTTGCTCAATTTGTTTAAGATGGTGATAGAATGGTAGACATTGTTTTTAAAATTGAATCATATCATAAAATCTTTTATGTCTGAACCACAAATCATGAATTGTAATTGATAAAAAAGTTAGATTCATAATTTCCCCCAAAAATATCAAAATATATGAAATAACATAAAGGAAATCTAAAAAGTAATAATATAAGCAATTCTCCAATTTCCTTTCAATATTAGATAAAGAAACGTGATATTACAAAATACATTAATCCAAATGGAAAATGCTAGGCTTCCCCTGAAATTGTACAATTTATACTCTTTGCTGATGTGGTAAGTCATTTGATTGGTATTTTAACTAACTCTTGGAAAGTCTACCAATTGTAACTTGCCAAATGAGCATGTGGGTATGAAAGGGTATAGTTCCAGGTAAGTGTAGCATCTCCCAATTCAAATATATAACTATTTCATTAAGTGCAATATAAAAATCCCATCTTCCACAAGTCTTGTACTAGTATTCTTCTACCAATGTTGTATAGAGAGAAAAAGTACCCAAAAGCATCATACACTAAATTCATCAATTACTGAATTGAAAGTAATGATGCTTGGATAACTATGCCTTCTTGCATTCTGTATGCACTAAGAGGATCTTAGCTCTGAGTGGATTTCGAAAAATGCCTGTTATCTTTCTTATTTAATAATAAAGAATTGTTGAGTCTTTGATGAAATGGATCATGTTTTAATTTTAGAATTTGAAATTCCTTGTTAAGATGCTCATAGTATTCTTGTTTACTCTTTGGTGATTTAGATATGGACTAGCACATTGCAAAGAACGATTTTGACAGCAAGTCCAATTGTTGGTTTCCCCAAGGTTAGTACTTCTATTGCTTAACTTCATAAGCATTACAATGTTTAAGAAATTTTAAGTCCTTAACAATATGGAAAAATGGAAATTAAGTGTTTGTTCTTTAGGCAAATCATTTAATATTTTATCAGAATTTTGTTATATATTTCACTTTATCATTGCTCTTTTTGCTATATCTTTGACAACATCTCGAAAAAATTGTTGATAAGAATTAGTACTTTCTAACACTGATTTTTCTTCTTCATTTTTGTGTTTTGTATATTTAAATTACATTAAGAATATTGGAAGCACAAGGAGGCTTGAACAGTGAAGGCATTTGATGACATATTCAGACCTGGGAATGATACACCCCTATCTCTGAGTCTCTAAGAGCTCACCTTGGGTGCATGACCATCACAAGAAGTGAAGGGTTGGAGAAAAACTCATCTGACCATCTTAACCTTTGGATTTAATAAGGAGCTTCAGTGTCAAATCTATGTTTTTTGTGGGCTACCAACCCACAGAAAGGTATGTGTGCATGCAATGTGCTCGCATGCATGTAATTAATTAAATAATCACAACTCAGATTTCACTAGGCAACTTCTGACACCAGACGAAGACCCAGAATCTCTAGAATTTGACTGTGTAATGCACCAACCAGAATTAAGAAGACTATTCTTGTGAATTGGAATTCTTTTCCATTGCTTTTCGATTCTTGTCCTATCTTCCATAGCAATTTTTCAAGAAGAGCTGAATTCACTATACCCGAACATTGGATGCCCATTTCACCTTCCTAAATAGGTTTGTTTGAATAGAAGTACATGATTATGTGTTGGGGCACTTTGACCTGATGAAGTGGAAGGAAACCATGCAGATCTCCCAAATTCAAAATTATCTTGTCAGAATGGAAAATGACCTAAGATGGGACTGAAATTTGGCATTCCAAAGATCTAAATGATCTTCTTCCTTTTAATGGGCTCAATGTGCCCCAGAGATGCTGCATGTCCACTCCTTCAGACCAGTCCTTGGAGAAGCCTCTACAGACAAGCTCTATCAGATCTAGAAAATAACTACTACTACTACTGTAACTACAACAACTACTACTACTACTACCACTACTACTAGCTCATATTCTGGGCAAAAATGGGTCCAAAAACTTGGAATTTTTTTTTGAGCAATCACAGAGAAAAATAATATTAAAAGAAGAAAGTAACATACAACCAGGCATAAACGATTTACGGATTTATACCCTCCCCCATACATAACAAAGATTACAATAACCCCCAACAAAGAGAACATCCACACCCCCAACTAGCAAGATTTAAAAATAATACAATCACAAAAATATAACAATATCATGCTCCGTATCCACTGCAGCTTTGGCTAAAAAGTCAGCTACTCCATTCACTAAACACCTTACATGATGAAAAGAAATGTCCAGTGTCGAACACTCGAACATAATACCTGGATTTCAAATAGTTGGTTTTAGTTGAACATGGTGGGACCCTTGACAATAGGGGGAAGGATGATATGTTTGATTTTTCAGTTAGCCACTACTGGGGCCTAGATGGATCCATCTTTGGTGATGATGATGTGAGATTTTATTAATTAAAAAAGAAAATAAATACAAAGAATTGATATGGTTCATCCAAAGACAGCTCTAAGATCCATTTTGATTGCTGTTTGGATTAGACGTTTGATTACATGGAGGAGACTTTAGCTACTGTTCATTCCTGCTGTATCAATCTGTTGGGAAGTCAGAATATTGTAACAAATGGTCCTACACTCCTACATGATCTGTAAATACTTCTCCCAAGCCCACCTATTCTTCATACTAGCATGTACTTACTATCAAAATTCAGTTAAAAACATACCATCGGAGCTGTAGTCTATTTTTCTACAGGTTGTCTATGGCAAGGACTTTTTAAATACTAACCCAGTAATCATCAACTTCTATTCATTACTAGCTTGAATACTCTTGGTAGCCTGTACGTTCCTATACATAGCCAAAGTCCATGAAGCAATGCTTAGCTAGCAAAATGAGCCTTACCAGGAGTGGGTTCCCCTAAAGCTGTGCCTCTCCAATCTTCATAAAATATTAAGGAGTTAAGAGGATTCTTCAACCATTGTGGAAAGATATTCTTCAAAATACATGGATAAAACCACACCAAAATCAATCCACTGCTCAGGAATAAACAGTCCTTGCTTTAAAACTAATTATGAGCTGCCAATTTTCTCGTTGAAAAGCATATGAACTGCTTCAAAGGAGAATTTGGCAGAAGAACGAGTAAGAAAGTTTGTGCATCCTTCAATGTATCAGCTGGAACTGTAAAAAACTAATAAACCAAGTGGAACATGATTTTTTCCAAATTAGATCTTTATAGAGTCATTTAGGTTGACTTGACAAGGTTGGAGTTTCATTCCATATTCAAAGAATCATATAATCTGTACAGTCTAAATTAGTAAAGGAAGAAAAAACTGACCATGACAGATTTGAGAGAACCTTGAATATAAGTATACTAATGTAACCGCTGGGTATCCCGCGGTTTCCCACACGGAAATTAAAAAAAAAAAAAGTGATCAAACCCAGTTTTCTATGGATTTAAGGGACCTCTCTGTTTGACAAGTGATGTCCTCCAGAGAATCTAAACATAATTTGTGAAATCGCAGAAAGCATGGATCACAAGGAAGTCGAGCAGCACAAGATTCTCATTGTCTTGGTTTAATAGTCCTTTATTTTAACGTTGTCCTTATGCTTTAGGACCTGTTTGCTAGACTGGAATTCTTGGGTGGAATTGGAATTCTCTGGGGTTTCATGATCCTTCTCTTAAAATTCCATGATTGGTGAAATAGGAATTCTAGGGTGGGAATTATGACATCCCACAAAATTCAATGCGATTTGTAAATTCTCTTCTTGAATTGATATTTTGGAATTCCAGAGCTTGAATTACTTTTATTATATAATGTCTTATTCAAACTAATAATTTCAAGCCCGTGAAACATAAAATGGATATGGCTATCTGAATTAACACATTTTGCTAATTCCAGAATTTAACGAATTATAATTCCACTGGAATTTCTACAAAATAGGTTATTATTATTATTTATTACTTTACATGTGTTTTAGTGGTAGGAAATCTAGATGTTTAATATGCATTCTATATCAAATATTGAATGCTTGATTTCTGCTTGGCATTTATAACCTCCACTCTAGTAAATCAATCAGTTGGAAATGATGATAGTTCTAGTGTTTTCTTCTGTAGATACAATGGCGTGCACTTGATGAGATAAATGCTGGAGCATGTGATGGAATGACATATGAAGAAATAAAGAAAAACATGTCAGAGGAAGATGAGTATGTTTCCCTTTAGTCATGTTTTTACAAGTGAGTAGAAGTTAAGAGTGGACGTATTTTGTTCTTTTTCCCATTTTTGAATGAGATAACAAAAAGTTTCCAACATATTTAAAATTCATTAAGCTCTAAAAACAGCTAGTTCCACCTCTAATTATACTCTGTTTGCAATCTACCAGATATACATCCATACCTCAGTCTTACGTTCTACAATTTCCCAAAAAATAAAACATATCATACTCCATTAAATTTGAGATAAAAAAGAAAAAGAAAAAAAGAAAAGAAACACATTGCACTGTGTGGGATTGTTATAATGGACTCCAACAAAAGAGAACATGAGAAGTGGTAAGACAAATGGGAGACACACCTTTGAATTTCTATTTCCTTTTCCTTCTTTCCTTCCATTTAACAAATTACAAAAGGTGGTTGGCCTTGTAGGATTTTAGGAGAATACATAAATGGAAACACAGGTCAAATGATCTTTTTTTCCAAGGAGCCAAATCTCATTACTCAAGATTATAGGTCCATTTTAGCTTTTACTTTTTATGTTTGACTAAGAACGAGTGACATCCTATTTGAACTTGCAATTGGATCTTATTCCATCCTTTGACATATTTCTTGAGATCCAACCTCATATTCTGGGTCATGGTGAGTGTTGTTATATGCTCCATCCAAGTGTTTAATTTGTGGGAAAGATTAATATTTACAAACCATTGGTCCATAGTTTCAACATTAAAAGAGAAAAAAGAAACTCATTCCCCAACTGAACTGCACTAACTCAATGTTGGCACTTTGAGCACCTTTTTGTAGCTACTGAATCTCTTATTGAAGTAGGTCACTAGTTATGTTTCTTGAAGACATACCGTTGGAAGCTTCCATATAGTTTCATCATTTATGTTGACTTTGAAGCTAATTTTATTATTATCAGAAGTGAGAGGTTTACAATATCTAACCTGGGCATCTTGATTGGTTTAATGAGGTTCATATGTCCAACTTTGGACAGCCCTAATTTTCAATCAAATTGAACCAATGACAAGGACCAGGTTCTATGTTGATTCCTATTGAATTCATCTCAAATAGATCTCTCAAGGAAAAGAATGTGGTAAGCAAGAAAGAACTGGTTTCTATAAAGCTGAAAAGTTGTTTGGACTTGTAATTTTAGAAGGAAGCATCACAATGTACCATGTATATTAGTATGCTGTACTCTACATGGATTGGATACTGAATCTCAGATAGATAAGGCCTCAGTGCTGATGATGGCAATGATGAGAATTAGCTCTGGTAGATTACTTTGTTTAAGAAATAGATCTACACTGTTATATGGATTGCAGATTGCGTCAGAAGGACAAGCTCAGGTATCGCTATCCTCGGGGAGAGTCATACCTTGATGTCATTCAAAGGTTAGCTATTAGCAGCAACCTACTGTAACTCATTTTCAAATATTTTTGTCATGTTCTGAATGGCCAGGTATGTGCTTATTTTTAGAAACCACCTCAGTTATATTTCACTTCTCATCCTTATTTGCAGGTTGGAACCTGTAATCATTGAGCTTGAAAGACAGCGAGCACCCGTTGTTGTGATCTCTCACCAGGTTACGTGAATCAACGTTATCCTTGTTCATAGATGGTATTGTGGTTTGATGAGTAGTTTTAACAACCAGTTGTCATTTAATGCAGGCAGTATTGCGAGCTTTATATGCATATTTTGCAGACAGACCTTTGAAGGAAATTCCTCACATTGAGGTAACTTCCAAGAATGGTTAGCCATTCTAGCATGATCAACAACTTTAAATTTGAGCCTTTAGTTCCTGTCAGGACTGAAATCGGGTAAAAACGCAACCTGACCCGAGTTACTAATATATGGAATCCAACCCGACCCGACCCGAACTATTGACCCGCACGTCCTGACCCGACCTGACTCGAATTATAACCCGACTCAACTCCGAAATCCGACCCGACCCGACCTGCATTTTGAACCTACTTTAACCCACTTTTTACCTTGTCGGGTTTGATCAGATCGGGTCAAGTTAACTTAAAAATCTCTTAACCCAATCCGACCTGAATTCAATGCAGGTTTCTGACTTTTCACCTTGACCCGAGTTTCACCCCTAGTTCTTGTGTGGGGAAATATAATTTTACTGATAATCATGTTCGATTTGTAGGTACCACTTCATACAATAATTGAGATACAAATGGGGGTCACTGGTGTCCAAGAAAAAAGATACAAACTCATGGACTGAGTTTATCATCACTAGAAGGCTTCTGTGTGGGAAACACCTGATGAGGAAGTTATGAACATTTAGAGAGGCAGAAAACCCTACCATCTTCTTCGAAATCTTTAGTTTATTTACAGCTGAATTGATAATGAAAACTAATTTGCACATGGCTGTTTTTCTACATTAAGAAATGTAATCTATGAATATTTATTATTTTACCTTTAATTTATTAATGATAAAATTACAAATTAAAAAAGAAAACATTTTTGTATATCAGAAAAATGAAAACTCTAACTTACCATACTGACAGACTCGGTTTAGTTCTCTAAATATAATTATATTTTTATATCCCAATTTATATGTCAATTACTAAAAATAATTTTATTTATTTGATTTAAGTAAATAAAGTTACCGAGTACTAAGAAACTCTAATTTAATTATGTATTTTATTTTGTTTAAATTAGTTGACTTTTTTATAAAATTAAGAAATGATTTTCCTTCTCACATAAATATTTAATTATTTAATTTTATAAATTAATAAATTTTAAATTATCAAAAAAAAAAATTATTTTAATTTAAGTCTGACTTCACGACAAACCCGTGGCCCAAGTACGTCAGTTTAATAAAAGAAGTACCGACGTCCGATTCGATCTCCTCTGACATGATTAATAATAGCATGGGCCATTTTCCTTGACACCAATAACTTCAGTAAAAGGCCAATTCTGGTTTTCCATGTTCTTAAGTTTCAATCTTCATTCCATAATCATTTATAAATCCTTCTTTATTTTTTAATAAATCACATGGATATGAATTAAGTGAGAGAAGCGGCTAGGAACCTGGAGTCTCAAGTTAGATTTCTACTCTACTTTAAAAGATTACTCTTCATAGAGTTATTCGGTATATAATATAGGTTGAGAGATTTCCACATGTTTTAAGAATTAGTCAGATCTGCACATGCTCTAAAAAGCTTGAACTTCTTAATCATAAAAAAAAAAAAAAAAAAAAGGCAAGCATGTTTTACCAGAAGGGAGTTGATCCAACAGTCAAAAAACTCTCATTGTAAAGAAGGTGTTGAATTCGACTTACGCTCGCCTGAGCACCTTAGGTTAAAATTAAATTTTAATTACATAATATGCAATAGTAAAAAGGTCTATCTGCTGTCATATGAATATATGCACTTGAAAACTAAATTATGAATGCTTGCGACCAGTAATAATGCTTTAGGACTTTTGTTCTTAGATGCATGTTCATGTTTTAGGAGTTGGGTTGGATTGATTGCTTCAAACTAATTCATCTGAAATTGTCTTTCCTCTAATTTAATTTAGTGTGGGATAAATTGATACTAGAAAACAAGTCAAAGTGGTAAAATTGAGAATAATGGATAAACCAATGGTATTATAAATCTGAGCTTGTGGCTTATAAGTGTTACTTGTCATAGATATAATAAAGGTTAAAAGTTCGAGTCATATGCCTATATAGAAATAGTTAGGTCATACAAAGAATTTTTTATTTTATAATGAATTTTTAATTAATTAACAAAAGACTTGATGATAATAAGTTAATAACAGTGAAAGCACCTTTAAACTGATGGACGAAACCAGTTTGGACTGAGTGGGTGACTGAAACGGTTGAAATTTCAATCCAATTTTATAAAATATTGATATTTGATAGTACAAGGACTAACTGGCTCTGAAATAATTATTGATGGGTTTTGATGGATACGTCTGACCAAGTATGGGTGGGCTCCAAGCATCTTTTCTTATTTTAAAATATTTTTTATTTTATAATCAAAGATTTTTTAGAACATCCGATTAATCTTTTAAGTATTGTTGAAGTTGCTGTGAACGAGTCTCACATTAGAAGTATAGAGAAAAATTTAAGAGTTCATAAAGGACTTAAGTCACTCCACCTAACAGCTAGTATTTTGTGTTGAAAGTCCATGTTCTAACAAATGATATCAAATCCATGTCTCAGGTTATCTAATGTGGGCTCGGGAGATCCCCTAAGTGAATAGGATAGCTGCTGCAAATGAGTCTCACATTAGAAGTGTAGAAGAAGATCTAGGGGTTTATAAAAAAATTGGGTTAATTCACCTTAACATGCTAGTCTTTTATGCTGAAAGTTTAGCTTCTAACAAGTATGTGCAGATCTTCCTTACCCTTTTACACGGATAATTCTAAAAGGAGTGATTCTTTAGAGTTGATTGAAAATCGAACTTAAGACTCATGTTCACTGATCATTACTCCAACTCCATTGAATTATTAGAGCAATAACTTTCATTTAATACTTTATTATACTAATAACATTGTCAGCTTAAATATGATCTGCACATTTGTTTTTCTCTCGAGTTTCCATTTAAAACGTTAGTAGAATATAAAGAAGGATTTCAAGTTGAAAGTGATGGAAAGAATGAACTTAAAAAGAGAGAGAAAGGTTGAGCAATTGAGTGAACTTTTACCCTTAAATTTGTATGTGAATCAGATCTTGAGCAGGTTCAGTTCTGCTCTCCAAATGATATTGTCTTAATTATCATCATTTCAATTATTTATTACATTTATTTTTAAATTCTCCCAACATATCATTTTTTTTAATATATATATATATAAGAAAAGTATGGCTTACTAATAGCCTACTGAATAATATTTATTTGATAAACATAACTTGGGCAGGAGTTGGTCAGAAAGGGCTTTGTGAATAATTACCAATGTCCCCTATCATTAATAGGTCTTTATGATTTACACACATTTTTAAAAATAAAAAAATTAGATGTTTTGGAATTATACTTTTATGTGGGGCTATCAATAAATATAATAAGTCAAGATATGGGTTCACAATTATTATTTTGGCGGCTTAAATTACCTATATTTTAAGCAGTAGTATGGACAACAAAACCCTAATTAGGTCTGATGGTAAAAACTAGAAGGCAAGTAGAAATGTAGAAGAGAGAGAAAAGTTATGAAGATGCCACAACAATCTCCCCTTTTGTTTTCAAGTACACAAAACTACAGAGAGTGATAAAGACTGTCGGTGAGTTTTGAGGCCTTAAAGGCCAAATTCATGACATCTTCTTCTTCTTCTTCACCCAACTGCCTTCTTCACATTCTATGAGACAGAATTGCAACCCCTCACATCCATGGCCTCTTCTCAAGACTCTCAGCCCTTCCGGTGGCACTATGCTGAAGTCGACGACAAGAACTTCCAAATCCATGGCCGGGGCCTCCTCCTTGTTATCATCCTTTTCTCCATTCTCATCCTCCTCACATTTCTCTGCCTCTACACAAGATGGTTGTGTCGCTATCGGCAATTTGCGGCGCCCGGCATTAGACCGACCCAAGAGCACCTTCCCATAGCCCAATCAGGGCTTGACGCCATGACGATTAATAGGTTGCCTGTCCATCTGCATCAGTCATCAGCAGAAGAGGGACAGTGTTCTATATGCTTAAGTTCCTTCCAAGATGAGGATAAAGTGAAGGTGTTGCCCGATTGTAATCATTCATTCCACCCAGAATGTGTAGATATGTGGTTAAGCACCCACTCAAGCTGTCCTCTCTGTCGATCATCTCTTCGTAAATCTTCAGTTGATCAGCTGAATGAAGTAGCCTAAAAAAAAAGAACTTGATGATGGTGATGATGGAGGAAGAAGAGGAAGAGGAGGTAAGGTGACATAATTTGTCTTCATATCTGGAGTTGAAGCACATTTCTGAGTGCAAATTTTGGCTTGATTCTCATGTAAATAATTTGATTAGCAGCTGCTCTCCATTGTTGATTTTGTTTTGTACATGGGCTCTTTCAAAATCTGTGGTCATTTTGTATTATGGGGCCACCAAGATTCTAAAATATCACTACTCTCTCTCTCTAACACAAACCAGATGTCACGATTGGATTTTGACAATGTTTGGCGTGTAACGGGTCACCTTTGTATTCTTATATGAAGAAAAGGATTCGATCTTATCCTTTTCCCTTTCAAATCATTCAATAATGCAGCAATGCTTGCCTCTCACTGTCAAAGAAAATTACTACGGTTAAATCGTCGGGGTTGGTATGAGCCTATGAGGTTAAGACGCATGTCCTATAAGACGAGATTTTGAATTTGATTCTTGTACTGCTTCCCGTAGAGTTAGGTTTCATTCACTTAATTAATATGTGTGAATTATAAAATTTACACATGCTTATGAAATTAGTCTCATTTCTTATATACGATGGAGACACTCATATTAAAAAAATATCTTAAGTCAATCTATTTATTTGTACTTTGTAATAATGGGTTCACTGCACTTTTTATTTTATAAAAAGTAAATGATCTTTATTATTCTTTTCACCACTCGAACAGTAATGATTATGTGAAAATAGTATTTTTTTTGTAAAAATATATTCAAATCACTAGTTTATATCAATTATTGGTAGAAAGATAACATACATTGTTAAAGAAATCACTATTATGATTGAATTTTTATCAAAGTACAATAGAAATAAGAGAAATTGTATAACAAAATAATTTTTCTTATCCAAATTACAAGAGATGTATATAGATCTAAAAATAATAATAATTTTAATATATATTTAAATTTATATCAATTTTCAATTATAAATTACTCTACAGGCATACAACCTTTTGGAGGATGCTTATCTAAAGGAGTTAGAGTGATCGTCAGCAATCTGTGTCAAGAAGCGAGAATCTTCATTTCACTCGAAATAATTACTTTTTATAGAGTTATCCAATGTATACGAGTAAAAAGACTTGTACATGTTTTAAATTAATCGCATACTCTAGGAGGCCCTGAACCCCTTGATCATTAATAAAAAATCTTTTGTAGGATGCCAGTTGGTACTTGATGGTGAGGTTCACCTTTCCACAGCTTTGTGAAGATTCAGGAATATTAGCGTGTCCCACTGCATAAGAAATATTTAAATGGGGTGACAAAAGAGTGAAAATTGTTAAGTAGATAGTTTATTAAAGGTTTTAGATTTAAAAAAGTGAATGTCATATGTAATTAAACTATAATAATGGTTTTTGAGACAAATATAAAATATTTTCTTTTCTTTTTGGTGAACATTTTCTATCCTAGCTAAGCCATATGAGTTGAAAAAAATCAATTATGCACCAATATGAGCATAGAAAATATTTTCTTCTATAAGTGTTTAGGATTGAATATAAATTGAAAAAATCACTTAATCATATTAATCAAATTACTTTTTAAAGAAGAAAAAAATTAAAAAAATAATTTGAAGTAATAACCAATTTACAATGGACCCATGAACTGGACACCAAGAACCCGACATTGCCCCCAAAAAAATTGCAACCATGGAAACAAAAAATATCCATGATAAATCTCAAGAATAGAAAATAAAATAAAATAAAACCCTACAAAATTAAAATCAAAGAGGTCTAAAATTAAAGAAAGAAAAAAATTATACAATTGCGTGGGAGAGACGATTAGGATTCATAGATATCTTTTGTAATTATATATCATATATTACATTAAAATATTTTGGGTTAGATCTCAGGTATTGGATTTTTTCTCCGCCCAACCTAATCCGATCCAAGAAACTCTCAAGTTTTGTGGGTCATCTAGCCAACAAATTAGAATGAGAAAGAAATTAGAGGTTCAAGGTGATTCCCACTGATTTTTTCTCAAATTGATTGGAGTCTCAGAATTCCAGAGATAAGTGGTAGGAGCAAAAATGATTTGAGGGAGTTTTTATTCCGTTCATGGAGGCTTTAGCTGATTTTATTTTCAAGTTTTAGGTGATCATTTATCGATGTTTGGTGTTTCCCGTCCCATTCTTGGGTTTTTGGTATGGTGCTTCTTCTTGATGAGTTTTGTTTCTATGTTTGTTTTGAGGGGTTTGGACGGCTTTTTGTATATGATGAAAGGAGTTTTTCTCTTTTCCTGTATTCTTTCTCTTTTTTATTATTAAAAAAAAACACTTTATCACTCAAGAAAAAAGAAAAAAAAAGGAAACTCTCAAGTTTTCAAAACTTAAAACCAGCCCAACTCTAAACCCGATGATGTTTGACCCGACCCTAGCTCTTTTCTGGTCAGGTCAAAATCGGTCCAGCTTTTACTCGACCCCACTTGCACCCCTAACATGAGTTTGGACCAAGAAAAAATATTAAATTAAAGTAGATTAAAGGAAGGTGGGATGGGCCACGCTTTGGGATAGGTTGAAACTGAGCCTGATTCAGAGTCCAGGCCTCAGTCAAAATTGGCCCTATGTGGCCGAACCCAGGCCTTAATTGTAAGTTTGGGCTTGGTTCGGATTGGGATATTCTCAACCCTATATTGAATTGCACAATTGAATCCTCTACCGATATTAATAATATATTAAATAGATTATATGTTTGTACATGGCATTCACAATATTTGATATATGACATTGGACTTTCAGGCTTGGGCTGGGAGAAGACTTTAGAACACCAGTCCAATCTAACCTGCTCGGGCCCAAACTTGAGCCGAACCTGATAACAAAAATTACATGGATAGATGGATTATCATGAGCTTTCATGCTATCAAAAATGAAATTTAGAGGGGGTTGACCTGACGGTCAAGAAGCTCCCTTCATGAAGGGAAGTCTTGAGTTTGATTCACACTTAAACCCCTCTGAGCCACTCTGCATGGAGTTATTCCCCATCAACTTGGTAGTGTGTAAGGATTAAGAGGTTTACACATGTTCGTGGGATTAGTCTCACGTCCAATGTAAGGTACGATACCCATGTTACCAAAAAAAAAAAAAATGAGACCCATTAAACCATGTAGCCCTTTTATTTTTTAATAAAATGCAGAAGGCTAGAGTCGTATAAAATTTTCAATCAAAACCATATAGTAAGAACTTAAATTCTAAGTTTATCAATCATATTTTTAAGAAACTAATACACCAATAAATATTTAAGAATATAAGTTATTTTTAATTTTCAAAAAAAGAAGAAGAGATTATAAGTTATTTTTTAAAAGGTTTATTTAATGGGAAAAGACTATATCATTGTAAATAGTAGGGTTGCAATTTGGACGGGCCATGTTGCGTTTCGGGCCAGTCTGAGCCCAAGCCTGAATTGCAACCTAAGGGCCCGAGTCCAGGCCCAAATAAACCCAAATTATTCAAATCCAAGCTCGACTCAAGTTTATTTAAAGGGCCTGAACTGATTTCAAGTTTAATACGTGAGCTTAGTCAAGCTCGAGTTTCTTTGGGCTTCAAAATGGAATGTATATTTTATAATTTTTTTATTTATACATAAATATTAGTTAAAGAAAATTAGATTTTACAAAATATGGTTTAAATTCAAACTTTCGAGTCAAACTCAATCTTTCATATATTAGACTCGAGACGATGAGAATTCCGATTTGGACCTATTTTTTTCCCTAAAAGAAGGCCAATCCGAGCCCGAATCAATCCAAATCCGAATTTTTCAAATTTTTACATGCAGCTCATGTTAAACCCAACCCCTGTTGCTTCCATGATTTCTTTCTTCTATTGGCGTGGCCCAGATTGTGGGTCTTAGCTATGGCATCCTCTTTTTATTTTTATTTTTGGGAATTTTCCTTTTTTCTTTAAATAATACTTACCTTATTAAAAAAAAAAAAAATCTAAAGCCTCCTGTGGTCCTGTTTGTCATAATTTTATAATAATTAGTGGAAATTTGAGGCCCCACTTCTTAATTAGTGGAATGTATACCAACTGACTAATGTACTGATGAATAATAAATGAGGAACTATTCGGCGTAAAATAACTCAATCGTGATGGTCTACACATCCCACAAACCTCCTTTCTTTTAACATAGAAAGAAACTTGTGATTTTAGGCAAACGAACGTGGTGGGCCCACTCCTTTCAATCTCCTTTAAATCTCACCGTTCAAAACACTTCCAGGGTTGGCCCACCAACTGATCCATCGGCCCAAAACCATTACCTTTTTTGTTGTTCTCCCACCATTTAAAACGTCAGTGTGGAAATCCAACAAAGACCACACAAACGACTTGACGCACTAACCAAAGACCTTAATATAACACAAAGTCACGTTAAACAAGACATTTCGTCATTGAAGGAGCTACTCACACGTTTTTGATAAAATATATAAATATAACAAATATAATTTTTTTTTAAAAAAATTAATTAATAAAAATATTGACTTTTAATGCCTGTGGTCATTATATTTTAATGATTAGAGTGAAATTTTTCTCTTAAATTATATTATTTACAAAATCTTTTATCCAACTCATTTAATCATGCAAATTTCAATTCATGATAAAAGTGCATCCTTCCTCATTTCAATCTCTGTAAAATTGTTGAATATTTTAACGTGAAACTTACATATTATAAACTATTTTTGTCGCAGTTATTATATGTCAATAGCTTATTCACATAAAATCAATATTTTTTTTATGGATCATGCTAAATGACATGTAAATAAAAATTTATAATAATTTAAGATTCACTGACTTTACAAAATTAAATAATTAATTATTTGTGTAAGATTAATGAAAATTATATTTTCAAATATATAAATGACTATCTGATTTAAATTAAATAAAGAACAAATTTAAAATGAAGTTTTTCCACAAATTTTTTAAGTTTTGTTTTGGGATTTTTTCTGCTACACCTCTGGACTCCTACTCTTTGAGGCTTGGTCCGGGCTGTGGGCTCCTTTTCTGTTTTTTCACTCATATTTGAGCTAATCTTTATATACTTTCTGAGGTTCTTCTTATTTTTTGAATGAATCTTACTAAATATTAAAAAAAATTCATTCAAATATATATATATATATATATAAAGAATTTGTACTTTAATTATTATATAAAAGATATAACTATAAAGAGAATTAAACTGTGTACATTTTACAAGCCACGTGTCCATTTTGGGGTGATGTTACAATATCACTAAATACGACAGTGTCACAGTTGAGTTTTCAATAACTCCTTAGTATGACTCGTACACACGGCAGTCTCATGCTCTCATTTATTTCGCTTTGCTTTTCTCAGTCTTCTTTCTTGGTCTTCCTCATCGCACATACACCAAGTTGAAGGTGTATACACCTGGAGTAGAGCAGACGAGGGCAGAGAGGGAGGGCGGGAATTCATGGCGGCGGGATGCTTGGACGGGGATCTGAGTAGGGCCCAGTCATGCA
This sequence comes from Chimonanthus praecox, assembly GCA_022113865.1. Lineage (NCBI taxonomy): Eukaryota > Viridiplantae > Streptophyta > Magnoliopsida > Laurales > Calycanthaceae > Chimonanthus > Chimonanthus praecox. The sequence continues at coordinate 58,490,476 of CM039090.1, forward strand.
GAGACGGAGATGCTGCGGCCCACCTGAAGCTGATCTCCATCGCGACCATCTTCATCACGAGCGTCGTGGGCATATCTGCGCCGGTCGTCCTTGCCCGCCTCTTCCAAGGGAAGCCCACCTACAACAACGCCCTCCTCATCATCAAGTGCTTCGCCGCTGGCGTCATCCTCTCCACCTCTCTCGTCCACGTCCTCCCCGACGCCTTCCAGGCCCTCTCTGACTGCCAGGTCGCGTCCCACCACCCGTGGAGGGACTTCCCCTTTGCAGGATTCGTGGCTCTGATCGGCGTCCTCGTCGCTCTGCTGGTTGACATCGCTGCGAGCTCCCACATGGAAATGGGGCGGACCCACTACGAGCCGGTCGGATCTGAAGAAGATCCGGCGGCGGCGAAGAAAGGGGAGGGAGCTGTGGTGGTTCGGTGCGGGGAGGCGCACGGTGAAGGGGAGGAGCTGGCGAAGCTGAAGCAGAGGATGGTGTCTCAGGTGTTGGAAATTGGGATAATATTTCACTCAGTGATAATAGGAGTGACTTTGGGGATGTCACAGAATCGTTGCACAATCAAGCCTCTCGTTGCTGCCTTGTCTTTTCACCAGATTTTTGAAGGGATGGGCCTCGGAGGCTGCATTGCTCAGGTAATTCTCATCAATTTTAATTATTTTGACGGCTATGATTGAATGGCGAGGGTGGGTATTGGGTAAGATTTCGTTTCAACTGGATAATCAAGTTTAATCAGTAATCAAATGGAAGGTTCTGCTGATCTTCATCTACTATGAGATACAATCTAATCTAATATTCTAATTCAGGTGGTTGTTGGTAATTAATTGAAAACCATGGCTATCCAATTGAGGGCGAAATCATCTAAGTCCCCCACTCTTCACTCTTAATCCACGCCGTACAAAACTATAAGTTGTAGGCCCCACTCTAGCAAGGCCGTTCTTTAGCGCTCTAAATTGGAATATGTTATATGTTTGTGAAATTAAGAATATTTACTCTGCTAAATGGAAATTAAATAATCAGATTAGTTCTCTAAAGTTTTTTCTTTTTTTACAAGAAAATGATGAGAACACTTTTTTTTTTTTTTTTCAAGAAGATTTAATATACTTTTTATAAAAATATCGAATATCGCTTATTTTATAATTTCTTTTCATAGCTTAGAAAGCCAGTATAAACCTGTGGCCCAAAACAAAAAGTTTTTGTATATTAACGAAAACTCCAAGGTCATATTATTTTTTAATGAAAACTCTAATGTGAACCTGTGACATAATTGAGTCAGACATGCTTAGTGATTCAATTTAAATTATATTATATGATGATGGATGTGTCCACTTATGCACTAATTATAAGAAATAAATTGGATCTTGATTTGGACCCACAGACTCAGTATCTCACGGTTTTTTCTAATATTTTGTGATTTTCTCTTAATACACTGTGAGGGGTACCGAAACCACCGGTGCCCAGATCAAAGCCCAATAAATTTAATTTAGATATGTTTTACATTTGATTTAGCCCCACCCAAAATTGAGTCAGATTAGATGAATAGAAAGTTGGTCTACAGTCCTTGGGAAGTTGGGCTTGACTTGAGTCTGTTGGCCCTTTAACCCTACGAAGTGGTAGGTGGGTAGAGGCCCTTAGTTTCAGCATATGCTGAAGGCGGGTCATGTTTCATGTTTCCAAGCCCAAGGCCAAGCCCATTTTATTTTATTCAAGCATGGGCCTGCCAGATAACCTAATGAGCTTTCTATGCTCAGGCCCGAGGTAGCCTGAAATAATGGGAGTGCCAGCTCACAACTGAGCTCTTTTCTAGGGATAGATGTATAAATTTTACCTAGAGAAGGGTATCTATAAATTATATTTTAATGAATTATTTGCAAATTTTGTTAACATAAGTGAGTGTAGAGTCTAATGGGCTTTTAGTGAGCCAAGCATGGCCCTTCAAACAAAAAGTGCTTGACCAAACCTAGCTAAACAGACAAGACCCACTGACATAGGTGGCTTGGTTATGGCATTAATCATGCTTTTCCCAGGAGTTATGGTACCATCATCTTCGAAAAACCAATGTGACCATCCCACCTCTTCAATAACTCTAGTATCGTACTGAGCTTCGAGCACTTGATCTGTATTTTTTAACTCAAAAGTGGGATTCCATATATATAAAGGGGAAATTGATGGTGGTGGTGGTGATGATTTTGGATTTGTGATGGATTGTGAAGTGGACGTCTATGGCCCAAATGAAGATTATGAAGACCAATGGGAAGATGAAATTATTAAATTAGCTCTACAATTTTACAAGATTTTTTATCGCAGTAAAGTGGAGTAGAAAATCATCTAGTAAAACCCACAAAATGGTAAGATAACAGCCTATGGGCCAAGTATATGGGTCTTGGGCCTCATTTACTGTATTTTGGCCTCCAAATACCCATTTATGTGGTCCAAATCCACGATCTTTGTCACTTGGACGAATTGGAGTTAAGTAGGTGGTCAATTGATCAATGTAGGTGGAGAATTCCTAAATTGTAGGAGTCCAAAAATAGTAAGGAGTTGGTTTGAATGGTTGAGATGTAACAAGTGCCTCGTCAAAGGATCCTAGGAGCTAAACTCTTTATATAATCTAAAATCTGAAATCTTTAGAAGCTATAATCAAGCCCTTCCTGTCAACGAAGTGTATGAGAGAGAGAGAGAGAGAGAGAGAGAGAGAGAGAGAGAGAGAGAGTGAGAGAGAGAGAGAGAAGGAGAAGAAAACAATGGATGATTCAGAAGTAGAAATTGGATTCTGATGAATGATTTCTTGATTAAACTGTCATGGATGAAGGATGTCTCTTGCATTTTTTTTCAGGCCCCATAAATTTTCCTTCTAATCATCCAGTTCTAAGCTGTCATCAATGAAGGACGTCTCTTGCATTTTTTTTCAGGCGGCCCCATCAATTTTCTTTCTAATCATCCAGTTCTAAGCTCATCACCTACAATTGCAGCCAATGAGATCCATGGTCTGTATCGCAAATGCATAAACGCCACTAAGGAAAATATTTCTGCAGGATAATATAAACCAAGGTTTAAAGTTTGAAGCTTTGGCACCACTTAAAAATCCAATAAACACATGCTTTAGTGAGCTTTGGGTTTTTGAAAATTTTGAAAGAAAACCAACTCAAAATTGAATTACATTGAGCAACTCAACCAGTTCTTTCTATTCTTAGGATTCATAACCTGATTAAAATTGTACTGTGGATCCAAAGTTCAATAATTACTATTTGAGGCATAAGGTGCGACCTAATGAGCCACACATTCCTGATCTATTCCCCCCTTTATCTGAAGATATTGAAGTAGGACCAAATTATTTTGCTGAAGAGTGATGGTCCCTGGCACCACTTAGTTGGAGGTTAGGGTCTACAAGGTGATGGACATCCTATCCATTTAAAAGGTTCATTTTTGAATATGTATCCACTAGTAATTACCTTTGTCTGGATCAATCAAACCATGCTTTTAGAGGCCAATAAAGTTAAAAATGCGTTAAAAACTAATTTAAATTCATCTAATTTTTGAGGAGCCTAAAAACATGGTTTGACAGATCCAGCTATTGTGATTTTTGATAGACCACATATTCAAACAGACTTTTCCAACAAAATCATCAGCATTACCATTGATGAGCTCCTCCTCTAAGTGCTTGACGTATGGTGGCGTGCGGGTGAATATGAGATAAATGAATCACAAACACATCGTCAATTATAATTCAGTTATATCAATCTACTGCAGTTTTTCATTTTGACATGTTCTGTTTTTAATTACTTGACAACGATGATAATGGTATCGATAATGGTATTGATAATGCAGGCTGGCTTTAACTTTGGAACGACGGCATACATGTGCATGATGTTCTCGGTGACTACACCGTTGGGGATTATGCTAGGGATGCTTGTTTTCTCAGTGACTGGTTACGATGACAGTAGTCCCAATGCTCTCATACTGGAAGGTCTTCTGGGCTCTCTATCTTCAGGTATTTTGATTTACATGGCACTTGTTGATCTCATAGCAGCTGATTTCTTCCAAAACAAGTTGATGACTTCCCTTCATTGGATGAAAAAGTGTTGTTACATTGCACTAGTTCTTGGGTCGGCCTCAATGTCTGTTCTTGCCATTTGGGCTTGAAATTTTACAAGAATTGTCACACAAGTTTCTTTACTGATGTGAATATATGACTCTGCAACCTCCATCAGTGTTTAGGTGAATTTTTCATCTCTTCCTTGATATCGAAGATATCTTCTCAACATAAATTGGGTTGGGTCTTCACCATTATTTCGTATATATTGGTTATATATTGACAATGTTATTGTTGGGGCAGCGAACGAGTCCCACATTGGTTGTGAAGGGTGATATTTGGAGATTTATAAATGACTTGGGTCATTTCGCCTAATAAGCTAGTCTTTTGGGTTGGATAACGAACCGGCGTTTTAGTTCACGTATTTGAAATATCAGTTTGATATAAAACCCTTAGAAGAATGGGAATCCTCCTACCATAGTTTGCAAATAAATGGAGGCACATTAAGTTTTTCTAACCAGAAGAATTTGATTATGTATATGAAGCCCTTAAAATATAGATAAAAATAAAATACTTAAAACCATGATTCTATCTTATTTCTGTTGTCAATACAAATCTTCTTAACAAAGATGGGAGGAGAAATTTATAAAGTTCTTCGTTATCATCTTCAGTATTCCAAGTTGGAGCCTCATCTATTGTCTTGACAAAAAACGAAAAAATAAATAAATATAAAATCAAAGAATAAAGAAAAGGTATTAATAATTTGTGATTAATATGCCAAAAGAATTATACATTTTATTTTATGTACATCACATTTGAACGTAAAAATTGAAATATTTTTTAAACAAAACCGAAATGAGCCAATGACATTTAAGAAAAAAAAAATGATGTAATGAGTATAATCTGATTTTTAAGCAATAAATTGTTAGGTATTTACTTGATCCAGTAATCGTGAGTGAGTGAGAATGCGTTCAATGCAAATCTTATATGGGCTTTCATTGGCCCAAAGCCTCGTTTGGCCCGCATCAATAGTAGTGATCCAATACAACATGTTCCATACTATTTTTATATAGTTTGGAGTCCATTAATCATATCAAATAACGTATGACATCTAGATTTATCAAAAATAACAAATTTAATCTAAAAGAAGAATTTCTAACCATCAAATATGAGATATGTGAAAATAAATGATCTATGTATCTTCATAGCTTTAGATTCGATTATAATAAATTTTGATTGATTATTAAGAACTTTAGTATTTTGAGCAGATTCATGAACTATCTTTTGTAATATGCATAGTGGACTTGTAACTTTTGCTATATGGGACAATGTGAAACTATTGCACTTCATAGTGTAGTGGGCTTCAGCTCTTGATATTAGATCAAGTCTTTGGTTTGCCTCTTCCATACAAGACATTTTTAATAGATTTAAAAAAAATTAACCAATATTTTAATTGTGTAAGTGGGCGAATAAAATTTGACAGATATTTGACCGAAATGTTTGAAATTTTGGTCAAAATATGACAAATCTCGACAATATAATTTTTCTCTAAAAATCAGTGATATTTCAGATTTTTATATTTGATCATACTAAATACGAAAAGTTTTAGTAAAAAATTGTTACCAATGTCATCAAACCCGGCCCGACCTGACCCGCCGGTCGTGACCCGGCTGAAAAACGGGTTGGGTCATTGAAAATCCTTTTGGATTAAAAACCCTCTGCGACTCGCGAGTCAATCTGATTATTCTAATAAACCCATGACCCTTAAGAACCCTTGGTTTCTTAAATGAAGATCAAAATGTTGGTTCTTTTGAGAATATGATTTTTAGATTGTTAATTTTTTGTATTTACAATTGTGTTTGTAAAAGAAAAAAATATATATTTTTATGAAATATAATTTTAATTAATAATTTAATATTAATTATAATATTATATTAATAGCATGGGTTGGACTGGGTTTGACTGCGGGTCAACCAGGTTGAACCTTATTTAACCCACCATTCCACTAGGACGGGTTGCTCCACCGGCTGAATTTCTCTAATGCAGGGTAGAGATATACACATAATTCCCAAAAAAAGAATATAGAATAAATAAATGAAAATGAGCAAATGTTACTTCTTTTTTTAGAGAGAGGGGAGAGGGTAGGGGATATTATCCATTGTGAAGCGGTTCACAGTGATTTATTGTGAACTTTCAATGATAACCCTTTTATGAAAATATTGATCGAATTCAGAACGATTTGTGTATTATGGTCTGCAGAGCAGTTTTCTTGCCCTGCTGGTCACCATTTTTATCTCAATTAGAAGTCTGAACTCTAAACACAGAGGGCTTTTTGTGAACAAAAAAATGAAAGGAGAGTCTTGGTCTTGGGCCATGTCTGTACAGGAATAGCAAAGAGGCAGATCCATCTCATCATCCCCTCTTCACACTTCACAAGTACAGTAATACTTGTAAACTGGCTGATTGATGGACTTGGAATGACACTCGAAGCAGTAACTTCAGTTGGACAAGAAAGTATAATTAGGGCCCAACCACCCCCATATACTCATTCCTCTCCTCCATGCCTTCATGGGTATATCATGGCTAATGATAGAGAAATAAATGATATTAAATTGGCTAACTTGTATATAGAGACACGAGTTTTACTGTATTTTTCATTTTAGTTTTGGAAATTGAGTCGCCAAATCCTCTAAATCAGCTCATTGAACTCGTTGAACCCTTATAATAATAGAATCACTGGTTTTTAGTGGAAGATCAGTAGCAAGTAGGAACCTGAATGATAATTGAAAGAAGAAGAAATAAGGAGAAAGGGTCACCCTTTGAGGCCTAGACCAATGAGATAAACCACTGGTTCTCTCTTTCACTGAATTTTATGTCTTTATCCTCAAGTGACCAATGGTTGCAGTATGAGATTTAGATTCTACCAAAGTACCAAGCACTTGCTGTTTTCAGAGGATCTGAACACAATTCAGATACTTGTGTACGATCCTGCACAGGCTGATTACCAACTAATAATCGAAATTACCAAAAAAAACAACAATTAACCATCCTCATTCATCACTTTAAGATAATTGTTGTCTATGAGGTTAATGTAACGTTTTGGATTTTAAAGGCTAATTGTTGTTAGTAATGAAGAAGTATTAATATCAAATATTCGAACGAAGTTAGTCAACTCATCTGTATAGGAGATCTCCTTAGTTCACATGAAGTAGTCTGAGACTTAATTCAGATACCACTTGTTAGGACCATTGTCACAAATCTCGTTCTCGAGATATTAACGGCAATTGTTAATAGCGGGATATTTTCAAATTCTTAGGTTTTTATCTACAATTTAATGGAAAAATCTCGTCAAAAATATATTATTTAAAAAATAATAAAAATAAATATAAAAAATAAATAATGTGGCCGAAATTTGAGAAAATAGATGATATTTTAGAAATAAAAATGTATATTTGGCCCAAACATTTTTAACGAGAATTTAACGGCAAAATCTCGCAATTTTAACAGAAATTTACCGTTAAAAATGACGCGATAAACTCAGGTTTTTAATGGGAAAAGTTATTTTGTTGATATTTTCGTGATAAAAATGAAAATATCGGAGATATTTGTTACATTGGTTAGACTAGGCAGGGGTTTAAAAATCGGTATCGGCCGATATTTTTCTCTTCCCTCTATTTTTTTGAAGATATCGGCCGATAACGATATGTATCAGCCGATATTCATAGCTTAAAACCGGTACATATCGGCCGATACGATATGTATCGGCCGATATTTGTACCCTTGAGACTAGGTATCCATCTCAAAAGAGTAGTTTATTAGGTGGAGTGACACAAATTCTTTATAAATCCTTACATCTCTCTACACTTTTAACGTATAACTCGTTTGCAATCAACTCCAATAATCGCCCGCTCGAACGGGGTCAGCGATCCCGTCTGTCTAGAGGATCTCGAGAATTCATATGAGGTAAACTGAGACTTTGTTTTGATACTACTTATTAGGACCTGAGTATCCAGCTCAAAATACTAGTATGTTAGGTGGAGTGACATAAATTTTTTATAAAACACTAGATCTTCTTCTAAATTTCTAATGTGAAAATCGTTTGCAACAAGCCCCAACACATCAATCATCAAATTAACGCTCTGGATACAACAGGCCAAGTGTTACTTACAATGTAAATTTCATTATGAAAAATGGGTCAACCATTGATACACGTGTGACATAGGATGCAAGTTGTGGCAATGTTGATAATTTAAGCACTTCTTATTTGGAATCCATCAAAAGAAAATAGAGGTGTAAATATTCTCTAAGGGGTGGTTTAAATTAAATTAAAATATGGTGTACCAATATATGCAGTAGGAGTGGAAATTAGCATCTGGTTTTAACTTGATCATCATTACTTAATTCGAAAAATCAAAGTTAGATCAAATTAAAGAAAACTCATATGAAATTTGGGTTAATCTGACCTGATCTAAATTAATCCGATCGGATCATACCAGAGTTTCAATAAAGATTATTTATAAAGTATTAATTATAATTTTTTTTAAAAAAAATCATTACATTAAAGTATTAATTGAATTATTGACTACGGAATATGGATGAGCTCTTCCTCTCCAGCGCGCCGAGCTCCTGAATCACGACTCTCTTTTATCCTTGGAAGAACTCATCGCTCCTTCTGTACAAAGATAATAAAAGGAAAAGAATAGAAACAGTACATAACCTAAGGAGAAGCTATTGTCTCAGTACAGACGCAGTCAGAGCTTGGGGAGAGAGAGGTCGCATTCGCTTCATGTGCACACCATAGTTACAGTCGTAGGGATCCTTCTTAGCTTTCACCTTTCTCTAGCCTCCTATTCTTCTCTCTTCCTCTCTTTCGATGGTGGTTTCGTACGAGACACGCGAGGGGAAGGGAAGGGAAGAAAATGGTGGGGCCAAGACAAAATCCTGAGAAGAAGATTGGGTGTCTGATGGATGACGATTGCTCTTTTAATGACGTCCCACCCATCACATCCCATCCCATCTCTTCTGCACCTTCAACCCTCTATATCAATTCTGAATTCTTCATTTGTTTCTAAGTTTCAATTCAAATATGGTCTTCCTTTCATTCTTCTTTTAATTGTTAGACTAAACATGAGTATATGTAGTGGTTAAGATGATTTTAGTAGATTGGTGCAGCACAAAAAGTCAAAATGCAGACTTAGGCTGCGTTTAGATGGACGGTAAATTTTCAGGTGTGTATTCACGGTGAAAAGTATTCAAAAAGTGAGAAAATAAAGTGAAGAGGAGTATTATTCCATTATCTTCAATTATTAAATAAGAATAATGGGGAGTTTTGTCAAATTTTCTACTGGTATTAGTCGTATTTAGTTTTAAAAAACTATTTTGATTTAAAAATATATTTTTCAAGTGTAAAGTATGTTTGTCATTTTCAAACTCTTTTTCCTTAAAATTTGATTATTTTAAATTATCTTAATCAATTTTTTTTTAGATTTTTACTATAAGATAATCTCAATTTTAATTTTTTTTATAAAAACAATATAATAAACTAATATTAATTGTATATAAAATTGAAAATAAATTTTATTCGACTACCCTAAAACTGAAAGCGAAAGAAAATCTATGTATCCTGACTAAATCTGGCCCAGTTCAAATCACGACGAGTCACATTTTCTAGGGTTCCTGTCCTACTGAATCCTGATTAGAGAAAAAAAATACGTTAGTATGACATCATTTTGTCCTTTCCTTTCCTTGCTCTCTGCTGAGAGACGAAATTGCACGGTCTTTCTTCATTAACTACACCACACGTGTGTAGACAAACAAGAAAGCCCCTCAATCTCTGCATTTCTTTCTATAAATGTCGCAAAGATTTCATTGCTTTCCTCAATCTCTTCTTTCCACATTGAAAGTGTAGGATAGTCTGGCTAAGAATAGTAGCAGCAGCTATGGATGGTGAGAGTGAGACCTCTTCTTCATTCAAACAGAAAGCCAAGAAGAGAGGAGCAGGTGTCAAGCTATCCACTGATCCACAGAGTGTGGCGGCCAGAGAGAGGAGGCACAGGATAAGCAACAGGTTCAAAATCCTTCAGAGCATGGTTCCTGGTGGCACCAAGATGGACACTGTCTCCATGTTGGAAGAGGCCATCCATTATGTTAAGTACCTCAAGACCCAAATTTGGCTTCACCAAGCCATCATGTCTGTGCATCATCAACCTTCCTCTCTTTCCTCCTTCCCGCCGCCGCCACCGCCGCCTCCACTCTGCTCTCCTTCTCCATCTTCTCTTTCACTTCCTCCCTTGCCATCTTCTTGCTTCCAAGACCTAGAAGAACCAACCCAACTTTCCCCATACTTCTACTGACTGACAGTTGTCTCTCTCTCTCTCTCTCTCTCTCTAAGTACTTGGTCATAAGAATGGTAAATCCAGTATTGTGTGGGAGTATCCTTAAATGGGTCTGGGTCTAGGTTTGGGTCTTTAGAAGTGAATGATTAGATATGTATTATGGATGTTGCTTGTCTTCTTTAGTAAAAAGGACCTTTGGTCAGTGCATATTTGTAGTTTTGCCCGGTTATTTATAGAAGAAGTGTGGTTGTCTTCCTTCCTTGTGAAATGCACTTGTACTCTACTGTTTAAGCTTGTTATGGTATGCTTCTGAATTGGGCGGGCACTGAATATTTCTAATAATGGTAGTCATTGTCTCCATTCATGTTGACACTACTTGTTTGAATGGATTGCTCTGCCAAGTTCTCACTCAATCTTGACAGATCCCCATCTCTCTTCTAATGGTTAGGATGATGAAAAATATAGTATACGGGACTGGCCATCAATGGGAGGTTTTAGATTATCAAACACTGCAATTCTTAACTACCCATTTTAAATTTCATGCAATATAACTTCAAATGGATATTTTAATTATTCATATATTGAATTTTCATTAAGAAAGCTTGGTTTAGGTTCTCCAAGCAAAGCACTTTCTTCTGGTGCAAATTCAAACTGGGTTAGATGATTTAGAATAGCTGAAAAAAATTAAAAAAAAAATTGAGACTTGATCTTTCAAACTCATTATAATCACCAGAGGTGAAACTAATTTTAGGTGAAGCTGATTGAAATAAATGTATCATGGTAAAATTATGATATTAAAATTCATTCTTTACTAAATTGTCTCAGTTGAATCAACTTCAGTAGTGAATTCAGTGACTTGACTGGTCCTAATGTTTTCTGTTTTGACATGAATAACTCACTGAGAATGAATCAGTCAAGTAATTTGTCAGCAGGAAAAGATATATACAAAACTCTTAAAAGAAATGGGTAATGATTGGGACATTGAATCACAAGATTTACATTATAATTGATTATCTGACAAGTGAGAAAAAAGATATTCCATCAAATTAAAGAAATGATTATTTATTTAAGAATTTAAAAGAAGTTAGTATAATTAAATAATATTTAATCACTTGATCTAAATTAAATAAAGTAGAAGTGGAGCTCTTTTCATGGGTCAATTTTACTTGCTCTATTTAAATGGATAATTTTTTTTAATAAAGTTCGTTTTTATAATTTACATATAAAAATTTCAAGTTTCCTTTGATAGGGTTCTTGTGTCTGATATTTTAATATGTTTTATTAATTTAAACAGAATTGTGACGCAATTATGACATATTAGAATTTTCATTTTGATAAATAATACAACCCAATATCTTTTTTGGTAAATGTCAGAAATGTCTTTTGTGAATTATCAGTGTCACAAATTCATGCTATTAACAATTTATATTTTGTCATTTAATTCAAAACAAGGAGTAAGTGAGTAACCCATTACATCTCAATTTCCATGTTTCAACATTTTTTATTTTTCTTTTTCCCTTCATTCCTTCTCCTTTTTCTTTGCTTTATATAATTTTTTCCTTTTTCTTAATTTGTTATCATTACTATTCTAGGATTCATGTTTTAATTTTTTTTATTCTTAAGTTTATTCTCTCCTTTTTATTTGTGATTTTTTCATATTTTTCCTTTTAGAATTTTCGACATAAATATATATAGAACTAATAATACTATTTTAATAGGTCTGATGATCACTTAGTCAAAACTTAAGTTTTCAAATCAAGTCAAATTCAAAATTTCAAACCTAAACTAATTGAGTTTTCACTCAATGTTAATTTGACAAACCTAAAATCTACAGGATTTGAACCCAACAATCTTATAATCCAATAGTTTCCAAATACAACCTTAGGAGAATGAACGGTTTTGAATCGAAGAGAGCATCGTTGGGGTGGTGAAATAGTTCTCAAAAGAATACCAAGGATGCTTAAAGTGGTTTAATGCAAACAAATTTCGACAGAAAATGAGATTCAAAAGTAAAGCCATCGAGCATATCAACGTTGATCTTCATCGGTGCATCTTTTCACTACTTAATAATGTGAGAATGACAAGTTGACAAAAAGACAAATTCAATCTCTCTTATTATAGAAAATATCGGTGTCTTATAGGATCATAATCTACAAAAGTGAGAGATTCAAAAAGGGAGAAAAGTAAGAAAGAAGAGGGAGAACTTTAACTCAAAGTGATTGTCTCGTTTTCTACTATGTAGAAGTTAGGAAAATGACTTTATATTTCTATATCATTAACACCCATATATACATTATAATAATTAATCAAATTAATCTACAATCTTATAATTAGGAAAGTTGATAACTAAAAAAATATACACTAATGGAAGATTATTGGTGACGAGTCAACCATGTGAAAACTTCCCTTGAATAACTGCTATAATATTTTTGTTTGGGCACGTACTCTAAAAAGATTAAATCATTAAAAAAATGAAAGGACATTGAGGAAAAACTCATAAGGAAAACCAAATACGGTGAAGCTGGTTAAGGTATTACATATGCTCGTGATGTGATCCGATGGCAATAAAAACAGTTTTGGTAAGGTCCGTATTCATCCTAGGTCAAGTCGTAACCCTTCTGAGGATAGCGTACTACCACTTATTGGTCATGGAAGATATAAATAAGCATAAAGATTTTAAGGCAATTTATTTTTCAATTTTAGGTTCACTTGGCATAAGAAATATCATGATATTTTTTTTAATATTTTACTATTTCTGAACCTTTTAGAAATGCTTCTATTACAGACCGATATTTCAGCTCAAATGTGTCAGAATTTTGGTATATATATATATAATATATATATATATATATTGGAATATGGGTATCTTCACTCTCGATGAGGAATAACTTCATGAAGATTGACAAAGAGAAGTTTGAGCGTGAATCGAACTCAACACCTCCCTTCATGAAAGGAGCTTCTTAACCGTCAGACGAAACCCTTTGATTTATTTTGATATATATATTTTAATTGAGATTTTATTCTATCAGGGAAATTGGTCCACTTTTTTAATTATATATTACTTGAAATGACCGATACACAGTATTATTATAACGAAAGTTAAAGATCTTATCTATCTTCAGTTAGATTTTCGAGTTCTCTCTCTTCATTTGACTTTATTATAAAGGAAAGCCATGTAGACATCCGGGAAATCTTTCTCTATATAGCCGTTTTCCAAAAGTTGATAGAAATTATCTTTTTGCCCTTTTACTTAATAACGTCGCATCCACCGAACTAAAAAATCATTTGGAAGATGTAATCCACCGAATGAAAAAATTTGTTTGAACGAAGTGGACTGTGAAGTGAGATTTTCGAACAAAGTCGTTTCTCGACTGATTAAAAAACTTCCCTATTGATTCTTTGGATATTGTTTTTGAAGTCCAAAACTATACTCTTTTCATTTAAAATCATTTTCTCGGTCGAGAAACGGCTTCGTTTGAAAATCCCACTTCATAGCTTCGAACGAACGATTTTTTGGTTTAGTGGATGCGGCGTTTTTAGGTGGAAGGGCAAATTGGTAATTTTCAATAAGTTTTGGAAAACATGTGTGGGGAAAGATTTCCCAGGTGTGTATATGGCTTCCCTATTATAAATCATATAATCTATGTCGTTTTATGTCCTTCCGTGTATTTTCATTGGAATGGCTGATATCATAGAAATATCTCATTTTCAGCCTCATGAAGAACCAACAACATTCTATTCTCTAATTCCCAGCATGAAATATAAGATTGACTTGGATTAAACTGTTGGGTTAAAGGTTATGTAGCTAAGTGGGCCTATTGTACATCTCATAGTTGAGCCAACAAAAGGAACTACACCTGCATTGATAAAGGGCTGGACAGTGCATCTAAGATGGGCCTTAAATAGCAAATTGTGAATCAGATTGGACTCAGACACTTGCCATAAATCGGAGAAAACAAAGTACCTTCAAATAGGCTATAAATAGGGCTTCTGGGCCTTAACCATTGAACCAGGGGCTGCAATTTCAACACTCAACTGGCTCAAATCTCAATGGTGATATGGGCCTGACAAGTCACAACAGCCTAAGAGGAGCGTCAAAACAATGGGTTACCGTCCGGTTATGAGGAGTTGTCACACAGGCCTTGACAAATGACATGAACTGGGCAGAGCAATGGGCCTGCAAATGAGATCGAATTACTTAACACCAACTGGTTGTCTCCCGCCTTAAGAAATGAGAGGTTGCGAGTTTGAGCCCACATGGCCTAACTTTGGTGGACCCTGGAGGTAGTGGACTCACCCGTGGGAGTTTTATACTGGGTATCCCGCGGTTTTCTACACATATATTCAAAATAAAATAAAATTAATTAACATCATATCGGTAAGTTTAGTCTGAAAGTTGAAAGTTGAAACTACACTTGATACTTACACCTTAGGTATAGCCCTCTTAGAATTTCTGAAGGAGTATTCCTGGGTAAATTGTGTTACATGTTCTTATTAGTAAGATATAGGTTCTTTTGCTATTTCAATCATAAATGATTTTTATTTAGATATTTTATTTATTTGATTTGAAAATAAATTAACATTTCTGAAAATGCTCTATTTTGACCGTCTATTTTATTTAATTTAAATTAACTTCTTTTTAATTTTACAATATTTTTTTTAATTGTATAGAATTACTTGACTTTATTTTATTACTAATATTTATTTAATTAAAAAAAATTACAACAACCTCATAACAAAATTATATCAAATTAGAGTCGTACAAGTTGAGAAACGTTCGTACGTTGTCATTCACATGATAGTTGAAAAAAGAAGAGTTTCTCCTTCGTTTGACTTTTCAACGAAGCAGATATGAACAACAATGTAGGGCCCACTTACGATGGAATTTATTCTCCAAGACTTCAATTCACACCGTACCCAACCCAATCCCTTTCTTTCTCTCTGTATCAAAAAGTCAACAGCTTCCTAAAACAAAACTAGTGCGCCTTTGCCTATTTTTTTTTTTTTCCTTCTATTCATTTCTCTAATTTAATTTAATATAGAAAAAATTATGAATAATATATAAATATATATTTTTTGAACCATACCAAATCAATCTTTCATCAATTTAAGGAAAAAAAAAAAGTTTGAGATTTTTTATGATGAAAATGTTCAAGTCTCTTAAAACATCTGATTAATGTTCGGAGCAAATCTCACTCTTCGACACGTTGAGTAATTTTATGGTGAATGACCCTTTAAAATAGAGTTCGAATCGAATTCTCAATTCTCTCTTTCTTAAATGAACTCATGGCGATGATTCTAACTCCTTTAAATTAACAATAAAATTGTCTAAATAATATTCTGCCCCATTCTTTATTTATAGATTATTTTCATGTCACATGGTCTTGCATTTTAATTTTAATTATTTATGCAGGTACTATGTCTTGTTACATTTTTTTTTTCAAATTTAAATGCTAGTCAAGTTTATCGCATAGCCGTCCCTCTTGGAAGCTTCCTGCGCCACCTGCCTATTCAAGTGGGGCCAAATAAAATATCAATGCTTCTAAAAATAACAAAAAAAGTCGAACTTCAGAACTACGAAATCTTAAGTCCAATTTCTCCCCCATTTACTTGACATACGGACATAAAATATTAATGCTTCTTAAAAAAAATTCTAATTTTTTAACTAAGAAAGTTTAGATTCAACTTCTCTTGAACTTATATGAAAGACTGGAACTTGGGTAAAGTCAAGTTTTAATAAATCTAATTTAATTTATGTCAAAATTTATTTAATCTGACTTGACTTAAATTACTTAATCTGACCCGCCTTAAATTTACTCGACTAAATATGCGTCTTGTTTTATAATTTGATACACTTGAGTCAAGTCAAGCCAGGTTAGATTGATTTTAAATTTCTCAATTCAACTCGACCTAAATTTCATGCCGTTTTTTCTCAGTCTAATCCAAATATCCAAATATATAATTCAAATCTATTGATTTCTCGAGTCGGGTCAATTGACCCAAGTTTTACCCCTACTTATATGAAACAAGAGGCTTGTGAATAAGTGAAATTAGTCTATAGACTTCATGTTATAAAAAAGGGAACTTCATAACCCATTTTTTTATCAATAATATTCCTTAATTTTAATTTATTAATCTTATCAAATTAAAGTATAGCTTGGAAATATGTTGATCATAGAAAGTTTTTCACGTCGAAAATTTTATCCATTTGATTTAAACAAATATAATTGATATTTATCCATTTGATTTAAACAAATATAATTGATATTTAATGAGAAGCACCACTTTGTTTTAGTGTGTGGACGAGGAGAGAGTGGTTTGCTCCCTAATAAATACCTCTAATAAGGAGATTTCCATGTCTCTCTTGTCACTTTCCCACTTATCCGCACCGGAAGGTCAGTGCAACAATAGGTGGAAATGGATACGTGGAAGTGGAGACGTGAGACTAGGGATGTGGATAAGGTTCTAATAGTAAAAAGTATAACTTTGTGATAGAGACCTTGGGCCTAGGCTCAAGCCCAATAAATATATTGGGCCTCGCATGTAATACCTTTGTTCCGGAAGGGGAGGGGTGGGTGTGGGAGAGAAATCACCGGTCGTCCCTTGTCCCATATTGCCTAACGGGAGAGAGTTGTCATGGTATATTTGAAGATATCTCCCTCCTAACACAGTTTTTTGGAAGCAAATGTTGGATTGATTCGTCAATGCAAAATCAAGTGTAACACTGTAAATTTAAAGCGGACAATGTTATTCTGAAGAAATGGGCATTACATTGTCCACTAGGCCAAATCCAAGCGTACTTATTTATCATTTAAGTGGTAAATAATGTATTAATTTAAATGACGGAGTTGAATGTCCGTAACCAAAATAAAATAGAACTTAACTTTTCAACAAGTTTGGATCACAGGTCAACAAAATCATAATAATTTCAAAAAAATTGGATAAAAACCAAACAAAGACACAAGGTAAAATGCCTAATGATAGACATTTGCATATGCCATCTATACTGTACAGACTACAGAATGTTTTGTGATGGTGATATACATGCTCTCTCTCTCTCTCTCTCCATCCCTAAAGCTGAATGGTAACACCTCTTGCTCCATTTGCATGTCTTGTTGGGGTGCTTTCATCTGCAAAACCCATTCCATGCCTTGTAGGATCATACTTCTCTCCATCTCCCCAAAGTGCATAAGCTTCTTCTCCGTGCACAGCGCCATCTCCGATGGCGAGCTCTTCATCAGGCATCCTCAAGGGTATGAACCACCTTATAACAAGGAGAATTACAGTGGTGGAGACTATATTCCAACCAATCACAAACAGAGCTCCGACCAACTGCTTAAGCAATTGCACCCCTCCCCCCTTCCCATAAAATGCACCCCTTGAGTCCTGCACAGGCAAGATGAGGTTACACAGTGTTGGCTCTGCAAGGAGACCAGTAAGGATTCCCCCCAATAGTCCGGCCACCGCATGCGTGTGGAATACGGCCAGTGTGTCGTCCACCTATTTTAGATGATAATAACAATAAAAGAAAGGTAAGAAACCCAACATTATTATAGAAAGTAAAGTGATGAATACTATTATTTTTATGATTAAGGTTTTCACAGATCTGTATTTGGACAAGGGACATTTTAACTCGATTAGTCCTTAAAACACGTGCAAGCCTCTCAATCTCATACACACCGGATAATCAACTATGGAAAGTGACCCCAACTAAATGAAAAAGTCCATTTACTTGGATTTCAACTCAAATCAACAAACTAGTGACGAATGTATTTTCAATTTCTTCTACACGAATATAAATATGAATTCTCTAAAAGTAAAGTTTCAGGAAGAAAGCAACTTCTCTCTTTTTTAACACATTTTACTGTGTCAGATGCATGGAAGACAAGGGTTGGACAAAGTGAAGATTTAGAAATATTATTTAACGTCAGCAAGAGTTGCAGGAATACAAGTCCTGTAAGAAATTTTATCTTGGATGGATATGAAGAATATTGGGTCAAGCTCCAAGATGCATGAATGAGTGAAGGCAAATTACAGGAAAAGGAGGTGATTCACCTCTAAACCAAAAATATTCAAACAGAAGAAATTTAATAAGAAAAGGTGATTGCAGCTGTTTCGAAGGTGATTCCAAAACCCTCTAAAAAGGGCAAAAACACTTTCAAGTGGGTTCCACTTCACTTTTAAGAAATTCAACCACCAAAGGTGATTACATCTTTCTCTGAGTCCTTGTCTCCTAATGTATTAGGACTGGGTGTTCAGTCAAAAAGACAAGTAGTGTGAAATAATGTCACTGTTCCCTTAGATGAGAGAGACTAGATTTTATTATATTGAGAAATAAAATTATAAGTAAAGAAAGTAAATCAAATAAAATTGGAAAAGACTTAAATTTGGTAAATACTAAATAGGAAAGACAATATTTGGGAAATCACTATTTAGAGAAATAATCTAAATAGATTCTAACAACTAGAGTGACCTGAGTTCTTTATAACTCTATACATTTCTTCATTCATAATTAACGCGAGACTCATTTGCAGTCCCAAAATCCTCCTTTCGAATGAGGCTCTCCGATAGATAAGACGTGGCCGATCATCCTATTCGGCTAGGGGATCCTTTGAGTCCACGTGTTTTGACTTGGGGATAGGGCTATGAGTGACACAAGTCTTTTGTAAGTCTCTAAATCTCTCCTTTCACAACAAATGTGGAACCTATGCTGCCCAAGATGATTTTGAAACACCCATTTGATAGTCTCATTTGAAGAAAATAGAAAGCAATTTATTTGAGAGAATTATGTAATTTTAGGAAGTGAAAATGCAAACATACAAATCAGCAATTATCTTACCTTCTGCAGTAGAGCCGACTTCTTGTGGAGGATCATCATACTAAACCATGGAATGCTACCAGAAAGTATGCCCATCACCATGGCTGCCCAGCCTTGCACCAACCCTGAAAAATTCCCACCACCAATCCATTAATCACAAAATTATCCACCAAATCAACATTAAATTAATAAAAAACTTAAATTTTGTTTGCTTTCTGTAGAAGTGTAAAATCGTACATAGAAAGCATGGGATCATATTTTCTGTAATTAAGTAGTGAAAATTTATCCCTTCTTTTTTACCTTTCAGACAATTCTTATTGAGGAAAAAATCAAAGAAAAAAAAATGGTAAGATAAGGAATATAAACGAAGCAAAAAGTTGTCTGAAGTGAAACTGTTAGTGAGTAGGTGATTCTAATAATACCATTATTAGACACTAATTATGGAAAATTTATCAAAAGGGTGGATTCAAATTTACCCAGAAAGAAAGACATATTCATTCAATCCAAACAAGTCCAATTTTTTATTTTTTTTTAAGAAAAAAAAATCGAAATACAATAAGCTTGAATCCATCTGAGTTGGCATTGTTAGATACCTGCTCCGGGAGTAATGCAAACGAGACCTGTGATCATCCCCTGTACAGCACCGATTACAGAGGGCTTTCCAAAGAAGATGACATCCAGTGTGGTCCAGACGAGAAGGCTGGTGGCAGCACACACATTGGTGTTGAGAATAGCTATGGAAGCCGTGATGTTGGCGGCGGAAGGCGATCCGCCGTTGAAACCCGACCAACCCATCCACAGCAGCCCTGCCCCGGCAAGCATTAGCAACACGTTGTTGGGTGAAAATCTCTCCCTGTCACTCTTCAGCCTTGGCCCAACCTGCACAAAATTGAGTTATTTACTTCAAACTCAGTTAAAGACCGTGTTTGTATGTGGAGAAATGAAAACAGTAAATTCTCCAAAGAAAGTAGAAAATGTTGGAATTAGTTGACTTGATTTAGCAGAATCCTGGAATTTTTCCGATTGTTGTTCGTGGATGTAGGCTTCGACAGAACCACATTAAATATTTTATTGTGTGTTTTATCTGATTGCTTCTGCTGGTTGATCGGGGATTAAATCCCAACAGAAAATTCGAACAAGATGCTTGGGGAACTGTTTTCCTCTGCTTTCTCCCTTGTCCAAATAAAAAAAAATTGAAAATTTGAGAAAACCAATATAAAGAATTGGACTCTAGCAGACTCCTCCATCTTTCTCCACTAAAATGTTGAAGAGCCAAAAGGGGAAACTAGCATTTAGTACAGAAGTGACAATACCACTTTCCATTTCTCCACATCTAAACAGAGTATGAAAGCTTAGAATCAATGATCAATCAATGGGTGACAAAGGAACTTGACTTACCCAGTAAGCGGCAACAAATCCGGCAATTCCTGACGAGACATGGATGACATACCCGCCAGCGTAGTCAATAACACCCCACTGGTAGAGAAATCCGCCACCCCAGAGGCTGAAAGCCCCAACGGTGTAGGAGAAGATAAGCCAAAGCGGCACAAAAGCCATCCATGCCTTGATATTCATCCGACCTAAAACTCCTCCGGCCAACAGAATCAACGTAATTGCTGCGAAAGTGAATTCAAAGTAGACCATCGAAGCCATGGGATAGAAGGGCTCGGTGGCCGGCGTCTCCACGCTTCCATCACTGTAAAGATGGACGGTCTCCGGCAATTTAGCCCGGCGAATAAGGTAGCTCTGCCCGAGAGCTGGCGCACCCTTCCCCCAAAAGGGGAGGAGCTTGTCTCCGAAAGCCATCCGGTAGCAGACGAGGACCCAGAGAATGAGACAAGCGGAGAAGGCGTAGAGAGCCATGAAAGCCGAATTCACAGCCCATTTCTTCTTCACAATGCTTCCGTAGAGGATGACGAGGCCCGGCATGCTCTGCAAGCTCACCAGCGTCGCCGCTGTCATCTGCCATGCGTTGTCGCCTTTGTTTAGCCACTCTGGCACTGCTGGTGTGATCTGTGAGTATGCCGGAGAAGCGGCCATTGCTCCGGCGATGGATTAATTATACTCAAAGATTTACTCTGCTGCTGAGCAGGATTGAATGAAATCGGTATCGAAAGAGAGTTGGAAGAAGAAGAATGAAAATAAAATTGAAATAGAGACGGAATGGGAAGGAACGAAAGGAGGAGAAAAAAGAGTAGGCGGAAGTGGGAAAGGACGGGAAAGTGGGAAAAGAGGGAGGCGGAGGACGGGAGACGAAGAGGTTTTTGACGAAATGAGTGGAATTTTCAAACTTGGATTGCGCTTACTGTCGGCTGATAATGAGAAGAAGAAAGGTTTAGTTAAAATTACTCGCGCTGGCTAAACGAAAGCGGCCGTCTTTGGAATATTATCGCCTACATTAATGTTAAATATTTAAAATTTTAAAATTTTGCTCAGAATATTGTAAAAAATATATTTTATTAAAATAATAATAGATGTAAAATAATAAGTATATAAATAAAAAATATTCCATTAAGACTATAAAAATGATTAATTAATATCATTATAGAAGATAACTAAAAAATTAAAATTAAATATCTATTAAATTTAAGATTAAAGTAAAATATGCTTAAAAAATAAATTAAATGAATAATTGTCTAAAAAAGTATTTTTCATTATCTAATATTTCTTCAACTATAAAATACCATCTGATGTCCCATAAGTTCATTGTAAATTTTTTTTATCAGAGTTATTAAAAATTAAACCAAATTAGTCAATGATTATAATTTTTTTTTTTTTTAGAAAAATACCATTAAGGTTGTGATATTATCAAATTTTCACGATATTATTGTGATAATACCAAATTTTGGCAATAATAATGCAAAAAATGATAACATCATAATATTATAAAGAAATAATATTTTTCTAATATTTTCAGGATAAAAATAAAAAATATCACTGATATTTGTTACGTAGATATTTACACTTTGTACATTTTTTAGTCCTTCATAGTTCATACACTAAATCATTAAAATATTAATTTTATTTTAACATAAAAGTACAAATAATAGTTTAGATATATGATCAATAGGTCTTATTTAATTGAGTAATGAATCTATGTTTCTTAATATATTAATTTATTAAAAAATTATAATTTATATTTATTTATTTTAAATAAATATTGTCCATTTATTTAACTATTTATTTTGTTTAGTTTAAATTTGACGATTTTATATCTCATATCAAGATTTTTTAAAAAAAATTGTAGGGTCACCAGACAACGAGTCATTGTCAAATATAATGTAATAGAATCACCACATGTCAAACATGAGATTACGCTAGTTTAAATTCAATAAAAATAATATTTTTTATCAGTTTTAAAATTATTATTAAATAAACTTCACTTAAATCCGGTAAAATTTCGTCGGGTCGTCGAATAAAAAGCCTTTTAGGTTGCAAGGGAGCCACCGCAGTCGGTCGTCACTCGGGGAATAGAATGGTCAACGTTTCACGTGTGTACGGAAAATGATGATGAGGAAAATTCCTCTCTCTTACTTCCTTCCTTCCTCCTAAATCAAATTAAATTAAATTAAATTAGGTGCTCATTGACTTGTTAAGGTGTTATATTTTAGTTCTTAATTAATAATTTTAATAGGGAAGCTTCTAAGGGTATTCCAAGAGCTTTTCATTTTAATTAAAATAGGTGACAATTGCATTGCAATTTACAAATTATTAAATGGAGAGATTTGTAGCCTAAAGTTGTCATTACAACATGCGAAGAAATTAGTGTATTATTATTATTTTTTTTTTTGAGGTTCTAAGGTGTAGGGGTCAAACTCGACTAGTCTTTTAGGGTGTGTGAAAACTCTCCTATACTCACAAACCGGGTAAAATTAGTGTATTAAGAATATAGTTAAATTTTCCAAGTGTTCTATTGAAAAGAACCAATCAATATCTTTTAAAAGTTATTTAAATTCAATGTACAACTTAACTGTCTTTTTTTATTTTATTTTATCCAATCTTGTTTTTAACAAGTGTATTTTATTATATGAAAACATACGAGGTTTCAAATCTTCAATATTTTTCCTAACATGAAAAATATAGCAAATTTAGATTTTAAACAATAGATCCATGAATTATCTCAGTTACATTTTAAGAAAAACTCTAGAAAGACTTCTCAAGTCTCTTTATTTACGGAGAAGTTGGGTAAGATATTTTTTGATGAAATATGTAAAGAATGATAAGGTGGTTGATTGTGTAATATTTGAGCTCCATTTAATCATACGAGTCATGTCATCTTAGACTTTGAAAATTTGATTGTCATAAAACAATTAACTTTTTTCATAATTCATCTCGAAAAATTATGATGTAGGATTGAGTAGTTTATCCATCCTATTCAATTACATGGGACTCATCTCATCATGTGTGTGCAGTCTTCCTATTTAAAATAGGTAATTAAGTCTTTTTAAATTATTTTATTTTTAAGTGACATGAAATTGTACTGCATGAGTATAGAAAATTGGAAGGTCATTATAAACTTGAACAAAAAGATGAATAATACAATTAGATTATAGAATGTTGGAGTGATATGATTTATGTTAAGATGGTAAACCTAAAAATTTAGGTTAGAAAATAGCAATGCTGACTATAAATGTAAGAAAATTTTCAATGTAAGATAGATTATTAAAATTAATCTTGTAATTAATTTTTTTTAAATCTAAAATTAGAAAACTAATATGATTGGATGAAGCTTAAATTTTACAGAGTTATTGTCTTTATAATTTTCTACATGTCTTATAAAAAATATATGACCCACTTTAAAATTAAAGAGTAATATTTCCAGACACGGAGACTTACAAAGCCTCTCTAAAGTTTTCATTATTTAAACTTGTAAAATTAATTCGAAAACAAAAAATACTGTAAAACAACTATTTTCAACCAATGCATATCTAAGACTTGGCTGACAATGGTAAAAGCTTATTTCATATTCTTTCATTATCTACAGACTACAAGCTCATTATTTCAACGTTGTAGTATTGAACATTATATTTCTGCAAGAGACTGCAGGACACAGATCCGTTGTAGTCTAGTTGGTTAGGATACTCGGCTCTCACCCGAGAGACCCGGGTTCAAGTCCCGGCAACGGAATTGTTTTTTTTTTTTTTTTTTTTTCATAAAATCTCAACAAGGGGAGACTTTTTCCAGTCCTTCTAATTTTGTTATTCTTTATCTTTTCCAATATAAAAGATTTTCTCTCTTTTTTCTTTAAAAAAAGAAGAAAAAGAAAACTCAACACGAGACAAGACATTAATTACATGAAATATCTGTAATGAACCCATGTGATTGTGTCGTCATCATCATTCCACTTCTACCATTGGTCCTCATAGAGCTGTTTTTATTATTATTATTATTATTTAAGAAAGATTTCTTATATTTTGTCTTTTGGAATGAATAGATCTATGGTGGGTCTACCTTGATGGGTGACCTATTTTTATTTTGTTATAACAAAGAAATTTAAGATATCTCCTTTTCTCGAGTACAAGATAAAACTCAATATGCACGTAACTACTTTCAAGTCATGAACATTAAGTGACTATACTACTTGAATCTGAGACTTTTGGTTCTTAAACCAAAGTGTCTTCCAATTCAATTACTTTGCGTGAAGTTGACGGACTGACTTTCTGTTTGCACTTTTTTAAAGATCAGCCAACAATTGTAATAATCACTGTATACCCACTGCTATTTGTTGCATTGGTCGAGATTGATTTGGGAGAATCAGGGAACTGATGCAACTTCAGTTAAATTATCTTGGTTAAGTAATACATGATTCAATCAAATTTAAGTTAATGGTGTTTCATATCTAGGTCTCTGTATTTTAGGTCAATTGTAAAATATTTTAAGTTTTCGATAATTATAATCTCATATCTTTAGAGTATGTTTGGTAACATTCAAATTATTGAAGTAATATAGTTAAATACTTAAATATATCATCCTAATATCTTGAAGACAAAATTTTCGTTAGTTAAAAGTCACTATTTGGTGCTGGTTTGATAGGTGCTTGAAAATCATGTCAAAATCAAATTTTATAGTTTGATACTTTTCTAATTTTTTTGTGTAAAAAAATAATATTAAAATTTGAAAAATAAAAGAAATAAAACATATTAAAAAATAACAACAGTAAATCAGTGTCCCCATTTTACTAAACATCTCCAGGTTATGAAACCAATCCATGATTATAGTTGTTATCTTAAAAAGAACTGTAGTAATCCTGATTTACTTCACACCTGGCATCAGGCACAAATCAAACGAAAAGGTTCTGACATTAATTTGTAAAATTTCATATGGTAATGAAAACCTCTCACAAATCCACACATTGCAGAGAACGGATTTGACACGTGGAGATAGCCGGCTCTAAGATCCTCTAAAATATCAGGAGGCTTAAACGGAGTGAGATTTTAGAGGCCCTTTGTCATTGGTATATTAAGGAATTTAAGTGTATAGGGGCCCTTTTTGTGTAGGAGGTCCTAGGGGACGGCCTACGCCGCTTATGTTCAAGGCCGGCCATGCACATGGAACACCTTAAAAGAGGCTGACAACGTATGAAAAAAACCAAGTCCATCTGCCCTCTGTTATTAGACCAAAATTTATTACACACATAAAATAGATGGATTTGTGTGACAGAAGTTTTATATTAATTCGCTAGTGTTCAGGTTTTTTTAGAGCATTTAAGTAATCCTTAGAGCATGTGCAAGCCTCAGGGTTGGTCCTGGGCATTGGTGGTGTAGGCCGCTGCCTTGGGCTCCCAGACAGAAAGGGCCTCCACACTTAAAACTCCTTAATATACTAGTCACAAAGGGCCTCCACACACTTAAAACTCCTTAATATACTAGTTACAAAGGTCCCCTGAAATCACAATCCACCTAGGGACCCTGAGATTTTAGGAGATCTTAGGGCTAGCCCTGGCAAGCCTCTCTAACTACACATCGAGTAACTCTATGGAGAGTGACCTTGAGGTAGAGTAAAAATCGAATTCAGGACTCTTGCTTCCTGAGACAGACTCCCCAATATCAATTTCTTTAGATCAGAGAAAGAAATATCGGCCTATATGTAAATATCGGCGATACCGATATTTCGGCCGATATTTCTCTCTCCTACTGATTTTTTTATTTTTGTCAAAAAAATTCAGAAAAATTACAGAAAATAA
Source organism: Chimonanthus praecox (assembly GCA_022113865.1). Taxonomy (NCBI): domain Eukaryota; kingdom Viridiplantae; phylum Streptophyta; class Magnoliopsida; order Laurales; family Calycanthaceae; genus Chimonanthus; species Chimonanthus praecox. The sequence goes on from CM039090.1 coordinate 58,516,842, forward strand.
AGAAAATTATGGAGATCATGGATATGCAATTTTTTCATTAAATATCGGTCATTTACATGCTCAAATATTAATTTTAAGTTGCGAGCTCGAAAATGTCTAATGTTTTAAAAAAAATGGTGAAAAATTACAATAAAAATAAAGATAGATAATTTGAAATGAGAAGGGTAATATCAAAAAAAAAAAAAATTGTGTGTTTAAAAAATAGGTGATTTTTTTTTGAAATTTTGAATAATTAAAGATGATGCAGATGCACTGTACAACAATAAGATAAAATATGCACCATTACAAAAAAATTATCCTCACATTAAATAATCATATCTAATTTTAGTCACAATCAAGGCTTATCCGCTCAAGAATCATCTCTAATTGCATCAATCTCGTCCTAAATCAGCTCAAATTGTAGTCATTAAATTAAACTACTTACGTTATTTGCATTTTTTCCAACCCAGATTTGATCTTGGCTTACACGTTTTTGTTCTCACTGTAATACATTCATTATTCAATTAATTGCTATATACAGAGATTCGAAATTAATCTGCTGATAACCTTCCATTTCAGGCCCAGTCACAATCCAAATTAATCAATACTACTTGGAATAGGAATAACGGTAATTGGAATTAGGATAGCTGTAATTGATTTATTTAAGTTTTGTTGACCCAATGATGCCGCAACACAGCTTAAATCTCTTCTAATTACAAAAAATTATCCTATATATCTCTCCTCTTTTTGCCTTTGCTTTTTTTTTTGGGTAAATATCGATATTATTTTATTTTTTCTGAATTAAAAATATATAAAAAAACCGAAAAAGAAACTGTCTTTAAAAAAAAAAATTGAAAATGTAAATATCAGCCGATATTTTGAATATCGACCTATTTTGGGCCAATATATTGACCCGGGCCCATCACCATTTTGTTTTTTTTGTTTTTTTTTTTTTAAATACCAATATTAATCATATGGACTGATATCGGACCGATATGATTTGACGATATATCGACTGATATGAAGGCTGTACGGCCGATACAATACGTATTGGCCAATATGATAAGAGGCTTAATATTTATATCATATCGGCCGATACATTTCGTATCGGCCAATATCTGTACCACTGCTTTAGATTATCTTAGCTCGCCAATCTAGCCATAACAAATGGAACATGAAACCCAATCTTTGAAGAAAAAGAAGAGACTAGAATGATTACATAAGGATATATATATATACGGCGGACCATACAAAAGTCATTACTTCATTATCTTTGAAATTAGTCTTAGACTGGCACAACAATAATTTTACCTTATTACAAATGATTTGTACATGTTAGAAATGAAATTACAACCATGTAAACTTCAGGACTTAATTATTATAAGTTGAAAATACATTAACCTCTTTACAAATTATCCTTCAAATCTTCAACCTAGAGTGAAAAAAGGGTTCATCTGAAACTGAGGGTAAGCGTAACCAAATCTGATCCAACCAAATCTGAAGTTTAAATATCATCAGACACTTTTTCTATCTTTCCAGCATCAAATTTTCTGATGTTTATAAAATATTATGCATATACAATGCATCATCATCATCAACATCAGCCGATAATTTCATCTATCTAGAATTGGCTTTATGAGTTTTTTTTTTTTCACTTAACTCTATTATAAACAAGTTAAGAGGGTAACAAAGGAAGAAAAAACTCTAAAAAGGATTTGGCAAGTAGGTGAAGACAGGGGTGCAAATATCGGCCGATACATATCGTATCGGCCGATATGTACCGGATTTGAAGTAGTGAATATCGGCCGATATTCACAATATCGGCTGATATCGGCTGGAGAGAGAAAAATATCGGCCGATAACTATATATCGGTCGATATATCGTTTCGGCCGATATACGCTTTTTAAACCCCTGGGTGAAGATACGAATCGGCTGCCTTCTCTACCATCCCACCCTTGTGAGAAGAAAAGGAAAAGAAAGAAAAAAACAAATATATACATGATAAAGAAAACTCCAAATATTATTAAAATAAAAACCCATCATAATTTTTGACCAGTTGTGCTATAGTTTCACCTCCATCCCTAGTCTCTAACCATCTCTACACCTGTGATAGAACCAAACTGCCCTAGCTACCACTTTAGCGACTCTATTGTCTATATATGTTAAGTATAAATTAATCTTGTTTCTTTTATGTCAACATGCACCATGTCTATACATGAAACACAAATATACAACTAATAAATGAGATTGAAAATCAAGAAGACTGCATCTAGATGAGAAAATTAGGCTAGAGTAAGGGACCTCTACAGAAATCACTATTAACCCCGTTTCACATTGAACTTGGGTTGAGAAAAAGGGTTAGAGAATTGAACCCATTTTTCCATTTTGTCCGACAAACATGGCCCTACGTTTCTACATAGGGTATAGAAATCATCACTTCAGGTGATCAAACAGGAATACATCTGGAGGAGAGTTTGCAACTACAAGGAGATTCTCCACTTGTAGGAGAATCCCTGCTATCAATCCTCTACAAGAGAATCCCCATTCCTCATTTCTCCAAACCCAAACACGGAAATGGAAGTCTCACCAACACAACGAATGTTCTCATTTTGAAGCATAAACAATACTTTTGGATAAAAAGTATACAAAGAACTAAATGATGGAATGTTGTAAGGCTCTATTGAGAGTAAAAAACAACACAGTGACAAGTATGTACAAGCAGCTATGCTGTTTCTATTTGGTTTTCAAGTCTGGTGCCTGAGAACCGTCTGATTTATCCTTTTTCAAGGTACCTGAGCTTGAGGGTTCACCAGTCGCATCAGAAACTGTTTGTGGTGGCTCTTTCTTCAAAGAAGTTGGCATGCCTGAAAGTTCCTGAAAGAGATTCCACAATGTGGAAATGATCAGGAGAAAAGCAAAAATGGAAAATAAAACCACCACCACTACTTAACTACTGACTGTTTATTGGATGACTGGTGAACCAGTGGAAGTCCCTCAGTCCATCAGAAAATGGATAAGAAACTACCACCCTTAAGCAATAGTAAGAGGATAATGCAAACCCATCAAATATGAAAATCTAATACTCATACAAAATCAGTTACACGGCATTAGAAATAAATGTCAAATAAGGTGTAATACACTACCAATTGTTAAGTATAATGGAGTGATGCAGTCAGGATTTCTATTTTCTTTAAGAGTGGTACCACAATGTCTTTATTAAGCATAGATAACAAAGAAGAAAGCACTCGACCAAAAAAAAAATCCCCACCATCAGTGAAATTTATTCCAAATGGATAAAATGTTACAAGCTGGTGACAGATAGATAAGACAGTTTTGATGATGATGATGAAAGAGAATATGTGGGCTACTTGGGCCTCATTGCTTGGGCATGTCTCTTCACATTTCTGTGCTAGGTCCTCCGAGCCTAGGTTCTTTTGGGGTTCAGAAGTATTTTTTCTGCTACAGATGAACAGGAATGAAAAATGGCTAGTGGTCTGCTGCTGTTCTGCATTAACAGGCTGAAGTCCACTTGAATGTTTTGCATCATTTCATTTAAATTTTGGTTCTCTGATCCACAACAGGGATAACCTAAAGAATGGTACCAAATGTCAAGCACATCTATGTAACATATGCTATAAAGATAAAGCATGTAACCAATGAATGGCTTCAACAGGAAGTTAAAAAATACATGTAAGCATATAGGCAAGGTATGGTTTCAACATGAATTCAGAAACACAAGTCATTATGTAGCCGATTATATAATCACTCAATCGATACATGGAACTGAAAGCATTCTTTTTTTTGGGGCAACCAATGCATTTTACCTTCATCAAATGCAATCTTAAATCACAAGGCCGAACTCCCTCCCCAATGCACACCATAACAAATCGTGAGTGCTGGAACAGCACATCAGCAGCAGCTTGCTTTTTTTCCTCAACCTGCAATTAAAAACCACAATGGACAAAGGGTGCAACTACCTAATTAAGCAAAAGGACAGAATAAAACTGATAAAATTTAAATGACAAAAGGACAGAATATAATTGGTAAAGCTTGCCATGATGTAAAGAATTCTTGTAACCTATTATGAAAAAATATGGATGATGGTTGGACACGTAGCAAATGAGGGTATGACACCACATTTTCCATGATACAAAGCAAAATTTGGGAGGCCTTTAAGCAAAGTAGTAAACTAAGTTTAAGCAAAGGCACACAATCTCCTTAATTCAAACTCATCACCTAGAAATCTATTTCAGCTCAATATGGTCTGCATTGGAAAATAGAAATGCAATATTGAAGAGTCGTAACAAGGAGGGAATCAAATGTCATCCATTCATCAGTATTCAGGAAACATGGTAGTGATACTTGTCAAACATAGATCAGACTCTTTGCAGCACACATGAAGAAATGACACACATGTTCAAGATCAAAGCCATTCATCAACAGGTTGTTGGGCCAACTGAGCTATGGTGGAAATATGATTTTCCCAGAAATCATGTTGTTGAGTTACAATGTGCAACTTCCAGGAAAATGAGAGCCAGTTCACACATTCCTTGCTATTGACTATTCATTGAGGGAACCGTTGGTTTGCAGAAATTCATAGAACCCCCATTCCCTGCAATCCATATATAATCGCGCACGCTTACTACAAATACCCAAACCGAGCATACGAGGATATGCACATGTTTCTTTTTAGAAGTGGCTGCATTTCCAATTGAATTCTACTTATGGTTCCACCTTGTTCAGGGCTGAGAACATGTCTTTCCAAGGAAGATGATTACGAGAATGGTTGTTTTTGACATTCTCCTCTCCAAAACAATTGAGCAGTAATTTGAAAACAAAACTTACTTTTTACATTTCCATGGCTTATTTTCTTAATGGTTACATTTCTAAGGTGTCTGATCATCATCATGATAGACTTTTACCCAATCTATCTAGGGCAAGCACTAATAATAGGATTTGATAAATTGTTTTCCACCTGATCATTGCCTATTTGACACAAGTAGGACTCAGAACCTGCATGAGCTCTCACCAACTGAGCTACATGAGCATGACATTACCTAAATATTTCCTTTCTCTACAGTTTTCTATATTTTCAATGGAAAACCTTACTGAAGCAGTTTCTAACAATGGACCCAAAACAACACACACGAAAAAAAAACTGAAAATGAGAGAAAAGAAAATGGAAAACACGCCTACTAGGAGAAGTATTTCAATGGCAAGGGAAGAAAAGAGAAGAAATTTCAAGTAATTTTCCATTTAAACCCAGAGGAATTGGCAAACATAGGAATATGTGCTAATGATAGTAGGAAGGGGGTAATTTTCTTACACGATTTTGAAAAAAAAAAAATCTGCTTAGAGGAGCTTTACAAAATGCCACCTAGATTTTCCAACTGGCTGTGACTGAGGGTAAGCCCCAATGTCTAACAGGGCGAAGAAGATGAATGAATATGAAATCATGTAGACTAAGATATTGTTCAATTTGGGTCTTATCAGAACATCCTAACCCATGATTTTTGAAATTCAAAGTTAAAATAAATATTTATTACCTTAATATTTGCTCATACTGTTAGGATGAGTAAGATGTTCGCCTAAGCCAGATTAAAAATAAAATGAAGAGCTGAGAGGTTTCAATTGATCATGAGTTAGGCTCCATCCATGGGTCGCATGCTCGATTGGGGATGATTTTTCTGGTTAATCTTTCTCTTTTGTATTTAAATGGAGCAAATTTTGTGGTAATCTAAGCAACCCTATTCATTGTATCCCAAATAGCCCCAAAGCGAATCCTCTTAATCCAGACAAGTTGTCAGATTGTCCTTCTTCCTTAGGAGCCGAAATTTCTCAGATGTTCCTTCTTACAAACAACCCATATAACCTTTTATTTTTATTTTTCGCCCTTTTCCTTAACTACTACTTTGGATTGCACAAAAGCGAAAGTATAAATTGGAGAGAATTTGGATTTTCTACCGCATACATTTGATTTCATAAACAGAGAGATAGATTCATACATAGATGGATAAACAAATTACAGCCGCATGGAAAACTGAGAAAGGAAAAAAAAAACAATTAGGAAACGATAACAATATGAAAGAAAGGAAACCGAGATGCCCACCTCGTAGTCTTCCATTCTCGTATTCTGCTGCTTCTGCTTCTCTCTCCCGAAATCGAAAAGGTACGAAATTGATCCCCGATCCAAGATTTTCAGTTCTTCTGCAGTACTCGCGTAGACGTGCCGAGGCTCAATCCAGCTGAATTTTGGGATTAAGCTACTATTTGAACATAAATAGATTTTAAATAAATAATTAATAACTTTGATAATTTCTTCCTTCTTTATTGTAAGAGTCAAAAGTAAGTCTGTTTATCAAATTAAATCTCATATACATACTTGGACCCTTTAATAGTTTCACCACATTAAACAAAGTAGATTTTAATATAATATAAAAAGTTTAAAAATAAAAAAATAATTTGAACTTATAAAAATTGAAGTCCTGGGCCTGGGTTCATTTGATTTAGTGTTGTGGGCTGTTCTCTTTAGGACCAATTGGTGGGCTACAACCTCTTATTTTGACTTAGCCCGGGTTGTGGGCTTTTTTCTCTTTCTTAGGTCCCAATGGCCCTAATCTTCCTTGTATTATTTTGAGGAGTTCCTATATCTCATTAATTGAAATTTTACCAATCATTCAAAGAAAAAAAATATTCTTCAAATAGTCCATAGTTAAGATTGAAAAGTTACTTGGTGTGAAAACCTCATTTGATGATCCAACCTCTCAATCTTTTAGATAAGAATCTCTATAAGAGAGATCACTTAGTTTTATCATTCATGACCATATCTGGCAGGACTTTTCTGAATTTATGGGTTAAACAATATAACATGTCAAGTGTCACAACGATTCGAGTCATAATAACTCATGTTCAATCTATTTTTTAATTACTAATCTAACTCGATCAGATTCAACTCGAATTAACGTGACTCAAAAATATTATAAAAACAAAAAAATTGAAAAATGAGAAGAAAAATATTATTTTAATGAAAATAAAAGATAAGAGAACTTTTTCATATGAGGCCATTAAACTATTGAAATAGAAATTTCCACCTCTGTAACATCTCATGTAAAGATATAAACCATTGATTTTATGGGTACTGCACTAAAAGAAAGGATACCCAACTAGAAAATTCATCGAAAATGTATGAGATATAGCAGCTAGAAACATAGGAGAAGGACATGGGAAGAATTCATACATAGATATTTTCTGTGAAAATTGATTTCAAAGAAAATACATATTTTCCATTCCAGTGGTATAACCAAACATGTTCCAAGTTCGAACAACTCCAAACTATTTTCCACAATTTTCTTCTGCAGTTGTATTCCAAATGGATTTTTTACTCATGAAAGTAGTTTGGAGTTCTTGAAAATCTGGTAGGTGGTCTTTAAAGGGTGGTGGTCTTCCAAAAATGATGGAGGCAGCTCGAATCAGAATCCTAGCCGTTAATCCCCAGATGAGGAACTTTCCTTGCTTTGATTCGAATTCAAAAAGATGAAGAGAATACTTCCAGCCCATCCATTCCCTCTCTTCAATCGTATGATTCTCTTCCTGTAGAGTGACAAACAAGTCATGTCAATTTATCTAGTGAAGATCTTGGAAAAATGAGGATATTCAAAAGCCCTATCTCTAGTGTTTGTGGAATTTAATTTCTTTCTTATCTCAACTCCTTTACTTTGAAATTAAGAAGACCAAATGGTATAATTGTCTTCTTTTAATCAATATAAATATATAGATGAACGCCCTATTAACAATCTTTATATAAAGACATGGATTAAGATGTACATTTTAATAGTATACTTGTAGCTTTATATTAAATTAAATGAGATGAATTATGAAATTCACATAAATGAAATTTTTTTTTTCATTTAATATGGTTGATTCCAATGGGTTGGTGTGTTGGTCAGGAACCCGCTTCAGGATGCGGGAGTCTTGAGTTTGAATCGCATCCTACCCTAAAGGGCCCATCTCTATAGTTTTACCTAGCGTGTAGGAAGATAGACACCTCGGTCATAAAAAAAAAATCTCACAATCACACTTTATGTCTCTTTTTTAATCTCTTCAAAGAAAATCGATATGTACCGTAGAGAGTAGCACTTTTCTTTTGTTTTTGTTTTTGGGGCTAGGCATAACCTGAAGTGACTAGAGGCAAATCATCATAATTATCTTTATCATCATTTTTTAATTTTTTTGAGATTTAAAATTTACATTTCTGCATATTTTAATTTAAAATCATATTTTTTCTATAAATAAATAAATCATCAATGGTACTAGTAATAAATGCTAACTGCCGAAGAAGAAGAACCTTTAGGAACATGTGCAGAGGGACGTCGAAGATGGAATCCACTTCAGCAGTGTTGAGAAGAGGCCTGAATTCTTCCCTCTTTGCAAGTAGACCCACCACAGGTACAACCTTCAGCAGATGCTACCTCACAATAAGTAGACACCTTCGTTAGGAACCATATGTCTTTCAATGACTTAGTAAAATAAATTAAAATTTTATTGCATTTTTTCATGAACAAGGTGACGAAGCTTCTTAGAACACTCGATTCATTTTGGGGTATGTACAAGCCTCCTACCCATACATTTTAAGTAATTCTATAGGAAATGACTCTTCAGAGTAGAGTGAGAATCGAACTCAGGACTATCATTTATCAAGCGAATTCTTGGCCATCACTCCATCCCTTTTGAGTTAAAAAAATTTAATGCATTTGAATGAATCTACTGCAATGAATTGGCTAACTAAATCACGTCTCAAATTGGCAACCTTGAATATGAATTAACTTGGTAATGGATATGGACACTTCCATTTTTATATAACAAGGAATTTTAAATTTGTTTTTTATCAATTTGTCATCACTTAAGTGATAAAAAAGTACACTGTGATTCCTATCAGTTCTCATTATTGAATTATAAATTAGTCATTTTCTGCAACACCATATTCAATATTTGTCAACATAAGCAGATAAAATATGTGATTGGCTTAAATTCGCACTAAGAGGTTTATATAATAGTTTCTCCGTTCTTTTGAATCTTAAACATGTTGGATGATGAACCATTAAATTGTCGTTTTGGGGGTAAAAACAATGTAAAATGGCTATATTTTATGGGTGGCCATCCTAACACGGGTAAAATCTTTTAAGAGGCTCGGGTTTTCGTGATTTCGAACTTTACCCTTCACAAGTGAACCGGCCAGTGACCCGATCAGTGAACCGGTCAGTGAACCGATTTAATATCCTGTATGAAAAAAACAGTTTCATTTTAGTTATCTGGTAAGTGAGCCGATAAGTCAGCCGATTTATGATATATATATATATTTTTTTTAAATGCTTTCGGTATAGCAGGATGGGGGTAAGTGAGAAGTTTGGAAAAATCCGTGTCTCCTAAAAGACTTCACCCGTGTTAGAATGACCACCCTATTTTATGTGCACAGGTACCGAACCACAATAAAGATGGTGCAACCATGAATGAATAGGCGAAGAACAAACCTGAGAAATAAAAGGTTCCAACAACCCCACAACACAAACGAAGGAAGGATCCAGTCCAATCTCTTCCATGGCTTCTCGTAATGCAGTTGCAGTGTCGTCTTCATCTCCTTCTTCCCTCTTTCCACCCGGCAATGCTACTTCTCCTATTGGTTCGAGGTTCAAACACAAAAAAGTTCACTATCTATGTAGAAACGCATCTTATAGATACAATTAACACAATCACACCACAACACAAAGGTTTACGTGGAAAACCCTCAAGGGAAAAACCACGAGACAGAGATGACTTTTTTATTCAGAATGAATAGACTTAAAATACACTGGCTATATATATATATACAAACTATGGTCTCAAATATGGAAGGACCAAAGAACTCAATCAACACTCCCCCTCAAGTTGGTGCGAAAATATCTATAGAGCCCAACTTGAACAATATCTTTTTGAATTTAACTGCAGAAAGACTTTTTGTGAAGATATCAGCTAACTGTTGATCACTGCGAACAAATGGAGTAGAAATAAGATTAGCTTGCAGATTCTCTCGAACAAAGTGGCAATCTATCTCTATGTGTTTAGTTCGCTCATGAAATACTGGATTAGAGGCAATATGAATAGCTGCCTGATTATCACAAAACATCGGTGTTGACTGAGTAGATTCACAACCCAAATCCTTCAATAAAGCACGAAGCCAAATAATTTCACTTGTTGTTGAAGCCATAGCACGATATTCTGCTTCTGCACTTGACCTTACAACAACATTTTGTTTCTTACTCCTCCATGTCACTAAATTACCTCCAACAAATGTACAATAACCTGTAGTGGACCTTCGATCAACTGGGCATCCTGCCCAATCAGCATCAATGTAAGCTGTAACAGCACAATGCCCATGTCTACGCATCCATATACCTCTCCCGGGTGAACCTTTCAAATAATGTAAAATTCTGTTGACGACATTCATGTGATTAACTGTCGGAGCATGCATAAATCTATTGACTAAACTGACTGCATATGAAATATCTGGTCGAGTATCTGATGGTTTAATCTCTGATACTGACCAATATCAGATAACAATTCACCATCATTACCAAGTTTTCCACCACTGTCAGCAGGTGTATCTGATGGTTTAATTCCCAACTTACCAGTATCCTGTAATAGGTCCAACACATATTTTCGTTGATTAAGGAAGATGCCCCTTTTTTAGTAGGCCACTTCTAATCCAAGAAAATATTTTAATACTCCCAGATCTTTGATGGCAAACTTCCCATTCAGCAAAGACTTAAGCTTTGAAATTTCATTTTTATCATCACCTGTAATCACAATATCGTCAACATAAACTAAAACAATAGTTGTCCCAGAGATACCTTTCTTGACAAACATAGAAGAGTCTGCAGCACTTCTTTTAAGCCCGTTACTCATGAGAACAGAACTGGGCTTAGCATACCAAGCACAAGGTGACTGCTTAAGCCCATATATAGCCTTTTTTAGTCTGCACACACAACCAACTTTGGATTCTTGCGGATGACCTGGTGGAACACTCATATAAACCTCCTCCTCTAAATCACCATGCAGGAATGCATTTTTGACATCCATCTGAAATAATTTCCAACCCTGATTTACTGCTAAAGAGAGAAGAACCCGGAAGGTGTTCATTTTTGCAACTGGCACGAATGTCTCTTTATAATCCTCTCCATAGGTTTGTGTAAATCCTCTAGCAACGAGTCTCGCCTTGTGTCGTTCCACAGTGCCATCACTTTTATATTTTATTTTATATATCCAACGACACCCAATGGTCTTCTTTCCGGAAGGCAATTTAACAATATCCCACGTCTTATTCTTATCTAGTGCCTGCAATTCTTCTTTCATGGCATTTTTCCAAACTGGAATAAAATTAGCTTCTCGAAATGATCTTGGCTCTTGTTCACTAGATACTGCACTTAAGAAGGCCACATGGGAAGGAGCAATATTTTGTCAAGCAAGACTATCATAGTAAAAAAATCATTCCATTTTGTTGGAGGTCGAGACTCTCTCCTTGACCTTCGCAATGGAAGAGGAGGTGCCGATATGTCAGTTGCTGTATGAAGAGACTCATTTGTTGAGGGAATAATTTCAGCAGTTATGTCACTAATGACAGTTAGAACAATGTCTAGAGATGGAAACTCAGTATTGTGATTGTGAGTGGCAGGAACACCAGGAGATCCAACAGGAAGCGGGATCAAATTTGATAAGTTCTCCCCCTGAGACCGATTCTCGGAATGTCCTGATACTTGGAAGTAAGATTCAGATTCATTGAAGTGAACATCGCGAGAGACCACAATCCGACGAGAAGAAGGATCATAACAAATATATCCTTTCTGTGTAGAAGAATATCCAAAGAAAACACACCTAGTAGAACGAGCATCAAACTTATCACGGTGTATAGCTTGCTGATGAACATATCAGACGCACCCAAACACACGCAAATGAGAGAGGTCAAGCTTTCTATGTTTCAAAATTTCCAAAGGAGACCGAAAATTAAGGATGCGACTAGGAAGGCGATTAATGAGATAAATAGCTGTGAGAACACCATGAGACCAATATTTCTTAGGAATATGCATATGAAACATAAGGGCGCAAGCAGTTTCTAAGATATGTCTATTTTTTTGCACGGCCACACCATTTTGTTGAGGGGTGCCCACACAACTGGTTTGCTGAATAATGCCATGACTGCGAAGGTATGAAGATAATTTCAGACTGGGATTAGTGTCGGAGTCACCCATTTAGCAACGAGAAAGAAATCACACAAAGCGCCAAGCAAACAGCAGCCCCAAACAGTAGGTTTTCTTTCTCTTTTTTTTTTTCTTTTTCAGCGGGCACAGAAGGGCTGATGACAGGGCGGTAACAGAGCCCCGAAGAAGGACTCTCGAGTTGAAGGACGCCCGACAGCAGATCCACACGGCCGCTGGAAACAAGGCTGCCGGAGGCGAGACTGCCGACCCAAGGAGGGGAGACAGAGAGGCGGAGCAGCAAATCCGGCTAACAGCAGAGAAGCCGGAGACGAACAGCAGATCCGGATGGCCGATCGGTGGAAGCACCGTCGAATCGACAAACAGGGCAGCCAACGAACACCGATCGGTAGCAACAACACCAACGGCGAGGGAAAGCCGACGCAGATCGCCAGAACAAGGTGGATCTGAGCGGGACCAACTTGCCGAGAAACAGGGCAGGATCTGCAGGGGTCGGTGATGAGCAGCAAGAATAGAGATGCAGAGGATTCGGGATTTGGAAGCAGAGCCGAATCTCAGATCGGAATCACAGATCCACAGAAACCGTCGGGGAGAAGCCGGACGCCAGTCTGCAGCAGCCAGAAGAATGGAGCGGGTGTGGCCGAATCGCAGATCTGAATCTCTGATCCTCAGAGCAGAGGATGGTGATGAGCAGACGGGCGGATCTGCTCTTGGCGGCAGATCGGCAACACAGGAGCCGGCGGTGTGAAACGGAATAGGAACAACACCAACGGCGAAGCGGCAGAGAGATGTGCCCAACAACCGGCAGAAGCAAATCGATGGCAGCGGCAGACGGACAGGGCGTCGAAAACAAAAAAAAAACGAGGATGCTGTCGAACGTGGATGCGGCCCAAACAACACCGACGAGAAGGTCCGACGACGAAGGATCGATGATTAGGCTGATACCATGTAGAAACGCATCTCATAGATAAAAATAACACAATCACACCACAACACAAAGGTTTACGTGGAAAACCCTCAAGAGAAAAACCACAAGACAGAGATGACTTTTTTATTCAGAATGAATAGACGTAAAATACACTGGCTATATATATATATATAAACTATGGTCTCAAATATGGAAGGACCAAAGAACTCAATCAACAATCTACCACAAAATGAGAAACTTGTATCGAAATTCTATTGAGACATCTTTCATCCAAATTGCCTTTGAAATGGGTCTTGGATTTCATGTACTTGGGTGTGTGACCATGTTGTCCCTTGATTTTAACTTTTTTAAAAACAGTAACTCATTGCGATTTACAATGTAAAGATATGGGTTAGATTATCAATTGATGGTGCATACTTCATAAATTATGTTTCACCCATCAAATTTACCCAATTATGTAGTGTTATGATGTATTTAGTGGGAAGTCTAATTAGAGTGTCTGTCTTGTAAAATCTCACTGAACTTGTTAGTAGCTAAGGATCCACAGTCTTAAAACATAGTTTCTAAACTTGAAACTTACAACCCTGTAACACTAGGGCCACATTTATTAGCACATATGGAAGCCATTTATCCCCTGATTGGGAGTTATATATTTTCATTTTACAGTTTCCCTTTATGTAGACCATCATTTATTGTATTTCTTCTATATATACAGTAATCTACAATCCATCTTCTCTCAATTGAGGAAGATACTAGAAATCCTGTATCTAAATTTCACATCATCTTTCGAAAAATATAGAAAATATAATGGTTGCATCCATTTCATCCCCTTCCTTTTTGAAAGAAAATTCATAAAAATAGTTTTTAGTGAATAAAAAAGTTAAAAATATCCTTTCATAATCATTTTGAAGGTGTTTCACACACAAAGTCAAACTCTTACAACCTTCAAAACCATTATGCAAATTGTAAATATAGTCTTGGTCCTAATTTAATTTTATTTTTTATGAGCAAAGTGTTCAGGTATCTTCAATCACTCGATTAATTCTGAAGAAATGTGCAAACCTCCTTACCTATACATTGAGTAAATCCAATACTGACCTGAATGTGTAGGTAGATTATCGGATCTCTTAGTGAGAATGACTCGAAGCTCTCCTCCTTCACCTTCAAAGAGGCATATAAGAACTGCTGCGCTTCTCTCCTTTGCTCTGCTGATATTGCAGCTAGGCCTGTCTTCAGAGATTGATTCGAAGAGCCATGGAGGGTTTGGAGGTTTGTAGGATAGTAGCAGCTCAGCCACACTCTCCAGAGACTGGTTTTCCATGCAAACATTCGGAGCATTTTCAATTTTACCCATTTAGATGTGCTACCAATGCCAACCACAACCCTCTGCAACACTGAATCATTAAATGTAGTGGACACAGCAAATTATTATTATATTATAATCGTTATTGTTGTCACCATCATCTACTTGTACTCATATAAGAGTTTAATGAATGGCTATGATTTATTGGCACATTCAGATCCAACCTAGGCAACTTGTATTGACAACATGCGTGCAGAATCTCATTTTTTTCTCACACTTGATGGGTAACCCGCTGCCAAACTCATCTTACGAAAACGTGACAATGGTTTAAAATGTAATTTGGAGAATTTTTATACAGCACTATTGTGTTTTCTACTTTCAATAGAGAAAAGTACTCTCGCTGCGTTTGGACGAGGAAGGTGTTAAGGGTAATGAGGGGTTACCTCTTATTATCCTCATTTGATAACCAAAGGGTAAAGGTAGAAATTTGAATTTTTATCCCTCTTTTCTCACTCTTAAAAACATTTTCTTTTCAAGGATTTTTTATATTATCTGAGGTAACCCTCAGAGGAAAAACTCCTGGTAATCCCAGTAAAATTTATTCTTCATCCAAACGCAGCCTTTGTGTACTTCTTCAACACTGTAGAGATCTTTAAATATTTACGGATATGCAAAAAGATAAGAAGAATATCAAATTCTATGAAAGTTTTAATCACCTTCATCTGCTGTATGGATTTTTGCTTGATCATAGGACCAATTTTGAAGGAGTTGAGAGAGAGAGAGGAACTATCTAATGATCATATATTACAGTAAACTCATGATTCAAATCCGATTTAGGCCAACGCTCATCCAACTAATCAATTATCTAAATGGGCCCTTTCTTCAGCGACCTGTTAATGGGCCATATACATGATGTTAATGGGCCAAGGTTTCACATTAAATGGGCCAGGGTAAGCCCAATATTTAGTTTTTTTTTGTCTAGAGAGATCCAGATATCGCACTCGACTAATCCCTTAAATCGGTGAAAACCCTCCAAAGCACAAGTCTTTTCTAGTAGACACCAATTTCCTCTGCTAACCATGTTAACATCGACTTTAATAGAAAAAAAAAGTTCTATAATCCATATAAGAACATATTCGTGGGCATTGGATTCTACTGTCTTGTCTAATTCTCAAGGTGCCCTATTCCTGTATGATTTTTCTTTAAAATTTCTTTCCATGTTTCTTATATTCGGAATTTATATATAGATTTTCACTGACGATGATGATGATAATTAAAATCTATTTATTTGAAATTAGGTTTCCCATATAAGAGCATCTTTCTTTACTTTCTCACGAGAAAATATATTAATTTTTTAATAAAAATGTGATACCCTTGCCCACGTGTGGGCTGTGAGCAGCACACTACACCGCCGATGTGGGGTTTAGGGTCGGTAGTGTAGGAAGGTGGAGGAGTGGTTATATGAGGCCAGCCCACCTTAACTAGTGTGACGTATTTTGGGCCTGGCTATGTGGGCCTGGGTTCAAAAGAAAAACTGTGCAGGCTCGCTTGTGTCTGAGGCTCAAAGCGGACAATTTCACATTGAGTTAAGCCCAAAGCCCTGTATTCGCGTCGGTTCGTTACAAAAAATATTTTGATAGATACACTTGTGAGAAGCCTTAGACTCATGAATGTATTTTTAGGTGGTGATGAAAAATAATAATAAAAAAATTCTAATGTTTTCTTTTATATTTTACTGAATAAGATCTAAATTTCTAGACTACATCGAAGTTTTACTTTTCTAATTGAGAAATATACTCCTTCCATCTCATTTTAGTTGTCTCATTTGAAATATTTGTGTTTTTTAAGAAACTCTCAATATAAGGCTAGCACTCCATGTGATCTCATCTATTTTCAACACACTTTATACTACTCTAATACAAATGAGGCAACTATTTGGGACAATTTTAAAATCCATATAGGACAACTAATTTAGGACAGAGAGAGTCTATAATATCTCACCTAATCTATTACAACAAATCATAATATAAATTATATTTTAACATATCTTAATAACCCCTCAAACTAAAGTGGATCTCACTTGATTTTGAACTTATTCAACTTAATGATCTAATGGTCTGATGATGCCATCAGATGGAGCAGAAGTTTTTTTTTTAAGAAACTCAAGACCCTTACCTCTCTCCGAGCACAAGGGCGTTGGAAAAAACTCGGATGTATGCAGCCACCTTGCAAACCACAAGCCTGAGTACAAGGACTATTGGATAAAACTCGGAAGCACGGAGCCATTTTGTAAACTACAAACATCGAATAACTATGAGAGTCGATCTATGATCTCTAGTTTCTGAACCAAAATGACTGCCAATTAAGCTACCATATCGAAGGTGTGTTAGGACCTATATATTGGACCAATCAAATTCATCACACTGTATTTTATAGTTTCCTACTTCATCACAACTTTACGCATATTCGATGCTCACATGAGTTTCATTTCCGGCCAACTCGAGCCAGACCGAATTGCAACTAGAGGGCTGGAGCCTGAGCTTGGCCTAGGTTAACCCTGGGAGCTGGGATTAGTCAAACCTAAGTCCGAACTAAATTGCACTTGTAGGACTCAGGTCCAATTTCAAGTCTAAAATATAAATGTGGCTTATCAGGGCTAAAGCTTGTTTGGACCTAAAATGCATATTTTTGTATTCTTTATAAAAATATAATATATTACCTAAAATTTATATTTATACAACTTATTAATTAAATAAAATAAAAGTTTATAAATTGTACCTAAAATTTGGGCTTTCGTACCAAACTCGACATTTCATATACTAGGCCCAGCTTAGCTTGACTTCTAACTCGGGTATAATATTTTGGGCAAGAAAAAGAGGCCAACCCAAGGCAGGGTCAACCAAAACCCATTTTTTTTTTCGGGTTTTTCAAGCAAACTTGGGTTAGGCCCCAGTCCAAATTACACCCATATTTAAAAGTGTCTAACTTCCCTAGATGTAATTGAACCCTTACCATTTCTCAGTGGTAGCTGGTCCAGATATAAATCCACCAATTTAATATATGGACCCTTGAAATGAAACACAATTTCCCAAAATCAGACAGTCTAAATTCTAAAGGGCCCAACAATCTAATTGGGTCTTTGATTGCCACGTGTGATAGCCTCCAAGAAAAACCAATTGGATAGACCAATAGTACAAATGTATAACTTAGTTCTTTGCCTTAAGGTTTGTTAATGGGTTAGGCTAGCCCAGCCAGACGCTATCTTTTCCCAATTCCCACATAAGGCTGAAACTTCGGGCAGGGGTATAAACTCGGTCGATACGGTGTGTATCAGCTGACATATCTAGAGTTTTTTAGCACTGAGATATCTCGGCCGATACGCATTGTATAGGCCGAACTAGTGAATATAGGCCGATATGGCAGAGATCTCGCCGATATAGGCTGATACACAGAGATTTAAAAAAAAATAGGAGAGATACCGAGATATCGGCCGAGACGCCGATATCTCGGTAAACCCAAATTTTTTACCCCTGCTTCGGGCTACACCCTTGCCTCCTTTCTGGCCCATGTACAAATAATATAACTTGGGGATTTATACTATGAGAGACCCAATAACCTAACTTAACCGGGCTTAGAGATAATTTTTGTAAATGGGCTAAGCCCATATTGACATTTAGGCCCTTGATAAGATCTCAATCAAAAAAATTGGGCTTCGATAAGGCCATGAACAGCCCAGCTTGCAGCTTGCCTATGTCCTGTTCGAGTAAACATTTTTTTTTTATGATTAAAATCAACAAAAGTTGAGTTAAGGTTTTTTATCTCAACTTCACCCAACATAGGATAAGACTAAATTATTTAAAATATAGTCTCATGCTTTCTCTTTTATTATTTCATAATTTCCATTAAAATTATTAATTTATTCAATTAAAATGTTTCTTAAAATATTTATCAAATGACAATACAACTTTATATCTTATGACTTTTAATTTTTTAAAGAAAAAATTCCTCAATGTTTTCGTCATAGAGAAATCGACAATGAAATCTCAAATCGCTTTATATTCTCGGTGTAAAATTGATCTTCTAGAAGTGAACTTCTGTACAGTACTCTAGAATATCTTATTTTACTTGTCTTAAAAAATATATTTAAGTTTGGGATGTAATAAAAGAAATGTAAATAATATTTAATGAATAGACTAATAATAAAGAGTGTGGTGCAGAAGTCCACCTGTAGAGATCGGAAATCCACAAGTCAATTAGGTAAGCTAGTGAGACTTTACTGGCAAAACACACTAAAGAAATATATTATTAAATAATTTTGAGTTCTTCAAATTTTTAGTTCATTTAATAGTTAATTATATGGATATAAAACATATAAAGTTTCACTATCAATTAATTATCTAAGCCATATAATTTTAGTCTTTAATTTTTAATAAATACAGGTCATTCATTGTTGAAAGTTTAAAATCAAGTGATACGATCATTAAATAGAGGTGAATTTCATAAATAAAGTATATATATATAGTCATTTTTATATCAGAGTGGATATTATATTTTAAAATTTATTTAATAGTATATCTTGTAGGTGTGTCTCACTAACAATAAAAAAAAAAAAAAGGAAGGTTCCTCGAGTTTTCTCTCTCTCACCAATAAAGATAGTTCCTTTGATGTTAATCTTCCATAGCATAACAATCTCTACTTTTGAATCATATATGTTGTCACATATAAGAGCCATCTTAACCATCATACAGATATTAAAATTTCACTGCATTAAATTTAATAAAAGTATAAAACATTGTATTTAAACAGATAGATATAAAATCTTTATATTTTGAAATAAGCAAATCAAACCAAACTAAATCTATTTATCTATTTTTTTTAGATTAACGTGTGGGAAATTCAGACACAATCCTATTAAAATCTTTACGGATGAACCCATTATCCTTAAGGCACACCAATGTTAGGCTATGAGGATTCGAACCCACAACCTCCCACTTCTTAAAATGGAAGGTAACCAATTGAATTATACCAATATTTAATTTATTATATGAGTGAACATTTACTCGTGTTCAATTTGACTTGTTCAAGTATTTAAAACCACCTCCCTCCTCTCCCTTTATAAAAATAAAGAATGTCCATTCTAAATTTATTATCCATTCATTAACCACGAACCCAACTAAAATTGATTATGATAATTAATGATCCATTATGATTTAAAGTAACTCCTAAAACGCAATAGTTTGGAAGTAGATTTGGATCATTCTTAACTCATTTGGTAAATCTGTCATGAATGTAAGACCTTTACCTTTTTAAGTAGAGTTAATCCAAATTAAATTAAAACAATGATAAGAATTACCGATATATTTAATATATAAGAAACACAAAATTCTATTTTTTTTTATCCACAGTGAAAGTTTCTACCGCTGTCCATCAAATGAATAGATAGAGTCAACTGCTTGTTTTAGTATTAAATCAAAATAACTTGACAAGTACTTCAAATGGCAACCAGGCAAGCCAAAAGAATATAATAAATAGAACTCAGATGAGTTGGAGTGATGACCCATAACTCATGCCAAGAAGAGAGAGTTCTGAGTTTTGATAGTGAGACTCGACTATTCTAAGTTAAATTATTAGAAGATTTTCTGTGTCAAGACCGTACTTGAACTGATAATACTGAGTTCCTTTATTAAAATTCACGATTACATAAAATCCAAAATAAAGCTTGGCCTGCATCATTGAATATAATAAGAGTGGAAGTGAAAAGGCAAAAGAAATGAAGTTTATTTAGTAGAAGAAGAATGGAATTGTTTGTGGTGGACTAGCAAAAGAGTCCGTCTTCCAGATAGAGTTGGTCTTAGAGGCGGCGTTGGAAGCAGAAGCTCAGCCACATCCACACAAACAAGCCATTAATGGCCCCAGAGCAGCCGCAGTTCCTCACTTCCGGAGAAAGAGGCTTTGCCATCCATGGCAAGATCATGATGGTCGTTCTCCTCCTCCTCTTCGCTCTCTTCCTCTTCTTTCTCCTCCTCCGTTTCTATATCAGGCGCTCGCCACCCCTCCAAGCAGATGATTCCTCCTCCTCCCACCGCCAACAGCTACCGAACTCATTCAAACATCCAGAAAGATAAAGATAGGAGGAGGAGGCAATAGCTTAAGTTGTGGAAGACTATCACTGCCAGTAGGATGGATTCAAGATAAACATCTTAACTATTGATTACAAAGTACAGAGGGCTAAGGCAGGCCAAAAATATATATTTGGGTTTTGTACAATTATTAGTAGGAAATTCATGAATAATATGAAAATAATGTTGACTTTTCCTATATTTATGTGGAAATTTAGCTGTTTTTATGTTTTTTCCTCTCTCATAGTAAGTAGAAATTTGTGGTGTTTGCACAGTATCAACAGTCCTCAATATTTTTTTTTATTATTGGAGACAGGAAATATCTCTTGGACAATCTTGGTATATATTTTCTCTAATTCTTCTGAAGAGATGCATGCCAAACATAGCAGAGTATAGATCTCAGAGTTCAAGGATTGATGGGTTTATATTTTTGGAGCTTTTGGGTTTGAAATTAAAAGGACAAAATGATTTCAATGACCCATTAAAAGAAGTAGCAGTTTACAAATCAATTCCTATAACAATGGAGTAATAATACTTCGACAATTTTCTTTTTCTTTTAGAAAAATACACTATAAGCCCACAGTCCGGATAAAGCCAAAAATAAGAATCCAATTGGTCCAAAGATAAAATGAGCCCATATTGGGCATCAAAAGAGAAAACTATAAAAACAAGTCCAATCAAAACTGAAATGATAGAAGATTGAAAATATCAGTGTCCCTACAGATTGGGAGGCAAACATATGATATTTTTTTGTATTTCTAAGACAAACTATCTTTAAGCCAACAGGGCCAAAACAATTGAGAAGCTTTCTGATAGCACGAAAATGGCATAGAAGGGTCCAAACAATACTTGACACTTTTTAACAAGTAAAAGAAAGAGGTTAGTGGTGCAATTATATACGTTACAAATAAAATTAAATATTTATAAATTAATTTTAGATAAATGAAATAAATGATTTTAACAAATATAACTCTTTAATGTAGCATTTGAATATTTAATTGAATTTCATTGCTATCAGTTTACATTATCGAAATATTTAACCATGAGGCACATGTTGAGAATATAATATAACTACCACTCTAAACTGCATCCAAACTTGGCATAAATCCATTCACTTTGATTTGGAGTTTTCATTCACTATTTTTTTTAAAAAAATCCTTCAGTTCCATAATACAAAATATTTTACATCTAATCCAAATCAAGAATTCAAGATACCTGAAATAAGGTGGTGTGTGGTGCAATGGTTAAGACTGAGTGAGTTTGTGATGTGGGAGCCATGCACACTCGCAATTCGATTCGACAACGAAACCTGCAACTATGGTAGGAGAAGGAAGAGATTCATGCAACTATGGTAGGAAGAAAGAAGAAGAAAAATTCGTCTCTCCTAAAAGATAATTTTCATGTTAAGATGGGCAACAAAAAAAATTCGAACTAAGATAGAAACCGAATCCTAGAATATTTAAAAAACCTAATCTAATTAAGAAACTAACTAAACAAATAAAAAATAATTTAGAAATTAAAGTTAATAATTGGGATCCACTTGATCAGTGTCCTACATCAGTTTGCTCCCCACATCCTGTTTGCCTCCGACTTAAGCGAGCCGTAGGCAAGGCGGTGAGGGCTCCCGAGGATCCTATTCGGTAAAATACCTTACGATACCCTCGTTATTAAAAAAAATACTTTAAAATAATCTTTCCACTTGAGCTTGATAATTGATATACCAGCCATGTTAGTGTCCATCAGCTATCAGCAAAATCTATCATGTTTTCACTCCATAATCGCTTTCGAAGGCTGCAGTACGAGCATTAATCCCCCGTCTGCTTGTTGTTTGAATCCTGCATCGGAACCGGGCGCTTGCAGAGTGCAGTCGGAGTCATTTTCCGGGGGTTTCCGGGAATGTCTGAGGTATATCCGGAGAAAGAGAAACAAGAGGAAGAGAGCAAAGAGAAGCACAAGAATTAGCATCATAGTCTTTGGAAAAGAGAAGCTCCTCCTGTTGATCATCGTCAGCCATGAAAGCAGGTAATCAAGTGGAAGAGATGATGAGATTATGAGGAAGAGCTCAAGGTTCTGTACTCGCCCATCTACAATAGACAGTATGTATGAAGCAGGGGTCAAAATATCGGCCCATATGTATCGGTTTTAAAAGACCGAACGATATTGGTCGGTACGTTTCAGCCGTACAAAAAGATTATCGGCCGATAATAAAAATCGATATGATTTTTTCATGGTTTTTTTACTGTTTTTCACAGTTTTGAATATCGAAGGAGAGAGAAATGCAAATATAGGAGGAAAAAGAAACTTATTCGTCGATATTACAGTCGATAGGCCGATATATATATTGGCCGCAATATCAGCCAGGCCGTTCTTTTTACCCCTGGTATGAAGTGAAATGTTCTCAGACAAAACCCAAGTTTAGAAATTTTTTTGTTCTTCAGTCCATTCAAGTAGGGGCCAAGTTCAGCAACCACACTTGGTTTGTGGGCCCTCAACTAGTACCTATGTTAACTGCAATTATCCTTTTTGGCTGGATGTGGTATGTTTTTAATAAAATTTGTTTTTCATAAAAGAGTATTTGTAATAAAATAATACATTATTAAACCAAATTGAGTGGTGGTCCAGATCACTTCACAAAGCGGGAGTTCAGTTTGATTCTCACTCCATCTCAAAGAGCAAGTCGTCGTAGAATCACTCGGCATGTGTGGATAGAGAGGCTCGTACATGTTTCGAGAATTAGTCGGATCCTCTAAAAGATCTAGACACTTTCATCATCAAAAACTATATAAATCATTAAAAAATGAAATGAGTTACTACCTCCATGACAGAGTATTTTTATCTCTCTAAAAATAAGAAAATGCTTATAAAATTAAGTCATGAGGTTATTGTGATTCAATTTAAGTTCTATAACATTTGACAATAATATGGGGCATCTCATTTCAGCAACGACTCACTCTTCCATCTCCATTCGGCAACGACTCTCTCTCTTTCAAGTTTTTTTTGAAAAATAATACATAAATAGTGAAAATTACTGAATTTTAAAAAAATAAAAAAATTGATTTGCAAAATAATCAGACTTAATCGGGCTCAGGCATTTTTTAATGAAACCCAATCCAAACCCGGCCCATGAACACCCATACAAAGAAGCAGCCCCAAGTGGAATTCAGGTTAAAAGAGAGAATTTATCTTTTGTGAACTGGTTCGTTGTGAACTCAATGACTAATTCTTCTTTGATCCTTATTTACACCGCTATTCTCCTTTGTACCCATTATCAATCTCAATTTAAATTAATTTTTAGGTATGCTCACAGTTTGTTAAGCTCAAGTCTTATCAACGATTGAAACTTTTTAGCATTTTAAAACTATATTTAGAATGATTTTTTCAAATTGCATTAAGTCATACTTTATATTTAATAATAGATCTATTAAAATAACTCATTTTCACTGTCTATCACAAACCCTAACAGAAATTGCTTAAAAGATGGGACCAAAAATGTTAGGTTCGAATTCTCATGTGGTGCCCTAAAGGCAGTGGGTATCATCCATAAAGATTTTACACTGAATTTTCTACAATTTCACAACACCTTAATTCACAAAATTTTTTTGAGGAAAACTTCTTAAGTCACTTAACTGTGATGCATATTTTCCATCTCTTCAAATTTTTGATGTTGCTCGTTGATTTTTTTTTACCCCTGGGGATTTGTACCAGAAGGGTCAAGAAGGAATCACCATAGGTTTGTAAATGTCAATCACTGGACTTTCTAAGAAAATTTCAGTTTATTCTTTTCTTTTTTTTCCTTTTGCTTGGTTTAACCGGCTCTGTTTCTGTCGCCAAAATCTGGCTATCCAATTTGAGAAAAATATCCTTTTTTTGGATTTTCATTTTCTGTGGAAAATCTAAGCATGTCATTGGTATTTTCCATGGAAAGGGAAAATAGTTTGCCATGAAGGTTGTACTTGGTATAAAGATTTGCTAGGCACTATGGTTCTTTCAATCATGCAAGTGAATGACAAATTTTCAAGGAAAATGGATTTAAAACCACAATTGCTGGAGTCTCTAGCCACAGCATTTTGTCCAGAAATTGGCAATTGAACTCATTGTTCATTTACTAGTAATTGACTAATTTATACTGGGAAACAGGGATTTAAAAATCGACTTAACCGATATATCGGCCGATATTTTTCTCTCTCCTCCGATATCGGAACCGCAAAAAACCGTGAGAACCCGTGAAACCCGTAAACCCTGAAGTGTAAAAACCGTGAAAAATCGTATCGGTGTTTTAAAAAAATAAATAATTATTTATGAATATCGACCGATATTCGGTATGTACGGCTGATACTTATCGTATCGGCCGATATTACTCGGTCTTAAAAAACCGATATATATCAGCCGATACGATATGTATCGGCCGATATTTGAACCTTAACTGGGAAAGTTGTAAATTAATCTCATACACAATTTTAAACTACATTTGTTGCATTTTTATACTACATATCCGAAAACCTTTGCCGTTTTCTCTTTTCTAGGGTTTATGGATCACAG
Organism: Chimonanthus praecox; assembly: GCA_022113865.1. Classification (NCBI taxonomy): domain Eukaryota; kingdom Viridiplantae; phylum Streptophyta; class Magnoliopsida; order Laurales; family Calycanthaceae; genus Chimonanthus; species Chimonanthus praecox. The sequence goes on from CM039090.1 coordinate 58,541,956, forward strand.
TACAAGGCTACCCACCAACACCGATGTCAAGGGGACGGTCAGATTGTCATCAAGATCGGAACTGATGGGAAGAGACTCCACAATTGCTGTGGCTAGAGACACTACGAAGAAGCCCCAGATAAGTCCCCAACTTTCCTCAACAAGCCCAGACATGGAGAAGTAATGCATGAACCTGTAAAACATTCCATAAAAAGATCACAAGAACTGGAGCAATTAAAGCTTAAAAGCAGTGAATCAAATTCAAATGAAACAAACTATCAAGCATGGTTATTACCCAACTGAAGCAATGAAACCAGCGCATGTCATTGCGAAACTACCCATTATAGATTTATCACGGTTGTAAGGAAGTTTTTTACTACCAAATCTTCTTCCCACAACATCTGCAAAACCTGATAGCAAACATGCAATAGTGGTCAGAAGTTTATACTAATGCAAAACATTATGCTAAAACTGTGTATCTGTACTATAATACAGTTGGATCAGATTAACCATTCTTACTCTCTATTTAAAAAAAATAACAAAACCGCATCTTTCGAGTGTTCTTTTTACTATTTTTTTTTAAAGAGGAGAAAATCTGGAAGGGTCTGACTTGAAGAAAGCCTTCAATAATAGATGGTCCCCAGACAACTTGCAGCAGGACATGGTAAAATGGTTACAGTAATGGCAGAAATAGTACCTATAATTGATCTTAATGCTCCTGCAAAGAAACAATAACGGTAGTACCTCATACTGCACTGCCTATCCCAATAGAAAACATGCACAAAGTTTTCAATTTTACTTTGACAGAGTGAATTCATTTGAGTGTCAGATTTGCAATGGCTGGACTTCCTAATGGACATACCACAAACCTTCCAATACTCAGATTGTGCCAGTGATTCAGGTATCTAGAACAGACCTGGGGCAAGTTTCAACTTTCAAGTCAAGCTATTGGACTAGTGTGTCTTAGACAATGCTCCCACATTTTGCTCCAACCCAAAAAGAACTTAATCAAGACCCATTTCTGAATGAAATGAAAGGGGCTCGGGCCTCAACTACAGGACCGAATAATGAAGATGCTGGCATCAGTTCCAAGATCAGGAATGGTTCATTAATGGACCTGGTCCATTATCTCCCCCACTAGATTGTAACAGGGATGAAAGAGAGGAGATTCAAGTCAATTCATTGAGATATATAACAATATGCACCAGGCTTTTTCCTTGGATAAAATGCCATACATATTTCAAATATTTAAGTTACTCAGTACCATCTCCAGCACACAAGTTGCAAATTGCAGAGATTGCGATGGGGGAGGTCCGCCAGAAAAACACAGTAGCCAGAGTTATAGTGCAAGCATAGTATAGTGGTCCTTTCAGAAGTTCCCTGAGCACCAAAGAAATATGAAATGACATAAACGTTAAGGCTGCATTTGACTTTGTCCCGTATTGGTGGTATATGCATATCAGCCAAGGGTAGAAATATCAAAAGAAATTTCAAGGTTCCCAAATTATCAAACGTAGCATAAAAATCATGTGGTAAAAATCAATTTGCTGAAAACATAAAAAGACCAGGCTGGCAAGTTGCCAAATTGAATGGGTTACAGAGTTCCAAACAGGACCATAAGTCCAAACCTGTAGTCCCCATTTCTACTCATTGATTTGACAATAGCTTCGTTTTTCCAAATGCCAAGTCCTATCAAAAGCATCCGAATTATATTGACAGCTGGAGCTACAGCTGCTAGAAATGCTGCCTGAGGCCCAGAACTGCAAGGATTAGACACGGAGCTGAAATTATCAGGCAAACACAGCATATAGATGCAAGCCAAATTCTTTGGCCATTAGGTTACCTGAACAGAGGCCAGAAAAGCATGAAAGCCAACCCAATGCTTATGTGCACTAGCTTCCGGTTTAGTTTCTGAAAATTAGACAATAAAAAGGAACGAATGCCACAAGTAATGAATGACCCAAACAGATGAATCAAGAGCACCATACGAAGATGAGTTTTATCAGAAGAAGCAGATCCATTAAAATAGCATGTACATTCCTTAAATGTTTCTTGCAACTAGTAACCAATCATTAGTATATAGCAAGTTTATGGGTATTAGGTGGAGCTTGTCAAGGCAAACCATCTATTATGGAAAGTTCTTGCAGCTTCCATTTTACAAGAACATATTGCTTAGTTTACTCTGATGTCGACGATTTTTTAAAGATACACATTTTCACCCAGAAATTTTCATATTTTCCTTTTTTGAGCAGCATGTGATCATGGCATTGTATTGGTCTGTTTCATTCATGATTTTTCCACTGGTTTTCTCTAGGTTCAACATTACCGTAATTAAGAAAGAAGAAGAGTAGGTCATTCTGATATTGGCTTCTCTTGAGATGATAAACTGTGCATGGCACCAGTTTAGGGTGAATCCATTGACCAGTTTTAAAAATATTGCACTTTTCATTGGTAAAATTTTAATTTTAAACCCAATTCTGAATCAAGGAAGGATTGTACATGATAAACTCCATTCCTTTCAAAAATATCATTTTCTTAGCTCGCACATGTGTTGTGTGGCAGGGGGTCTTCTGTTTCTTCCATGAACCCCCTCGATTTCCAATGCCTTGACACTTGAGCATAATTAGCTCTGCACCTTTCAACATATCATGGTTTCTCAAACCAGTTTGATTCTTGTGTCTCAAATAATAATATCAGTTTGTCATTTTGATCTTGTATTTAGGAATATTGTTACAAATAGGAGTCGTATGGAGTGGACAGCAAACAGACAAAGATCACGAAGTGTTGTGCAACTGTTAAGTGCCACTGCCATTTAAGTATGAAACTAAGGATGAGTGACGAGTCCACAAGAGGATTTTTTTTAAAAGGTGATAAATATATTAAAAGAAAAGGAGATACAGAGGAAGAACAATGCTTTGAGCAAATAAAAAGACAACAAGTGCAAATGGGGAAAATTCAAAATGCAATAAATTCACAAAGCAAGCATGATTACGCCAAAGATGCTCCAAAGCGTGCCAGAGAGCCTGCTTCAGCATTGGCATATTGGCAGACATGAAAGAATGGCTGTGAAATTAGGTTTCTGACTTCTTCAATTTGATAAAAAATCAAGAGAGGAAATACACAAGTAGCTTCAGAAAAAGAAAATCAATGAATACCCAATCTAACCAACCTTCTACTATAATTAAGAAGTCAACTCGTGATTGAATTCCATGAGAGTAGCGATTGTGATTGCTGCCAAGCTTACCCCATAAGGATAGTCAAGCTAAGGGCAGAAGATTGTATTTCCTTTCCCAGTTTGCTGTTGCATAAATGTGGTAGCCTAACCCCAAGGGATTGGTGTTTTGGCATGGAACCCACCTCAGGAAGCGGAAGTCTTGAGTTCAAATCCCATCCCAGTCCAAAGGGCCACTCCCCGTAGTTTTACACGGTGTGTGTGGATAGGAAGGCCTGCACATGCCCCGAGGACTAGTCGGATGCTCTAAGAGGCCCTGGACACCTTGGTCATAAAAAAAAAAATGTGTGGTAGTCTATTGTTACTTCTATGACTTCCTCATTTCCCATATGTATTAAGTAGGTCTTCTATATAATTTTAAACACAGCATAGCAGATTCACATCAGTGGGAGAATAATTCATTTCAACATAATCCCAGTTTTTTCTCAATCTGGTCCTCTATCCCTTTCTTCCTCTAACTCCATATAATAGCTCTTTTTTGTTGAGGAATGATGAAGAATATTATTTTGTACAGTCTCTCAATGTACCATTGTATTAGTTGACTTTCCTTTGTTCCTAGATTAGGTTTAATCACGTAATTAAGGGATAATCAATGATTGATTGATTGATTTGATTGTAATTGATTTTATTGTAATCTATATATATAGCTACTTTCCTCACAATGAGGATACAACAATTATTTTCCCAAAAACTCCTTGTTATCTCATCTTCTTACACCAACATTATCATAGTATGCAGAGCAATGTTCAAATCTAAAATTTCTCTCAAACATGCCACACTATTCGCATCTAGTATGGTAATCGCATATGTTACAGTAATAGCTATAGTAGCCATGTTAGTGGGAGCCACCTTTGATCATCTTCTTCAGACAACAATATATATTTTCTGATCTCTTTTTATGCTCGCATTATTGGTAATCTTTCTAGGAATTATCTCTTCAGTTCAGTACTTTTCCATTTTTTATTTTCTTAACTTACAAAGAAACATATATCAGTTTATTATTTTATCTCAGCCATTCATTTTCCACTAAAATCATCATATGGCAAAGGGACAGCCACTGAAATCAAAACTTTCTAGTAACATGGGAGAAAGTTCGTGACCAGAAAAGGTAATCACAAGGATCAACATTTTCTTTTATCCAACCCCCTATTCCTTTACGAATGATCACCAAACAATATCGAAGAAAAGAGAATTTCCCGTTAGGGGGAATCCCCTAAAATTCTCAGAAACCAAACACATCTTCTTTGATCCGCCTCTCAAGTTTGACGGCATAGAAACAATGTGTTAAGAAATAAATACCCGATTGTCAGTAGTTCCATTTGAGTGATTCACATACATTTGGATGCATTGTGAAGGAAAATATTTAACCATTTTTTCTTTCAGAAATGCCTTATCTTCCAAATAGAGCTTTTTTTTTTTTTTAATGTATGAGTATGTGTGAGTTGAGTTTGAGTGGGGAAATGGCTTAAAAATAGATAGAGAATAACCAATTACAAGATATAGATGTGAAATCCCCAGCTCAGCTCTTCGATAGCCAGTTGAAAGAAGTACTTTCTTAGCAAATAAGCATTTTTTAACGAAGAACATCTAAACCCATTTCGGGTTTTAGTTACAAACAAATGGTGATTGTTTTCAAAGTAGGTGAGAGAAGTCATTTACTTCCCAGAAACTGCTTATCATTTCAACTGATATTTCAGTTTTTCTGTATATGATAATCACACAAAATTAGAACAGAAGAGAATCCTAATCCAAATGAAACTTGAAATTTGAAAACAAAGAAGAGTTGCGCAGACCTGATCGAAGAAACTACGTTTGGCCATCTCTTCCCAAAAGCGAAGAAGGGAGACAGCGAAAGCAGAAGCCACTGCAGCCATGTAGACGTCATGGGCAAATGGATTGTCGGGAAGCAGCGAAGGCATAAGAGATGCGCGGTGAGAGAGAGTGCGGAGAGAAGAAGAAGAAGAAAAGGCGCGATGGCCGGGGAAGAAGAAGAAAGAGATATTGTGCGAAGAGCGGAGAGAGAAATGGTTTGGAGGAGGACGAGAGAGGGAAGTGATCCTAGGAAAACACAAGGGCAATGGGTAGACCTGCTTCGTCGCCATTACAAGGAACGAAGCAACGGAAGTATTCCCCCCTTCTCTCTCCTCTTCTCTGCAACTAAGGCAATGCCATTCGGATGATCCAATAGGGGGCGAAACTACGCTGACCTCCGTAGACGAGGAACTCAGCGGGTCAAGGAGAATGGGATGCGAGTTTTAGGTTGCAACTCGGCGGCGAGTAGTGTGTCAAATTTTAACTCGCTGCTATTTAATTTGAGTCACCGTTCTTCAATCTACTCTCTTTTGATCTCCTTCAATTTGTCTGCAATTTAACTCACTTTAAAATTGAATCCATCAATTCAGGTTAATCCATGTAATAAAATAAATAATTTGATTTATACATGATTTATTGATATACTTTAAATAAAGGAAGTTAATTTCCATATACTTTAAATAAATTACACAATATTATACATGATTTATTAAAATATTTGTACTTTTCCTTAAATAGGGGCATTGTACCAGTTTGCCTTTCACAAGAGGGGTAAAAAGACTGATATATCGGTCGATATTTTTCTCTCTCTTTTTTTTTTAAAAAAAAAGTCCGATATCGGCCAATATTTTGATATCGGCCGATATTGTGAATATCAGCTGATACGTATCATATTTGCCAATACGATACGTATCGGCCAATATCTGGACCCCTGTTTCACAGTATTGCAATAAAGGACAAAATTGGTACAATCTCTCATTTAAAAAAAAAAAAAAAGTACCAGTACCTAAATCAATTCCATCTTTTTATAAATTCAAATTGTTTAATCTATTGATTTTTTTTTATAAATTTAAATGTAATTTACTGTGTGTTTGACAACTCTAAAACTTCATAGATTAGAAAAAAACAACAAATGAAGTTGATCACATGGTACTTACAATAAGGCACAGTCAATTTTAAACATGGGTCCATCTTTAATCAAAGAAAATCCTTAGATCTTAATAACTTTTATGATTATTAATGAATTCCGCTATCAACTAACTATCTATGAGAATTATTCATTGTTGGATTGAGATGCAGTATGGTGGATTAAGAGGTCTTATAGTGTATCTCAATCTAATGGGAATGAGGCCTTATGAGTTGTTGATATTGAGTCCATTATCAATCATGATGAGATGTTTAAATCCATAGTTTTATTTTGATAAAAATGGTTCTCATAGGTGAAATTTACTATACCTTGCCATAATTTACAATGAAGCTTGAACTCTAGGTTATTTATAGTGAAGAACCTTAGAATCACAAAGAGTTGGTATTTAAAAAAAATAAAATCAAGGAAAAAGCATTGATGATCACCCACACACCAGTGTGCGATGTATTACGCCGAGTTAAGTATAAAACCTATCAAATAGAGTAGTAATGTGTATGTTGGAAATGACATTATTTGAATACGTGACTCATCAAAAATCACTTTTATTGAATGAATCAAGCAACATTTTCTAAGCTTCTAAAATTTGATCTTATTTAAACTATTTTTTAATCTTTAAACTTTACGGTCTTTAAGAATATGACTTTATTAATTCAATGAAAGTGATACTTAGTAAACCGCATAATCATGAAACAACTTTCAAACAGTATTTAGTGAATTATGTAACTAGGTTATGAGTAATAAGTTTACTTCACTTAGTGGAATCTTCTAACAGTCAATTGAATAGAATAGAATTCTTAGAATTATCAAACTAAATCAATGATAAATTCAGTTAAAAACACAATCTCACTGGTTTAGAAAAATCCACACCAAATTCAATGATGAAAAGAAATTCAAACCAAATGTGGAAACTATAGCTAACGTATGACAACTTATCACACTTTACTATAATATTTTTAATAAGTAAATAAAGTTTAGAATGATCTATTTATTTGATTTTTAAGATTTATTATTTTACTTCCTAAATGTTTTACTATTTAATAACTAATTTAACTTTTAAAACCCATTCAAATTACTAATATCTAATTTAGAGAACGCCATTATTCAATAACTTATTTCTAATTGAATTCTCATAACATAGGTTATGTCATATTTGACAAAATATTTTATATAATTCATATGTCCATGCTTATGTATCTATAAATTTGCTATTAAAATTGATTTTTTTTTAACAGTTTCTACTTTTCATATTGTCAATAGGCAATTAGAACCACCTCAACTGCTTTAACCTAAATCACAATACAATCTAATTTACTCATTTCCATGAGTAAGGACACTAATTGGATAATTAGGTTTCAACAATTGTTGAGAATTTGGAAATTGGCTCATCAACATGGGGCCCAAATGACCAAATGATCCTAACCCTAATTTAGACAAAGTCACTCTTTTGGGTCACCTAACTCTCACTTCTACTTTTTTAATTTTTTAAGTCTTAATTAATTGTAGAACACCTGGAACATAAACATCCATAGATAATTAGGGTTTGATCATGGAATGTCCTTGACCAGTCACCTAATCAGACATTTAAACTAATAAATACTAAAAATGGCTATGAGTGAATATGATAGATGTGATTATCTTAGTAAGAGTCCAACCTATGATCAAATAATTATATATGTGATTATATAATTAAGAGTCCAACCTAAAATCAAATAATTAAACCAAATAAAACCTCCTCTGTCTGAGTGGATTCAGGTATAAATGTCACCAGGGAGAAGCAATGAGGCAAACTCAAATGGAGAGGAGCATAGGCAAGTTCATGTTAGTCACCTTCTTCTTCTTCTTCTCTATCTTGATTCATGTTACTGTTTCAAGCAACATATCGGCGATCTTCGCCATCGGTGATTCGACCATTGATGCCGGCAACAACGACTACATAGGCACATGGTTACGCAGTGACCATGCGCCGTATGGGCGGGACTTGGAAGAAGGCTATGTTGCTACAGGAAGGTTCTCCGATGGGAAGCTGATAACCGATTTCGTCGTGTCTGAATTGGGGCTTAAGGATCTCCTGCCGGCATACTTGGACCCCAAGATCAATGACCGTGACTTGCTGACCGGCGTTAGCTTTGCTTCGGCGGGTTCCGGCTTTGATGACCGGACGGCGGCTATTACGGATGTCATTCCAATGTCGAAACAGATGGAATACTTGGAAGAATGCATTGGTCGGATAGAGGAGTTATGGGGGGAGTAGAGGAGGGTGATCGGATAGTGAATGATGCAGTGTTTGTGATCAGTGCAGGAACAAATGACCTTCTATGGAATTACTACGACATTCCAACTAGGAAAATTGAGTACACAACAGCAGGTTACCAAGATTTCCTGCTCCAACACATCCGCACTCTTGTTAAGGTAACTCACTCTCTCCTGATAGTTGGTCTATATTTTTTAAGATTAGATTAGAGGTCTTAAATTTGACTTTTTCCGAGCTTTCTTAATACATTTGGTAAGTCTATGAGGAGTGACCATTTGAGGTAGAGTGGAAATCAAACTCATCACTTCCGCTTCCTGAAATGGGTTCCTTCTAACCATCACTCCAACCCCTTTCCATCATTTTATAGTTATGCTCTGCCTTGTTTTTCTCTAAGTCTATAACAACTCTCTTTTCTTTTTTTAGAAAACTTCTACTTTTAATATTATGGTTTTTCTCACCAATAATTTCCTTTTTTTTTTCTTCTGTAAAAAATGAATATTCAGAAAATTTACAGTTTAGGAGGCCGGAGAATAGCCATTGCAGGTCTTCCACCAATCGGCTGTTTACCAATACAGAGAACCAGGGTAGCCAATCTACTATCAAAGAAGGAGCAACGAGTTTGCATTGATCAACAAAATGAAGATGCCATGGCGTACAATCTCAAACTCCAAACCTTAATTAGCTTAATGCCAGCTTCACTTCCAGGCATCAAAGTAGCATATGCAGACACTTACAATCAGCTAACAGACATGATCCTCAATCCTAATAAATATGGTAAGATTCTTATTTTTCTTGTTGTTTTATCTCTTTTTTTTTTTTTTTAATTTATGTGTGGAAAATTATGGGATATCCAATGTAAAACTCTACGGGTAGACTCTTGTCCCTAAGGTACACCAAGGTTAGGCCATGGGGGCTCTAACCCATGACCTCCCCCTTCCTGAGGCGGGAGGTAACCAGCTGAGCTACACCCATGTGGGTAATTAAATTTATCTTATTTATTTAACTCCCAATTAAATTTAATAAAAATTTTGAGGCCTAATTGCCTTAGGGCTGTTCACGGGTCTATTCAAGCTGGGCTTCCTTTCGTTCAAGTTGGCAACGCCGCCCCTGACTATAGGCGGAGTAGGCCACCGCCTAAGGCCCCAAAAAAATAGGTCCAAAAAATTAAAAAATAAAAGAGGGATACTAATTGCAGTAAAGCCCCATCTTAAGAGTTTCCCTAGGACTCCTGAGATTTCAGAACATTTCAGGGCCCAAGTTAGAGCTTGTTTGTGTTCTAAAATGCCCAAGTTTACCTGCAGCCCATTGGGCTTCAAGGCTATGACAAAGCCTGTCTATTTGGAAAGATCGAAAAGCCCAAGTGTGCACGTTAGAGCTCATTTGTAGATTTAACATACTTGAACAAAATGAGTCTAAGGCCCAATTTCACATTTACGTTGAACAAGTGTAAAGCCCGTGTTAAGGCCTAATTTCAAATCTCTATGAGAAGATTTTGTTTTTTAGTGAGAGGGCCTAATATAGGACTATAATATATACAGTTATCTTATATTTTTTATATAAATATGAAGTTGGCTAAATGAGCTGATGGGCTTTCACAGGCTTTACTTAAAAGCTTGAGGCCAGCCGTTATCTATTAAATAGGGTAAAAAAGGGCTCAAGCCCAGCCCTTTGGTTGAATTCACATGTTTAAGTCCATTAGTTTATGATGGGTTCGGATCAGGCTCGATCTAGATTTGAGTCCATCACCAACTCTAAAAGACTTTTGGGGCCCACAACGTTGAAGTTGCAACCATGAATAATACTAGCTCTACTTCAGCCCTCTTGTCCAAATTGATTTTTATGTATGCGGGTATACAAATGGATCTCAAGCAGATCCTGACCCATTTGGCTGAAACCCAAATCTATGGCCATACAAATTTTTTGAAGTAGAAGATCAAAATAAATTCATCATATATGCTGGACAATTATGCATCTGTGATCAATATGGGCATCTGAATCTTTGTCAAAAAAAAAAAAAATCCGATATGAGACTACTCAATTGGTAAGCTGTTAATAATATTTATTCTTTCCTCATGTTCTGAGATCAAACCTTGGTGCCACCACTTGATTTATCAGGGCCAGCTGTGTGGGCAATGGCAGTGCGGACCCCAAGGGATAAGTCTTGTTGGGTCAATACCTCAGGGATACCCTCGTTATCTAAAAAAAAATACAAGTTTAAAAGAGTTTGAACTTTACACTACTAGGAATCGAATCAATTAGATAAAAAGAAGCTCAAGAAATATGTAAGAAAAAATGTCATGCCCCGACCCGAAGGGTGGGTCCAGAACGCGACTGATTTTTTTTTTTTTTTGAAAGATAAACTAAACCAACTCACAAGCATTCTAACTGGGCCAAATCAACAGTTAGGCCTAGAGGTCACACATGATCCCAACATGTGGACTCAAACACATACCATAAGTCTACCCCACATAAGAGACATAATAATATTAATAACATCAACACATAACATGTTCAAATCAAATCCAACATTGATTATTACAAGGCATCGATCAAAGCCACTACAGAGGCACCAAAGTTTAGTACATCAAATTAACACAAATTAAGTACCACATCCGGAACTTAATAAAAGTAAACGGTTCCAAGAACCAACAAGAAAAGATTAGGGTATTCCCCTCCGAGGGAATCCCAAAACACTGCTTCAGCTTATCCACCCTAAGCTTGATAAAGAGGGTCATCCTCCTCGGGTTCATCGCTTGAAAGGTGAGTGGTGTGAGCTAACTAGCCCAGTGAAGGAAATATAACAATGCAGTTTAAGTAAAGATATAACAGGTTAGCAACAGTTCAATAATATCACATGCTTGAAAACAATAAGCATAATCTCAAGTAATACATCAACATCATCAAATACTGTCATCATCCACCGTAACACCTGCCGACCACGCTGAGACCAGTATTAAGTCACGACACGGTCAAAATACATCCTTGCAAGTACATCTCCGGCTCTGACTTAGCCGATAATGACGCCCTCAAGTCAGCAACTGACGACAGCATGGTCCGCCCATGGTCCAGTAGACATAAACCATCTCTCATATGGCCGATATTAGTTCAATAGCCCAGGTACGTGGAAGCAGTCTTACATACTCATACGATCAAAATCGTAATATCATAATCATCATCAGCACTCTTACCATAGTACATCATGTATAGGCACATGAGTAGGTTCATCAAAACTGAAACCACTCATTACTCAATACTCATCTCATCATAAAACCTGTTTACAAAATCTGTAGAGTTAAGTTCCCTCACCGTGATGTGTGGTTTACGCGGTCTCTATTCAAACAACACACAAATGCACAATCAATATACATAACAAATACGTACACATACGTAGTATTTGGAAATCATACGTTTTCCCACAAAATATCCAAGGTTCATGGAATTGAGTCTCCTACTTGGTTTCTATCCTTTTTAAATTATCATAATCCACAATGTAATAATAAATAAAAAAGGGGCTCAGTCCAAAACTCATATTGTCTTCTGGGCATTGATCAGATTGACTTATTGAGTTAGGTCTAGATCCTCGGGTCACTTCTCGGTTGTCTTCTGTATAGGACCAGATCTGACATTTTGAGTTAGGCCTCGAGGTCACCCAGTGCCCGACTATATATTGTTGGCCTGAAAGTGAATCACTCAGTGCCCGACCAATAGGGTCGGCTTGGAAGCGGATACAATAGTATTTATACTATAAGTAATAAGAGAAAAGGGTTAGTACATTTTTAATTAACAAAATGGGGTACTAACATCACATTACATAATCTAACAAAATTTTAAATTAATTTTTTTTTGGAATAAAATAATAATATTTATTTATTCAATCATTTATTCATTATTTTTTTTTTCAATGGGAACTAACATTAAAAATCACAAGCATCAATAATATCCAAAAAAAAAAAAAAAATTCCCTCCCGTTCACTGTCTGCAACAGACAGTGAATGGCCGAAAAATGTGAAAAACGAATTTGAAAAATGGAGGGTTTTTCGGATTCGGTTTTTACATCTAACGGGTCCGATGGATTCCTCCGGGAGTCCTCTTTCCATAGGGAGAGGTTTGGACCTTTGAAACTCAGTAAGCCATCCGATCTTAACACCGAAAGCTTCCTTAAAACTTCAAACTGATTTTTCTTACTGAAAACATGGCCAAAACTGGTTTTTCTTGATTCAAAATCGACTGAAATCGAAAGGGGAATACAATGGTTACCTTTAATTGAGTTCTTTTGCTAAAATCCGGTCTTTTGAGAATTTCCCTAAAAGCTTACGGTTGAAGCTTATAGTTGAAAAATCAGGGAAACAGAGAGGGAAAAGGGGTTGGGAATAAAGAGCTTAAGAGAGAAGAAGGTTGCTGGGAGTGAGAACCGAAGGCTCAGGCCGGTTTATATAAGAAATCGCCGGAAAAAGAGGTCGGGCAGCCACTGCATGCGGCTGCATGAGGGCGCAGGTTTGCAGATCAGCCCTCTGGGTTTTTCAGTTTTGCAAAAAGGCCCTTGAGTTTAATAAAAGCCTATTTTACACTGAAAGTATTAATTTAAAAACTCAAACTATTAATCCAACCATACAGATAGGTTGGGTTTTAAAAACCTTGGTTACCATAAAATTTTTGGAATTTAACTCTCATTAAAAATCATTTATTTAAATAAAAATCATAATTTACCAATATTTACTTAAATAAACAAATGTAAAAATAATCAATTTATAAATCTCATTTTGGAGTGAAATGGAATAATTAGACCATTTTTAAAATGGTCTACCATAGAATACTAATTTCAAAATTTATTTCATTTTCAAAACCCTTAAAAATAATTAATACTCCCTTTCGGGGTTTTGACGGGTGGATTTAAAATACTATTTTCTGAAAATAAAATTATTTTAAAATCATAAATGCAAATCCTTTATTAAGGAGAATATTATCCACCAATATTATACACATAATAACATAATTTATAAAATAAACACAACAAGCGATAAATTACCAAAATGCCCCTCCAGCTGAACGAGCTGGATCACTGAGCTCACGCGCTCGGATTGGGCCCCAACTGGGCTTCCCTCGAAGCCCTAACCGTAATCTCCGAGATTAACCGGTTAAATAGGATTATTAAGATAAAACACGCCTAATCTGGACAGGATATTACAAAAAAACTTTAATTTTTAGTTTATTCAAAATCAAAGGTCAACACTCAAAACACATAAGTAGATTAGATCCATTTCATTTTTTTCTGATTAATCTCATATCCATAAAGTATCAACCATATGAATTGAAAATATAGTTGAAATAGTTTTAAATTTTGAAACTTTTACCATGGTATTATTGAGAAAATCTTGTAAAAAATATAATATTTGAAAAATATATAAATAAAAATAACTTTTACAATTTAAAGGGTTTATAATTTTATGTAGGCATAAGAAAACAAAAAAAAAAGATAATATCATGATATATCACGTTACTATTGTGATATTATAGCGATAAAAACAACACTGTCAATAGAAAAAGAAAAAAATAGTTATAAGTAAATGGTATTATCGACAGATAACATTTTCATAATAAAAATATGAGAAACAAAAATACTGAAAATCTTTGTTACAATGGTTTAGAATCATTTTTTCTAGAATTGAAACTTTGGCCGGGTTTTAACCCAACTTGCATGACCCCCTAAGATATCAATGAGTTGTGTTAGAGATTTAGGGTTGGGTCGAGTTGGGAAAAGACTTACATGAAATTCGGGTTGGACTGAAGTCAGATATTCAAAATCAACCTGACCTGACCTTTTTTCTTTAAATTTGGGCTAAAGGCAGGTTGGCCTGTCGGGCCAATAACTCGGGTTGGATAGAGCCAACAACTCAAGTCAGGTCGGATTGACCAATTTAGGTCAACAACTCAACTTGAATCAGGTTGAACTCAATAATTATTTATATGGATTGAATTGAATTTATTAAAATCCAAACTAACTCGCCCGAGTTTCCGCCCTAATTCTCTCTACATGCATGCAGGGTTTGAAGAGACAAGCCGCGGGTGTTGTGGTTCAGGCTTGGTGGAGATGGGAAGTATGTGCAACCGAATGTCTTCGTTATGCTCTGATGCTTCCAAATACATGTTCTGGGACTGTGTTCATCCCACCCAAGCTGTCTATCAATTTCTTGCCAACTATTTTTTGCAGACAGTCCTCCCACTACTCACCACTTAAAACCCAATCATCCATCCATTTCTATCTCATTTCTCTTTTCTCCTTTCTCCCCATGTCGATCAACTATGAATATGCAAGACCCCATTAGATTGAAATTATAAAACTAAAACCAGAGACTGCAGTGATGGGAAAGTTGCATGTTAGACTAGAAATGGAAGTAATATTTATCATGTTAGCTATCAATCACATGAAGAGTCTATTGTTGAATGGATTTTTAAGATTATTTATCAAAAAAAGGTAAGATTTGATCAATGTCTAATCAATTGTATTGCAGAATGGAGCATAATTTCTTACCATAATAGCTCATCCCATGTCTATGAATCTTGACATTCATGTGAATTTGGTGGTTTTCTAGTTTTTTTTTTTTTTTTTTAAGACCATAATTGTGTAAGTACAACTCATGCTTCATCCTTTGGATTCATCAAGATGTTCTTGACATCTCAAGGCAAATCATCTTCATCGTAGATCAGACACAAGGATATTATTAAATTTGACCAATATATATCGTGTTGTCCGTACATCTATAGTATCGGTTGTGTGATATCCTGACCCATGAGCCAGAGGCCAGACCCTAGAGAGGTTGATCCAAGTGAAACTGGGTCCTGTCGGACGGGCCAGCAGAGTGGGCCGGTCGGATCTGACAGCCCAGAAGTGGGTGGGAGTTGTGGAAAGTCCCACATCGGAAGTTGAGGAGTTTGAGAGGGGGTTTATAAGTAGCCTTGCTCCTTCAAACCAACAAGACGTGTTTTAGACCCGAACTTGGGCCGGGTCCGATCCAAAAACCGTGCGGGCTCGCTCGTGTGCACGTGTGTGCGGGTGTGGGCCCAAAGCGGACAATATCTTGTTGGCCGATCCCCAAGCCCTTTTTATGGGCCGGGCTGTTACAAATGGTATTAGAACTCCGGGTTCTACACTCAGACTGTGTGGGCTTACTGCCTTCCACTGGGTTCATTGGGTCAAGCCGATGGCAGCTCTGGGCTTTAGGGGGGTAGATTGTGATATCCTGACCCATGAGCCAAAGGTCAGGCCTTAGATAGGCTGATCCAAGTGAAACTGGGCCTTGTCGGACGGGCCAGCAGAGTGGGCCGGTCGGATCCGACAGCCCAGCAGTGGGTGGGAGTCGTGGAAAGTCCCACATCGGAAGTTGAGGAGTTTGAGAGGGGGTTTATAAGTAACATTGCTCCCTCAAACCAACAAGACGTGTTTTGGACCCGAACTTGGGCCGGGTCCGATCCAAAAACCATGCGGGCTCGCTCGTGTGCGCGTGTGGGGCCAAAACGGACAATATCTTGTTGGCTGATCCCCAAGCCCTTTTTATGGGCCGGGTTGTTACAGGTTGATACATGAATTTTATCGGCTATATCATATCAGCTCGAATCGGCCGATACGGCATAGTATCAGTTGTTTTCAAAATAAATAAATTATGGTTTTAAACCTTTTTCGGATTAAATCTTAAATCATGTATAATTTTTAAAAGTTTAGAAGCAAGTTCTTCAAGTGTAATAGGTGTTCGTCATCCAAACTTTTTTTTTTTTTTAATTTGGGCGTCTGTTGTGTATTTTCTTTGGGCTTCTTTTCTTCCTTTCTTTGAGTGAATAAATATTTACCCTTCATTAAAAAAAAAAAAAAAAGATAATTCCCATAATGATTTTCTTGTGGAAGAAATATATGAAATGATAAACAAATGTTTGTAGAATTAAATAAAGAGCCATTAATGTGATTGATATAGTTTTTAGGATGTTTGTGTGATTTGTCTAATATTTCAATTTTTTTTTATAAAACTCATTTTTTTATAAAAAAATTAATGAACTATAATAGAATATACATGTCACTATGGGATACTGATAACATAAATTTCATATTAGTTATTTCCTTATGCTGATTTTCTATTTTCTAAAATTTTTAGACAATTTTAAAGTGTTAATACATACTTTATTTGTATCTAAATTTCGGCTCTTAAGAGTCTAATACTCAAACATTATTTTAATCAAAATATGCTCACACTAGGTATATCATGATATCGGGGCGAGTTACCCATTTATCAAAAATCATTTATTTCCATTTATCACTTAGGTTTCTCGCCTTTTATTTCAATTAAATGTAAATGAATACATGCAACTAGAGCTAATTTCTAAAATATGTATTTCGAAAAGCACATCCAAATATCCATTGTTACTTATAATAAATTCATAATTAAATTGATTTAAACTAAAAATTAGTGAAACCAGAGCTGAAAATTTTGGTTGAACCCAATATCAGCACTCAGCAGTGAAGTTTCTCTCTCTTCATTTTTTTTTTTAAATTTCTGAGTTTAAAAGAAAAGGCATTTTAAAAAAAAGAAAAAACTTAAAACATGTCTGAAAAAAAAAAAAAAGATACACCGATATTCGGACATTATAGTGAAATTCATTTATTTTAGTATCTCAGTCAATATAAGTAAATAAATTAAATTTCTAAAAGTTAAATATTTAAGGGTTGGCATATTAACACGGGTGTTATTTTTTAGGAGATATAGATTTTAGTTAACTTTCTATTTTACCTCTCATTCATCTGCAGAAATTGATTCACTTAATGGTGTATCGATTTCTTGAGAGTCCAAATCAGTATATCGTCATCTGAAGAAATTGATTCATTTAACAGTTTATCGATTTTTTGAGAGTCCAAATCAATATACCGACCGAATTATTTTACATATAAATCGATTCAAAAATTGAGTCGAAAGTGAAAAATTCAAAAAAAAGAAAAATTCAAAAAATCCATGTCTAATTGAAATGACCAAAATTCTAAACTAATCTTAACAATTTCGGAAATCACACGTCATACTGTAATCCGAAGGAATACATAAATGCAGAACAACCGCATTAAGGCCCTAATATAATTGCTAGGCTTAATCTGAACGGTTAATTTTGAATAAGCTAAATCAGAAGCTCCAACGATCCAACGGTTTAAATTGAGAACTGGTGGGGGCCGCGCGAACGCGTACCCCCTCTGCCACAAATTATGACGTCCACTCTCCTACTTGAGGAGATGGTAGGAGAGGGCCCCTCCAAAGTGCAATGGAGGCCCCTACCCTAGGCCATGCGCCTTGTTGATCACGCATCGACCCCGCCCAGGTAAGTATGTTTGCCACTTTCATTCCTCCCCCTTTTATACCATGCTTCCATCCGTCCTTCTCTCCTCTCTTTCCGATGTGGGACTTCCTGCACACTTAAATTCAACACTTCTAACGATGCTATGCCACGTCTAAACACACATGACTATAGCCTATAGGGTGATGACACGCACAATAAAATGTCAAATGTGATGATTTTCTGTGTAATACTGGATGAGGTCCTTCGAATATAGTGTTTAATTAGATTAATTTAGATGCATATTTTTAAGTTTTTAAATTGTCAATATTTATAATTAGGTTTTTCATATAGTTTTTTAATTTTCAAGAATGTCTCATATAAGCAAAAAGCATTTGCTCACTAGTCACTAGTGATTAATAAATAAGAGCACACATGAAGTAAGAGTATCGTGAAGCAATGTCTTGTCTGTCCAAGGCAAAGGAATAAATCTCGGTCAATATGTTTGGATTTTCACAGATAAGATATTTTCGCCGATACGATAAGTATCGGCCGTACCGTACGACTACCGGCCTATATATATATTGGTCATCAATTTTATCGGTTTTTTTTTATAAAAAAAATGAGATATCAGTCATGTGTTCAAGTTGATATATCGGTCGATATTCATCCATATCAAGCGAAATTTTTGATTTCAAATTTTTTTTTTCTTTCAAAATCGGACCTCCTATCATTTTTTTATTTTTTATTTAATTCAGAAAAATTAAAATATAGAAAATGCCGATATTTTTCAAAAAAAAAAATGAGAGAGAGATCTCGACCGATATCTCAGTTGATATCGGCCGAGAACTCAGAAATCCAAGATTTTAATCCCTGATCCAAGGTCCAATAAAAAGCAGGATTTAATAGCAGTATTAAATTTAAATTTAAATATAATTTCTTTTCATAAAATTGCTTTCTTAAAAAAAAAAAAAACAATACTTCATACATTACTTTTCTATTTTATATATACTCCCTCCGTCCATTATTTTAGTTATCTCATTTGAAATATTTGTATTTTTAAGGAACCCTTTATATAAGGCTAGCAATTCATGTGATCCGATCCATTTTCAACACACTTTATACTACTCTAATATAAATGAGACGACTATTTTTGAACAATTCTAAAATTCATATAGGACAAGTAATTTGGGAGAGTATTTATTTTCCTATTTGAACTAGAAAACAACACGGTAAACCTTTGTAAGATCAAAGAAACATCTATCAATAAAATTTGTAGATAGTTCACCTTTCTCTACTCCATTTAATGGCCTTTGCAACTAGAAATAAAGATGCATGCATAAATTTGGTTTAAACAAGAAGACTAAGTAATCCCGTAGAACTAGTCGAGTACGATGCCTGGACACCTTCAAACCTGAAAAAATAAGAAAGACTAGTAATGTCAATTTATACTATTTAATGAGTCAACTCATCTCGATTTAGTTTTTTTTAGCTTTTAAACGGTCACCTTTCACATGAGAACATTTGTAAGAAAGCCTTAAAACCATCACGAGAGACCCACCTCCATTTTTTTCCAGCCACTCCTTAATCTTTATTCAACCAACATCCCCAACGCTCAATTACTGTAAAGTACAATGCTTGCATTTGGTTCTCAGATTGCCACTATTTCTCTTCCCCATCTTCAATTCCAATCAATCCCCGAAACCAATCGAGTGTTTGTCTCTGTAAATCTACTCTGTCATGGATGTAGGAGATTCAAAACAGAGGAGCCATGAACAGCTACACTTCAATGCTCCTCTGCTATCGACGAGGCGTTTCGGCACTTCAATTTTGCCTCCTCTGAAAACTAAGTGTGACACTGATGCAGAACATGACAATTCAAGTGATACAAGTAGAAGGGTTCCATTCTTGTGGGAGAGGGTCCCCGGCACTCCCAAGGTTTTGGATAGACAGGACCTCGACGATGATGAGTTGCCGCCGCCTCCCAAGCTTCCACCGAGCCGATGGCATCCTCCTAAAGAAGGTGAAAGTGGCAGAGTCCATAATTACAATGACAATGAAGTTAATTTTGATGATGGCAGAGGTGACAATGATGATGATGATGATAAAGAAGTTTACTGTGATGCGATGGATGCAGTTTCCTTCTTTGAATCATTTGGGATTCAAGATAGCACGAGTGGAGTGAGTGGATTGGAAGGTCTAGATTCGAAGGCGGTCCAATCTAGAGGCAATCTCCCTCCCAATTTCATCATGGATCGCTTCTTGCCCGCTGCGAGTGCATTGGCATCTTCATCCACATCCAAGAGCTTGAACAAAAACGTCCCGCCTCACCGCCATCGCCCGAAGAAAGAAGTGAGCAAGCGTTCACCTTATCAATCTACCCCAAAAAAACGCTGTTTAGACTTTGTTTCCCATTCGAGGACTAGACCCTACTCACCACCCAAGTCCGGTGGGCTGCTCTTCTTCCCTTGGCACCTGAAGCATACACTTTGCGGATTAAAAAGCCCGGTTCGGAGTTGTTCGGATAGTGTGAAACATTCAAACAATAGTTCTTACAAGGATACCGGTAGCAAGCATGTCTTGGGGATGGCTACGAACGAGTCCTACATTGAAAGTGTAGAGGGAGATTTAGAGATTTATAAAAGACTTGGGTCACTCCACCTAACAAGCTAGTCTTCTCATTACTCAGGTCTTAACAAGTGGCATCAGACCTTTGATTTCGACCAAGAGTGGATTACAAACACCATGATGGCATCATCAAAGCTGAGATTTCTTTGCATGGGGGAGTGGCAGAAGTTGGGAAATTAGGAAGCGAAGGCGGAAGTAGTTCAAAGAAAGAAGGCAAAACCCCAAATGCAACGGGCATGTGTGGAACCTCCCTCTGCTCGAGTCGCCTTGTGAATCTTGGCTGTCACATGCAGTGAGTTCTGATCATGAAAACAGAGGCTGAGTTGCATATTTCGAGTTGTACAATGTAAGTATGATGGAAGCGAGTATTATAGAAAATCAATTGATTATAGGCGCAAGAAGTTTGTTTTTATAGGGTAGGTGTGCGTGAGGGAGGACAAATTATTCATCATGAACTGATTCAAAAAAATTGGTGTGGATTTTCAATCAAATTCTCTCAAAAGAAATAAAAATATCATATTTTACTTTTTAAATTGAGCCAATAATTCAATGGATGGGTTGTTCTCAAGAGTTTAAAGTGGACCATTGTATACCGGTTCACGACAGATAATTTTTTGGAAGACTCACATGTTTTTTATTTTTCTCCCTTGTTAAAAGTCAATAGCAATCTAATTATCTTTCATTCCTCTTAAGGAATCAAAACTAGACCATAATGGAGTCAAGTGACCTTTTCTGCACAAGAAGTTTATTTGATGACCCAAAATACTTAAACTTACAAAGCATGACTTGGACCTGGCCGAATCATCTTTTTAAGACCAAGATATACAAGTCCCTTACAACATTGATTAATCCTTGGGACATGTACAAACCTCCCTGCCCACACATACCGAGAGTAATACTAATGGAGAGTCAGGTCCATATATGTATCATCTTAGGTGGATTGTCAGATTAGATCAATTCATCGTTTTAATGTTAATTTCACGACAATGAGACGAAACCTTTTATTGATCTAAACCATTTATTCCTACCGAGGGTTGCTACAGTTTAAAATTTCATAAATATCGTTCCAGTGGTCCCTAAAATCAATTTTCTATTGCTTACTGTCATCTGTAATTAGTTTTCTATCTTGATACTCATCTCCTGCTAGTAGTGCAACTTTTAGATCTCAGATGGAAGAAGAGAGAAATCCATAGAAGTCATTTGGTTCAATACACCGACGCCAGTAATGGCATGATTTATTCAATCAAGAACACTGCTTTAAAAAAAAATAAAAAATATCATCTCTAATGGGCTACATCCACACCTAAAGGCACCACGCTTGGGTCAAAATTTAGACTGTATAAAGTTCAGGGCCTGATATTGAGGAACCCAAAAACTATGTTGATGGGCCTCAATATTGACAACAACAACAAGAACAGTGTCTATCATTTTCCCCTCTAGCACATACATTATAAACACCGGGTCTTGCTCAAAGATTGATTGTAGTAAATTCAAAAGTTGGCCCAACCATTGAAATCTTGGCATAAGGCAAATGTGTTAGTCCAATTTCAACCATAACATCAAGTGAACTGGTCCACGAACTACTTTGGGCCAGCATCGGACCTAGCAAACGCATTGTTAAGGTACAGTTGTCATGGAACTCAATGAAAATGGTTAATGGACTCTATTTTCTATTTCTGATAGGCCCAGTCTGAATTTCAGGCCCAAAAATCAAACGATTTGATAACGAAACCAGGGTTGACTCGAGCAAAAAACCTACAGAACAATTTCACCATCCACTTACTCCACATCCAAATGAAGACTCACCTGAGGTTCACACAGGCAAAGATCTGGTTCAGCTTGTCAGCATACATATGAAGGTCATGTACATCTAGATGCATTTACGTATGTAGACACAAGGTTCAGTGCATGTGTACACAAGGCGCATGCATGCATGTTTATATGTATATACACAAGTAGTGTGTCAATCGTACAAGCCAACACTTGAGGTTGCAAACCAAAATCATTCATGTTATTAATCGGAAGTATGTATGGGGTAATGTGCAGTTTCTCGGGCTCCGGCAGCTCCAGCCCTTTTAAGCCCTGCACAGCAAACAATGCAGAGTACAATTCCTTTCCTCTATCAACGGTATATATGTGTTGCTATTTACATAACAAATCAAACAACCAGTCACTAGATACAAACAATCAATGCAGCACTCACAGGGAAGAGACCCTCAACCACCTGCAAATACTTTTTATGCTCAAAACACAATTTCGCATGCACAAACACAAAATCTTCAGCTTGCATCTGAAGAAAGAATCTCAAGCTCTGCCCACCAAAGGGGAGAAAGCCTCGGTGTTGCTCCATCTGGTGCCATGGCTGTTATTTCTCTCAATCGGGCAGTCACCTCTCTCATCGTTGGTCTCTGCGTTGGGTCAGGATTGGTGCAAGATAGTATCACACTGCACAGTGAATTGGCCTCGTCTTCTTTAACAGATAAGAGCATTGGATCCATTAGTTCTCTGAGGGGCCGCAACCCTCTCAGGTGTTCCGATGACAACTCAATAAGTGGGCCATCATATTCAGAGTCTGAGAGCTTACCCGTAATCATCTCCAATAATATTAATCCAAAGCTGTATACATTTCTCTGAGCACCCAATAACGAATCAGAGGACACAGTGTCTTCTGAACCAATTTTAAGGACAGCTGTGTTGTTCCAAAGGCTGAAATCTGAGATCTTAGCTGCATAGTCATCAGTTAGGTAGACAGTAGTTGAGTTCAGATTTTTAAGAAATATAGGAGGATCAAGTTGGTGCATGTGCTCAAGGCAGTATGCCATTCCCATTGCAATCCGCAACCGCATGCCCCAGTCCAAGTGTTCTGCTTCTTTAACTGCAGTAGCAACCAAGAGGTGATTAACTACCAAAGCTGGCAAATGTACATTCAAATAGTACACCAAGAAGTATTGCATGCATTAAATGAATAATCTAATAAACGAAATAGTGCGACTTGAAACATTATCTTTGTGACTAAATCCATCTAACAGAAAAGAAACATTTAAGAATGATTAAGAGATGGGTAATAAATTAGGTAAAAAATTCACCAAACACATGCTCCAAATAAGCAAGTAATCTGATCAATAAGTCATAGAAAATTATAAGTCTCCATGGGTACCAAATTCCATTGGCAGAAAAGCAACCTCAAAATTTGCCAAACGGATATCTAATTTTTGCACAAGCTTGTAGTTTACATTCCATTTATATTAATAAAGATTCCATTCACATGCCAAATAAAGACGTAGAACTTGCAAAGCCAACCCCCAGATAGATGAAATTTTGGCGGCTTATAATGATGATGACATTAATAAAGATTTTAGAATATTATATATTTATCACTTTCTATAAAATATTAGGCATATAAGTCATCACCACAGTCATCATCAAAGTCATTTATCCAATCTATATGGGATTAGGACACATTTTTTAATTTAGCAAATTGTTTTCTATAGTCCGACAGCCTATCCGATGCCCCAATGACACGAATCCGCAACCTTATGAATATAACCACTTCCCTGACGGGACAACATCATTGGCTAGGCTGTTCACATATTTGGTGAAGCACTTCTTTTCTCAGAAAAAAAACTATTTTTCAAAAACCCAATTATTCCAAGAGGATTGGACTCACTTTCATATAAGGGTGGAGAAACATTTCCTTAAGAATATGGAATGCAAAAATTGTCAATGGTTTTGTTTCTCCATGATGGCCCCAGCTCTTAGAATAGCCTCATTTATAAGAAAGCATTTCATTTACCAAAGCAAAGTGTGTCCTTGGGAAACTAAAAATAAAGCCTCAACAAGAGTAATTCTTGAGGAAGTTGATTTCCAATATTTTCTTTGAGATGGGAGATCAAGTTATACTCATACAAGAACACTTTGTATTATTATTTCATTACCACACTTTTATTGTTTTCATCATCCAAAAAGAAAAGAAAAAAGAAACTAATGTTGTTATGTTGGTGGCACTTTAAGCTCAGAAGAAACATGCTTCAAGATTTAGCACTCATTTAAACCAAAGGTTGCAAGAACAAAATATTCAGCTTATAAAATTTGGTGGAAGATAGAAACATTTAACATATAGAATTAAGTCAAAGGCAAAAACCTTGCAAAATTCAGCCTTGCATCTATACCCTTCAACATGTAAATCTTGATTTTGGTAATGGTGCTCCAGTTACATTAGAATATTTTTAAAGGAAACATCGTTTCTACATAAATTTATATAGTACTTTGAAATTGATTGGCAAGTAGATACTCACTGTGCAGATGCTCAAAGAGAGTTCCATTGGGAGCATATTCAAAAACCATCATCCTCGCAAAAGGCTGCTCTTCTTCACAGTACCCAAGGAGGTTCACAAAATTCTTATGATTAACTTTCGACAGTGTGTCAATCTGAAATCATACCAAGATCCTGATGGTTAAGATAGAGACCAAATATTAAAAGAACAAAAACTAATAGCATGATTGATCAGTATATCACCTTCTTCCTGAATTGTTCCTCTAAGTGCTTTGACCAGTCCTTGGCAGATGTCAAGGCGCAAACTACCACTGCTATTTCAACTCCACTTGACAGTGTCCCTTTGTACACAGTGCTATCTGATAAAGTACCTATGATATTACTGAAATCTTCGCAAGCAGTTTCAAGCTCTGATCGTTTAAGACTTGGCACACCTGGACCATAAAATCAAAGTCCAAGTCAGGATATCAAGAACAAGCAAACTGAAACAGAAAAGCACATAAGGGTAACTTGAATGCTCCCACATTGCCAGCAAATCAAGTACTTTGGAGGTATTGATATTTATCTTCACATTCTGATTTTGGGTGTAGAATCTTAGATATTACACTTGTTTGAATTACTGAATCACACATGTGCATTGGGACTATTGTAAAGAACACTCCTAACGAGAGCATGTGTTAGGATATGATAGGATTTTGGGGGATTAGCTATATCCTTGTATAAGACTCTATATTGAGGACTGCTGAAATAGGAAACCCCATCAGGGGGGCACAAAGTTTCCTGCCTTTAACACTAAGTTTTCATTCAAACGCATCACCAGTACTGGTTTAGGGCATAATAAAGTTGGAAGAAAAGGGCTCCCAGCTAACAATAGTTTCTTTCTCCAGACTGCCCCAACCACAGCACAAAGGATAAACATCCATCCTGACTATGCTTGAAACGAAAAGTGGTTTGCAATACATCAAAATAAAAATGAAACTGGCAAACAACATATTGAAGGTGAAAGAATGGACCTGTTACAAATGCTTTCTGCAACTGTCCACTTAAGCCTGTGGTCCAAGGTCTGACAGTAACCACCTTCTTGTTTTTCCAAAACAAAATGCCAAAGATAGAGATGATGAACACAACGCAAACCCCTACAATTATAGACAGATAAACTATCCACAAAAATTTATGGCTCGAACGAGCTCGTTGTGATTGTTGTGGACTAGTAGAAGGTGATGGCGATGGGACTGAAAGAGAAGGTGGTGCATCAACTGCAATATTAGGCTTTGTTGGTACAGGGAAGGGTGGATCAACTGTCGGGGAAGGTGCTGGTGCAGGTGAATCCCCACTCGGTGAAGGGGGCAACGCAATTGATGAAGATGACTGAGATACTGAAGATGGTGGTGATGGAGTTGGAAATGCAGCGGGGCTTGCTGCTAATGTACTCTGTAGCAATCTCCGATTTCCAACATCTTCAACTTGCCCATTAATGTACCTAGTAGAGATAACCACAGTTAGCTATAAACTGCTCCATAGAGAGAGCTAAAATTCTCAAAATGATGTAGAACAGATTTCATGTGCATGACTGATTCTAATTTTGCAGTATTCCACAACAACAAATCCCATAAGTTTCTCAAACAGTATACTAGAAGAAAACTATAAATATCAATTATATAAAAGAAACCATAAATAATGATAGGTCATGCGAGGGACTGCAGATAAATTGCTTTGGTAATGGTAGTTATTTTGAGGGGTCTTCTAAATTGTCTATTGCCTGGAGGTTTGGTGCAAATGGAAGGAGATAAATGATTATAATTTTCACAACATAATGGACTCCTTTGTTGTAGACTACAGTGTTTCTTTCATCTCCTAAGACCACAACTTAACAATGTAGCCTACAATAACAAAATACTGTAGTCCAGAAACCTATGTGGTAGCTTTGGCAAAATATAATCCTTGGTCAGATGCTTGCTTCCTCCTGGAATTACAAGCTGCAAATGACATCCATTTATGTTTTAAATACGTATTTTAGTTTGAGATGCATAACATCCTGCTTTAATTTTCTGTTTTGCTACTGTTTGGGGTTCTTTTCCCTTTTATATCTTTGGTGCACCTCTTGCACGCATTTTTTGCAATAAAGTTCTATTACCACTTCAACCAAAAAAGTAATCAAAATATTAATATACCATAAGATTTTTTTTATAACAGGAGTATCCCCACCTCATGTGGAGGTGAGACTAATCGGATATATGAAACTGCCCACAAGCCTCGTATATCGGGAAAACCACTGAGGTTGGATTTGGTTAAACAACCTGATGTGAACCTAAACATTATCTTGTGTATGTGTGTAACCTGAAAACACACTGCATTCCACTAATGGTTAGGTTTCCACATGCCACCTTTCCTCTCTCATGGAAAGCACCAAATAATCTGACACCAGACATCGCATTGGCACCGAAACCCACCTTTCCTCCATTCCAACCTAATTCCTCAGTGTTGCAATGTCTACAGCCCCTGCTCCATCTTCAACATCCATTCAGAAATATCTTTTAGCCACCAAAGCCTCTGCTTTAATTGCACCACTACCTCAGTCAGGATAGCCTCTATAAGTAGTCACGCCCCTTTTACCTAAGATCCGTCCTCTTCCAACAAAAGGAATTAGATTCATCTAGCAATTGTGAAACAACCCCATCCGGTGATCCAATTATCTGTTCCAACACTGGTTCCCCGACAACAGCAATGTCTTCAAACCTTTCTCCCTTGCAAAACCCCAACTAGAAAGCTCTTAACAGCTGCCACCTACCTATGTTTGAACCTCCACACGTCTGATCAACAGTTCAGACGCCTTGGCAAAAGTCTACCATATTATGATGATTACAGATCAGAATCATCTACCACCACTGCAACAGCCCACCTGCCAATCGTCATTCACAAAAGAAAAATGCCCACCTGCCAATTGATCCTTACCAAGGAAGTGCTGCAATGAGTCAAAAGTACAAGCACTGTTGTTTGATGAAGACACAAATGCCACCATCTCCCTCCTTGAAATTTGTTTATTTTTGGGATGTTTTTCAATTCCATTAATCTGTGCATGTTTTGGAATTTCTTTCATATTTTATTTATGCTTTCTCAAAGTCTCTGAATCTCAAATATTGTACTTCTAAAACACCACTCATTTTTATACGTTGCTAAGAAGACCTTTACCAGATCGACCCAACCTGACTCAATTTTGTAAAATCATTTTCAGGCGAAGTCAGATCTTCTTAGGGTTCACTAAAAAGGGGATGGGTTGTGGCAGGGCTGACCCTGATCAAAGTTGCACTCCATGGTGCATACAAATGCATAAATGCACAAACACATATCTGCAAGCACACACATGCATAAATTTTTAACATACTCCCATTTAATTTTCTGACATTGGCATGTTACATCTTGGGTTTTTAGGGTCCCTCTCAGAGACCTCATGTTTGTGTGCAATACCTTCGTGTCCATGGTCTTAAAAATATTCCTCTCTCAAAGATAGGCAGGGAAAAATATTCATATTGCAGGTGAAAGCATCAATCCTAAAATGTTTCATACCTCATAATGGATCTTCCAATCCAAGATGCTTTGCGCGCAACATCAGACAACACATTTTGACCAACGTAAAGCTCAGAACGCATATTTAGCTCATGAAGTTCAGGAGAGATGCTATCCAAGTAAAAGTTGCTGCTAAGTATACTGTAGTAAAAACAAGAAAAGTAAGTAAAACAACTATTAGAAACAAAAAAAAATGGCTTCATATAGTAGCAGTACTCACAGGATTTTAAGGGACGAGTTACTGCCAAATCCAGATGGAACTGGCCCACTAAGATTATTGTAAGCTAAGTCCAATACCTCCAGCTCCTTCAGTTGTCCAACCTCTCTAGGGATGATCCCAGAGAATGAGTTATTGCGTAAAATACTGCATGAAAGGATAATATTTTAAAAAATCCTTGCAAACAACAGATATGAAAATACTCATTCTTCCTCCTAAAAGTACAAAACATATTGAGTCCAATGCAAATTTTATTTGCAAATAAAAAGGAAAATTCTAATAAAGGAAAAACTATCAACATTAGATTATTCTTATATTTGTAAAAGATAAATGTATGACTTAAATCCTAGTGGATTAACAAATCAATAAAATATGATGAGAGAGAGAAAAATTCTCAACACAGTCAAATCGTCAATAGACAAGAAAATGGACAGGCCAGATCAGTTACAGAAAAAAAGGTAGGGCTAACTGCAACAAGACATCATCCTCCTCATAATTATCTGTGAAAGCAAAGGCACAAGTAGCTCAATGAGCTAGTGGTCTGAGTTTTCAGTCATGTTTCTATGGTGATCTTCATAGACTGTCAGATTCCATTTTTCTATTCCCTGAATCTCATCAAGAGGTTAATCATTGGACCCCTCGTGAGGATCAACTGAAGCTAATTTTTTATGAAAGCTGCATGTTGTCATTAAAGACAATACTGGAAAAATATTTAAAGAATCATTTGGTATTTTTCCTGGTAGTTAGCTAATCAAGGCTATTTGCCCTAGCAAAGGCAGGATCTTATGGGGATCTCTAGATGGAAGATATCAAGTAGTGGGTACCAGTTTGAAGAACTTCTACAAGTAGTTGGTAGTAGGTACAAGGAGAAGAGGAAGGCGTTCAAGGATTTGGATTGAGGTTCAAGGATTTGGATTGAGGGGATAAAGAAGGCATGACAAATTGTGGAGCTATGGTGGATATCGTTTTTGATAGGGTAGATCAGAGATATAGAAATAAAAATTCAACGCCAAATAGATTGGATTACTATCTATGATGGTGACTTAGGATATCATATTTCAAATCCAGTTAAAGAACTTTGTGGATCATGTTCCTAGATCTGCCAATGAGGAAACTGCATCCATGGCCAGGCTAGGGGTGAATCACACTGAAATGGCAGTGAATCAATAGCCAATTTCATGATTTCCTAGTCGGATGAATGTGCTCGTAAAGGTTTTTTGTGATCAACTGTGCATTTTACAGGATAGTAGTATTTCAAGAGTTTTCTTGTAGTATTCTTCGTTTACAGTTGATACAATAAAATGTTACCATTCAAAAAAAAAAAAACCTTAGAATTTGATTAAATGGAACAGCCAGCTGCAAGCATCTGCACTTGATAATGAGAAAGAAATAATGGATGTCCCAAATGTTGATACCAACTAAATCAATGGATGATATATGCTTACATAGATCTTATATGACGAAGTGTCCCAAGCTCGGCTGCAAGTGTCCCTTCAAGACAAAGATCTTTCAAATTCCTGCATGCAGAAGTAAAACTTCAGAAAAGAGCAGAACTAAACTGAAGGCAATTTCTTTTAGATCTAAAAAGTAAAGCAAACCATACAGGATGAAATTTCATGCAAAACTAAACAGAGGACCCATCTTAGGTCACGGTGAAAAATGGTGTTTCAGTGGGATGGATGAGTTTATGTATGGATAAGGGGAAGTAGGCAGGAAACATGGTCTTTAACCCAATGGTGAATGTTATTCTACATAGGTTCAATTCTGGTGGAGAAGCACAAACCTACATGCACAAGGGGCACCTAAAAATGCTAAAAGGAATGACAAGTTAAAGCAACAAAGAAAATAATAGTGGCAGCAAGAAGTGAGAACTCAGTAAGGGCCTGTTTCGTTTGGTTCATTTCTTTTCCAAAACCTTAACTGCCATGTGATTTGGGATGTAATTGTCTTGGTTCAAATGGGGCTTAGTAGTGGGTTGAGCTCTTTTTACTTTTGAGGCGGCCAAATTTCCATCTCTATGTATGAAAAAATCCAGGACCTGATCACGGCTCATGCCGAGCCCCACCAATTACAGGCCAGGCACTTCTCACCTTTAGGCTTTTGCACCAAACCGCCATCCCTCGATATGATATTCACGTACTGTTATCACATGGGCATCATCACAAAAATGATAATGCAGTTATCAGCTCTTAATTTCAATAATACTAGGGAATCTAAATCAGCCTTTGTAAGCACAGAATTAAATGAAGAAGTGACATGCTTGCTGGGGATTAGGGTATAAGATAGTTGCTTCATGTGGATCTAACCAACCATCTTCATCTTTCGAAGGCTATGTCTGTTTTACTTCTTTTTTGTACTGATAAAATATTAACCCGCATGGATAGCTCATTTGGTCTAAGCTTCTATGATTAGACTAGAGGTCTTGGGTTCAGCACCTCCCAGGCTTACTAACACATGAAGCTTGCCGGTGGTTTCATGTATCCGTGGGATTAGTCTCACCTCCAATGTAGGGTGGGGATACCCATGTTATATATATATATATATATAAAAGCATAATACGATCAAAAAATGGTTATGATCTTGTTTCCAAACATGTCCACCCATCAAGTATGTTGAAGGTGCCAGTGCCTGACTAATTACAGAAGTTTGCCAGATTTCTATTTAAGGTTATCATCTGACATATCTCAATAAACCAAATGATAACTGGTAGATTCCTCGGAACACCCAAAATCAAGGAAGAGGTAATTAATAACTGATTTTTTTTAATTCAATTGCATAACAAGACGCAACCGGAACTCAAAAATATCAATTCACCCATCTGATAGTAATTTAGAACATACAAATACTAACAGAATTACAACTCTCACCACCCAAAACCAAACAAATTCGAGACACCAAAGGCCAAACTACAGTAACTCTGAACATCCCATTCACAGAAAATGGTAAATAATAGATTAAAAACTGAAAAGATCCACATTCGACAACAATTCGGATAAAAGAAAACAAATCACTTACAGTAAAACGACTTTGCCATCCAAGCACCCAATACCGAACCACGAGCAGGGGTCGTCATCGTCAACATTCCAATCCAGCAAAGCACCATATGGATCTCTCTCTATACGCTCACGGAATCTCAACAGAGCTAATCCTGTGAGATCCAATAGCATGTGAGGCCAAACTCAATCAGTTTACAATAATATATAAGAAAAGAAACAAGCAAAAACCCAATTCAGTTACACCATGAACTGAATTTAGATATTAAAAAAAAAAAAAAAATTACCTTCTGAGTTGAGACACAAGCAGCCCTCCAAATTATGAACCAGAACAGACAGTGCGAGGAGCAAAGAGAAGCTCAAACGCCAATCCATTGTGATTGATAGATGCTCCTGGAGCTATTTCTGCAACAAAGCTTGGACCCAAGAGATGTTTTTTCCAATACCCAGATTGAGATTTTTGGAGAATTTGATTTACTCAAATGGAATTTTTCACATACCCAGGTGGAGATTCTGATGTTACCAAAACCAAGAGGATATGAAGAGAGGGAGAGAAATGAGAATTGTTTGAAAGAGTCTCACAAACTCAACGACACGCAGAAAAAGAAACAGGGTGGCTGGAATTCGTAGACTTTTCAAAGCTGAGGTGTGTAGATTAGAGAGAAAAGAAGTAGAGAGAAAAAAACCTGAGAGATAGAGAGAGATTGGGAGGACTCATTTGACGCGTTTCAGATGATTTGATTTTTTAAATAGGCCGACTGATCACGTGATTGCAACTCTCACATGCCAGAAGCGTGTGATTTGTGTTTAGTAAGTGGTGATTTGTGAATGATGGTTTGCTTGATTGGGTTGGGGATTAGAGAGTTAATCATCATTAATTGATATAAAATTGCATAGGTAAAAGAACTTTTTTAATTTATTATGGATTTGATCTAAATTGGTTGAATTCGAAAGTTGGACTAATTAAATTGATCCAACTAAGAAGAGAAAAATAAATATACAAGAGGTTGAAATTAGTTAAATTAATTAAAATGTGCATCAAATTCATAAAACCCATCGCTAAATCAATTAATTTCCTCCGATATTTCATTAATGAAATTGGTTAAATTGAATATTAAATGAAGAAAATACTTTCTCTGAAATAAATATAATACTTAAGTAGATTTGAAATTATAACTTGTTTACTACAGTTGATAGATCACAAAAGGCATCATATACTAATTTATTTAAAAAATAATTTGCAGGACCAACTTATGCCCAATTAGGGCTGCAACTCGGGTCGGGTTTTGGACCCGAGAAATCATGCAGGTCGGGTCGAGACTTTTGGACCAGCGGGTCAAGTTAGGTTGAGAAGATAAAAACCTGCATGAAATTTGGGTAGGACCGGATTGAGGATTTTACAAGTTAACGAGACCCAACTCGACCCAACCTGATTCGACCTGACCTAACTCGGCTAAAATAGATTTATAATGCAGGTCGGGTCAGAGTTCAGGTTAGAATTCGGGTCGGGTTGGGTTCTAGAGTTCAGATTGAGAATTCGGGTCGGATCGGGTCAGGTTCCATATATATCAAGTAGTGTCGGATTGGATTTTAAGAAACCTGGCCTGCTCGACCCGAGTTGCAGCCCTATGCCCAATTAAATTCAAACTCCAAAATAGATTATAAAAAATATCTCATAGATTGCTGATAAAAATGATTTATACTTAAAGAAGTATTAGTATCAAATTTTTCCAAAAAAAAAACCCTATCAATATTTAAAACTAAAATAAAACAAAATTTTACATAGACTCATAAATCTAATAATATTTAAAGCAAGTACCATAAACACAACTAATTTTTTTAGAAAATTAAAATAAAACTAAGAACTCACTCAACTCAAAATCCAATCGAGGTGAGTCGAGTCGAGTCAACTCAACTCATTAGAATGAAAATACTATCAATTCGAGTTGAAACGAATTGACTCGATCCAACTCGTTTGAGCCTTTCTAAATTTTAAAAGTATTGCTTATAATATTTTAGCTCTCGTTTGGCTGTTTTATTGAGAATTTGAATATTTAAGGATTGATGTATTCAACGTTCTGAATTTTAAAAGCACGAGGGCTTCTTCTTCGGCCAATTTTAATATAAGTATTCATGCACAAAACTACAAAGCGCCGGCAGTATTTCTGCGCCGTTTTTTAAGTCTTGACTTTCTTTGATGGGTTCAAAATTAGAGTTTAGAAGTTTCAGTAATTTTGAAATTTAATTTAGATAATTTGACAAATTGATAAAATTTATTAATATACAGCATTTTTTTCCACATTTTAAATTATGGTCAAGATGATAGACTAATAAGAGACTTACATAAACTAAGAAAATTCTAAATTAAGCTTTGACTTAATTATTATAATTCTTGATTTTTTAGCTCCATAAGTAAATGGTTCAATAAATATTTTTTTATAATCAAGATGTTCAAGCCTTTTAGAATATTCAGGACATGTCTAAGCCTTCCTACTCACAAATCAGATATTTCTACTCGGAGTGACTCTTTTGGAGTGGAATAAAATTCGAATCTAAAACTTCCACTTTTTAAAGTGGGTTCCTAACCATCATTCTAAGTCATTTAAATTTTGAATAAATATTGATTAAATTAAGTAGTTAGGACTGGATTAAAAATATCAACTTTGACTTAGATTTGATTCTAAAAGTTGAATGGTTTGCAAAGTACTTTGGATTGATCACCATATGGACTCCATTATCAAATCACACAATTAGATAGAATTCTTGCCCTCATATTTGAATTAAATATATAAAAATAAATTTGTCAACTCGAACTATCTGTCCTGTCTACTACAATATTATTTGCTTTGAGCCTAAACTTCAACGGCATGGCTTTGCTTTGGAGTGTATACCTTTGAATACTCTAAAAACCTTATACTAGTGGAGATGAGACACTAACTTATAAACGGCCTTTAACACTTGTCCATAGGTAACATGGGACCACTCAAACAATCACATTGGCGACTTAAATTATAAAGACCTAAACTTAATATTAGGCATGTACTAAACAATATCTCACTCACATGATAAGATTAAGCTTATGAGTAATGATGGTGCCAATTTGATGAGCTGATGTCTAAATATGCAAATTAATACAGATTACATACACACCCCAATGGATAATTCATCATCCTTTTTAAAATTAAATAGTTAAAATAAAAATTAATGTTTTTAGTTTAAGAATCAAGAATTGACATCTCATCTGTATAAGTTCATATATTTTCATCACAAATACATGTAAGAAAATAAGTTCTAACCCTAACACAAATCAAAGGCTTTTCTTTTTCACCATAAGATCCATTCAATACATTATAAGAAATTTAGAATCAGCCTTTATTTTCATTTTATTTTAGTTTTGAATTTCAAGTTAGATAATACTATTGACACTTTCATTTCTCCTACAAGAGGATTATTAATTTTTCTTTAAAAAAAATTATTTACAAGAGAATCATGTAGCAATTAAAAGGTTCATTAATTCATTACTTTGTAATATATCTAAATTTAGATCAATTGATCAGTTCTAATCAATTATTTTAAGAATCTGTTAAGAATAATCTAATTTAAAAATGATAAGTTATTTTGAAAAATCCTTAGGTGTTCTGACCCCACGTGTCAGAGGGTGAGATCCACCTTATGATTCAAAAAATTATATGGTCAAATAAATCATTGTGAGAATTATTTAACTATAAAAATGAGATTCATTGAATTATTCTGACTCTTGTTTTTTAAAACTGGAAATAAATTATTGAATAAAAAAATTTATCGTGAAAATGTATCAAATAAATATTATAAGAAGCAAAATTTAATTTAAAAATAATAATTTTAATAATGACAAATGGAGCCCATTATAACGGCTTCATGCCGCTCTAAGTATTTTATAGATTTTTTTTACAACATGGGTATTTTCATTCTATATTGGAGGTCAGACTAATTTCACAAACACATGTAAATCTCTCAATTCTCACACACCGGTCTAACCGACAAAGAATAACCTTATAAAGAGTAACGTGAAAAGGTTGATTGAGAATCGAATTTAAAATCACACTTTATTACGAGACAAACATCTTAACCATCGGATCAACACTTCCTATTATAGATTTGTCAAGAATGATAAGCCGATGGCCCACACAGTTGTTACATCTTGACTTAAGCAAGACTGATCCGTAGAAACCAGAAAGTATGCACCAAAGGCCAAAGCGCGTAGAAAGTCATTTTCCACGCAATAAAAGAAATAATGAAAAGTGATAGATTGCAGTTCTAAATTAAGGAGGATGCATGAGTTAAAAATTAGGGCCACCGATATCTCTCATGGATAGTTTGATACTATTTTATGGGCAATATGATTCTTTCTCTTTTTTTAAAAAAAATATAGAAATAAAAAATAGGAAAAAATAAAAAAATTAAGGTGAGTGTATTTTTTTAAATAAAAATCATTTTAATGAATTTTAAATCCCTTAAAAATCGAAATTTTGATATGTCCTAAACTTTGAAAAATATCTAAAGATTTTATAAAGAAAGCAATGAACGTGAAGAAATATCTAATATGAATTTTATGTTCTCAAGTATCTTATAGTAAAAAATTTATCTTTTATTATAATTCATAAATTTTTTATTATAATTTTTTTGAGTTTTATAAAAAAT
This sequence comes from Chimonanthus praecox, assembly GCA_022113865.1. NCBI lineage: Eukaryota > Viridiplantae > Streptophyta > Magnoliopsida > Laurales > Calycanthaceae > Chimonanthus > Chimonanthus praecox. Next base: position 58,578,035 of record CM039090.1, read on the forward strand.
GTTCCATTAAACCTACTTTGAAAGGGAGAGAACGCGACATAGATACATGGATAAATGCCGCTGAAAAGATGAAAGCGACAGCGGCTACTTCTAACTCTGCAAGTGGAATAAATTCAACTGTTACAATCATGAACATAACACTTGGAAATTAAAAAACGTTGTGCTTTAAATTTAATTTTTTTACTCTTAATTAAAATATCCACTAATACTTACCAGATTTTTAGTATTAAATATATGTTGATTAACTTAAAGGAGTTGGAATAATATCCAGAAACCCAACATTTTTTTTTCTTTTGTATTTTAAGCTTTGGGATTATATTCTAACTATATTTTTATCTGGACTGTTGCACCGATTGACACTTGATGCAGCATTCTTTAGGAAGTCAAAGGTATTGAGGCCTCTTAAAGCACATGAGTAAGTCATTGAGACGTGTGTAAACCTTCCTATTAGATCTGCAATTCAGATGGGTTTTGACCCGACCCACATGACCCAACTTCAGAAATCATGTGGGTGGGTAGAGAATTTTGGGTCAGCAGGTCAGGTCAAGTTGAGAAGATAAAAATCCACGTAAAATTCGAGTCGGGTCGGGTTGAAGATTTTATAAGTTAACCCGATCCGACCTGGCTAAAATGGGCTCAAAATACAGGTCAAGTCAGAATTTGGGCTGGCCGGATTGTGAAGTTCGAGTTGACAATTCGGGTAGGGTCGGATCAGGTTCCATATATATATCAACTCGGGTCGGGTTGAGTTTTAAAGAACCCGACCTACTCGACCCGAGTTGTAACCCTACTCCTTATCCATAAACAGAGATAAAACTAGGGAAAATGACCTTTATATGTTGAGAGTAAAACTTGAACTCAGAATCTCTGATAATTTATTTGAGTTCTTAATCATCAAACCAACCCTCACCGGTTCACTTGATGCATCATTAATATGATAGAAACTTACATTTTTTACAAAATTGAGTTACAGTAAAAATATAAAATGAAAAATGAATGATATTAACAAAAAATTCGATGAGAAAGGCAAGCCATAAAAAATGTTGGGAATGGTAAGGAGACGATTTCAATCTCAATCTCATCATCCCCCCTAACTTGCAATAGTCAGAATTCATTTATTTGCATGTGACCCCATACTTTTTTATTACGTATTGACCTGTTAAGATAGCGTAGCTTTGGTGTCAAGACAAAGTCCTTAAAGAGTTGCGGGTAACGTGACCAACACATGGTTGGTTTGATAGTTTAGCTGCACCTTCGAAACCTTTTCTTTATTACATGAGATTCTTCTCCACTCATGAGTTTTGATTACAGAAGAAGTATCTCGAGTTATCAAAAATGTAAAATATTTATTAATTTTTTTTAAAAAATATATTTATATATCACAAGAGTGATTATAAATGTCGTCATTTGAAACATGTGGAGTTCATCTCTTAAAAATCTAAAATCTTCATTTTTTTTTAGACAACATATATATGGAGAGAGTCGAATCCAAAACCCTAATCTTAATAACTTAGATCAACTGAACTATCCATAGAGTTTATTTTCTAAATTTTATGAAACCTATTGCAATGAATGTTAGATGGGTCAAATGAAAGTAATTACTAAAATATCTATAAAATTTATTGCACTCCCTCATTTGATCTATCTATTGGTGGGTCTAATAGATCTTAAGATTTAGAAAGATAAACATATACATCTTATCCTTCAAAATAATAAGAGGTTTAGATTTTTAAAAGATGAATTGCGTTACTCCAAGTGACAGTATCTGTAGTCATCCTTATCATTAGAATGATATAATAAGAGGTAATGATCATGAACCCGTCTTAAGAAGTGGGAGTCCGAAGTTCGAATCCTACTTCACTTCACATGATCACTCCCCATAGAATTATTCAATGTATATGGGTAGGAAAACTTGCACATATTCTAAAGATTGTCGAGTGATCTAAGAGACCTGAATACCTGAGTTATAAAAAAAAAATAGCATTCATCTTTAGAAAATATGTTTTAGATAAATATTTTAATCACATATTAATATAAAATTTACAAAAAGTGCACATAAGTAAAATAATGAGGGGTGAATGTTTATTTTTCAAATTTAAATGTCTCAATGAAAACATAAATATTTGTTTATTAAAGATGGAAAGTCGACGAGGGAGGGTATGGATATGGCATCGGACACATGTTACCTTTACTTTTGTTAGGTGCCTGGATGGTACCTTTGACCTTAAAAATACATGGGATACTTCTTTTTCTTTTTCTTTTTCCTTGACTTGCATGTTATTGTGACTTGAGACCGGCCTACCACCTTAATTGATGCCTATTGATGAGTATTTAGATTTCAGATTTCAAATCCAAGGTCCTAACACGACAAATCAATTTTGTGATCTCTACTTACTAACCACAAGAAATTGGACCCTACATTTATGACATTCCAACATCTTCTCTATGTATGTTTGGCAATGTGATATGTTTTTTATTTATAAACTAGGTAACTTTATTATATAAATAAGATATAAAAAAGTGAGCTTAGGATAATATCCCCCAGTGAGCAGTAACACAAATATTTTTGATATTTTCAAATTTATCACGTTTTTATCGATAAAATACTAATTGTTTTTAATATTATGAGATTTATTGGCACTACAGTAAATTCTCAATAAATTCATAATAAATTCTTAATAAATTTTATATTATTATATTTTCTGTGAGATTTTTCCGTTAATTTTCTGGTAAAAACTTAAGAATTTGAAAATATTCCAATATTATCAATCACTGTTAATATCCCAAGAACAGTATTTGTGAGTATGCTGGTGAAAGAGAAAAACATGCACATGACCATCCGGAATAAGATAAGGATGCCATAGAATTAGAAAGTTAAAAGAACTATTCTCTACAGTATCGACAAGTATATTTCTTTTAATTAAAATAATTAACAAGATATTCGACCAAAATATTTTATAAAATATACATGAGTTTATATAATTACATTAAACGTGTAAACTCATGCTGATACAAGATTGGTAAAGTTTTACTCACGTAAAATTGTTCTATCTCTATAAGATAAACTATCAAGAAATACAAGACTATATTCAATCAAAGTTATATTCAATCTCTTCTATGTTCATTTATACATCTTAATTATTGAAATAAGTATAATAGGTAAAAAAAATTGTTCATTAATTTTATTTTAATAATAAAAAATTAAGAGTTACAATGATTTGATAGACTCCATTTAGAGAATTTGGTACACCCCTGATCAGGGGTCAAAAAAAAGGATATCGGCCGATAAATTTCTCTCCTTTTTTTTTCTTAACAAAAACGGCTGATATTGGTCCGATATGATGTAGCCGATATATCGACATATCGGCCGATACGAATCATATCAGTCGATATAATAAGGTTTTAAAACTGTATCATATCATATCGCCGATATTCAGATCCTTATCCGTGATGATCTATCAATAATTATTATTTTTTTTTATCATGGCTCGTCAAGCCTGACATGTGCTTGTCTGCCTGCTAAATACACAGTATTAGTATTACTAATGCTTTAGAAAAACCACTAGTTTAGGTTTAAGAGGTTTTTACTTAAATTACTAATTTTACCCTTTATTCTCAATTTTAAGAGTTTAAAAAAATTGACCTTAAGTACCTAAGCAAAGTGATTTTTTGGGCTTTTCTCAGATATTTTTTAGGCTATCCATATAAATGTAGCTAAACAGAGGGGTTGTGTTTGACAACAACATTTATTGCTGGTGATTACCATTTACCACTAATGAGAGAGAAAAATATACATACTATTTTCTAATGATTTGTTTTTCTTTTTCTTTTCCTATCTTTCATTTTATTTAGAGCACCCGATTAATTTTTAGAACATGCGCAAGCATCCCTAACCACATTTTAAAATTCTTAAGGATGAGCCCACTACCCCTAAGGCACACCGTGGTTAGGTATGAGGGCTCGAACCTACAACCTCTCGCTTCATGAAGCGGGAAGTAACTAGTTGAACTACACCCATCGGTAAGTGAGCTCCATGATATTAAATGTATAGTTCTACGTGACTTAGAATAATTTAATCACATCTACACCTTTTCAACATACTCATCAAATTGTTCAATTTAAGAAGCTTAAAGGTAATAGCTTTTATTATCTATTTTTTGTCTAAATTTCAATTGGAAATACCTATTTTTCAAGAATAATTTAGAAAATTTAAATGTACATAAAAAAAAAAAATTCCTTGGCAGTAGATGCATTGAGTCTAGGTGAACGACAAGTTCATCCTTATATTATGATTTCAAATGACGGTTTGAAGTATCAAATCAAAATAAGTCTTTTTTAATCTCATGTTTATGTTGAGAGTTGAGATGGACGTATTTGACCTCCAAATGAGTTCCTCTTTCACAGTTCGTGTCTTATGGCCTCACCTGATGTGCTCTAAAGACAGTGGATATCACTTATGAAGATTTTACATTAGATTTTCCATGACTTTTCATATGTAAATTAAAAAAAAATAAAAAATAATATACACACAAAAACCAACCCCTCCTCCCCCCTCCCTCACACACACTAAAAAAATCATTTCATTTAGAAAGTTTAACAGTAGTGACTTTTGATACCCAATTTTGGTAAAAGCACACTTATAATGTTAAATACCTCTTTAGTATAACATTTAAGTTTAGACCTAATCATTTACATATCAAATTAGTGCAAAGTATATCTAGCTCAATTAGTTACCTCCCGCTTCAGAAAGTAGGAGTTCACGGGTTCGAACCCTTATGACCTAACTTTTATGTATCTTAAGAGTAAGAGTCTACCTGTTGGGGTTTTACGCTGGGGATCCCGCGATTTTCCACATCTAAATTAAAAAAATAAAAATTAAAAATTAAAAAAAGTAAATCTAATTTTTGGTGGGTATTTGAAAATCAGGAATATTTTACTAATTTCAAATTTACAAAGAAGAAGAAAAATGTTTACAGAAGGTGCACCAATCAGCATCGAGCTGGTTAAATTGACATCAAGTGCAGCATCTGCATCATAGTTAGAAAAATCGAAAGTCTGACCATCAGCTGCCAACGTTGTTAAATGCATTTTTCCGTATTTAAAATGACAATATTACCCCCCACCTCTTCCGTGATGGTGAGAAATACTCAAGCCCGAAACTGTCATTATATAAAATTTCAAAATCAGAAACCGTAACAAAATTGCATTGCCTTACACTTAGAAGCATTGCATTGTGTTCATGGAATGCGGGTAGAGTCAGACGAGTCTGACCATATCTTTCGAATAAGAATAGTTGAAATGTCTTCATAGTGCAACTCTACGACCATGATTTGAATTTTTTTTTTCAAATTATACTTTCTCAATTAAAGAGATGCACCTACCATTTAAACACATTATCAAAATAAATAAGCCAACGTAAATAAACAAAATGTGTAGAAGATTGCAGTGATAAATAGGTGATATTTGACATACTTCTAATTAATTCTATAATTTTGGCCATTGAAAATTTAACTTCAATAAATGTATTCTTTTATAGCCTATCTCAAAGAGATAGAATGACCCACAACGACTACACTTTTTTACAACGAAGAAGCTCAAGACCTCAGCTCTCTCCAACTTTGAGGCCATTAGGCAAAAGTAAAACTCCATATGCACAGTCTCCCACAAGCTGCATACATCAGATTACTATTAGATTCGAATCTGAGATTTCTGATTTCTGAACCAAAGTGTTTAATAGTTGAACTACTTGTCCAGAGTGTCTCCCATTCATATAATTTTTACACATTATTTTGCTAAAAGATTTTTTTATATCGTTCTTTAAATAATAAAGGAGATGATAGAGGAAAGAGTTTGCAATTGACATCAAAGATACAAATAATTTTTGCATCTCTTTAAAATTGCAGAATAACTTTTGCAATTGAAACAAAAGAAAAAAGATCTTAATAAATTAGCCTTTTTCAAAAACGGGTCTCCCTGCATTTGGATGGAGGGTAATAAGGGGTAACCATTTGGTAACAAGGAGGTGAGGGTAAAAATTCAAATTTTTACCTCTCCCATCACTATTTTGAATACCCTCATGGGACTTGGGGTATTCACTCTTGAATACCCCTCCTTACCCTCCCTCCGTTTTGCTGTTTTATGAGTTTTTTTTTTATATTTTATTTATTTATTTATTTTGGTGAGTACTTGGCTTTTATTTTTTTTTAAAAGCACTCTATTATTTCTATTTGATAAATTTCATATCACCAAACAATAAGTTATATTATTTTATGAAGAGATATGTAGAATTTTTTTATTCATTTATTGAAATTTAAAATAATAATAGTGGTTTTTTATTTATTTTTTATTTTTTAAGGAAACTTTGCCCTATTTACCCTGTGCTTTCATCTATTTTTCAATTATATATTATATAATTGAAAAATTAATAGATTTCAAATAATTAGTAATTTATTTATTTATTTTAAACAGTTTAGAATAGATTTTTATTAATAATGAGAAGAACAACAAACTACAAAAGGAGGAGGTGGCCTAAGAGAATTAGACCCCCCCCACCCAAAGCACAGATACACAAAGGAGAAAAAAGAAATAATATAACACCATAGTAAAGTAAGAAATGTGCTAGGTGCCTGGGGCAAAGAATGTGCCGCATATAGTCCCCTCTACTCCATTTTTTGCAAGAAAATCCGCCACCCCATTTGCTGACCTGCTAATTTGAGAGAAAGATACATCCAGACCTTCTAATAACTCCTTTATCTCTCTTACTAAGGTAATTAGTCTCCATGGGGGACGCTTCAGACCTTTAGCCCATTTGATAGCGTTAGAAGAGTCACTTTTAATAATTAATCTTACCCCCCTTATAGACACCCCTAGGGACAAGGCCCTCCTAATACTAAGAAGTTCTGCCTCATTTGACTCCTTGATCCCAACAGACTCCGAGAAAGTAATTCGAGTAAAACCCAAATGATTCCTAAGGGCTCCCCCAATTCCAGCTGGCCCAGGTTTACCTTTAGATGCCCCATCCACATTGAACTTCCACAATCCAGGTGATGGAGAAACCCATCGAACTGTAGATTTTCCCCTCTTGAGTGTGGGACCCAGACATCATCCAACGATAGACGCAAATCCTCGGTTTTGAAATCCTTGAATTCCTTTTTAGCACACAGCCACGAGCTTAATCTCCATTTGGCCGTTTCAAAAAGTTCGTTGAATTCCAACTTCCTTCCCTCGAACACTCTAGAATTCCTCTCTCTCCAGATGGTCCACAAAACCGCAGCTGGAATAGTTTTCTACACAAGCTTCGTTCTATAATGCAGGCGAACCAAAGGCCAGGATTCCAAGAACTCCGCCCATGATCCAGGGCATACCCAAGAAACTCCCAACTGGTTTACAAAACTGCTCCATAAACTCCAAGCCATTGGGCAAAGAACAAAAAGGTGGTCTAAAGATTCTTCCGCCAATTGACAAAGAGGGCATGACGGATCTCCATCAGAACCTAACATCCCTCTGCGGTTAAGTTCCACTCTGGTCAGAATCCTACCCTTTGCGCCGCACCAAGAGAACATCTGAACTCTAGGTGGGGCCAGACTTTTCCAAATTATAGCCTGAGAAGTTAAGTAGCCCTCCAGACTTTGGGTAGCAAGGTCAGACAAAGATTTCACTGAGAAGACTCCGAAGAATTGCCTGTCCAAACCCATTCATCACCAGTCTTCGTATCCATCTTAAACTCTTCCAATTTCGCCCTTAGGTCATTTAGGGATTGGACCTCGAAAGCCCGAAGTTCTCTTCTAAAATCGAAACTCCACGATGTGGCAAGCATATCCACCTTGACCATTTCTTTAATTAATGTCTGTTTAACTCTAGTTGCTCTGTATAATCTCGGGAATGTCTCTTTCAACGGCCTGTCCCCCAACCAAATGTCTTACCAAAAGAAAGTACGGTCCCTCAGTCTTACCCTCGCACACATTCCACCAGTCTTTAAATATCCTAGAGCCAGACCGCTTTTTTATATTATATAGATTTTTAACATGATGCATTTGGATGAGGGGTAAATTTTTACAGGGATTACCCCAAGTTACCCTTGAGTAGAGGTAATTGTAAGTAGGGATAATCTGACATATTAACAATTTTAGAATAATTAATAATTTTATTTAATCCATATAATATAAAAATAAAAATAAAATTTCTGAAACGTATTTGTCAAAATGTCCTATTTTTAAGGGGTGATTCTGTCGAAATTTGGATAGGGTCTCAAAACTCTGAAAGAGTTTGAGGTTCATGGTAATCTCTTTCAGAGTAATTACCAATTTATTCTGTTAGAAGTTTATTTTAAAAATGTGTCAACATTTTTAACGTGATGCATTTGGGTGAGGGATAAATTTTTATATGGGTTACCCTTGAGTAGGGGTAACTGTAAGTAGGGGTAAACTGACATATTAACAATCTTATGAGAATTAATAATTTTATTAAATCTATATAATATAAAAATAAAAATAAAATTTTCTGAAACATATTTATCAAAATATTATATTTTTAAAGGGTGATTCTGTCGAAATTTAGATAAAGTCTCGAATCTTCGAAAGAGTTCATAGTAATCTCTTTCAGGGTAATTAACAATTTATTCTGTTAGAAGTTTATTTTAAAAATGTGTCAACATTTTCAACATGATGAATTTTGATGAGAGGTAAATTTTTACAGGGGTGACCCTTAAATAGGGATAACTGTAAGAAGAATTAACCTGCCTTATTAACAATTTTATGAGAATTAATAATTTTTATTAAATCTATATAATATAAAAAATAAAAATAAAATTTTATTAAATATATTTGTCAAAATGTCCTATTTTTAAGGAGTTCAACCCGTGATAAATTTTAATATTAATTTTATATTTGTTGTGATTTATTAAACTATTATAATAGTTTATTATATTATATATTTCATGTTACCAATAAACAAATTATATTTTTTTATGAAGAGATATGTTGATTTTTTTTATTCATTTATTGAAATTTAAAATAATAATATCTATTTATTTATTTATTTATTTATTTTTACTGTTAGAATACAAGTGTTCATTTTAAATTATAGTTATAAAAAAAAATCTATAAAAATTAGATAATATTAAATTTCCTTAATGAATATTATTTAATAATTATATTTTATAAAATTCCTTATAAAATTATTAATATATCAAGTTAGCCCTGCTAAAAAGTACGAAACAAGATTTTTTTACTCTTAGAGTAAATTCTTACTAAACTACTGTAATTACCAAACAAGATAAGGGTAACTCATTTTCAAAAGTGATCCCTACTCAGAAGTAACCCCTATAAAAATTTCCCTCCATCCAAACGCAGCCTTTATGTTCTGTAAACTGGTGATGCAAAACTCACATAGTTACAAAATCTAATAGCTAAGTTCCCTTTTTTCTCACAAGTGCTTCATAATAGGTGTTGACCCAAGCTTGGGACATGGAAGCTCAAATTTGATCCATAAATTTTAAAACATAATTTTTTTTAATTATATAATGTATAAATATAAGATTTATATCATATATAATTAATATATTAATAAAATAATATTTAAACTTCAATAAAATAATAGTTAAACTTTAATAAAATAATACTAAATTTCAATTTAGAACAAAAAAAAAACCCATCATACAGTACAGTTCAGAGTGAGATGACGTTTTGACTAATTAAAGTTGACTTGGATTTGAGTCTCAGGGGGGGCCTTCAATTACAATCTGGGTATGGGCTTCGACAGATCCAAAAATTGAGCCAACCCCGCCGAAATTGCAGCCCAACTTCTTATCATCATTTGCTCTTCATCTAAGGTTTTCAACAAAATTCTAGTTGCAACTGTTTTTCCCACTTTAATTTTATATTATTTTCTGAATGTTTCTAGTTTTTTTTTCTAAACTCATCGCCGGCGGCCATCTACCAATATATTGTCCAGGCCGCCAGAACCTGGTACATATTCTCTCCCTTGCTGCCTTTTGGCATCTGTTGATTGAAACAGGGTATTTTTGACTGAGGAGAGAAGGGCTGCAAAGAATACTATTTACGAGTAAAATGCCCTCGTCACATAATTTAAACAGATAAAGACCTTTTCAAAGTACCAAGGAATCCTGGACCAAATACAGAATCTCTCACTTAATTAGAGGGGGAGACCCTTTTTCCCACCTTTTTTGAATAGTCCCTGCTTTTCTTGCTTTGGGAGGTAAAAATGAAGAAATGGAAAAACTAAAAATTAAGACAGGACAGGCAATTACTAGAACATAATAAATTAAATAGAAAGCAGCATACACCTGCTCCGTGATTTCATTGGGGTAGTCAAAGCAAAGTGATTGAGAAGTTGAATTTTACATTTTAATGATTGAAATAATGGAAAATTTTATAAATAAAGATAGATCCTCAAATTCTGCTTTACAAACATGAACCTCAGGCAACACCACCAAAAAAAAAATGATAAAAATTTCAAATACAGAATTACAACATGCAAAATACAAAAGCAGAAGAAGCAGTGAATTACTCACTCATCTGCGCCTTTGCCGAGAGAAGGCTGGAGATCCAGTGGGCTGTGCTCGATGATTTCTGCTTGGAGAATCCATGGATCCTCTGAAGGAAGAATATGTAGCTTTTAAAGTTTCAGGAACTGAATCAAGTGGTTCCATGAAACATGCTATGTTTATGCGAGTACGTTCCAGTTCCCCTTGAAGCAGTTCTGCACTGTACTGCTGCGCAAGTGCCTGAACAGAACATGGAAAGATTAATGCATCATAGAGGGAGACAAGGCTCAAAACAAATAACTGGCCCGTTTCAAAGCTGACAGAAATACTATTTTATAGAATGGCAATATGACTCAAACCCACAACTTTTATGATTGCATATTGAGAACTTGCTAACTGAGATACAGGCCCTTGATTAGTTATTAACACAAATGCAACTACTGACAAGGTTCTACAATGACTTTACCATATAGCCATCGCCTTCTCCCTCCTAAATATTTGCCTACTTTGTTGCAGCAGTGAACGGTCAACTGACCTCTTTTGCATTGTTTCATTGTTGCCCCAATTTTATTCTATTTTTTATCCCTTTTTTCTATCTTGTCAGCCTATCCTCCTTCCAAGCTGCTCCTACATGGATGGAGTTTGGGTCCTTTCCCAAAGAAAGGCCAAGCTTTGTGGAAAATTGTACCATGGGCAAATGCCATAAAAAAAATGAGGGAGGAATCAGCGAGAAGATAAAGCATTCTCTTCAAGTAGCCTTATCAAGCACATCAAGCTAGAGATCATTCAGTGTGTGATGGCAAATAATATTTTCTCGGTCAATGGTAATTGGTCAAGAATTTCATAATTGGCTATGTTTGTCTCATTGCCTTTATGTCGTGCTTATTTTGATTTCCCTATTTGGTATTATCTCTGAGGCTGAGCTCCTCCTTTTTTACCTTATTGTGAATAAATTTTTTTTTGTCTTCAAAATATTATATAATATATGTTCAGGGTCAAAAATTAAAATTCTAGGTCCTACATCCAGGTACCAAACGCTAACTGCAAATTACCAGCACAGACACGAATATGGCATGCTGTCATGTAGTATACAGCAAGGTGTAGTTAAAGTAGATACCTGCAAGATATCATTATCATAGATCTCACTAAATGCAAAACATATGAGGATTCCCATTTGGCTTTTTATTCAATGAAATGGTAAGAGAATTCAGAGAGAAGGAAATAGACTAACCATTAAGAAATAATAAAATAAGTCACTACAATAAATAAATAAAAGGGAGGTGAACAGCATGCGTAAAATGACCATTCCAGCAGATAATAGCATGAGGTTGAAGACACTGGATATGATTTTCCTATATGAAAAACTAAAATTGCATAATGTGTAGGCAATTCCAAAGCATGTAGAAGAGAAAATGAAATCTTACAATCAAGTCATCTGGTGAAACAGTCATCCCTTGTTGCCTGTCATCTGAAAGTGCATCCTCACTCCCACGAGTTGGTCGGCGACTGTGCCCTGGATTCTCGTAGGAGTCCGTCATGCTTTCAGTTGCCTTCTCCAAAAGTAGTCCTTGCAAAGACTTTAGAGCCTCACATGCTTCGGGTGTAAAATATGAATTCAGTATGGTTTCAAAGTATTCAAGCTGCAAAAATGGGGGGGAAAACATATATAATTTGAGTATTCAAGAAGGGAATGCTAGATGCTTCAAACATAATGGCACTCTCAAGAAGCTAAATAAGCAACAGTTGTGTACTACCGTTTATGAACCAAGTAACAAACAAGAAACAAATATATACAAGACTGAATGTACCTCAAGCATGAGTAGGCAGAAACCATTTGCATCCAATGACTTGAGATCTTTAGTTTTGTTTTCATGGAAAAGACTGAGAAAGGTGTCAATCAAGCCCTCCACCAGAATACCCAGTGTCTTCTCAAGCAGGGGTTTTGCACCAGCAAATACCTATAGAGAAACAAAAGATTTGAGGCCACAATTCAATGGAGTACATAAAGTAAGATGCATAAACTCTTAATCATGTTATACCCAATTCCAAAAAGGTATTGCTTTCAATCTTAAGCATTTATATACATTTTCATATGACTCGAGAGTATTTCTGTTCTTATGTATAATATATATATTCTTGAAAGGTCTTAAGCAGATCTATGGGCCCCATACACCAAAGCTTGCATGAAAATATCATGAGAACTGTTCTTATATATATATATTACACAGCAGAGGTAGTCGGTTTTAAAGGAATCTGGTCAAACTGGTCAAACAAGATGGGGCCCACGGTTGAAGCAAGGATTCGGTGGGTTTCAAGAGGCTGGGAATTAAGGAGAGAGTCATGGCTATTTAAGGAACAAGAAAAGAAGATCATTAAATGCAAGAACTCGTCCCTTCAGCACAATATTATCGCTTTGAGCCCTACGTGGGGCGGCCCACACGGCTTTGCATTGGGCCTGACCCACAAGACCCGACCCAAAAGGCCTTGTGCTAAGGAGAGGAGAGCACCCTCTTATAACCCCACACCCCCTCCACCTCATGGGCGATGTGGGACTTTTTCCCACACGCCCATGTGGGTGGGGTGTTACAATATCGTAATAGCCTGCCCCAAAAAGTCCCACATTGCTAGTTGCATTGGAAATTCCCTAATATATAAGTGGTAGCCTTCCTCCTTCTAGCACAAGGCCTTTTGGGAGCAACAGTGTGTTGGCTCGCCAAAACAAAGCCGTGCGAGTCCGTGTGTAGGTCCAAAGCGGACAATATTGTGCTAGCGGGACGGATCGTTACAAATGGTATCAGAGCATGATTCAACTCTCTGCTTGAGGGTGTGGGCTTGATTGTTGTGTGTGTAAAGCTGGGGACGGCTTTGACTTTAAGGGTGGTATATTGTAATGTTATGCTCCAAAAAGTCCCACATTGCTAATTGCATTGGAAATTCCCTGGTATATAAGTGGTAGTCGTCCTCCTTCTAGCAAAAGGCCTTTTGAAAGCAACAATAGATTGACTCGCCAAAGCAAAGCCGTGCGAATCCATGTGTAAGCCCAAAGCGAATAATATTGTGCTAGCGGGATGGGTCGTTACATTAAATGTATTAATGGCGGGAATAAAGAAAGAATAAAAATAAGGATGGGTACGGTGGGTGTTGCTTGGGAATAAAGGTGGAATGGGAAGGGATTTTGTCTTTAATTTGTGGGAAAGGGGTGGATTGCACATGCGGAAGTGAGAGGGAAGGATGGGAGTATGCAGCGAAGGAAAAGAAGAAGATGGATGAAGGAAGATAGATTTCAGGCAGTGAAGGAGGGCAAAAGGGGAAGATGCCTGAAGAAGGGAGGCAGCAGACAGACGCCTTTTGAGGAGCGATTCAGCAGTGGGTTGCAGACGCCCGTCCGGCAGCAACGTGCAAGGGTGCAGGGTGGAGAAGGGTCCTGCAGGATGCCTGCAGCAGCAGCAGAAGGGAACGCTCAAGCAGCGTTTGCAAATCAAAAGCTTAGGTACTGGCTGCTCAACGACAGGCAGACTGAGAGATAATTTAAGAAGATAGTAAAATTGAAGAAGTATTTCATTCTATATATTCAAGAGTTGCTCTCGTTGTGAATACATGCAAATATATAAGAAACACAAATGAAACTAAACGAGGAAATTAGAGGGACTGGACTCCAACTAGGACACGACTTCCATACTGAAACAGGATACCGACTAACACAAAATTAAATTAACAAATTTAAAAGAAATCTACCAAGTAGGATAATAAAGTGGCAACGGGGTCCACGTGTGCTCAGGTGCATGGGTCGCATTTCTTATCAGCCTGTTGCTCATATTTCTCCATGAATGCTTAATATATATATATATGTGTGTGTGTGTGTGTGTGTGTGTATTAGTTACACTTTTGTACTCCATGTAGTAAGCCATGTTGATGTGGCATTGTCACATCACTAAAAAAGAAAAAATCAGCTTTTGGAACTTGCTATATATACAGGAAATGCTTCAGGAGAGACTTCTATGTCAGACCTCTCCAATGATCAATACAAAACAGTCACACTCACCTATTGCCTATGAATAGTTGGCACTCATCTATCTTTTTATGCATAGTTGAATTTTCAAACAAAAAATTTGAATTTATATAAGGCCTATAAAAACATTAAACTTTGAACTCCTATAATTTTCTTCCTGATGATGGGATAAGGTTTAATCTTTGCTCACTCCTAATTCACCTAATGCTTCTTATTCACCAATTCTCTAGTGATTAGCATGCATCCAAGTAGGTCTTAAAATTTAATAAAAAAAGGTTGCTATTTTGCAAAAAAATATACGAGTCCTCAAAATGTAGTTTGGGAACCTCTTATGTGGAGCCACCATAGCTTACAAAGATGAGTAGGTTGGAAAGGTCTTGAATAAGTTGCCTATAAAAAATTACCTTGATTGGATAAGTAAAGCCATGTCTTTTAGGCTTATGAAGATTCAAATATATCCAAAGGTGGAAACTCAAGGTTTAGATCAGTGAGCTTTTTAACTCGGATTGGGGTCAACTTGAGAATGGATACAATTAATTGGAGGTAGGTAGGTGTAGAGGAGATGGGATGTGATTAGGGCCATGGTAGGCCCCAATTGGTTAGTGTCCTCAAATTACAATTTGAGTCGTCCCTAGATGGATCACCCACAAAGGAGTTTGCACCAACCCGATGGATCCACTTGGGCCCACATGGATGGGTGACTTTGAAAGGCCTAGCTTGTACAAGGCATCTATGAAATTTCATCTTTGTTAAATAAGTGTAGCCATGTTTTCAAAGGCCCTCATAATTTCAACTTTATCTGATAGTGGAAACTCATCAAGTTAGATCAATGAGCTTTAATGATGAGTTAGATCAATGAGCTTTAAAAGTGAAATTGGTATCAAATTGAGTATAGGTGGAATCCTCATGAGCTAGGTGGGTTTAAAGGAGGGAATGGATCCATTGATCCAATGTGGACTTAAGTTTGCACCAAACTTGGGTGCAAACGTGTTTTGTGGGATCACAAATGGCCCAAATGGATCCATTCCCCTCACTCACCTAATCACTGTGAATTGTACATGTACCCAACTTGACATCAATCTCACTTTTAAAGCTCATTCATCTAACCCGATGAATTTCCACCACTGGATAAAGTTGAATTTTTAAGGGCCTTAAAAATCATGGTTTCTTTTATCCAATTAAAATGAAATTACAGGCACCCTATACAAATACAAGCAAAAGGCTTTCAAACCTAGGTCCTACCCATCCATATGGGCTCAAATGGGGCCCATCAAGGTGTTTGCACCGAACTTGGAGCAAACACATATGTGGGGGGTCACCAAACAAAATAGAGTTTTGGACATCAAAGACATTCTACTTGATGCCCACATATAATTTACCATCCCCACATGTACATTCTACTTGGAACATCCTATGGTTGAGTGGAAAAATAGAACTAATAAAGCCACAACCAGAGAAAGGATAGATGCCTCTGGTGGCAATGAAGGTCATGAATAGGATGGTGATTTTTTACCCGATCCATGAACCCGCCCAACCTGACCAAAAATAAAAATCCAGATTTGGGGGCATTTAAAAAAAAAGGATATTAAATTGAGGGGTCACAAATCCAAACTCGAACCGAATTGAATTAATATTAATATAATTTTTACCTATTAATTTTAGCCATGTATTCCACAAAGTTAAAAACTCTTACCCTTTTTTTTTAGTAGTAACGAAAAACTTTCATTAAAAGAGGAAGATTACAAGAGAAAATACAAATGAAGAAGAAAACAAAAGCCTAAGAGAATTAGGCCCCCACAGAGAAATAAACCAAGAAAAACCAAAATACATAGACAGTAAGACAACAAGCTCCCCAAACTGTAAAACCACTATCCTCCAGGTAAGTGGAAAGTGCCACGGGTTGACCCTTCCACTCCATTTTTTGTAAAGAAATCCGCCACGCCATTGGCTGATCTATTGATATGTACAAAGGATACCTCCAAGCTCACATCCATATCCCTAATCTCCCTCACCAAGGTGATTAATCTCCAAGGAGGACGCTTCACACCCCTGGCCCATTTAATGGTATTGGATGAATCACTTTCAATTACTAATTTATCTCCCCCTACACCTAACCCTAAGTACAAAGCTCTCTGAATACTAAGAAGTTTTGCCTCATTAGATTCTTTGATTCCCACAGACTCTACGAACACGATACTAGTGAAGCCCAAATGATCCCTAAGAACTCCCCCAATCCCAGTCAGCCCGGGTTTACCCCTGAAGGCACCATCCACGTTAAATTTCCGAGTCCCACTAGGAGGGGGACCAATCAACCCGAGGCTTTCTTTTCTGGGGATTGGACTACAAACAACCCTCCCAAGACATGAACAAATCTACGTCTTTAAAATCTTTGAATTCCTTGTTAGAGCAAAGCCAAGAACACAATCTCCACTTAGCATTTTGGAAGAGCTCACTAAACTCCAATGCGCTTCCTTCAAAGATCCTACAATTCCTCTCCTTCCAAATGGATCACAAGACCACGATGGAATGGTATTCCAGGCATGCTTTCTCCTGAAGCTCAAACATGAAGAAGACCAAGACTCCATTACCCCATCCCAAGATCCAAGGCTGACCCAAGAAACTTCCATTAGGTTCACAAAACCGCTCAAAATTCTCCATGCAATTGGACCAAGTAACAAAAAGATGATCAATAAATTCGTCAGCCAACTCACAGAGAGGACACATGGAATCGCAATCCAAACCCAAGAGGCCTCTTCTCTTAAGTTCCAACCTAGTCAATATCCTCCTCTTCACACTACACCAAGTAAACATTTGAACTCTAGGGGGAGCCATACTATTCCAAACAAGGGATTGAGGAACCACTAAGCCATTCAAGCACTGAGACGCTTACTCAGTCAAGGATTTCACCAAGAAGACCCCAGAAGAATCGCCCGTCCACACTAACTCATCTTCATAATCTAAATCCAATGAGAATTCCCCTAGCTGGGCTTTGAGTTCGTTTAAACCAATGTTGTGAAAATCGAATCGTATCGTAAATCGCTAATATATCTTGAATCGCAAATCGTGTATCGTAAATCGTAGAATCGTAAGATTCATAAGCGTTTTCCCTAAAAAATATTTAATATATGAAATAGCGTAAAATATATCTAAAATATAATAACATGAGAAATTCTCCAACTTTCTTTCAATATTAAGTGAATTCTATATAATTAGTTCATTAGAGCTCAAATTTCAATGCTCCAACTCCCAAAAGTATAAGACCAGTATATAATCCAACTATATTGTGAAAAGTCAATAATGAACTAAAAAACCCTCAAAAAATCGAAAGGTCTTAAATGTTCATTAACTCAAGCCTTAAAAATCATTAAAACGAAATGTGTCATGCTTTTACACTCTTAATAACCCCATAATTCTATTATTTATATGAATCGTAAGATTTGTTGATAGATACGAATCGTTCCTCTTATCACATATCGTATGAATCGTAAGATACGAATCATGTATCGTAAGATTTTAACAACCATGGTTTAAACTGTCCACCTCAAAGGCCCTAAGCTCTCCTAAAATCAAGTTGCCACGTCGAACCTTCGCTATTCACACTGAAAACATCTTGCACTAATGCCTGCTTATTCCTAGCTACCCTAAACAATCTAGGAAAACTCTGTTTCAAAGGCCTATCTCTCAATGTCTCAATTTGGGAACCATTGAGCTTTAGGAAAACTCTTATCCTAATGCCTCAATTTTCCACACCCATTGCCACCCTAGTGATGAGTGCCCTAAAAATTTATACAATTTAATTAATAATTGTATAAAGATATAGTGTAACGACTACAGAGATGTAAGAAAAATATTGTGACTATCACATGAAAGTATAAGAGGGTTCACAGTGATTTTTTTTTTCTTTGAATGACAATGGGGTTAACATTGATATATTAAAAGCTTCTACATTATCTTAGTTCACCATTTTCTAGTGAAAATATCATATATACCAAAAAGGATATCCTAAAGAAATCAAATTTTCAATATACAAATGAACAAATCACAGGAAGCCCCACCATTAAATAACAGCATAGATTCAGAGAAGATCCATTATTTAAAAATTGTGATTCAGAAAAAAACAGGAAGATTTCACCCAGGTTGTGGATGAATGTGATGATGCACAAGTAAAAAAAATCAATGTTTAAATATTAGGATAGAAGTTTAGTTTTTTTTTTTTGGAGCAGTAACAAAAATTTCATTAAGTCATCCACCCCACAATATCTCATATATCCAAACCCAAAGTACATAAAACTGAAAGAAAGTATCCCATCCCCAAGAGCTCTATCCCTGAAGTAAAATTGCAATTGAAGTTCCATGAGAACTAAGCAGAATTTGGAGAGAGATGTCTACACTAAGTTTAGAAATTATCAAAACCAAATTAGCTAGAAAATTCCCATCTGCATGTCTAGGTCATATGCAGACTAAGAATGTGTCCAACTTTGAA
Source organism: Chimonanthus praecox (assembly GCA_022113865.1). Lineage (NCBI taxonomy): Eukaryota > Viridiplantae > Streptophyta > Magnoliopsida > Laurales > Calycanthaceae > Chimonanthus > Chimonanthus praecox. The sequence continues at coordinate 58,597,031 of CM039090.1, forward strand.
ATTCCCATCTGAGACAATAGTTATAAGTCTTATAATTTTTAATTTGACACCTTTTCTCCTTTGTCTTCTCTCTTTTTTCTAACTAGAATGTCGCATGTTGCTGTTATATTTGTGTATTTGTATATTATTATTATTTGGTTCTGGTTTATTTGATTATTTTTTATTTTTATTTGTTTCTTATTTTATTGCAAAAGTGGGACGTCGGCAAGGCAGCTGGTCTGCATGTGAACCTAATTGCCAAATCCTTCTTGGAGTTCAAACTTTTTTCCCTTCCCTTCTCTTTCCACACTTGCAGTAACAGGTCACGCTCGACAGGATTATCATAATCTGTTTCTATAGCTTGTTTGTACAGTGCAGCATTTTTGGTAATCCTTTTTTTTTTTTTCAATGAAATGGCCACTAACTAACAAAAAGAAAAAAAAAAGGAGAAGATAGAAACTAAAAGGTGTAGATGAAATACTTGAGAATGCATCCTGGAATTACCAGTGTTTCGAATGGCTAACAAGATGAAAACACTAAACCTTGCATTACCAATCATATTAGAAACATTAAAAATAAGCTTCAGTCAGTAACCATAAAATTCAGACAGTAAACATTTAATCAGCATTCATGAAAGTCGAGAGCGTATATACAACCAAAATGCCATAAGAACAGACCCAAGAGTATTAGTACCTGTGCATGTACAGCCACTAGAGTGTGCATTAATTCCACAGCAGCATCACGAACACCCTGCAAGTAAGGTTTTCATGAAATCTTATGCATTATTTGTTTCCTTTTATTTTATTTTTTTGGCTACAGTGATTTTTTTCCCCTCACAGGCAGAACAGAAACTACTACTGCAAATCTGCAACTTCAATTAGTGCTTACCTTGACAGCAGGTGCTGCACCCCACTGAACAGCACCGTCCAAGAGATAGCTTGTAGCAGCACTTCTAATTATTTTTGCCTGAAATTAATTAAAAATAGGAATAATTTAAAGCGAATTCCATTAACAAGAAAATTTAAATTCTGACAATGGACAAGTGATTCAGAAATCCCTACTTAATCATACTGCAAGTCAAAGCCTAAACCATGCAACCGCTTGTCTTATAAATAACAAGAGGACATGAATGGATTTTTTATGATAAATCCTTCTTTTTAAAGGTTTTTTGAAAACAAATCCTATTCAAATCCCAAATGAAAATAAAATGAGTTAAGAACCGTGAAGGATGATGCAAATGACAAAGGCCGCCTACAGACTGAGAGAATGCTCCTGGACACATCTGCTTTTATGAACAAACCCATCCATGTGGAGAGAGACATGAAGGATGAGGCCTACCAACTGAGAGAATGAATGTTCCCAGACACATCTGCTATTTATGAACAAAACCAGCCATCTGGTCCAGAGAGAGAGAGAGATCAACTAAAAGGATCAATACAAAAAAACCCATACTTTTCTTTGATTTGTTTAGAGTTCTTTTGCTAATGTCTTTCAATCATCTAATCTCCTCCCACAGCTTATAGCAACATCATTGCTCTCCCACTTTGAGTGCTCACTCTCAAAATCCATTCTGTCCAATGTCTGAGAAATGAAATTGACAAGGTTGTGGATAGGATTCTTATTAAAAGAACCAAGGATATTGTGCACAACAGCATTAGCATTTTCATTTGGAGAAGAGTTCATCATGAGTAAGCACCCAAAAATTAGCATAAAGGAAGTGCCAAAATATCATCTCATGTCATGATTTGGTTTGCAGAAATCATATTTATAAGGTGCCTTTAGGGATCTAATGAAAGAATGTCTCCATAGAAGTTCAGCTTTATCTTGTACTAGAGTCTGTTACATGACCATGGAAATAGTACTCTCTCTCGCTCTCTAGGAACAAACTGGCAATAAAGATTTAAAAGAGTGAGTTCACTACATGGGATGTTTTGAGGACCTGTAAGAGCAGACTCAATGTTCGCATTGTAATTGAAGGTTACTCAGAGAATGCAGTTCAGTGGGCGTAAAAGACTGGAGTTCGTTACATGATGGAAAGAGTATACTCCTCTTCCTCAGGACAAGCTGGCAATGAAGATTTTTTTTTTTTTTTGAAACATTGACAACTTTATTCATTAAATAACAAAGATAGAGTACAAGAGGTGGACCCAAGTATAGGAGGATTTATACCCGAATCCAAGATAAAAGAGAGCAAAAAGAAACAGAAAAAAACATGAAGAAGAAGAGATACAACAAGACGCCCCTTCCAACAAAAGATACACTAGAGGACCCTCACTCCCCATACTCCCAAGGCTGAAATGACGAAAACAGTAACTCCCACTTTCACTAAGAAGTCCGCCACACCATTTGCAAATGTCCCTAGTAATGCTTACCAACCTCCACGGGAGGGGTTTCCTATTACTAGTCCAAGAGATGACATTAGAAGAGCCACCTTCGATGATGAGGTTACCGACCCTAAACCTAGAGTGCTCTCTTGATTGCTCTCAGCTCTGCATCATTTGACTCACTTATCCCTAATGGCTCGGAAAATGATAGCAACGTTCTACCCCTATCATCTTACAACACCACATATTCCTGCTGGTTCAGGTTTACCCCTTGCTGCCCCATCCACATTGAATTTACATCATCCCAGGCGGGCGCTATCCACTTGACCTTACACTTTCTACCTTTCCCAACCCCTTTCATGCATCCTTCCCAAGACAAATAGAAATCCTTGGGTGCTAGACCCAAAAATTCTTTGCACACAGACAACCAACCTATCAACTGCCATTTCGTCCTCTCAAAAACCTCTCTAGATACCCCTCTCTTCCCCTAAAAAATACTCCCGTTGCGCTCTTCCCAAATTGCCACAAGACCGCATACGATACCATCCTCCAAGCTATCTGACGTCTACCTCTAAAAGGCCCCCTCATCCACGCCAACATTGAACCCTCTACTTCCTTTCCTATAACCCACGAGCAACCGAATAAATTCAAGAAAGAGCACCATATCGCCCATGTGAACCAACACTTGCCTAACAAGTGATCCATTGTCTCCACCTCTTCTCCACACAGTGGACATACTAATGGAGCTTCCTCAGGAAGAAAACCTCTTCTCCTGAGATTATGTCTAACTAGATCTTCTTTTTCAATGCCATCCACATAAAGATCTAGATTCTAGGGGGGATCTTAGTGTTCTAGGCAAGGTTGCAAATAGGAGATGAATTTTGATTTGTTGTATATACTGACCTTATGATTGATTTTACTGAGAAGGACCCAGACGGCTACATGGACGAAATCCACTTCTCCTTATCCTCAAGCCACAATCTAGTGTCTCCTAGGATTTCGATCAAGGCTTGGTGGGTACCTTCTTCAAAATCACGCAGGGTCCTTCTGAAAGACTCAATGTTTTGAGGATCCATAAGAGCAGACTCAATGTTTATATTGTTGCTTGGAGAATGCAGTTCTATGGGAGTAAAAAAGAAAATTTTGGACTTGCACACACACACACACACACACACTTAGGAAAAAAAAAACACAGAGGCACACACACAAAGAGAGAGAGAGAGAGAGAGAGAGAGAGAGAGAGAGAGAGAGAGATGCCCAAATGGTTATTTGGTGTAGACTAAATAGAAACCTCTTGTGAAACCACTCTGCTAGTGGTATAAGGATTGCACTGGTGGGTCATTCAAATCCCAAAAGAAACAATTCTGGTAGAGGACAAAAGAAAAGATTTTGTATTATTACCTTGGCATATGTATATTGGTCAAGAACCTTTTCCTCAAGCGCTGCAAAAGATGTCACCAAGTCTTGTATGTCAGAGTCCTCTTGACTTTTTTCCCTACAGTAGTGCACCATGATCAGAGACAAGACATGGAAATCGACATGGAGATAAATGGCTATTGTTGTAAAAATTAATTTGCATGAGCTTTGAAATAAAAAGGAAATACGGAAATACAAAGGTGTTTCGAACTCCATCACGTGAGCAGAGCAATGTGGACATGTAAAAGATGATAGTGTAATAACAATTACAACAATGACAGATGTAGTTATGATTCATAAACTGAAGCTTAAAAGAGAGAAGACAGGACTTTCACAATTAATTCAGCAACTAGAATTACAAAAACTCAAACCAGACAAAGGTAAGACTTCTCCAATTTTGTTCCCTCAATCTCTCAAACTGAATAAGAGCAGTCAAGGTTACCTGGAATGAAGCCAGATATGTTTGTACTTGTCATACAGTTCATGAGAAAGTTGATCTTTGCAATACCCAATGTTGCTCAATATCATCAACAACTTCTGATGTGAATCAGAAATAACACTAGCAGAGTAAAGACCGTTCACTTCAGTTTTATGTAAATGCCCGTTTTGTAAGTGTGTTTCCTTGCTGGACTGAGAGAGCTCACCTCCCATCCTCTCCAAATAACCTGATTGGCAGGCACGAGACACAAATCCCACTGCTTTAGTACTGAGAACTAGAAGAGAAAGAGAACTCTAAAGTTACATTTAACAGGTCTAAAACTAGAAGAATACCTGCAAAATCCAGGAAACAGTTTAAAAATGCTAGTCTCACAGTTTCTGTAATTTCTTGGACTTGAAGAAACATGTCATTTGACTTTGTTGCCTCATTCATATTCTGAATCATCCTAGAAGAGAGAGCACGTAGATTAATAAAATAAGAGAGAACTAATGTAATTTAATAGAATAAGATATGGCAATCCATCCTATGATAAAACATTATGCTTGGTTCAATGTACCATGAGTGCTACCAGATTGCTATTATCATTTCCTGACATCAGACTTTTGTTTCAAGAATGATATCCATTCTTCTTTTTCTTTGGAAGTGGCATGATGTGTAATCTTTGATCCAACATTTTTACAGCATTTGTCTTATTGAAGGTGACTCAGTGTGTCTTAACTTGGGAATATAGGTATAGAGCTTATCAGTGGAGATTAGTGGATGCAATGGAGGAAATTATTGATATTGCAAGTGATGGAGTGCTTCGTTTCATCACGTGCCCTTGGCCTCTAGGAGATGCAAGAAAGATCAAACAAAAGAGGCAACTTGTTTAGGATAGCTTGAAACATAGGTTTGTATGGATTTGCTCAGCATGACACATTATTTTCATGAATCAACTAAATGAGGTCACTGCCAGAACATTTCAATTTTTTTTTATTTAGGATCACAGAAAATATCAATAATTTTCATATGGTAGTAGGTAAAGGAGACTTACACATGGACTTGGTCCATTACTGAGACCGTCAATGATTGGAAAGCTAAAGGCAAGAATGATATTGTGTATGGTGACTTGTTCCTTTCAAGCATGGATACAGGAATCCACAATTCATCCTTAGATATCTCCTCTGTAGTTGCACGCATCCAAGAGCAGAGCCTTAATATATAAATCTTTGTGATTTCTGATTGAAGATTGCGCAAAGTTTTGACTGGCATAATCAAGAAAAAGCACCACCCTTCAGTATTTTATTTAGATGGATAAGGACTAGAGCCAGAAAAGTGAAATTAGCTACCAGCATTGGCAGGAGCAGCCTCTTTTGCTTCAATGGCCTGGCATGCTTTACATATTTCTTTTATCGCACCACTCATGTATGGCTGGAGTATATTTGATTCCTCAAGATCTCGAAATGTGTTATGGACCTGCACCAGGAACAAAAAATTGTAAATTTTTTCCATAGGCATCAACTAACAAAATAGTAGCCTGATAAGAGAAATCTTTCAAAAATTAAAAAAAAAAAACCCTAAAAGAGAAAAAATGGAAATCAGCTAGAGATTAAGATAGTTAAGATAGACGCTAATTAATAATGAAAATTACATATTAGCTAGAGCCTAATGTCAACCCAGATGCTCCACTAATGGTGACAAGGAATTCAAGCATTAAAGGTTCCTTATTTTGGAGATGTTGATTTATTTTATGGGTGTTACTTTTATAGTTAGTATAGTGGTCTGTGGGATGTTTTTAAGGAGAATATTTGCCTTAGTCAGGTTTTTTTTGGAATTTTTTGTTTCCAATGGAAGTATAGTTCTCCTACATGATTTTTCTTAATAAATTAATTGTGTTCAAGTAATCCTTTTTCTTCTTTTCAAATTTAACTGTATAGAGAAATGTTGGTTATCTGATTGTCTTGAGCAAAATTCATATCGTATTATTTTATTTTTACCGAAAACCATCATCATCATCAAATGCCAAAATCCCATCTATCTAGGGTAGCCTTTTCAAGTTTTACTTCTCCATTTGACTCAATCATAAACCATAAAGTTACTCCACTATCTATCATGCCTTTCTTTATCCCTTCCTCTCCACGTTTTCAGTGATCTACCTCTCCACCTTGCACTTGGGATTTGCAGTTTAGTTTACTGAAAACAATATTTAAATAGATTCAGTTATGTTGATTGAAAATGATTAACACCATTTAAATATCATGCCAAATACCCCAATACATATTTCAGGATCTCCCAAATTGGGCACTACACATCAATGTTGAGTTCCCATATATGTATGCATAATTTCATACTAATGTTTGAAAAGTTGAAAATTTGACTTGACTCGATTTTTCATTGGATCAAGTCAACTTGAAAACTCATACAAGTTTTGACCATGTAAAAAAGTCAAGCCTAGATCAGACCCACTAAAATAATATTATTTCAATATATTTTTTATATATACACAATACACATATATATCCTCAAAATTATAAAGGCATTAAAAACTCTAAAAACAACTAGGCAAAAATAGTGCTTGGAAGAAAATATGGTTTTGACAATAATAAGCACACTGAAAAATAGGAAAAAGAATAAAAAAGAATAAAAAATAGAAACTGAAAAAGAAAAGGAAAATAAAGAAGATGAAGAAAGATAAAAATAAAAAGAAATGAAAAATAAAACAAGAAAATAAAATAAATTAGTAAAAGATAAACAGCGAATAAAGAAGAAAAATAAAAAATTTTTGATGATTTTCTCTCTTAAAATGAAATAAATTGAAGAAGAAAAAAAAATCTAAATGTTGTGCCTAAGATCCACACCTCCCGTTCTTCATGCTCTCCTTGCTTTCCTTTTCTAATCCTCTCTTAAGCAGAAACTAGGGTTCCCATCTCATGTGCTTTGTTTTGCTTCTCCAAGAAACTAAACAAAGAGACTCCATTTTTTATGAACACCCAATTGTTAAGTCCCCATTGAAAGCTCTAGACAAAGGCAAAAAGAGTGACGCACTAAATGAGAAAATTTGGAAGATCCTTAAAAGACCATCCAGGAGAATGACAAGCAAAATGCATTTCTTGAACACAAAGTTATAAACCAATAAACATAACACAAAACTGACAAACCTTCAAAAAAGGAACAATGAAGGCAAAAAGGCCATAACAAATTCCATTGAAATTCATCATCAGCATCAAGCATTTATCCCATCTATAAGGAGAATAAAGTCCAAAACTATTGTTAAAAAAAAATTCCATCACATGTAGCCCTTAGCCAAATTATATTTCATTGTATTGGGCTGCCAACGTCAGAGTCTTGCAGTTCGTAACCCGAAGAACATAATCAATCCAGTCAATGAACTAGGAAAATTAGTTCAACTTTCAGTTCACTTTTCTGCTTCACATTGGATGGAGAGGCCAATGTACTTGAGGTCTTCTACAACTAAATTCAAATCATGCATTAAATCTCAGATGTTGGATATATATCAGCCCTAGAAGTTAAGTAAACTATTGTGGTAGTTGTAGCTGTCCTTTCATTTTCCGAAAAAAAAGGGGAAAAACAGCAATTGTTCATTCAACAAGCTACTTACCTCCAACATTTGCTGCCATTTAGTCACTAATTCTGAGACCATATTTTCATGTCAAAACCATTGATTGGTATCATAAAAAAAATAAAAAAAATAAATGCAGACCTTTGATGGAAGGTCTGAAAGGGATATGAGGACATAAAGCTAATCTTCCAAAATCCAAAGAAAGGATGATAGATAGATATACAGATATGCACTGGTGACAATAACAACCCAAAAAACTTATTCGTCAACAATGACAACAACAACAAATATTGCATAATAATTATAAAAGAGAGCAAAAAAAAAAAAAAATTCAAAGGCCAAGGCATATGCTTCTACAACTTAGAAGGACTTTGTTTACCTTACTCTCATATGCAGATACAGTACTGTGTACCATTTCGGCAATTTCATCAAGAGAATGACTTGAATACTTTGCTTCATTAACTTTATCCTCACTCTTATTTGTAACAGTTTTAACATTTGTTTCTTTGTCGAGCATATTGCCAGCAGCAACTTGAGAAGACTGCCATAAAAAATATTAGAGTAAAGCTGGCAAGTTACAAACAAGAACCAATTCAAATGAAAACAATGTGATATTTCCCTGTATCATTCCAATTTCAGATGTTACCGAAGACACAAAACAATATGAAATTCAAAAGAAATTAAAATTCACTTATTCACAGATTTCAGATTTTACTGATCAAGAGACAAATATTCCAACCCTATGAAATTAGGCTCTGAAAAAACCGACATCGCTCTCTCACTCAGTGTGTGAATGTGTGACTGAAAACAAACAACCATCAGAAATCATACTTCACCAAGTACATGATGTCGCTCACACTAAGCTCAGGTTTGATATATGAATTGAGGTCAAAGGAGTTCGTAGATGCAGAGATAAAATAGTGGAGAGAAGCCAAAGACTAGCAGCAGGTGTCCACTTTTTCTGATAATAGCATGATGATGTGATTTCCTGCTTTATCTAGCTAGCCCCACTGGTTAGGTAAGATAGAGTAACTTGTTGCTGTCTTAACTCTAATAATGATAAGGATCTTTAGAGATCAAAGTTTTAAAGCCCAAATCAACAAAAATCCGATGATAAATCTGATACTATATTTTGAGGAAGTACATCAACATCATTAAGCCCACTTTGAATCTGATCCAACTTTCCAAGAAGAAAGGAACCGACACAAGCTGAGAAGAAGACAGGCAGCACATTTTAGATTTCGCTGGGAAAAAATCACAACGGTTTTACCATCATTTACTGTTTAAACCAAACCAAGATTGGTATAGATTAGAATAATTGCCTACTTTCTAATTACAACATTAATTAAGAATCTTCGGAGGAACTAAAGATTTGGATGAGAATCTCATATGTTGATAAATTAGTATAAAAGAAGGTGGATGTACCAGCGGATTACGATAATCATTGCCAACGAGGATTAGGATTTTCATTTTCCTCATTCTTTGCAAACATTTTTTCATGAACCTAAAGGAAGGCTGATAGGACATCTATAGATATGAAGCAGACATCTTATAAAGCATTACTAATACAGTTATCCTCTTTCATCAATTTTGAATCATGTATTGTCTCTAGCTCTTCTGCGTTGATTCGTTCACCCGTCAAATATTTCTGGCTGCACCACTGCAGACCCCAAAACTAGCAACTGGTCCAATTAAAATAGTACAATGAAATTAAGGATTTCATATCTTTGTATCAAACCATTCATAGCACATGTAGAAAAGAAATAAACTGTATTATATTGAGTACCTATGCTATTACATATATTTAATTAGATTAAACCTTTCATTGCTTTCTTAGGATTCTTAGAATTGAACTTTCTACATACCACAAAAGCATCAAGAAGACAATCCAATGCACATGAAGTTAAGGAATATACTGAGAAGACATACTATTTTTGGAAAAGTAATGGAAGGAAGATTACTTGATTTGAACCTTTCTACTTTCCACAAAGGCATCAAAATGCAAGAATAAATATGTATCATGTTAATGAAAAACAAAAGAAAAAAAATCTTTTAATTGAACTTCTCAGCTTTGCAGGAAAGCATCAGGAAGATCCCTTAATTAAAATAAAGAGCATGACAGACTAACTTTGGTGAACATAGATCACCTGTGAGAGATGCGACAAAAATCCCAAGCTTGACTCATAAGAAAAAAGAAGCTCAGCTAATCTGCAAATCAACTTATGGTAGAAAATCAAGATACAAAATGGTGTATCTCACAAATGCATTGTGATACCCCGCCCCAGAGGGAGGCCTTGAAGTAGGAGCGTCCCACAGAGAGAGAAAATCGCCAGGCTAGGCGCTGGGTGTGTTCTCAAAAGTCCCACATCGCTTGTGGCGATGGAATTCCCCTGATATTTAAGTAGTGTGCTTCCTTCTTCTAGCACAAGGCCTTTTGGGAGCATTCCTTAGGTCTCCTCGTCAAAAACAAAGTCGTGCAGGCCCGTCTGTGGGCCAAAAATGGACAATATTGTGCTGGAGGGACGGGGCGTTACAAATGGTATCAGAGAACAGTTCAACTCTCTGCCTGAAGGTGTGGGCGTGTGTGGGGATGACTCTGGCTTTAAAGGGGTGGATTGTGATACCCCGCCCCAAAGCCTTGAAGCAAGAGCGCCCCACATAGAGAGAAAATCGCAAGGCTAGGCACTAGGCGTGTTCTCAAAGTCCCACATCGCCTGTGGTGATGTAATTCCCCTGGTATTTAAGTAGTGTGCTTCCTCTTTCTAGCATAATGCCTTTTGGGAGCATTCCTTGAGTCTTCTCGCCAAAAACAAAACCATGCGGGCCCGTTCGCCGGCCCAAAGAGGACAATATTGTGCTGGAGGGGCGGGGCATTACATGCATCACCATATTAATGTGGATGAAAAGTCAATTGAAATAACATGAACATTTAACCATTTTGCTATTATAGTTATGATATCTCTGATCCATCAACAACCACCATAAAAGGTCAGAATAACAATTGGAAGGTGTCCTAGTTGTGTTCACAAATATAAGAAAGTGTCGACTGCCAATTAAAATATACATATAGAATTTGGAGTGGAAGGAATGATGTAAATTATTTAGTGATTTGCATTAGGAAATGATTTATAGAATGTCTAGGGAAAAATTAGTCAATCAAAATTAATACCAAAATATAAGCATAAAAACAACAATGGTCCCTCTAATGTTAAACATTTCTATTATTATGAAATTGGAAAGACCATACTGAATTTAAATTGAAACATCGTTACTACAGGTAAAAGAGCAACTTTAAAATACCTTTGCAAACTTCCCACTGAACACAGAAAGTGTCAATTTCCAAAAGGCTGGTATATGATGGACAAGTACTGCAGTTAATCTGTGGATATACTGTCCTCTAAGAGCATCCACTTCTTCACTCATTGTGTCTGCTGGTTGTGAATTTGTCAATGATTGAGTGTCCCCAAGAAGAAGGGAATAGTCAACATCAGACTGATAAAAATATAAGAGAACAGAGGTTAAATAAACTCAACAGAAAACCTTGATAGATAGCTTCCATATAAAAATAAAATGGGATTCCAAAAGCACTAAGATTGCAATGTGCTAAGAAAAAAATGTAAATCATCTTTCAAGCACATGAAAGTGTAAATACATACAAATCATACATGTCATATATATGACTGCTGTTTGTAAATTCAAAAATCAAAGTCCCATAACCTGTGGAAAAACCTCATCACATTGATGTGATAGTCAGCCATGGAATGGGTTATTAGGTTGACTCAACCAAAGTATATATTTAAGGTATTAATGAAGAAGCATTGACATCCAAACAGCTGAGTCCATAAACAGGCTAAAGTGAGTATTGACATCTGAGTGAATTGCTCTCCTTTTGGTAGGGCCTTCAGGTGGTAATTCCATTTTGAGCAAACATCCTATTCCACCCCTGAATGAAGTCTATTCTACATTACTTCGTTCCATCGCCACTTGGTTATGTCCTCTGCTTTTGTGCCTTGATCGATAAGCTCTTGCTTTTAAGGGGCCTTCCTCTCTCAAAGGGAAGGAACTAGTGATTGATATCCGACGGGATACCAAAGGACAAAAGAAGAAATGTGCCCGTTTTTTAACGTACTGCAAGATGAACAATCACTATGTGGATTCTTGCTATAAGCTTCATGATAGACCTCCCTCTAAGAAGGCTAATCACACCAACACTCCTTTCGTTGTTGCTAAAGATGACACCATTCATGTGTCGCAACAATTGAAGCATCTTCAATCCTCTGAGGTTTCTCATGTTGTCACAGATCAATCAGGTACTGTGCCCCTTGCTCTCCATGCTACTTATAAAAATTCCTGGATTATCAATTCTGGAGACACTAGTCATATGGCTCATATGTCTCATCTCTTTTCCATGCTTTCCTTTGTTTCTCTTGGTAAAATTAAGTTATCTAATGGATCTTTCAACGATATTGCTAGTAAATGGACTATCCATGCATCCTCTAATCTAGATTTATCATTTGTCTTACATGTTCCTTATTTATCTCGCAATTTATTATCTAATAGTGCACTTACTAAATCTTTGAATTTTTCAGTAACCTTTTATCATACCCATTATTTCTTCCAGGACTTGGCCACAAAGAAAAGATTGGTGGTGGTCGTGAAGCCAATAACTTATATTTTTTTTGAATGGTGAGCCAATGGCTTATATTTCTTTGATCCTCGAGCCAATTTGAAGTATGTTTGACATCTTCTTCTCAGGACGTGTGGCTTTGACACTGCCATTTAGGGCACCTACCGAATAATGTTTTGAAGCAATTAGTTTCGCTTTTTGTCATTTAATAAGTTTGAGTGTGAAAGTTGCCAATACGGCAAACATCATAGACCTGTTTTTCCACTATCACTAAATAAAAGTACTTATTTTTAGTGGTAACAAAGAAGAAATATGAGAATAAAAATACTTCGACATTTTGTTCTCTTTTTCATTCTGATGTTGGATGTCTCCGTGTTTCACATACTGTTTCCGTTATTTTATTATATTCATTGATGATTATTTTCATATGACTTGGGTATACATGATGAAGCATAAATCTGAAGTTTTTTTTATCACTTCCGCACATTTTATCAATGGGTCTAAACCCAATTTAATTATCATATTAAAATTTTTCAAAGTGATAATGGGGGTGGAGAGTATTTGTCACATTCACTTTTGCAATTTTTGCATGACCATGGTATTGAATTTCAAATCTCTTGCTCTTACACACCTCACCAAAATGGTGTTGCCGAAAAATCTCCATCTTCTTGAGGTAACCTGTTCACTACTATTTACTAATTATGTACCTAAATCCAATTGCCGGAAGCTATTTTAACTTTCATGTTATCTAGTTAATCGCATGCCCTCACGAGTATTACACAAGAAATCGCCAATTGATATTGTGCATTTCCATAAACATGTTCCCATTATTTTGTTACATGTCCTTGGATGTGTTTGTTTTGTTCATTTATTTTCTGGCAATAAACTCTCTCAATGTTCTGTGAAATGTTTGTTTTTGGAGTGGCGTTCCATAAAGGGTATACGTGTCTTGATCCCATCACCGGTAAGACGTACGTCTCCATGGACGTCACTTTTTTTAACGTGTTCCCTATTTTGATCAATGTAAATCTGATTCTTCACTTCTATCAGTTTTTACTCTTCTCACAACTGATGTTGATACATCTGCCAATTCCAAGACCACTATTGTGTATCAACGACGGAAACATAAGATCACGGCTAAACATGACACCACACAACCATCTGCCAGTGGCTCAGATCCATCTCCTACTGAACCCGAACTTCCTATTGCCCTTCGAAAAGGTAAGCGTGCATGTACTGACCATCCCATTAATCGATTTGTGTCCCATCATTATGTTTCTCCATCTTACCACAGCTTCCTGATTGCTCTTAACAACACTACGATTCCAAAGATGATTGATACAACTCTTCGAGCTCACTCCTGGAAGGCAGTAATGGAAAAAGAATTATCAGCACTGGAGAAAAATCATACATGGGAGATGGTTTCCCTTCCTCCAGAAAAGACTCATGTTGGTTGCAAATGGGTTTTCACCCTAAAGCACAATCCACACAGTTCAATTGGTCAATATAAAGTTAGATTGGTTGCCAAAGGCTTCACACAGACATATGGGGTTGATTATCAGGAGAACTTCTCCCTTGTGGCCAAAATCACATTATCGGATCTTGACATCCATTGCTACAACACATCAATGGCTTCTTCATCAATTGGATGTAAAAAATGTCTTTCTTCATGGTGACTTAAAGGAAGAAGTCTACATGCTTCCACCTCCCGGGTTTGTGAAACAGGGAGAGCAAGTGTAGGTCTGCAAACTCAAGAAAGCTATCTATGGTCTCAAGCAGTCTCTACGGGGCATGGTTTGACAAACTTAATAATGTTTTCTTGCAGTATGGGCTTTCTCGTTGTTAGGCAGATCACTTTATGTTTTTCTATCATGTCAACTCTGTTGTGATACTTCTTGTTGATAACATTATTCTTACTGGAAATGATGCTCCAGTTATTGTTGTATTGAAAGATTATTTATGGAACCCATTCGATATCAAAGATCTAGGGCTGCTCTGCTATTTTCTGAGGATTGAAGTTGCTTGTTCTTCTAAAGGGTTCTCTCTTTCTCCAAAAAAAAAAATATGCTTTAGATCTTTTAGTGGATGCAAGCCCGCATACACTTCTCTTAAGGTCAAGACTAAGCTTTTAGCCTCAGATGGAATTCCACTAGATGATCCCACATTTTATTAGAAATTAGTGGAAACTTATTTATCTCACCATTACTAGGCCAGATTTATCCTATGCTATTGGAGTTGTCAGTCAATTTATGCATGCCCAACGTGATGCTCATCTTCAAGCTGTTTTTCAGATCCTTTTTTACCTTAAGACTTACCCTAGACGAGGATTATTCTATAAACACCAATCTCAAATGGCCATTCACGGTTACTCAAATGTTGATTGGGCTGGCTTTCTTGACAACCATCGCTCAACCATATGATATTATGTTTTTTTGGAATCTCATCTAGTCTCTTGGAAAAATAAGAAACAGAATGTTGTTGCTAGTTCTAGTGCGGAGGTAAAATATCGTGCAATGGCCAATACTGCCTCTAAATTACATTGGTTCCAGCAATTTAACCGAGTTAGGATTTGCCGCATCTGAACCATCATTGATGTTCTATGATAATCAGGTCGCTATCAACATTTTATCCAACCATGTGTTCCATGAATGTACAAAGCATATTGAAATTGATTGTCACTTTCTTTGCTATCATATTTCAGCAAGACAGATTCTCACTCCTTATTTGCAATCCCAAGGAACAACTTGTTGATATGCTTATAAAAGTCATCTCTCAATCACAACTTGATAATGTTTTAGGCAAGCTAGGCTTAATCGATATTTTCTCACTAGCTTGAGGGTGAGCGTTGTAAATGTTGTATTTTCAAATGTCTTATTATAGAGTTGACCTACAAATGTCATTAGGTGTAATTGATTCTTCTTTCCTTACTTGCCACCTTGATTGGCTCATTGTATTCTACATATACATGTGTACTCTTTCTTCAAAATAAGAAATACAATACAGAGAATGAATCCCTCTCAGCTTTCGTCCCTTCTTTTCATTATTTTCTTCCATTTCTACAATTTTCCTTTCAACAAAGAGAATTAGAACAGATAATGACATTTGACAGGAATTGGAGCACAATCTCAGTGGATAAGCGCAGAAGATTTTTAGAAGACTGAGAAAATGACCTCCGAATGTCCTCAAGTTCAATCTTGATGGTGAAGCTAGAGGAAATCTGGGACCTACAGAATGGGCAGAATCCTACATGTCTTAGAAAGGAGGGATCAAGCTTTCTTTTCTAACCTAATAGGAAGGTGAAAATGAAATGAGGCAGAGCTCCTAGCAATCAAACAAGGTCCAGAGATATTTAATTATTCATTTTAAAGAAAACTAATTATTGAATGGGACCATCAATGCTTTGAGAAGGTCGGTAGGTAGCATAAAGATACCATGGAGGTCGGAACATATTTCCATGGAGATTAGGGAACTCGAGAAATTTTAGATGTTTCATTTGTTCATCTGAGGAGATTGGCAAATAGAGTCGCAAATTTCATAGCAAAGAATGGAATAGAAGAAGCAACTTATTGATTGATTTTACTTCAGATTGAATCTATATTATTAGTGTTGATTTAGTCTCGACCTGTGGTTGCAGTATCCACGTAGGATTCTACCACTATTTTCTTTCCATTGTATCTCAGTCTCTCGTTAATGAAATCTTTTGTCATCTTAAAAACAACAAAAAAGAACATAGACATACAAGCTTTTAACTAGAACTAATCAAGTTTTCTAGTCAACTCGACACAAAGGAGCGTCCAGTTTTTAAACAGGCATGAAGTGCTTAACCATTGCCAAGCAATCTCAGATATTGATCATGGATGAGATTTTAGAGTTTTTTATGTAAATTAGGAGCTTTTAGGTAATGGAGATGCACTAATAGATGTGCATGCATATGCTGGCAAAACATGCTAAAAAATGTGCATGAATTTGAAGGGATACACACAAAAAATGAGAAATCACTTAAACAGAAGCAATAGTATTTTCTAAGGCCAAATTGAAGCACTTACGGACTTGTTTGAATCTTGTTGAATTTGCCGCCATCTTGCATCAGAAAGAACTCGTTCTTGTATCTCATTATGCAAAGCTTCCATTCGTGCTTCATGATCAAAAGTGCATCTCTCAAGCAAACCTCGAATCCTGCGATTCTAACCAAGGCCCCAAAGACACTAACCTTAAAATCTGAACTAAAATTGCATGAAGAAATCACCTAGCGAAATTGCAAAGGAAGAAACTACAGCAGAGAAGTATTTGCATTTTTTTTTTTCTTTCACCAAAGTTCATGGTAAAAAATAAAATATGAATTTGGCTAACCTGTATATTTAGATAATGCCACACAGGGTCTGAATCAGGCTCCAACTCCAACAATAACCTAACAGTGTTTTCAAGCTAGCAGAATCATACAACATGTGTTAGTAAGAAAGATGACAGTACAGAGAATAGATTGCATGGAAATATATTAGATTCCAATCATGTAGTGCCATGCCATGGGCCAAGCAAGAAAAACATGTTCATATTGAAAAAAGTACTTTAAAACTTTTCAAACCTATGGAAAATTCCTTTCCACTAGCACCAATGGACAATCAGCAAATGCAAAGTGCTCGCCCCTACTCCAAATCAATTTAACTTCATATCACATCTCAAACTTCACATGCACTTGATATTGTTATGGACTGACATTTAATGCTAACATTTATTGGGAAGCTAGCAAGTTGATATTCTTGTAGTTGATATGCCAATATCAACCAAATCACCATTATCATTTTGAATCAGCACTAAATTTGAATACAAAATCCTGAATCATTCATCAAAGACGAACAAAATCATTTGAAAAAAAAAAAAAGTCATTGGCAATTTTTATCATGAAAGTTTTGGAGTTCATATGCCTCAAAAGAGGGTAAACTTTTAAAAAAAGAAATGAAGTTCCTCGACTATACTCATCATAATCATCATCATCAAAGATCAAATCTCATCGATATATACTATTATATTCCGTAAAATCAGTCACTCCACTATATGTAGTGTCTTTCTTTATCCCTTCCTACCACATTTTCAATGATATACCACTCCTCGTGTCTGTGATTTGTAACCTTTTAATTCTATGTACTGGGGCCATCACCGGTCTTCTACTTACATTCCTTGACTATTCTACATGACCCAAAACTGGAGCATACCTCACAAGTTTGTCTTAGCCATGTCCATGGCATAGAATGAATAAACAAAACAAAGAATTGATCATATCCCCCATTGGAGTTACAAATGGAAGTATGTTTGGATGGATTAGGAGTTCTCCATACAATAAAAGAACCAAACACCAACGCAATCATTGGTGATAGATACATTCTCGAAGCCCCAGCAACTCATCAAGATCCCATGGCTAAAAAAACCAACAAGAAACGCTCCTGCAATTCCACACAAGGTTTTGTACAATTTCTTGGATCTTTTTTTAATTGTAACAGCAGTTTTCAGTTAGATTTTTTTTTTTTTTTGAAACAGAAATAAAGAAGATTCATAAAAAAATCGTGAAGATACAAAAGCATAAAAAGAGGGTTCAAAAGGAGTGAACCCAGAAAAAAGAAAGAGGAAAATAAGATACAAGATAACCCAACCCCCAAAAAAGCATATAGAAGATCACAAGAACCAAGTGTACAAATTAAGCAGCCCTTCCCAATAACCTTGTGTTGTGATTCATAAGTGATGACTCCCTGAAAGGCTGAATTGGCTCCCTGCTAAGCAAAAAAATCTGTAACTCCGTTGGCCGATCTACTGACTTGAGAAAAAGATATTTCTCGGCTGGTAAGTAGCCTTAATCTCCCTGACAACAGTTATTAGTTTCCAAGGATGTTTTTTCACTCTCGATGTCCATTTGACTGCATTTGCCAAGTCACAAGAACCAAGTGTACAAATTAAGCAGCCCTTCCCACTAACTTTGTGCTGTGATTCATAAGTGACGACTCCCTGAAAGGCTGAATCGGCTCCCTGCTGAGCAAAAAAAATCTGTGACTCCGTTGGCCGATCTACTGACTTGAGAAAAACATATTTCTCGGCTGGTAAGTAGCCTTAATCTCCTTGACAACAGTTATTAGTTTCCAAGGATGTTTTTTCACTCTTGATGTCTATTTGACTGCATTCGCCAAGTCACTTTCTACGACCAATCTGTCTAGCCCTAAGGAAATCCCAATAGTTTCAATTAGGTATTAAAAAAGCTTAAGTTGTTTATATCATCCATATCCTTGAACAAGTTGCTTTGTCACTCGTGTAGGTTACTTCTTCTTTTTTTGGTTGGGTGTTGGGGGGGTGGGGTTGCTGGGTTGGCTAGTAGTGTTGGATGGTTCATTAACCTTTCTATCCAATATAAGATGATTTTGTGATAATGATGTCAATTGAGTTCCAGGACCGACAGGGATTGGAGGAGTGTCACGTAGCAATGTGGGTAAGGCTTCTCAGTTTTTTACTGAGTTGGTCAGTGATTCAAATGAGGCAAAGTTGTAGGGGGTTAGGAGAGTCTTGGTCCTATAAGCAAACTATGGGCAAAGGAAGCTAATTTTGGAAGGGGATTCAGTGAGTGCAATCAAGTGGGCTGGTAGAAAAAAGAGACCACCTTGGAAATTACTACCGGTGGTTGGGAAAATCCATGCATTGTGTTTGACCTTGGATGTAACCTTCAAGCATTTAGGCAGTAGGCGAATGGAGTGGCAGATTTCTTGGCTAAATTTGGGGTGGATATAGGGATTATGCTACTTTGGTTTTCTATTAATGTTTCTTATGGGGTCACATTGTAATGGGTATTGGTTGGGTTTTCTTTTTTGTCTTTGCTTTGCCTTTTGGCATTTGCGTATTAAGCCCCTTATAACCCTTTTATTGTATTTTTTTAATATTATTATTTTTGTGATTGCTCAAGAAATTTAAGTTAATACCAAAATGTGAACAAGACAAACTTAGGTGAAGAGACAAGAATATTTGTACTTTATAGATAGGATTAAAAGTAATGGATGGAACCATTAGACAAGATTAGGGTTTCATATCTTTGGATCAACAATAGACAATGTTTATTTAAAAAAAAAATTGTAAGCATTAAATGCTGTCTTTCATAGTGATTAATTACTATTGTGTAGGTTATCTGCACCCAGTGTCTACTTCAAGCCACTCAACCTTATGTATTCTCACCTCTCTTCATTCTGTCTATTCTTTTTCTGTAAGACAAGTTCTTCCATTATATTCTCCCCCTTTCATTTCCACCTAGTGTGAGCCTTACTTTTCGATATTCTCATGCTATTCGTTGCCGAATTCACCCAATTACCAATCAAAAAAATCGTGGAACCAGAAATATTCTAGAAGTAATATAATGTTTCTGACAGGATAGAGAGAAATTCAGTGCCTTTCCTAAGTTAGGTGCACAATGTGCATTGGTTACTCTTAAATGGCATTCTGTGAAACAACAAAAACTTGAAAAGAATAGTCTCCATGACTTCATTTAGAAATGGAATGCCAAGATTCTTGTAGTCTTATTTAACTCTGCAATAAAGTGAGAGAAGAATATGGGCCTACATCTGCTAGGTCTATCTGTGGATCATCCATTGACTTGTAAAGCATGGCCTTGAATTCCTGCATCACCTTTTCAACCTCCTCAAGGACACGTTTAAGTATTCCCACCTGAAAATGATGAAATAATACAACCATTAAGGTTATTGCACATATCTTGAACAAAATGAAAGGAGAACTTGCAAGAGGTCATTATTTTCAACTCTGTGAAACCACAAAAGTAAATTACCAATCAAGGATCTACAATGATTCAATAAATTACCAATTAATGCAAGAAGTGGACTCTGTTTGATAGGAAGTACTATCTGGATTAAGAGGTGATTTTATAAGATAACAACTAGACCAAAAATGCTGCATGGAGTGGAATGTTGAGCAATGAGGAAACAATGAATAGATAACTATAGTAATGAAGATAAGTATGCTAAGAAAGACAGATGCATGGGGAAACATTAAAAAAGGATGATTATCTGCACACTAGTGTGTACAGTATTACCCGGCACACCTAGGCATAGGGGCACCAAA
The DNA here is from genome assembly GCA_022113865.1 of Chimonanthus praecox. Lineage (NCBI taxonomy): Eukaryota > Viridiplantae > Streptophyta > Magnoliopsida > Laurales > Calycanthaceae > Chimonanthus > Chimonanthus praecox. Next base: position 58,617,475 of record CM039090.1, read on the forward strand.
TGGGATGGTAACGAGTTCATTGTAAATGTAATGACCCGACCCATATACAGGGCTTAGGGCTCAAACTCAGCAAGATATTATCCGCTCTGGGCCTTGCACACAAGCGACCCCGCACGGTTTTGCCTTTGAGCCCGGGCCCACCTGGCCCGGCCCAAAACGCGTCATGCTAGTTTAATGGGCTTTGGCCTCTTAAATACCCCCTCCATTTAGCCTCCACTACCGATGTGGGACTCTTCCCACATCGGTGGCAGGGGTTTCACAATCACCCCCACTAAGTCTCGAGCCACCCCCGGCTCGACCTGACTTTAGCTCAACAACACCAGGGAAGGAGGAAAGGCGCACACAGTCCGAGAGTTGAACTGAGGCTCTGATACCATTTGTAACGACCCGACCCGAATATAGGGCTTAGGGCTTGACTCAGTGTGATATTGTCCGCTTTGGGCCTCGCACACATGCTCGCACCCGCACGGTTTTGCATTTGGGCCCGGGCCCACACAAACGAGCCCGCACTGTTTTGCCTTTGAGCCCAGGCCCACCTCGCCCGGCCCAAAACGCGTCATGCTAGTTTAATGGGCTTTGGCCTCTTAAATACCCCCTCCATTTAGCCTCCACTACCGAGTGGGACTCTTCCCACATCGGTGGCAGGGGTTTCACAATCACCCCCACTAAGCCTTTGTAACGACCCGACCCGAATATAGGGCTTAGGGCTTGACTCAGTGTGATATTGTCCGCTTTGGGCCTCGCACACATGCTCGCACCCGCACGGTTTTGCATTTGGGCCCGGGCCCACACAAGCGAGCCCGCACTGTTTTGCCTTTGAGCCCAGGCCCACCTCGCCCGGCCCAAAACGCGACATGCTAGTTTAATGGGCTTTGGCCTCTTAAATACCCCCTCCATTTAGCCTCCACTACCGAGTGGGACTCTTCCCACATCGGTGGCAGGGGTTTCACAATCACCCCCACTAAGCCTCGAGCCGCCCCCGGCTCGACCCGACTTAGCTCAACAATACCAGGGAAGGAGGAAAGGCCCACACAGTCCGAGAGTTTAACTGAGGCTCTGATACCATTTGTAACGACCCGACCCGAATATAGGGCTTAGGGCTTGACTCAGTGTGATATTGTCCACTTTGGGCCTCGCACACATGCTCGCACCCGCACGGTTTTGCATTTGGGCCCGGGCTCACCTGGCCCGGCCCAAAACGCGTCACACGAGTTAAGAGGCTTGGCCTCACATATAAGCACTCCCATCTTTGCCTCTACTACGGATGTGGGACTCTTCCTACATTGGTGGCAGGGGTTTCACAATCACCCCCCTTAAAGCCTCGGCTCGACAACATCAGGGAAAGAGGAAAGGCCCACACAGTCCGAGTGTTGAACTCAGCTTTGATACCATTTGTAACGACCCGTCCCATATACAGGGCTTAGGGCTCAAACTCAGCAAGATATTGTCCGCTCTGGGCCTCGCAGACAAGCGACCCCGCACGGTTTTGCCTTTGAGCCCGGGCCCACCTGGCCCGGCCCAAAACGCGTCATGCTAGTTTAATGGGCTTTGGCCTCTTAAATACCCCCTCCATTTAGCCTCCACTACCGATGTGGGACTCTTCCCACATCGGTGGCAGGGGTAGTGGAGGCTAAATGGAGGGGGTATTTAAGAGGCCAAAGCCCATTAAACTAGCATGACGCGTTTTGGGCCGGGATAGGTGGGCCCAGGCTCAAAGGCAAAACCGTGCGGGCTCGCTTGTGTGCGAGGCCCAGAGCGGACAATATCTTGCTGAGTTTGAGCCCTAAGCCCTGTATATGGGTCAAGTCGTTACAAATGGTATCAGAGGGCCTTTCCTCTTTCCCTGATGTTGTCGAGCCGAGGCTTTAAGGGGGGTGATTGTGAAACCCTTGCCACCAATGTAGGAAGAGTCCCACATCCGTAGTAGAGGCAAAGAGGGGAGTGCTTATATGTGAGGCCAAGCCTCTTAACTCGTGTGACGCGTTTTGGGCCGGGCCAGATGGGCCCGGGCCCAAATGCAAAACCGTGCGGGTGCGAGCATGTGTGCGAGGCCCAAAGCGGACAATATCACACTGAGTCAAGCCCTAAGCCCTATATTCGGGTCGGGTTTGAGTACGAGACCCCAAAATCATCATGGTCAGATCAATCAAGCCATATTTTTTAAAGCCACAAAATTTAAAGACTAAAAATTGATCTAAACTGATTAAATTTTGAAGTGAAATACATAGCTTGGTTGATTAAATAAACCAATTTTTTTATGGGCTGCTTATTTAAAGAAAGATCTTTCCAACAGACCCATCAAAACTCATATTGGGGGGCCCATTCCAAGGTGTCTAGGGTAATACCGTGCACATGAATGTGCGGGTGATCATTTCACAACATTAGAAGATAAAATCAGATACAAGTCAAATGACTGGTTTAGAAAAACCTAGAAGGCAGTCCCAACAAAAGAGAAGATGATAGAAGGCCACATGTCAATCAATAGCCAAAAACTGCTCCATTATTAAGAAATAAAAGGTTATGGGTGGCAGAGCTAGGAGAAGATGAAGAACCTTGGAAGAATTTCGATTGACAGGGTAAACAAAGAAATGACAGAGTGTGGAGTGACAGAAAAGGTCTTTGACCAAATAATAAGGAAAAACAGGTCATTCCAGTTTTTACACCACCAGTTAATCAAGTAAACCATAACACTTAAAACAGACAGGTTAGTGTCAGAAATTAATGAGAAAGGACAAAGATGGAACCTCAGAGTCAGGACCTTGGGATCATATATTTAGAAAGTAAAGTATCTTTCAGAAAATGGTAAAGAAAAATAAATTCAAATAATTAGAAAATAAATAATGCCAATTTTTAATAGTAAAAAGAAAGAAAAAAAAAAAGGATGGTTTCCCTTAATGAATCATAGATCCATGACCTGAATTATATATAGTATTCCAAGTTCCAAGGGAACCCACATTTTGGACGTAAAACCAGTTAACCACTGATCCAATCAGGCACATGGTAGATGGACCAATACCACAAAAATATCAACTGCCTGAAAATCCAAAACCTTTAATGCCAGCACCAAATACAACAGTCAAAATGGCAATTTAGCATAAAAAACTACACTTAACATGGAATATTGAATGGTTAGTGCCAGACAAGCTCCAAACTAGTTTAAATGTCACACAAGTTCCAAACTAGGTTATGTCATTGCTCGTCTACGGCAAAAACCATCAGGTCAATCAGCTTACTATCCAAACAATGGACCTAAATTACAAAAATGAGACCAGAATTTCCCATGTAACCACAGCAAAGGATCATATGCTTCCACTTTCCCCTTTTCATGAGTGCTGCCTTTTTCCTTAATTGATAAATTATTGTGCCTGGACATCTCATGCGTAACACAAGGCAACTTTCTAGAAACTGGTGTGTCCTTGTTCCACAGATGAATGCCTATTTACACCAGTTTCACATTTTAAATATAGAAAACCCAGTGATTTAGAACATTCATATGAGAAAACAATTATGTGCCTAGTTTATCGTCTAGATTTCCAAAGAAAGTCACAGCAATCAAGATTTCAGAAGCAACTCTCAAGCAAGGATGGAAATTCTCAGCAGATAATGAATAACGAAAACCAATGAGAAGGAAATAACCAATAAAGAAAAAACTCAAGATCCCCAAAACTCATGCAATAGTTTGGACGATGTTAGCAACAACTTCCCAGTACCAAAACAGTATTTGGGAAGTAAAATAAAAATATATCTACAAAAGGGGATAACCTTGCCTAAAGAATACAAAAGGTGGGAGCCGAAGGTGCCAACAACAGTCCTCAAGGCTAGACAATCACAATGAAAGTAATTGCAATGGCACATTAGATGACTAGATATAGAAAGATATGAGTCAGTGGCTAAAAAAGGAGATGTACATGAGAGGGTAAAGCAATTGACTTTGCTTTCTGGTATTCCCTAACAGCCAAATCATATTCGCCCTTGCTGATGCTCCCACGAATTGCACTTGGCAAATTGAATAAAGTACGAAATCTCTGAAGCATTCCTTGGACAGACCTTATTTTTTCAGCTTGCACCTGCAATGATATGGAATTATAAGAACAACTCACTCAAAAGATCCAAACAGCCACATGTTAATCCATGAACTAAAGATGCAAAAGACATTCAAAATTAAGATTCTTTTACCTGTCTCTCAAAGAGAGGCTCGAAAGCACGATTTGCCAGTGAGCTCACATTCTGTATGTCATTATACAAGTGAGTGGTTCCTGAACCTTCAGGATCTTCTTCTATCCGCCTCAGCTTCGACTCGATATCTGCAGAAGAAATTTTTAAAAACTCACACCACAGTACAGGAACAAATAACCAAAATGATCATATACAAGTGGAAAGTGACAGAAAGGCACAAAAATGTGAAAATAATGATAGATATAGAGTACAACAAACTACAAGAGAATCATCAAGCACATAATGTACACCATAAGGCCACAATGTGTGACAAGAAGCTAAGCTAGGCCCCGTAAACAATGAAAAATTAGTTAAACTAAAACAAGGGGATCAAGGTATAGTTGCAGCATACCATCTATTGTTGTTTTACAAGAAACGAAACAATCAAAATTTTCTTTAACCAGCTGCTTTTTCTGTTGAGTCCTCCCTTTGAGATCTGTTTTTAAAACAAGTGCTCCAGACTCTAAATCTGCTGCAGATGTGTCTTGGTGTATACGGGAAAGGAATAGCTTTTCATCAAAATTTTCATTGAAGTACATTAGCTTTTCTGCACAAATATACACACCCAGAAGAAAAAATCAAACAGATATGTTTGAAACAATAAGGAAATGAAAAATGGCAATGGAAAATTCCAATACAAGTAGTTCAAGTGATACCAGGGATGGTGATGGCAACCCCAAAATATCAAAAGGTTGTAAATCTCAAGCAAAAATTAAACAAAGCAGAAATATTACAAAAAGGGAAATGACAGACAAGCACATCAGGAAATGAAAAATTTTGATTCCAAATAGTTAAAATGTCGAGGTTTCATTATACTTTCTATGACCCATGACCATTTAAGAACAAACATTCTATGATATAAATTTGAAAATTAAAAAAGAAAATGCCCATCCTCCTCTAAAGTACGAAGCAACTGCAATTCCTCCAACCATACATATTCCTGGTAAGAAGATTCCTCACGACGCTCTTTGGCCCAATACCTCATCTTACTCCTCAAATACTTAAGCTTCTGCAAAAGGCAGTACCCCTTCCAGCCTGTCGGGTTAACTTCCCTCCACAAACAATCAACCAACTCTTGAAACCCATTTTCGTGAAGCCATGCAATTTCAAATCGAAAAGGGGAAGGGCCCCAAGAGTCTAAGCAAGAATCCAACATAGTAGGGGTATGATCAGACACATGACTAGTCACAGCTCATTGCACAGTCTGATGGAAGCACTCCAACCAACTCACGTCAACCAAAAACCTATCTAACCTAGCAAGAGAAGGATTTTCTTGCATGTTAGACCATGTGAAAGTAGCACCCCCCAAAGGTGGATCAACTAACACCATATGATCAATCCAATCACTAAACCTCTGCATAGAACCATGGGAGAGTTGGTAAAATCAAAGGTTTTGGCTTTCATTTATGAATTCTTTGAAAGGGGTGTTATCTTTAAAGACTTGGGTGCTTCCTTCATTACTTTGATCCCGAAGAAAGCTGGTGCTTCAAAATTAAATGATTTTGGTCCTATTTCTTTGCTTTTGCTTGGAAATCCATACAAAATCTTAGCAAAAGTTCTGGCTAATCGGTTGAAGATTGTGCTTCCTTCTCTGATATCCCCTAATCAGAGTGCTTTTATTAAAGGAAGGCAAATTTTGGATTCAGTGGTGGTGGCCCATGAGTGTCTTCATTCAAGGTTCCAATCTGGGGAGCCAGGTGTCATTTGTAAACTGGATTTTCAAAAAGCCTATGATAAGGTGGATTCGGAGTTTCTTGATTATGTATTGGGCCCTCATGCTCACACATCAAAAACACCAGAGCGTTTTGTAGTAGTTTTTCTCTACTACACCCAAGTGTAGTGGAATTATGCCCCTTTTTTTTAAAAAAAAAAAAATTGTCTTTGCATA